>CANTUV010000075.1:0-1250000 GCA_947685225.1 Garcia nutans
ATAGATTAAATTTTATTAACATAATTTATATCATACATTTTAATTTATAATTTATAATAATTTTAATAATTTATAATCAATTTTAATTTATAGATTGAATTTTATTAACATAATTTATATCATACATTTTAATTTATATTTTATAATAATTATAATAATTTATAATAAATTTTAATTTATAGATTAAATTTTATTAACATAATTAATAGCATACATTTTAATTTATAATTTATAATAATTTTAATAATTTATAATCAATTTTAATTTATAGATTAAATTTTATTAACATAATTTATATCATACATTTTAATTTATAATTTATAATAATTTTAATAATTTATAATCAATTTTAATTTATAGATTAAATTTTATTTTAATAATTTATATCTTACATTTTAATTTTAATAATTTATAATATTTTAATAATTTATAACCAATTTTAATTTATAGATTAAATTTTATAACATAATTTATAACATACATTTTAATTTATAATTTATAACCTAATTTTAAAAATTTATAATCAATTTTAATTTATAGATTGAATTTTATTTCAATAATTTATATCTTACATTTTAATTTTAATAATTTATAACCTAATATATAATTATATTCAATTTAACTTAATCATAATTAATATTTAATTTATATTTTATAACTCAATTTAATCTTAAAACTTTAATTATAATTTACATTCTATTTACATCTTAAATTAAATTTATATTTTGAATAATATTAACCTAATTTATATTCAATATTTTAATTTATAAATTATAATTAATTTAATAATTTAAAATAAAATTAACAATTTACAATCAATTTAACCTAAATTCTAAATTTCTAAATCAATTCAACCTAATCACAACAACACATTCAAAAATTTTAAAAAAATTAACTAGATTCTATATTAAAAAAAATTTTCCAATATACATAAACCCTAATCACAAAACAAAATAAAAACAACACAAATTAATTATAAATTTCAAATAAATCACAAAACCATAAAACATTTTAAATAAATTATTAACTTAATTATTAAATAAAATAAACTTTATTCTATATTTTAAATTAAATCCTCAAAATTTCTAATTAAAATAGCAAACAACACAAAAAAAAATATAAATACCTCTTCCTTACGGCGCCTACGACTTCAACGGTGGTTGGTCGGAGCATGAGGGTCGTTGCCTGTTCTTGTCGTCGCCGTTCACGCTGCTCGCCGCTCGCCTCTGCCTCTCAGTCTCTCACTCAGTCTCTGTCTCTCTTGGCTCTCGCTCGTTTGCTCGCTGCAAAACACAACGAGTTTAATTTTTTTATACGTCTCTGGATGAAAAGGCATTGTTTCAGCCAGGGACGATTATTTTTTTTTAAAACCTTATGACTGAAACGACGTTGTTTCAGCCATAAGGTTAAAAAAAAAAAATTAAATCGCCTTTGGCTAAAACAACGCTGTTTCAGCCAGGGACAATTTTGTAAAAAAATTACCTTCGTCTTCAACCTCTCAGTTTCCCTCTCTTCTCTAAAACCAGTGGCGAGCCTGCTACCCTCCCTTTAAATTAATCACCGGCTGCCACACCCCCTATATAAACTTCTGGTCGTCGGTGAGGGGGGGGGGGGGGGGGGGGGGGTCTAGAGCCCCCCTTAGACTCCCCGTATGTCTGCCACTGATTTGCCATATTAAATTTGAGAAGGTTTAGCGATAGGTATCATGCTCGTCGCTAATTAATGCCCAACAACACTTTCCTCTTTTTCATTTCTTTTTCCTCCATCATGTTGCAGCACCTCTTCTCTTTTATTTTTCTTCCTTCCATCCAGCTGCTCAAGTGTTGGAGTTTTCAGGTTAGTTTTTTTTTTCTTTTGTTTATCCTTTTCTTATTTTCTGTATTTTCTTTGCAAATTAATTATTTTCTTTGGGTATTTTGATTTTAGGGGGAAGGTTAAGGCTAGAGAATCTAATTTTTATTCATCCTTTTGCTTGGTTAGATATATTCTTATAGGTTAAGGTTAGTATTTTTATTTTTTTATTTGCTATTTTAATGTTTAAAATTGGCTAATATTTTGTTGATTTGTGTAATGTGTAGCAAATTTTGAATTAGGTTATTTGCTTAAAGTCATTATTTGTTATTTGTTTTATTTTTCTATAATTATTTAGGGTTTAGAGTATTTTAGTTAATTTGTATAATTATTTTATGGTTTGGTTGATTTGGTTATTTTTTTATATTTTCTTTATTTGTTAATTTATTTACATAGTTAATTTTTGTGGTTATTTTTTATTAGTTAATAATTTTTTAAATTAACAAATTTTATCGGGTATGAAATAAATTTAAAAATATGAATAATATATCAACTAAAACTATGTTTAGTATTGATGTTGAGATATAGAATACATAGTAGATTTGTTAGCTTATTAAAAATGATGTCTATAATTCAGTAAAATGTAAAATATTAAATTATCTTAAATCCAAATATACAAATATTCTAGGAGACGAAAAAGTCAAAATTGGCACTAATATACTTGGTGCATGTATGTAATTTTAAGTACTATAAAATAGAAAAAAATACATAATAATTAAATAAAGTATTTTTTGTTTAAATTATTTGTCAAATATTAAGGAATAAAACATGCTCAATTGATATAATTTTGTCAAATTCAATAAATAAAAGGTAAATTGATTGATAACATGACTGTGGAGTTTTGACCGAAGGTAAGACTGTGACTTCTGATTTGCAGTGACGTTGAAGGCCTGGGCGTGTCTTTCCTTCTGGCGGGAGCGCTTGAACGAGTGACGCACTCGTGTGTCTCTATGGTGTTCCTGTAATTGGAAATAGCATCCACTTCTTTCCTTTTTCGCCTTGATGAGAGTGGAGGAGAGATCGGCATGAGACGCCATAACGTATGATGTTCACGATACTCCTGGAGGTAGCCCTTCTCTCTCCACATTTTAATTTTAGGCATAAGTTGAATGTAATTAGTATAAGCCTTCATGTAAGTCTCCTTCCTGTACCAATGACATATGTAGTCCTTAGGATTCAACTGCCTAAAATATATTACATACACAACAAGTGCACATGGAATCCATGTTAACTACCAAGATCTGTATGTACACACCTCCTTTCTTAAGTCAATAATATGTCCATACTCCCCTTCACGGACCTTAAGTTTGGCATCACTATTCTACATTATACTACAATTCATTACTCTTTCTTTTGCAGGTTTTAATCTAACCATAGCTATAGGAGGTAACGTCATTTATCCAATTGTTGCAAAAATCTCTCATTGTCCTAATTCTACTCATCACTTTGGTCATAATCTTTTCAGGCATAAAAATTATGAACTTATGCCTAGAGCTCAAAATCTAAGCATTAAAGGCCTCACATATATTATTCTCACAAGTTTCACTCTTTGTTTCAATCCTAAAGTATACCCTAACCCAAGCCTCGTTGTTGTAACATAGTAAATCCTCAATAATTTTGTTGCCTAGTTTGCTCGGAGCTTTCAAGTTCTATTTTAAGTCCACCTAAAATGTGGAT
Organism: Garcia nutans; assembly: GCA_947685225.1. NCBI lineage: Eukaryota > Viridiplantae > Streptophyta > Magnoliopsida > Malpighiales > Euphorbiaceae > Garcia > Garcia nutans. The sequence continues at coordinate 3,529 of CANTUV010000075.1, forward strand.
GTTGCACATGCCCAAAACCTTTTCCTTCTCGCCTTGCCTCTCCACTTTTTATCCAACTAGACATAATATGCCTACAACACATCCTGTTCTCAGCATTTGGCAGCAATACTTGGATTGCAAATAACAATCCATAGCATAAAAAAATCAATTTTCAATTAACACCTTAAATAAGAATTAACAAAGTGTAAAAATAAAATCAATGAAACTTAAATATACTAACCTTCTGCATATTAGTCACGATCATTGAGCCTCCCCCTTCTTCAAGCTCAAGATCTTTCTTTAAAATTCTTCAAAATTAGCGCCAACTCTCCTTGTATTTAGCCTTCACAAGATCCTAAGCAACTAGATATATTTGGCCATTTTCATCTTTTGCCACTGCACTAAGAAGCTGGCCTTTGCAAATCCCCTTAGAAGCATCCATCAAGCTTTATTACTTTCCTACAACCTCGAAGAAATCCTTACTTCATTACATGAAAGCAAATATAGAACTTATCAAACAAGTGCTTCATGGATTTGATTCACTTTCCTTCTCAATCATCCACATATCATTGTAACTTGCACAATTTTCTCTGTAATCTCTCGTATGCTCACTCATTACTCTCAATTTTGCTTTTCTACAAACAACCTATATTAACTTTTAACTCTTCTTATATAAGTCTTACAACTGCCATAGCTTAATACTAGGCTGGGAAATTATTCTGTTCTTGAAAACCCTAGCAATTAACTTAAAAGTACATAACTTGTTCTTATTCCTTTTATAACACTTGTGCACATGGTTTTATGTTTTCACCCTAAAAACACCATGTTTCCTTCAATGCTACCAAATACTACCCAATTGCAACCTTCCTCTTTGCACTTAACACGAATTCTGGTCAATTCATTTGGTATAATTTTTAACTGAACATCTTTTGCAACTATATAGTTGCTTAATGCTTCTCTGGATTGTTTAGTATTTTTAAAAATTATGCTAGCTTCCCACAATATCTCTGGCAGTAAAGTACTGGAGTCAACAAAAAGATTTAGTGAAGCAACCATAGGAATAGACACTAGCTTGCAACCTATAAAATCAATTTCATTAAGCAAATCTAGCTAGAGTGCATTTACATTGGCAAAGATTAATTCTGTTAGAAGTTTAACTGTCCAAGATTCTTGATTTTGAAGCTATAACTACAAGAATATACCGAACAAACATTTTTCGAGACACACTTCTATGCCTAAGTACTGATTGAATATCAAGAGAGAATGTATAAAAAATATTCAAAAAAATTAGCAAGATGGTACTGATCGATTACCGATTGAAACATTTATTGGAGGCTAAAGTTGTCAGTAATTACAGTGCCAACAAGTGGTGCCAGAATTTACCAACTAACATTATTGACACAATCATTTGATAACTACGGGATCTATTGCTCCTTACAAATCGGCTCGCACTTGCTCTTTTGTTTCACATTTGTCTTTTGCTGATGACCTTTTGGTGTTTATTAAAGGAGATCTTCGAAGTATTTCGCAATTCAAAGTTTTCTTGTTTTCCTATCAGGAGGCTTCTAGGCAGCTTGTTAACTTTGATAAAAACTCCTTTTACTGCTCCAATCATGTTTCAAATGATCGTATCTCTCGCATTCAAGAGATTCTTGGTATTAAAAGAAAATCTCTTCCTTTTATATACTTGGGTGCTCCTATCTATCAGGGTATAAATAGGGCATCTTATTGCACCATGATTGTTCAGAAAGTGGAGTCTAAGCTCTCTTCCTGGGTTAAAAAGCTTCTTTCTCCGGGTGGCCGTTTGTTGTTAATTAAGCACGTGCTTAGTTCTATACCTTTGCACGTTATGGGTGCGATGGTGTTTCCTAAAAAGATTTTGAACTTTTTGCAACGGCTTATGGCTAATTTTTTCTGGAGCACTGATGTGGATCGCCGAAAATACCATTGGGTAAAGTATCAAGACATGTGTTTCCCTACCGAGGAAGGGGGATTGGGACTCAAGTCTCTCTTTTCTTTACAAAAAGCTTATTCCCTCAAGATTTGGTGGACCTACATGCAAAAAAATTCTTTATGGGCTACCTATATGTTTCAAAAATATCATCGGAAGGGTGAAATGAGTTTTCAAATCATTGATTCGTGTTCTTGGAAACGAATTTGTAATATTCATCCTACTGCTTGCTCTCTTGTTACTTTTGCTGATGGTAATATTGTTTGGAAGGGTGAGACTCATGGTAATTTCACTCTTGCTTCTGCCTATAATTTAGTACGGCAATCTAGAGCTTCACGGTTATCTTATCAGTCTATTTGGGATACATCCTTTCCAACCAAGACTACTATTTTTACATGGAGAGTTCTTCGAGATGCCTTGCCTCTTCCTATCCCCCTTCGCAGGTTTGGTATTCATGGTCCAACTTATTGTCCTATCTGTTTTAGAGCTGAGATTACTACTGACCATATTTTCTATCATTGCCCCGGTATTGCTAAATTATGGTCATATTTTGGTTCCTTTTTCTTGGATCATCTTCAGCATCTCAACTTTTTGCGTCAAGATTTGATGACTTGGTGGTTATGTGACAAACCATATTTGGCGGTTGGTAGGCTCCGCCGTCTTATTCCACAGGTCATTAAATGGTGTGTCTAGAAAATGTATTGCAGGAACGCCTGGGGAGATGAAAATTGTTTTCTGGTCAAGCTTTTTAAGGATATAAGCTCCTTTATTTTTAATTGGAGTATTGCTCACTCTAACAGGAAGTTTGCTGCTACATGGCCTTCAAATATTAAATGTAACTTCATTCCCGATTCCTTTGGCAAAAAACGATTGAGACCCATGGTTGTTTCTTGGTCCAAGCCTCTGCAAGGTATTTATAAGCTCAACCTTGATGCATCTTTCAGTAATCAACATTCTTCTGGTGGCGCAATTCTTCGTGACAGTTATGGGAACACAGTTGCTGCTGCATCTTTTCAGCTTTCTGCTCATTCGGCTTATGATGCAGAGTTTAAAACTCTGATTTGGGGTGCTTCCTGGTGTATAGATAATGGCTGGTCCCCTGTTCATATTGAGGTTGATTGTCGTGATTTAGTTGATGCAGTCCAGAAGGCTCAAAGCTTTGGCTATGGTTCTATAGAGCTTCTTCGTTTGGTAAATTTGTTCCGCAGGTACTCTTTTTCTTTGAAGCATGTTTACAGAGAAACCAATCTTGCAGCTCATCTCCTTGCTGCCCACAGCATACTCAACTCGGCTTCTGTTATTTTTTCTTCCTTTGTTACTTTGCCCAACATAATCAAAAGTGTTGTTGCTTTGGAGACTCTAGGAGTTCCATATCTTAGATATGAGTAGTTTCTTTGCTTCTGAGTTTTTGGTTGTTTTCGAGTCCTCAATTTTATTATCTCAAACTCTCATGTATTGATATTTTATGGTTTTCATTTAATAATAATTTAGGTGGTGCCGTCCACTTTCGCCAATATATATATATATATATATATTTGGCTTCGACTAATAATCGAACTCAAAATTTTCAGTACCGCATATAATTTGTAGTACCACTGAACCAAAAGTTTATTGGTGTATATTTGATTTACTTTAAAGTTATGAATTAACTGTAATTAACTTCATGAGTTTTTTTTAGTAATCTAATTTTTTTATATTTTCTTTAAACTTAATTACATTATATATATCTTTAATGTTATCAATATCATTACATTTTATTCAAGTATTAATTTTAAAAATAATTATAGAAGAGTATTTCTCTATTTTTGCTGGGGCTCAAACCAAAATCATGGTTCATGAATTTGAAATTTTAGCCCTATTTGGCATGAAGGTTGTTCTTTTAGACAAGCAAAATTATATATGATGTTTGAAAACAAATACATGAGGATTAATTTCCAGTGATCCACTTATGATAAATTATCTTTTTATAGTTTAATTTATTGAATGCTTTAGAAAACCTAGCACAAGGAGCTTTTGTTCTCATGTAAGGTTAACAAAATTAGCACTAGAAAAAAAAGATCTAAATGATATTCACTTTTGAAATCTTCAATTTTTTTAGACTTGAACTTAAGCTTTTTGAGAACAATATTAATACTACTTAACTAAAAATTCATTGCTATAATCAAATACACTTTAATTAGTCTATATAGATATTGTTTTATTAACTATTTTAATCCTCATACCATAATTTATAGGAAAGACAAGATTTTCAAGCATAACTCCTAATGTTTATATATATATATGTCTTGGTAAAATCTAGGGTTGTATTAGATTAGAATTTTAATAGACTTTAAAAAAATTGGTGATTTTAATAAAATTTAAAGATTTTTAATGGAATTCTATATATTCTGTTAGAATTCTATATAAATTTAATGGAGTTTATTTAATTTTTATTGCAGACTTTAATAGATTTTGTTGGAATTCTAATTTTTTTATATAATTAATATTTTGATAAAAATATAATGTATTTTATTAAAAATATTATACCATAAATATAACATTCGTGATATTAGATAAATGAATAAATATTATAAAATTTTACAGTAAATAAATAAATACATAGATATCAAATTTTTTAATATTATCAATGTAAGATAAAAAAATTAGAAAATATAAAATATAAAAATAAATTAAAATATAAAATAACATTAGATAAACGTATCAAAATATTATATCATCTCTAATTTTTGTTATAATATGCAAATAAATTATAAAAAAAAACTCATTATTACCACCGATTGTATATATCAGTCGGTAAGAAATTATTCTAGCTTAACTAAAAGTCTCGAGTTTAAGCTCCTAAATATGTAGTTATGTTAAAACTTTATAAGGAGAATTTTACCGCTCTTGTGGTCTTCCCCTCCAAAAGAATGATTTAAAAAAAAACTCATTATTTATTGTTTTGATTTCTATCATTTTGAAAATCTCACATATTTGAAGAAATATTTCATTAAATAAAAGAATTTAATATATAAACTCTTAGGATGTATTCAGAGTGTTTTTTTTTTTAGGAAAAATAAATAAAATGTGTTCGGTAATATCGTTAAGTTTTAAATTTTTTAATTAAATAACAGTTATTTCAGGCTAAAAACATAATTTATAAAATATAGTTTTGAAGGTTTTAATTTTTAGAAGATATTGTATATCAATAAAATTCTTTTTTTGATATAAGACATTTTATATCAATAAAATTCTTTTTTTACAATAAAAATAAATTTTTGGCATTATCTTTTTAAAAAAAATTTCATTTCTTTATATTTAATAATTATGATATATAATTTTTAAAAACATAAAACATATTTTTCAAAAATATAAAATAAAAACTAAAAACAAATTTTGATTAAAAAACAAAATTTTTTATTTAAAAAAAATAAAAATAAAAAATTTACAATAAAAACGAACACACCCTTGATTTTTCATTTTCCCCTTAATATCACAAAATGCCAATTGGAAAGTTGTAAATAAAGTTATGTACATTCATAACCAAAAACCAAGCTAAAAATAATCACAATATACAACTGCATGCATTATTATTATTATTAGAAAAAACTATCTTATCAATTTTTAACTTTAGTCACTTTTTCAATTATACCATAATTCCAAAGTTATATCAAATTGATATATTAACTTTACTTTATGTTACAAATCTATCAAATCTCGTTTCTTTATAAGAGTATGATAATATGTTTTGATGACGTGGTTTTAAATAATATAAATAAATTGATGATATGAAAAAACTAAAGAGAAACTATTATATTTATCTCAACTTTGGTTACTTTTTATTTTATTTTATCATAATTGTAAAGTTATATCAATTTGAATTATATTTTGTTCATCATTATATATTTAGTTTATAAAATTTAATCTAATTAATATATTTATATTTCTATATTTGTTTTATTAGCAAATTGTATTTTGTTTCCAATATAAATTTTAAATGAATGAAAAATATTAAAATAGTATTTTAAAATATTATTAAGTTGTTGTCAAATATAATATAATGTAATTTTTTAATTAAAAATTCAAATTAAATATTAATTTCTTACACTTGATTTTTATAAAATAAATAAAAATTATTAACATTATGTATTTTAAATATTAAAAAAAATACTTTTACACCATATACAAACTATAGTTTTAATTTTTTAAGATATAAATAATAATTTATGGGTTAATATATAATTTTTATTATTTTCAATGATAGAAAGAGATTAAAAAAACTTTCTTATTATTAAAATATAAAAAAATTTTAAAAAATTTTTTAAACAAAAATTAGGTTTTCATTAACCTAAATTTGAAACAATATTTTTAATTATATCATAGAACCAATTGAATATAATTATATTACAAAATCATTGATCAATTTGAGTCGTGTATAACTAGGCATGTTTGAGTATTTCTATTATTGAATTCATCTCTTGACTGAAAATTTAAAGAGAAAATTAAATTTTATATTTTTTTATTATTCAATAAATATTTTTGAAATTACAAAATTAAAAATTGAAATTATGATAAAATTTAAAAAAAGTGACATAAGTTGGAGATATATATTATAAATTTTTTATTTTTTTTCATGTAATTCAATTTATTTATTTTATTTAATATCACATCATCATGACATATCAACAAATTCATATAAGCAAGATTGGATTAATTTATAATAGAAGTAAAGTTCATATACTAAATTGATACAACTTTAAAATTAGAATATAATTGAAAAAGTGACTTAAGTTGATGATAGATAGGATCATTTTTCTTTCTTATTATTTATTTTAAGAGATTTTTTTTAGGGAAACATAGAATATAAATATAATGTAATAAATATTCCTATGTGTTGGGAATGTAAATCCCACATCGGTAAGGAATGAGCAGCTCCAGTCACTTATAAGACTGGGCAATCCTCTTCTTGTCAACTCGAGTTTTCAGGATGAGTTAGGCCCAGCTCTAATATGGTATCAGAGCAATTAATGCCCAAACGGGTTAGATCCTGAGCCAAACCCCCACATGACCGAAGCTGATGAAGAGATGTCAGCCGGTCCGCCCAAACGGGCTTGTGTTAGCAAGTGTCAACCGAAAGGTCCGGTTGCACTTGAGGGGGATGTTGGGAATGTGAATCCCACATCGGTAAGGAATGAGCAGCTCCAGTCACTTATAAGACTGGGCAATCCTCTTCTTATCAACTCGAGTTTTCAGGATGAGTTAGGCCCAGCTTTAATACTATGAAATTAAAAAAATATTTATTAAAAGTCAGAAGTAAAATTATAAAATCCACGTAACCAAAGAAAAAAAATAAGGTCTTTATCTGTCAATCCTAAAAACAATGAAAAGAACAGAATATGTTAAAATTCAACAAAAATCAAAATAAAAATTCAATCTTTAGGTTAAAATCTCAAAATTAAGAATATAAAATTAAAACCCAAGTAACTATTCAGTGGTTAAAAGTAATAAATCCAACAATCTTACCAAAATTCCTAGGCATTGTCTCTATTGTCTTTCCTTCCTTTCTCCCTTTGGTCTCCAACTTTCCACTCAACCAAACAAAAAAAAATCCATACACCTATGTATCATGTATATGTAAAAATAGGATGATGGGAATCTTTTTCTTCTTCTTTTCTCTTCATTTCTCACACTATAATTTCTTAATTTTCTCTCTCTCCTAGGGTGAAATTTTCGAGATAAAATCCAAACTTGTAAAAATTATTTTATTTATATTTATCATCTTAAAATTCAATGAAATTTAAAAATTTATAAAATTCATCTAAATTATGACTCTTTGAATATCATTAAATTTTAATTAATTTTTAAATTATTATTATTAATTACCATCAAATTTTATAAAATTTTAAATAAATCTAAACTTTCGTTAAAATTTTAAAATTAATTAAAATTTTAATCCAATATAGTGTTCAAAGGTCACTGGGATAAAAAATTTCAACCCATTGACCCCTAAACTTCCAAGTCAACATCAATTTTTTCAAAAAATTGTATGATGTAAACGCGTGTCTTTCACTTCAAAATATAAAAATAAGAGTGGTGCTCCTGAATTTTCCAAGTAATTAACAACAAATCTTTTAGGATTGAAGTTCAATTAGTCTTTAATTTTCAAAAAAAAAAAGTTCAATTAGTCTTTAACCTTTTCAATTATGTCTGATTGGATTTAAAATTAATTTTAGGGCTAAATTAATCTTTGATATTTGAAAATTAATTTAAGCAAATTTAAATTTTATTTTAACAAATTAATCCCTTACTTTTTATTTTTAGAATCAATATTAGATTCAATTTTATTTTTAAAAAAATCTCATGTATTTTACAATTACTGCAAGCTATGTTTATATTAAGTTTTCACCTTTCTCGAATTTATTCTATAAATTTCATTCTCAGGTATTGATTTCAATATGAATTTTTATTGTATCTATTTTATATATTATGCATGCAAGCGTCAATTAATTACTTAGTTGATGTTTAATTGAGGGGTGAAAAAAAAGAATGTGAACGGATTATTTTTATTGATATTATTTGATTGAATAAAATAAATGCGAGTAATGAGAATCATATTACCTCATAAAAGAGAATTGTTGATTCTTTATTACTTTCATGTTAATCAGTTTTAATTTTTGACTGAAATCAAAACTTAAAAACATCTATTTTTAATAGAATGAAATCAAAATTTATTTTTTGTTTTCAAAATAAAATAAATATAATTTTTAAAATTTTTTTAATTATGAATATTTCTAAAATTTTTAAATAAAATAAATTTATTTTTTTCTCGATAAAATTATCTTAGATTTATAAAATAAAATACAATCAATTTAATTTTTTTTTCATATTTTCTCTTATCGCAATATCTCTAAATTTTTTAAATAAATAACTTTATTTTTATCAACAAAATTAAATTATTTTTTGAATTTTTGAAATAAAATGTAATAATTTTTTATTTTTTGTAATCATAATATCTCTAAATTTTTAAATAAAATAAATTTAATTTTTTATATAATTAAACTATTTTTATTTTTATGATAATTTAAAAAATTGAAAGATGATGTATTTTAATTATTTATTATGATATCTTTTAATAATATTTAATTTATCAAAATAAAAATACTTCAAAAAGTTATTGATTTTGATTAAACAATTTTAAAGAAAATTAGATTTTAGTTCAAGTGTAAACCAAACAAAAAAGAATAAATGACTATTTCAATTTCAATTCCATTTTATTCAAATTTCAATTTCGATTTGAATTTCGAAGTTCAAAACAAATGTCACTATAAAGAAATGATAAACTGCACAAAATGTAAACTTTCATTTTTATTAGATTGGAATTAAAAAGTAGTTATATAAAATATAGCAGCAATGAAGAGTTATTGTGTATACAACATTAGATTATAATGGTCGAAAAAAAAAACATATTAAAATAAACTTGCATGCTTCGGTAACATTAATGGCAAAAGTTGGTAAGAAGAATTTACATTGAATATTTGCAGATAATAAATAAATCTAAAGATTAACATAAATTTTTAATTTAATAAATAAAAATTTTAATTTAATAAATAAAATAATTTAATTTGCAAAGAAATTTAATTAATTTGTAAAAGAAACATTTTTTACAAGATTAGAGCAAGACATGTATAGAAAAATGTGATAATAATAACTAATGATTCAACATATAGTATACATTTATTTTGTTTAACGTTAATTAATTATAATCGATCCAAAGAGATTATATATGGGAAAAATACTAGAAGATTTGATGCTAATTACAGGAAAATTTGGGAGTGCCACTCTTATTTTTATATTTTGAAATGGAGACTACTTTTACATCTTCTGGAAAATTTTACATTGACTTGGAAATTTAGGGGGAAATAGGTTGAAATTGTTGGGGAAACATTACTGGAGGAATATATTTCCACTCACAATATTCATTAGTAATATTCTTAAAGGAAGTGAAAGACTATGTTCAGAAAAAGAAGTGAAATATTGTATAATTTTCTCTTAGCCTATGTTTAGTTCTTTTCTATCCTTTTTTTTTTTCTTATTATTATCCAAACAATGAAAATGAGAAAAATCACATTTCTATTCCATTCTTTTTTTTCCATTTCCCTCAAAACAAATAAAGGTTTAATATATTTTGATTTGGCGCTAGATTATGAAGGGCGTAAGTAAAAAATACAAATCTTAAATTTTGAGATTAGTATTGATTAGGCCTTAATTGCTGCATCTCAATTTAATATAGGTAATATAGTGGAAGTTAAAAACAAATGAAATTAAATTGTTATGAACATTTTTAGTCCATAATTTAGAAAACTTTTCTATTGAGATTTTATTTGAATTTAGAAAAGTTGCAGTCATTCTAAAAACTTACACTATATATTGCTTAGGGTATTCAAGAACGCAAATATCACGAATAAGAAAACTACTAAAAGATATATCATGCTACCAAAATAAGAAAAAAAAAATACATATGAGAAAAGAAAATATTCAATAAGGTAGACAAAATTTGAAACAACACCTCAACCTTCCTTCCAAAACTAATAAAGGAAAGGAAAATTTGTCAAAAGTTGCAACAAATGAAAAATTATGTTTTTGGAGGTCTAAACATTAATGGAATTTGAACAAAAAATGACAAGCATCACTGCTAATGAGTGAATTTGCCTCGTTGACCTATTTTCTATTGGGTTATGTCCAAAAAATGCTCAAATTGTAACTTTAAATTTTTGCCATAATTATCAAATTGCCTCTGGAATGGTTTTCTATCAAACTACTCCATGAAATTAGGCTTGTCTATTCTACATCATTTCACCCAGGGTAAATAAAATTTGCCATCGAATTATCAATAGTGGCATCATTAATTATTAGAAGAGTCCCCTGAAAATATATTAAATGTTTGACATTGAAAACATCAATAGTATAAATATGGATAATTTTAGGTAATATGCATTGGCATTGATTTCCTCAAGAATCTCTCGAGGCTAATCTTTTTGGTAGAGATTCTCATAATTGAGAATCATTCCTTAGTGAGAATAGCCCAAATAAAATCTCCTACCTCAAACTTGATATAACGGCGCTTATGGTTTGCAACCTGTTTGTACTTGGCTTTGGCTTGAAGTAAGTTAGTGTGCATTTTCTTATGTGTATCTTGTAGGCTAATCACAAAATCTATTTTCTTGCCATGCATTTTGATTTTATCAAATGGAGGAATCAAATCTAGAGCTCCTAGGCACAATAGAATGTACACAAATTGAAATGAATTGAAACCTGAACTTCTATTAACATGGTTATGGGCAAACTTAACTTGTTATAACTTCTAGCCCAACTCTTAACATGTTTGCAAACCAAACTACACAATAGATTACCAAAGGATCTACTAACCACCTCAGTTTGGTCGTTAGTTTATGGGTAATAGGTATTACTGAGTTGTGTATTTATCATTTTCCATAAATTGCACCAGAAGTAACTAATGAATCAAGTATCTCTATTAGATCCAATGGAGGTAGGCGGATCATGAAGGCAATACAACTCTAAGAAAATACAATTGGCCTTATTGACAACATCGGTTGTCCTTTTACATGAGATAAAGTGAACCATCTTAGTAAAATAATCAACAAAAACAAAGATGAAATCATTACCTTGCTATGTACGAGGTAATCCCAATGCAAAATTCATACTAACATATGTCCATCTAAGGCCGAGTAAGTATTGGCAATGATATGTACAAGCTAGCATTAGTGGTTGTACTTTTAGAGAATTGGCAATTTTTACATTTTTGCACATATTTTTCCACCTCTTGCCATATGGTAGGCTAAAAGTAGGAAGCTTGAACTAGTTGTGAAATCTTACCATGACCAATATGCCTTTTGCCATGCAGTTCCTAGATAATCTTTACCCTCAGGTTGCATCCTGAAATATATAACTAATATTCCATTTGAATAAGAACCCATTATATAATAAGAAATCTAACTTTTCACCAGCCCTAACCTTTTCCGTATTAATAGAGAAATACATATCATTATCAAATAAGTCGCAAAAGAGTTTAAACCAGGTACCTCAACTTGCATTATGACCAAAAAGTTACTCATATGACTCAAAGCTACTTCCATTAAGTAAATCCAAGCTTGAGGAATGAGGAATCATGGTCTCGAGGATAGATTCCTCAGGGCATCATTGCTTGAGGAAGACTGAGGCTTGAGAAATTAATTTGTTAAGGAACATGATGTGAGGAAGAAAACCAATGAAGCATGAACTAAGAACTTCGAAGAATGTGGACGATCACCAATCCAACACGTTTGACATCCACAAATTGAGAGAAACCAACACTCGTGACACAAGTATGAAAGCCAGGGAACGAATAATATGGAGTTAGTGGAGTAGGTCATCACCCAAGAAAGTAGAAGCATCACAAGTATATATAGAAGAATTTGGAATTGAAGCAGACAACCAATCTAATCCAAAAAAATACACAAGCAATTCAAACAACAAATTTTTCGTCAAAATTACTCAAATAGCTAGTAACATTAAACTTAGTTGATATCTATATTCATCAAATTTGATCGGTTCTTAATAGCTTAGTTATTTCCAGTATTTCTTTGTAATTGCCTAGTATAGTTCTTGTTCAGATTTCATGTTCAACATTCCTATAAGTACTTTTGAATTTGTGTTGAATGTCTTAAGTTTGTTATATGCAATTATGTTTAATAAACTATTTTTGTACAGAAAACAAGTTCTCTTTGGGTTATATAATTTTGCCTTTGCTTTAAGATTAGTTCACCCAAATTTTTTTAGTTTGTACTTTTTATTGCACATTTGCTTAATCTTGTTGGACTCGTGGTTCACAATACCTTTAAATCCTCAGTTCACATGGTCTGTCTTGAGCAATCGTAGTTGGTCACTAATTTATTTTATTTATTTTAATTTGTCTAATCTCATCGGACTCTAGGTTCACAGTACCTTTAAATCCTCAGTTCATATAGTTTTAGTTTTCAGTAATCGTAGTTGATCATTGATTTATTCTTTTATTTCAATTTGTCTAATCTCATTAGGCTTTAGGTTCACAGTACTTTTAATTCCTCAATTCATATAGCTTTAATATTCTTTAACTTTGATAAATCATAGTTTGGTATTGATTTGTTTGTTCTTTTTATTTTAATTTGTCTTATCTCGTCGATTACAAAGTATATAGTAATTTAAATTCCTTAAGCTATATAGTTTGTCAGAATTTTGGTTCATCCTATAGTCTTAGTAGATTTTAGAAATTTATTTAATTCCTTAACAAGTAGTATGCAGTTCTGTGATTGTTCCTCAGCAAATTGAAATAAAAGAAGAAATCAGTAACTAACTATGATTACTGAAGACTAAAACTATGTGAACCGAGGATTTAAAGGTACTGGTTTTAGTACTAAATAATTCAATTTAAATATAATTATATAACTAAGGCACAGAATTAAAAATATGAAATTTTGAATAAGTTTTGTTTCTATCAAAATAAGTGTGAATTTATAAGTTATAAAATTCATTTATATTAAAAAAATTAATGTCATGGGTGTTCCATTCAACAGAATTTATGACTTTGCCACTGTTGTAAATGCAGCACATTACATCCCTATATATTAACATTTCTTATATATTAACTTTTCTTCTTTAGTGAGATCACATCCAGTGTTTGTCAAACAATTGATAGACATTAGCTACTAGAGATATGAGGTTCTCTTTTAAGAGATTCTCATCCATTTACATAATTTCTATTATTCATTTCTTTTTCTGTAGCTTGCCAGCCTGTGCTATTAGCAGAAATAATAAAACAGACAGACTAGCCTTGCTTAAATTCAAAGCTAAAATAACTGATGACCCTTTTGGTGTGATGTGTTCTTAGAATAGCTCTGTTCACTTTTTGCATGTGGTATGGTGCCATGTATGGGCAGAGTCACAGTGTTAGACATGAATTCTCTCAAGCTTTCAGATTCCATATCTCCACATGTTGGCAACTTAAGCTTTTTAAGACATTTTTACCTTTATAACAACAGCTTCAGCAATGAAATCCCTCCCCAGATTGGTCATTTGTGCATGCTGCAAAAACTAGTTTTTACCAACAATTCCCTTGGCGACCATATTCCTCCCACCATATCTAATTGTTCTAACCTTATTGGCATTTTTGTGGATGGCAACAAGCTGGTAGGGGAAATCCCCTTGGAGTTTGGTTCCTTGCGAAAGCTCAAATATGCCTTTTTTTCATATACAATAACAATTTGAGAGGGACTCTCCCACAATCTTTGGGGAACCTATCTTCTCTTGAGGTAATCTTTCTAGATGGAAATCAATTGCAAGGGAATCTTCCTCATAGCTTAGGCCAGTTAAAACATCTAATAACTTTCTCTATTATTGATAATCAGTTTTCGGGCACATTTCCTTCATCAATTTTAAATCTATATTCCATTGATACTATAGATGTAGGACTCAACCATTTACAAGGCAATCGTCCATTGGACTTGGGCATTTCTCATCTTCCAAAACTCAAGTTCTTTTCTGTTTCTGTTAATCGATTCTCTGGTAACATTCCAACTTCAATTTATAATGCCTCAAACTTAGAATATCTTCAACTAGGCTCAAATAATTTGACTAGAGCAGTTCCCTCTTTTGAGAAATTGTATAAGCCTGATGTCAGACCCCATTTTCATAATTATAAGGGTGGACTTATCTCATAATTTACTATAATTTTATTTCATTATAAAGTATCACTCATAAATTTATTTCCTTAATATTCTTGAAATACACATATTAAAAATCATCCAATAGATACTAATATTTTTAAATACATTTTATTTATTATCCAACACAAAAAAATATAAATGATTCTTAAATAAGTCATAACAATAATTATGTTAGTCCGATCTTATCTATGTGCTGAACGATGTAAAAGTAGAAGTGTTCTACTGATTATTCTTCAACAGTATCTAAAATATTTATATAATAAAGAGGTGAGTTCAACTACTCAATGAGAAGATAATTATATAATAAAGGGAGAACAAATAAATTTTTCTTATATACTTACTATTAAAATTTTATATAGCTAAGTAATATTTTTATTTTTCTTAACCAGCACAATTTCATAATATTATTTCATAAACATTAACACATATATTCATACACTCAAAATATATAATCCATAGATAACATAAAATCTTAGGCGCAAGTAAATATATTTTTACTAATAGCCAAAATGTATAACATGACATCTTGGGATATGACACTACCAAGAGTAAATAATCAAGGTCATACATATACGCAGAGCTGCTTCTAAAGGATGACCACCTAATATATGCCCTAAATACTGTATGTATACTAAGTATTATCCCAAAACAGTATCATAATTATAAGCATAATCCGTCAATTCATTTAACATCCTGTCATCATATGTGTCTCATTAGGAAATATATTATGAGTGTATATAAATATTTATTCAGTTGTATTAATAATTAATCATCATATCACAATTCAAATATCAAAATACCATAATATGTTCCCATTTTAAATATATAAATTTTTTTTTTGAAATCCATCATCAATAGAATATTATCATAAAATAATTTTTAACAAATCATATATATAATTTAATAAAATACTAATATTATATAATTATCCACTCACCCTAATCAATATCTTGAATTATTTAATTGGCTGGATCACCTCTATATTCTATAATTGCAGTTAAATTCACACCTAAAGTGATATAATTTTTTTTTTATTAAAGTATCATCTAGGTTGGTCACTATTAAGAGGTAAATTACATGAAAAAGAAATGTGAGAGTGATTCTTAAAATTCTAATAAATTTTCGAAAGAGTTTCGACATAATTTGATCGTTTTCAAAATTTCAACTTAATACCTCAATGAGTATTACTTAATTTATCAAGCCACTTGCTCATCAAATTTTTCAAAAAATATTTTCACCAATTTAATATTATGAAAATGTCTAATTTATTAAGTATTTATAATATTTTAATATACAATTAAATTATATTAATTTAATTCATTAATTTAATTTAAATAATATTTATTTTATTAATTATTTGATTCAATTACATTTTAAGTAGTATTTATTTGATTGTGAAAAATACTATAATAATAATATCATTTAACATAAATTTTCTTATTTTCTTATATCTTAAAATATTAATAATAATGACACTAATAATGACAAATAGTGATGTTTATATTATTTAATTAAAAGATAACATTAGTTGATTAATTATTTTTACTAAAATATTTATTTAATTAAAATTTTAATTTAACCACAATAATTTATATTAAATTTAATAGTATCTAATAGTATTAATATATATTTTATTTACGTTTTAATACTTTATTTATATTTTATCTTCTAATGATTTCCTATAATAAAAATTATAAATTTTGATAATGATAATGTTATTTATGTAGTTAAAAATAATTATTTAATTACCATTATTCTAAATTTAATAATTTATTTAAAATAAATACTAAATAGTATTAATAATATCAATATTAATTATTTAAAATAAATTTATACTAAACTTAAAAGTAATATAATATATTAATACTAATAATACTAATACTAATAATAATAATAATAATATCAAACATACTAAAATTGACAATTATTAATAATAGTTAAAATAAATTTATTGATGTATTTAATTACTGTAACAATATAATATTACTAGTTAACACTAATTATTTTTTAAATAAAAATAATTATATCTTTAGCCATTATAACAAAATAAAATATTAGATTTTTTTACAAATTTGTAACTATAACATATTTATAACTAAATTTAATCACTTCATAATTAGTTAATTTTCTCAATTTATAACTTATTAATTAAAAATCCTTATACAATTAATGATTTAATCATTATTATAATAAATATAATTTAAATAGATAAACTCCTAGTTTATTTTCTTCAAATTAACCATTGTTCTTACATATATTTATATTCATTTTTAAATATCTCTAATTAATTCTTTATACTATAATCAGATTTTAAATTATTAATCTAAATCAATTATTAAAATATTATTCTCAACTCAATTTATTAATCAATAAATAAATTTATAAATATTCAAAATTATAAAAGATTAAATAATTTTTATTTATTTAATATACTTATTATATTTATTATTTATTTACCTACTGTCAACTACTTAAAATTCCTTTTTTTTTTGAACCACAACTAATTAGTCATTTAATCATAATATCATCTATTTTAATTCATAAAGTTTAAATAAATAAACTCTAATTATAATAATTTTTTTCAATTTACTAATTATAAACTATATTTCAATTACCTACTAACTACTTTCTAACTTCTATCAATTAAATACTAAAATAATACTAATTAATTTTATTTAATTTAATTTTTAAAAAATATATTTCTCCAGTCGCTGAAATTTCACCGTCGTTCGGCCAAATTAAAATGTGCTCATAAAATTATAAATAATATATGAAATTAAAATTTATGAAGAGAAGATTTCAAAATATTCAATTTATCAAAAAAGGTCAGAAAACAATAAGAAAGTTGATCGGAAGCTGCTGCAAGCATTATCTCCAGGTGAAAATTCGAACGGCACGTGAAGGCTGGTACAATGGTCGTTTACGGTGATTTTAATGGCATTAAAAAATTTGACAGAGTTTAATTTTATGGTGGTCGGCGTGTGTCTGTATTTAGTGATCCAAAAATGACTAACGGAGGGTAAGAAGTTAAAGTGCTTCCTCTTTCCCTTGTCTCAAACTCTTTCTCTATGTCTCTTCACAAATTCAGACGTCTCACTGTCTAATTTGTCCAAATAAAAATATACTATTAATAATTATAACCACTTATTCTATCCTAATTATTAAAGTTATAGTTGATAACTAATATATATATTTTTATTTCCCATTAACTCATCCACTAAATTTTGTTTCAAACTTTTTTTTATTATTGATATTTTTTCTTTGTCTCCTACTTATTTTATAATAATAATTTATATATATATATATATATTTACCACCCACTTTGTTTTGTCATTCAGTACACTCCACTCCACCTACTTTATCAATTTTAAATTTTCCCTGCACGTTTTTTTTGTTTTGTTTTATTTTTTTTCTTTTTTATCATGCCAACTTTAACTTTAATTATTATTATTATTATTATTATTATTATTATTATTATTATTATTATTAGAAGATATTACACCTGAGCTCTTAATCATCGGAATAAACAATTTAGGAAGCGAAGGGAAAGCTGATGATGATTTGAAGTTTCTTTCCACTTTGACTAAATCGACCTTTTTAAATATTCTATTCATGGGCGACAATAACTTTGGAGGGGAGCTGCCTGAACAGACCTGCAACTTGTCAAAGAATCTCCTGTCTTTTAATCTACAACGCAATCAAATATCTGGAAGCATCCCATCTGGAATATTTTCTCTTGAAATTCTGGAAGCTTTTTATGCGGCAAACAATAAATTCTCATCCACGATTCCCTCTACCATAGGAAAGCCTCCAAATCTACAAATACTTTCCCTGGAATTTAATCAACTATGGGGAGTTATACCATCTTCTTTAGGAAACCTGACCAAATTATTTAAAATAGGTTTATCTGATAATTATCTTCAGGGCATGATCCCTTCCAGTCTAGAAGATTGTAAAAACTTAATCTATATTGATCTCGGTAGAAACAATCTTAGTGGTCCTATTCCTCCAAAACTTTTTGAACTTTCTTGGTTATCATTGTATTTTGGATTGCCTCAAAATCATTTGTCTGGTTCCCTTCCTATTGAAGTAGGAAAACTGAAAAATCTCTAAATCCTAGACCTTAATGGTAACATGTTATCATGAGAAATTCCAAGTAGTCTTGGCAGTTGTATAAGTTTACAATTGTTAAATAATGACTCATAAACTAAATTAATTTTGTACTAGGAGTTTCAATAAAGATGAGGATTTTCAATTTTATAATAGAGTTTGAATAAGGAAAAGATATTAGAATAAGAAAAAAATTCCCTTAAGAAAAATAATTTTCTTATATATCTAAGATAAAGTAAATACTATATATAGAGCATATTAGATGTTAAATAATACATTGAATTGTGAGAAAATAAAAACCTCAGTTGTATTCTCTCTCTAAGAAATAAAGTGAAAAACCTCCTGTTGACGTAGGTAAATTGCCGAACCATGTAAATCTTTATATCTTATGCGATTACTTCTCTTATTATTCTCCTTAATTTTTTTTGTTCATGGATTGATCACTTATTTTGCAAGTTCTAAAAGTATAAGGTTTTTCTAACAATTGGTATCAAAGCTTCTAGTTAGGATGAGTGGGTTTAAAACACATGCTAAGTTCGACAATTTCGATGAAAATAGAAATTTCTCTCTATGGCAGATGAGAGTGAATGATATATTGACACAAATGAATGTTCACAAGGCTTTAAGGGGGAACAAATCTAGCAAAAATGAATGAAGAAGATTGGCAAGATATTGAGTCAATCGCCTTCAGTACAATCTGGATGTATTTGACGGATTCAGTAGTGTATGCCATAATCAATGAAAAGACAGCTAAAGGTTAATGGAAAAAAATTGGAGAGTTTATTTATGTCCAAGAACGTCACCAATAAATTGTTCATGAAGTGTGATTTATTCTGGTTTAGAATGGAAACAGGTGGAGACCTAGGAAATCACATAGCCCAGTTCAATCAAAAGGTCGGTGATTTATTGCGTGTGGACGTTAAATTGGATGACAAGGATAATGTGTTGATGCTTTTATATTCATTGCCGCCATCTTTCAATCAATTCAATACGACATTATTATATGGGAAGGAGACACTAGACTACGAGAAAGTGGTGATAATTCTAAGGTCTTATATTTCAATACAGAAGTTGGAGATGGAAAATGCGCAAGCTGATGGTTCGTTAGTCAGTTTAGAACGCGGAAGAAACAATGTAAGGAACAAGGAGCAGAAGAGAGAAAAATCAAGAGGAAAATCAAAGTCAAGAGTATCAAAGGAAGAATGTTTCAATTATCCTTAGAAGGGCCACTGAAAGAAAGATTATCCATTATTGAAAAATCATGGGGCTGATAAGAAAAAAGCAACTTCAAGTTCGACTAGTGTAGCTGCTGATACTTCAGAAGAGGAAGATCTCTTAGTAGCCTCAACGACAAGCAATGATTCGAAATCAGACATATGGATTTTGGATTCAGCATGCTCATCACATTATATTTCTCACAGTTATTGGTTCCACAGTTATAAAGCATGTGATGCTGACAGTGTAACTTTGGATGATAATTATACTTGTAAAGCAGTGGAGATTGGAACTGTTAGAATTAAAATATTTGATGACATGTTTCTAAATTGAAGAAGAATCTAATTTCTTTAGGCTTATTAGAGAAGAAATTATGTGGATTTTCAGCAACTCCAGGTAATGGAGTTCTTAAGGTATCCATAGGGGCTATGACTATGATGAAGAGAAAGCGGATAGGAAACAATTTGTACAGACTAGAAGGTAGTACAGTTGTAAACAATAATTCTACATATTCATCAACAGAAGATAGTTTGAATGCATTAAAGCTCTGGCATATGCGATTAGGATATATAATTGAATAAGGTTTGTAAGAACTTCATGAAAGGAAATTATTGAATGGGATAACACAGTGTGAAGTTGGATTATATGAGTTTTGTGTCTATGGAAAACAAAAAAGAGTTCAATTCAAGACTTCCTCACAGAAAAGCAAGCAAGTATTGGAGTATGTTCATTCAGATGTTTGGGTCCAGCACAAGTTACAGCAAAAGGTGGAGCCGGGTATTTTGTAACATTCATTGATGACTTCTCCCGAAAAGTTTGGGTATATTTCATGAAGAAGAAAGGTGAAGTATTCTCAAAGTTTAACGAGTGGAAAACCAATATTGAGAAACAGACGGGAAAAAGCGTGAAGTGCTTAAGGTCTGACAATGGAGGTGAGTACATATCTAAGGAGTTCATAGATTTATGAAAGAAAGAAGGAATTGAGCGACACTTCATAGTTCCTAAGACACCTCAGCATAATGAGGGTAGCAGAAAGGATGAACAGGACATTACTAGAAAGAGCCAGAGCAATGAGATTATAAGTAGGCTTACCCAAACAGTTTTGGGCAGAAGCAATAAATACTGCTTGTTTCATCATAAACAGGTCACATTCAAGTAAATTAAAGGGAAAGTCTGCACAATAGGCTTGGACAAGTAAAGAAGTCAACTACTTTGTACTCAAAGTATTTGGTTGTCCAGCCTACGCATTAATCCCTAGTGATGAAAGATCAAAATTGAATTTAAATTCAAGAAAATGCATCTTTGTCAGATATAGAACAGGGGTAAAAGGATATAGACTTTGGGATCCTAAGGTGAAGAAGGTGATAGTTAGTAGAGATGTAGTATTTGATGAGTGGGCTATAATAAATAAGCAAGAATCATCTCAAGAAGCTGTAGAATCAACCTCCAAGGTAGATGTGGAGCTTGGGTTGGATAGTCCTTCAAAATCAATTCAACCAGTAGTAGAATCTGAAAGCAAGGATGATGATTGAGAGAGTACAGAAGCGCAACATCATCAACATGAGCACAATATTACTATAGATAAACCTAGACGCATAATTAGACCCCCAAATACATATTGCGAAGATGGTGATTCAACCTCCTTTGCTTACTAACAAGTGAAGGAGAACTAAGTTCTTTTCAGGAAGCAATGTTAATTCCAAAAAAAAAGAAAGATGGTTAGAAGCTATGGCTGAAGAAATGGAGTTATTGCATAAGAATCAAACATGGGAGTTAGCAAAACTTTCTAAGGAAAAGAAGGTAGTTGGATGCAAGTAGGTCTATAGAAAGAAGGAAGGAGCTTCAGAGAAAGAAAATATAAGATACAAGGCACGTTTAGTTGCAAAATGATACTCACAAAAAAAGGGGATTGACTACAATAAAGTATTCTCACTGGTAGTTAGATATACAACTATCAGAATATTGTTGGCATTAACAACTCAGTTAAACTTAGAGTTGGAGCAGTTAGATGTCAAAACAGCTTTTCTTCATAGTGAATTAGAGGAACAAATTTACATGGAACAACCAGAAGAGTTTGAGGAGCAAGGTAAAGAGCATCTAGTATGCAAGCTTAAGAAATCTCTTTATGGGTTGAAGCAATCCCTAAGGCAATGATACAAACGATTCGATTCTTACATGATAAGTATTGGCTTTACCCATTGTGAGTATGATTGTTATTTATATCTTAAGTCTTTGAAGAATGGAACCTTCATGTACTTGTTGATTTTATGTTGATGATATGTTAATTGCTACAAGAGATATGAAAGATGTGTGTGACCTTAAATCCTTGTTAAGTGAAGAGTTTGATATGAAGGACTTAAGTGCTGCGAAGAAAATTCTTGGCATAGAGATCATCAGGGATAGAAAAAATAGAAAACTATGGCTCTCACAGAAGAATTACATTGAAAGAGTATTAGAGAGATTCAGTATAGACAAGGCAAAATCAATTACTACTCCTCTGGCTAATCACTTCTAATTGTCTAGCCATTAGTGTCCCATAACAGAAGAAGAACTGTAGTACATGGCAAAGATTCCATATGCTAGTGCAGTAGGGAGTTTGATGTATGCAATAGTGTGTACAAGACCATACTTAGCACATGCAATTAGTATGGTTAGCAGGTTTATGGCTAATCAGGAAAGGAACATTGGTAGGCTGTAAAGTGAATTCTCCGATACTTGAGAGATACCTTTGACTATGGGATTTGTTATGGTGTAATAAATGATTTGGTCTCCATTATTGGATATGTTGATTTAGACTACCCTGGAGATATAGATGATAGGAAGTCTACTACAGGCTATATTTTCACACTTGCAAATGGTCCAATCAGTTGGAGTTCAACCTTATAAAGTGTGATTACTTTATCTACCACTACGGCAGAATACATGGAAGTAACGAAAGCAGCTAAGGAAGCATTATGGTTGAAAGAGCTTGTCTCAGAATTAGGCTTTAAGCAGTAGGCTCTTAGTATATATTGTGATAGTCAAAGTGCCATAGAGTTATCCAAGAATCAATTGTATCATGCTATAACAAAGTATATTATTGTGAGATACCACAAAATCAGAGAGTTAATTTCTTCAGGTGAGATTCTATTGATGAAGGTACACACAAAGAAAAATGCAGCAGATATGTTGACAAAGATGCTACCTTTGGAGAAGTTCAAATATTGTTTTAGACTTGCTCCAAGTCACAAACTGAGAATTTATGAAGATGTTGAAATTTCAAGTGGACATACAGATTTCAAGATTGAGCAAGTCTTCTAAAGGGGTTAATTATTCGCCAAGGTGGAGATTGTTAAATAATGGCTCATAAACCAAATCAGTTTTGTGCTAGAAATTTCAACAAAGGGAATAATTATCAATTTTATAATAGAGTTTGAAAAAGAAAAAGAGATTAGAATAAGAAAATTATTTCCTTAAGGAAAAGGATTTCCTTATATATTTAGGGTAAAGTAAATACTATATATAGAGCACCTTAGATATTAAACAATACATTAAATTATGAGAAAAGAAAAATATCAGTTGTATTCTCTCTCTAAGAAATAAAGTAGGAAACCTTCCTTGGACATAAGCAAATTTTCGAACCACTTAAATCTTTGTATCTTGTGTGATTACTTCTCTTATTCTTCTCCTTAGTTTTTCTGTTAATAAATTGATCCCTTATTTTGTAAGTTTTAAAAGCGCAAGATTTTTCTAATAACAATTGTTATACATAGGTCACAATAACTTCCAAGGTTGTATTCATTCATCTTTAAATTCACTACGAGGCATATCAGAAGTGATTGTTTCTCACAACAATTTATCAGGCAAGATTCCTGAGTTCCTAAATACCTTTACCTCAATATATCTTTTGAATCTATCATATAATGATTTTGAAGGCATGGTACCAATGGGAGGTGTTTTAAGGAATGCAACTGCAACATTAGTGATAGGAAATCGAAATCTATGCAGTGGCATGCATACCTTCTTTTAGACTATCTGCTTGCAAGTTTGAACAATCACACGGGAGATTGAGCAAAAAAATGAAGATAATAATCTCTATAACGACAGTTTCTGTGCTTATGGGTGTGGCACTTGTGCTTATGGCTTTATTTATTTTCCATTCAAGAAAGAGAAAATGACAATCTACATCTACATCTCTAGGAAATGAACTGTTGAATTGTTCTTGTCAAAGTCTTCTTAAAGCAACTAATGGTTTTTCTTTAGACAATTTGATTGGTATAGGCAGTTTTGGATCTGTATATAAAGGGATTCTAGATCAAGAGGAAATTGTCATTATGGTGAAGGTGTTTAACTTTCAACATCGAGGAGCTTCAAAGAGTTTCATAGTCAAATGTGCAACCTTAAGCAGTGGCGGAACCACTATGGGCCACACAACCCCCTCCCTCGCCGGCGGCCAGAAGGGGGTACTGGTACGCTGGCCGCTGGTGTGAAAAACTCAGCCCCCTCATTGAAGGGGGCTGAGTTTGGCCTATATGGAGCGAGGAGTAGACGAACCCCTCGCTGCAATTTTAACTTATTTTTTTTAATAAGTTAGTCTCTGGCAAAATGATTTTGTTAGGAATTAATTTAATTTTTGTCATTTCGCCAGGAATTAAATTAAAAAAAATAAATTCGTCCTAGTGAAACGACGTCGTAAATTTAATAAATGAATTAGTGACAAATGATAATTTATTACTATATATTTATAATAAATGATTTATTATAAAATATAAAATATGTAACTATAATTACTTTTATATGTATTATACATAATTTAGAACTGTAAAAAATTTAAATGTGGCAACATAATTTGTAGTTAATTAAAATTTCAACATGGCAAATAATAATATTATAAAATCTTGAATATTAGTTAAAACAATCAACATCATTCATAATAAATTATTGAGGCATCACAATAGCAAATTATTTATAATTTTACTGTTCTTATAGTATTATCCGGCTCAACTCTAAATAAATAATTTATACAAAAAAAACTCATTATTCATTATTTTGATTTATATCATTTTTGGCATCTCTCCACATATTTGAAGAAATATTTCATTAAATAGAAGAATTTAATATATAAACTCTTAATTTTTCATTTTCCCCCTAATATCACAAAATGCCAAGTATTGGAAAGCAGTAAATAAAGTTATGTACATTCATAACCCAAAAACCAAACTAAAAACAATCACAATATCCAACTGCATGCATTATTATTATAATTATTTATTTTAAGAGATTTTTTAGGGAAATATAGGATAAAAATATAATGTAATAAATATTCCGATGAAATTAATATATATATATATATATCTATTAAAAGTCAGAAGTAAAATTATAAAATCCACAAAACCAAAGAAAAAAAAAGGTCTTTATCTGTCAATCCTAAAAACAATGAAAAGAACAGAGTATGATAAAATTCAATAAAAATCAAAATAAAAATTCAATCTTTAGGTTAAAATCCCAAAATTAAGAACATAAAATTAAAACCCAAATAACTATTCTGGGGTTCAAAGTAATAAATCCAACAGTCTCACCAAAATTCCTAGGCATTGTCTCCATTATCTTTCCTTCCTTTTCTCTCTTTTGTCTCCAATTTTCCACTCAACCAAATAAAATAAAATAGACTAAATAATTATAAAGTCCCTCAAATTTTACATATTATACTAGTCAGTCCCTATATTTTCAACATTTAATTTTTGCATTATTCAATTTTTAAAAATTAAACTGTTTAGTCTTTCTGTTAATATTTTCATCCTAAAAATATTAGTCAATTACTTTGATATTATAAAATAATTTATTTATTTTTTCTTTATATATATTTTTCTTTGTTATTTGTTAAATCATGCTTATTTTTAATTTTATTTATATTTTTTACATAATTTATTTTAATTTTATAAATATTTTAATAAGTTATTTTAATTTATATATATTTTTATAAAGATAAATATATTATTAATTTATATATATTCTTATAAAGATAAATATAAAATAAAATAATTTATCTGCTCTTTATTTATATATATTTATCTTTATTATTTATTAAGTTTATTTTATTTTTAATTTTATTTTATATATAGACCGTCTGCAAAATAATAAAAGACATTATTTGTATTATTTAAAATTATTTTTTTAGTAATGCCTATAAAATTAAAATAAATGATATATAAATTATCTGTAAAATAATAAAAGATATTATTCGTATTATTTAAAATTATTTTTTAATAATATTTATAAAATTAAAAAAATTATGTATAAAAAATATAAATAAAATTTAAAATAAACATGACTTAACAAATAATAAAGAAATATATATATATAAGAAATAAATAAATTATTTTATAATATTAAAGTAATTGACTAATATTTTTAGAATAAAAATATTAACAGAAAGACTAAACAGTTTAATTTTTAAAAACTGGAGAATGTAAAAATTAAATGTTAAAAATATAGGAACTGACTAATGTAACATGTAAAACCTCATAGATTTTATAATTATTTAGCCAAAAAAATATTCATACACCCATGTATCATGTACATGTAAAAATACAGCGATGGGAATCTTCTTCTTCTTTCTTTTTATTTCTCATACTATAAAAAATTTATTGATTTTCTTTCTCTCTCATTGGGTGAAATCTTTGAGATAGAGACTATATTTATAAAAAAAAAAAATTTATTTATACCAAATATCTTAAATTTTAATAAAATTTATAAAATTCATCAAAATTAATGATATTTTGAATATTATTAGATTTTAATTGATTTTTAAGAAATTATTTAATAATTTTAAATTTTATGAGATTTTAAATAAATTTAAATTAAATTCGTTAAAATTTTAAATTCAATTAAAATTTATTAAAATACTAATCCAATACATGGATGCTTCAAAGGCAACTAGGATCAAATCTTCTAAAAGTTAGTATCAAATCTTCCAAATTTTCTAAAAGTTCACTTCCTATAAAAATATTAGTAATGAATATTGTGAGTGGAAATCTGGTCCCAGCAATACTGTTTCACCAAAAATTTCATCCCATTGACCACTAAATTTCCAAGTCAACTTCAATTTTTTTCAAAACATGTATGATGTAAACGCGTCTTTCACTTCAAAATATAAAAATAAGAGTGCTCCCGAATTTTCCAAGTAATTAAAAGCAAATCTTTTAGGATTGAAGTTCAATTAGTCTTTAACCTTTTCAATTATGTCTAATTAGATTTAAAATTAATTTTAGGGTTAAATTAATCTTTGATATTTGAAAATTAATTAAAGCAAATTTAAAATTGATTTTACCACATTAATCCCTTACTTTTTAATTTTAGAATCAATTCGATTCAGTTTTATTTAAAAAAATAAAATAAAATCTCAGGTATTTAAGAATTACTAAAAGCTAATTTAATTTTGAAATGTTAATTTTTTTTATTTCAAGTTATAAATATTTTCAAATATTCATGTATTACCTCATATATTAACGTTGAATTGGACCTAATTGCCAAAATGAATTATTTGGAGAGCTCAGTTGAAAATATACGCACGGACCAAGGAGATCACATTACACAGTATTGAGTGTAGTTGTTGAAGGGCTAATTAATTTAATTAATGAAGTAGATATAAGAATTAGAAAATTCACCTTTTATAAAAAAAAAATAGAAAATTCAACAATTAAAAATGGAATTGTTGTATATATAATTAAATGTAATGAGACAAGGTAAAGTGATTGATTTGTTATGCTATAGTCCCATCATATTGAATATTGTTTTTATAAGAATATGTGTGCTAAGATATTATTATTATTATTATTGATTAATTTAACTTGAATATTGGTATGATGGAAGAGGATTAATATTGAATTTATTATTCAGAAAAATATATATTTACCGTTAAACTGTACCTCAGTATTAAAAACTCTTAATTAAATTTGAATTTTGGTTGCAATCAAATTTCCGTATATTCACTTCATATATATATATATATTTCAATTAATCATCTTATACATTTATTTATTAGCTTAGGCACTTTCTTTATAAATATGCTGCCAAAAGAGGTCTCTAAAACAAGCAATACCTAGGCAGTAATTAATTCTCAATTGCCTAATATGAGGCTTTCTTGTGCTTTCTTGTACCTCCTTGCCATTATTCACTTCTTGTGCTTTAGCTTCACATCAGCCATTGCCATTCGGAGAAATAATGAGACAGACCACCAAGCTTTGCTAGAATTCAAAGCTAAAATAAGTAACACTGACCCTCTTGAGGTTATGAGTTTATGGAATGGTTCTGTTCACTTCTGCCAATGGTACGGCGTTGTCTGTGGGCGGAGGCATAAGAGAGTGACTCAGTTAAACCTTAGGTCCCTCAAACTTTCAGGTTCCATTTCACCATATATTGGAAATTTAAGTTTTTTAAGGGAACTTCGCCTTCAAAACAATAGCTTCATCCATGAAATCCCAACTCAGATTGGTTATTTAGGCAGACTGCAAGTTTTGTCTCTTTCCAATAATTCATTTACAGGCCAAATTCCTATTTCCATATCTAATTGCTCTAATCTTGTTTACATTTATTTATATTCAAACAAGTTGTCAGGGGAAATTCCTGAATGGCTTGGCTCATTACGAAAGCTCAAAGACATTCGAATAGGTAGTAACAATTTAACAGGGACTCTGCCTTCATCTTTAGGGAATCTTTCTGCTCTTCAATATCTCTTTGCAGACAACAACAACTTGAATGGGATACTTCCTAATACTTTAGGCCAACTGGCAAATCTAGAGGTTTTAATGTTGTATCAGAATTGGTTTTCAGGTGCTGTCCCTCTCTCAATCTTGAATCTTTCTTCGATCGATGGTATAGATATGGCCTTCAACCAATTAGAGGGTGAACTTCCTTTGGCCTTAGGCATCTCTTTTCCAAAAATAAAATTCTTTTCCATTATGACTAACAAATTTACAGGATCCATTCCAACTTCATTTTCTAATGCCTCAAGTCTAGAAGTGCTTCAATTAGCTGTAAATTATTTTACTGGAAGAGTGCCTTCTTTTGACAAGTTACATAGGCTTTTCAGCTTTAACATTGCTGAGAACAATTTAGGAAATGGAAAAGACGATGATTTGGAGTTTTTTTCCTCTATCACTAACGCTACCAATTTAGTAACATTTGCTATAGATGTAAATAACTTCGGAGGAAATCTGCCTGAACAATTCTGCAACTTTTCAAGGAAGCTTAAGAGCATGTACATTGCTTACAATCAAATATTTGGAAATATTCCAAATAGTGTAAGTGATTGTGCTGCATTGGAAGTTCTGATGGCAACAGAAAACAAACTCTCCGGTATCATTCCTTCTAGCATTGAAAAGCTTCAAAATCTCGGACTTTTGTTTCTTGATAATAATAATTTCTTTGGATCTATTCCATCTTCTATAGGGAACATGACAAATTTACTTCGCACTGACTTGTCTAATAATATTCTTGAAGGCAACATTCCTTGGACACTTGGGAATTGCAAAAAATTGCTAGAACTAAATCTTTCTAATAACAATCTTAGTGGTCCAATACCCCCTCAAATTTTTGAACTTTCCTCCTTATCATTAGCTCTTGACTTGTCTCGAAATCACTTGTCAGGCTCCATTCTTAGTCAGGTAGGAAATTTGAAAAATATAGAACACCTAAGCCTTTCTGAGAACTTGCTGTCAGGAGTTATTCCAAGTGCTCTTAGCAGTTGTACAAGTCTACAGTTTTTGTACATGGGTGCCAATTTTTTCCAAGAAACCATTCCTTCTTCTTTGAGTTCACTAAGAGGCCTTCAAGAATTGAATCTTTCTCACAACATGTTATCTGGCAAGATTCCAGAATTCCTAAAGGACTTTCATTTCCTAGAGTTGGTGGATCTATCTTATAACTACTTTGAAGGTGTAGTGCCGATAGAAGGAGTTTTCACGAATGCAACTGCAACATCCATAGTGGGAAATAAAAATCTTTGCGGTGGCATCCCTGATTTCAGGTTACCTTCATGCAAACTTGGAAAGTCAAAGAAGGGATTGACTGTAAAATTAAAGATTGTAATCTCAATGATTTCTGCGCTTGTAAGTGTTGTCCTTGTGTGTTCATTTCTTTACCATTCAAGAAAGAAAAAAGGAACATCTAAGTCAATATCTTTCGGGAATTCACTGTTAAAGTTATCTTATCAAAATCTCCTTAAAGCCACAAATGAATTCTCTTTGGATAATTTGATTGGTATAGGTAGTTTTGGATCTGTGTACAAGGGGATTCTTGATCAGGAAGGAGGAATGGTAATTGCAGTAAAGGTTCTTAACCTTTTTCGTCATGGGGCTTCAAAGAGTTTTCTAGCTGAATGTGCAGCCATAAGGAATATCCGACATCGAAATCTCGTCAAAGTACTCACAGCTTGTTCAGGAGTTGATTATCATGGCAATGATTTCAAAGCTTTAGTTTATGAGTTCATGGTTAATGGAAACTTAGAAGATTGGTTGCATCCAACTCATGATTTAGATGAAGTGCCAAGAACATTGAATTTTCTCCAAAGACTAAATATTGTCATTGATGTTGCTTGTGCGCTAGAATATTTGCATCATCATTCTGCAACACCAATTGTTCATTGCGATTTAAAACCAAGCAATGTCCTTCTTGATGAAGAAACGACTGGACATGTGAGTGATTTTGGATTAGCAAAGTTCCTTTCTGATGGGATAGCTGAATATTCTGCAAGCCAATCCAATTCTATTGGAATAAGAGGAACCATCGGCTATTGTGCTCCAGGTAATTATATATAACTACTTGTACATTTAACTATTTTACTGTCATAGTTTATCATCTGATTTTTTTTATGGCATATGAATGTATTCTAGAGTATGCAATGGGAAGAAACGTATCAAGATTTGGTGATATATTTAGCTTTGGTATACTCTTGTTGGAGACATTCACAGGAAAAAGGCCCACCGATGACATATTCAAAGATGGTCTAAGTCTTCACAATTTTGTCAAGAAAGCTTTGCCTGAAGAAGTTGCAGATATTGCCGACCCCTACCTTCTTCAAACACATGCAACCTCAAATCACACCTACAATTTTATGGACTTGAGAAACAGCAAAAATGTTGAGTGCCTGATTTCGATATTCGAAATTGGAATCTCTTGTTCTGTTGAATCGCCAGAAGAACGAATGAGTATCGGTGATGCTGTTGCTCAGCTCTCTTCTATCAAGAACAAACTTGTTGGAACTTGATCGTATATATACACTTGCACTACTGTTACTTTACATATACATATCGCTATCAGTAGTATTATGTATGTAATATTTCTACTTAATTAGTACTCTGTTTGCTACTTATTTTACCAATAAAAAAAAGAAAAGTTTTGCGGTTGTCATTTTTTATCCTTCAAAAACGTAAGCTCTTCAACTTTATCAGTTTAGTTTATGCAAAGAATTAAACCAAGTTCATGTGAAATGATTTTGCCATTTGCCAACCAAAAATTCAATTTTTTTTTGTTACTTATAGACACGCTTTTCACTAGCAAGCTTCAGTGAATGGGAGAGGAGGCAATCTGTTGATAAAGAACGTCGAAACGAGAAGATAAAACAGCTTCTCGAATGAAAGGCATGGTTAATTCTTTGTAGAAATAAACCAACTTTTAACAGGCTTTAGAATCAGAGCAGCTTTGAAAAGAAGGTGGGAGAATTTTGATGAATGATAGTGAGAGATTATGGTAAAAGATTGTTGTTTGGATGAGAAAGAGCAAGAAAGTGAGAGAGAGAGAGAGAGAGAGGGAGGGAGAGAAGTACTAAGCTTCAAAGAACACAGGTAAGAGAAAACAGAGCAATTAGGAAAGTTTCAGATATTTTCTTCAGTTGGTGGATAATGAATAGAATCTCATCTAATCTAAAATTTCTTTATTTTTTTAATCAGAATTGATTGGTTCCACTCTGTTTCCGGAAGTCCCAATAGAAAGTGAAATGTCCACCATTATCAACATCTTTAACAAAACTGGGGTAAGCTTTGTTGACTATCCACAACAGGTTTAACATTGCCATTGTTGCATAAGGCTGCAATTAGATAAATTAATTCATTTTATTTTTTTAATTGTCTATATATAAATATTCAAATTTTAAGAGATTGTATTTCATATATTTGCATAATTGGAAGATAAATCAATTTTTTTAATTAAATTAACTCTTAAAAATTATTATTTATTTAATTGGAAGAGTGATATGATTTATTATTTATTTAAAAATTATTTTTTAAAAATTAATAGATTCGATTTGTATAAATTATCTTTCAAACATGAAAATAGTAAAAATCAAACTTATTTATTTTTTTTTTTTTTTGCAAAATTTGAGTTTATAAATGGAAATGGCGTAAAAAAAGAGTTTATAAATGGAAGTATATCCTCACAATTCGTTATAGTGAGAAAGACCAAGAAAGAGGGAGAAAGGAAGCAGAATAGAGGCAGGGGAAAACAGGGCAGGGCAGTTATAGGGAAGCTTTCACAGAAGACTTCATTGATTTTAGTTTTTTTTAACGAATATGGTGTCGTATTATTGGAACGGCATCATTGCTGCAAAACCTCATTTATTTAAGCCTATTTTCCAGTGCATGTTCTATAGCGAACCCTAACACCACAGTAACAACAGTTGCTCAAAAGATCAGATTTAAAAAAAAAAAACCAACAATGGCGCAGAAAAATAATCTATTCAAAGGACAACAAAAGAGGAAGCAAATCCCTCCTAATCGCAATTGGAAAAATCCCTGTTGATGGAAAAGGTTTCATCTTTTTTCTGTTTCTCAATCTACTTGTATGGTTGTTTTTCAACCAAATTTGAAGAAATATTTTTACTTTTTTTTTTCTAGTTTTTTGTTTCAGGGAAGAGATTTGCGAGCCATCAACAATTACAAAGGAGATGGATGCTGATAGGGGCAAGTGCTATTCCTTTGCTTAACTGTTGATTTAAGGAATTTCCTTTGATTTGGCAATGGATTTCAATTCCAAATAAGCCATATGTTCTCTTATAAGTTTATAAAGCTGAATGCGTTTCAGTAATTTGGCATTTGGCATTCAGGATTTGTGTAATAATTTGCGTCAAATACTGATTACCAGCACTCTTTGTACAGTAGGTGGTGTGTATGAGCTGACGCTATACCTGTTCCATTTTTGCTAACAGAGGTGGCTAGTTTGGACAGCCACACTTTGCAGATATGAAGAAATCTCTTTTTTTTTCCATTGATATGCTCATCCAGCCATGGAAATCCACAGTGGTGGTTCGATTGTTAGGAAGGAATATTGTGTATAAAACCTTATGTACTATACTGGAGAATATCTAGAACAACTGCTTTAGGGTTTTTGTTATTGATCTTGAGAATGAGTGTTTTTTTGTGAATTTCCAAAAAGAGGATGATGTTGTTCATGCCCTAACTGGGGGTCCACGGATTGTTTTGTGCCATTATTTGGCTGTGCAGCAATGGACTCCTTTGATATCACACATACAAAGATTAATTCCACCATGGCTTGGATTCGCCTCCCGGGCATGCCACTGCACTACTATCATAAGAGAATACTCATGCATTTTGGTAATAGATTGGGAAAGCTATTATGATTGACTATAACACAGAATCAGTTGCTAGGGGAAAATTTACTCGTATTGCAGTAGAACTAGACTTGAACAGACCCTTGTGCTTCCAATTCCTGTTGAATGGGACATTATGGAAGGTTGAGTGTGAGTGCCTCCCTCAAATTTGTTATGGTTGTGGTTGCATTGGCCAGCTAAGTGGCACTTGTCCATTCAATAAAGAGGGGATGCAGAGAGAAGTGGCTTAGATGGAAGAAACACAAGGAGGGCAGCAGTAGAAACTCACCAAATTATGGGTCTTGGATGTAGGTTTCCCAAAAAGGAAAGTTTCATGGGCAAAGAAATGAGGGCAAAATTGATCAGTTGTGTAAAGCCTTCATTTAGGGAAAGGATGGTATCCATTCTAAGGGTATGAGCATAGTGAGGTGGGAGGAGCTTTGCCATCCAAAGGGAAAGGGTGGTTTTGGCCTAAAGAATTTTAGAACTATGAACTAAGCTATGCTTATGAAGCTGGCTTGGAATGTAGTTGTGGGTAGAGCTAAATTTTGGGTCTAGATGGTAAGAAACAAGTACAAAATAAAACATGGATTTCTCCCTGGGCTTTTACCTGTGAAAAATGCTTTTTTGACATGCAGGGCAATTGCTAGAGCTTGGCAAGCCATGGTTCCGAGTGTGAGATGGTTTGTTAGGGATGATAAGTGGCTTGTTTCTGCGTGGACTTATGGTTAGCCGAGGACAAGCTTTTGCTAGAACATGCCATGAATAGTATTGCCATATGACAATTAAGCTAGGCTGCAAACAAATTTATTGGCAATAGCAACAAATGGAGATGGGATTTATTTTGTCCATTGTTACATCCCGATTCCAAAAATGTGACAATCCTAAAGTTTATGTAGGTTTAAAGTCAACAGACACTACGTAAAATTAAAATCAACAAATGTACTCTCACATATTTCATATTACTTACTTTATATTTAATTCTCAAATTATATCTAAATCTTTATAAACAATATTACTGAGCAACTAAAATATTATATGAGTTTAGTATATTTATTACATATAACAGTTATTATCTCAACACATAATTTTCAGACTTCTTGTAGAAAAGAAGATACCAAGAAGCTGATTGATCTGAACAACCTTTACATAATAGACGATTAGGTGACCTATCAACTCAATGAGATTATAGTGCCAAAATGGTGGAATATACAATAAAGATATTTCAAAGTTTGAAATAATAATAAGAACACAATGTGGCTGCACAATGAAGGAATATCAATAAAATTTAATTCACAAGGATGACCCACAATAACTGGATCAATATCACAAAAAAATTAAATAATACGATAGATAATACATAGCACTAGCATTGAAGTGTTATCACGCATCACATATACATAAGGGTAATAGCTTCTACCCTACTAATTATAAATCTCTATGTGCACATAGTCTGATGGTATAGTTCACATCAAATTGGGATTCTGTAATATTGGCTTATCAAATGACTTGATATGGATTATATTGGCGTAAAGGTCATATTAAGTTTCACAATTCACAAATGCAAAAAACACAAGTAACATAGGTATTGAATAGTTCATAATTTATTGAATATTTCAAGGCAACAAATGAAGGGATAGACACAATAACTCACCTTAAACTTATAAATTTGATTCTTCTAAGTCATTGATAATTATTGGTCGGTAATTTGACAATCATCGTCCTACATTCGCATTCAAACATAATTTGCATACTTAAGTTTGTTTTCAAATTATTATTTGTATTTTGAACAAATCATAACTTAATATACATAATCTTTAAAAAAAAACTTTTCTAAATATTTATAATTAAAATTAAAGACTACATAATTTATTTACTTTAACTTTAATAATACTTTATTTTAATTTCAAATAACCATTTATAATAATTTTAATAACTATAATAATAATAATAATAATAATAATAACTTGATTTTTCTAATTATAACAATACTAATTTTTAATTAAGTAATTAGTTTTATAAAATTTTAAGCATAATACATTAATTATTTAATGTAAATCATTTAATAATCTAATAATTAATCAACTTATTTGATAATTCATAATTAACTCAATTAATTAATAAATAATAATTTCCTATATTAATAACAATGTTGATAATAATAATAATAAATATAAATTAATTAATCAATTTACTAATTTATCAATTTACCAATTTACTAATTTGCTTACTCTAATTAGTTAACCAATTTTATACATATATACATATTCATATTCAAACATAATTAATTAATTCTATTAATTAATTATTACTAACTAAATTTTTTTCATAAATTATTTCTTATAATTTAATTCATAATTTAGATATTATATTCTATATATATATATATATATATATATATTAATTCCATGTATTACTATTCAAATAATTAATTAGTTTTAATTAATAAATCCTAATTATATAAATTTCACTTTATTTATCATTTATTTATTTTTATTTATTTTAAATTTTTCCTTATAAACACAATTAATTAATTACTTACAATCATTATTTCTAATTTCAATTAATTCCCTAAACATTAACTAATTTACATTAATTAATTAAATATATAATTATTATTTCTTATTTATTATATTTTATTCATCGTCGAAAAATGTCATCAGAATAGTAGCGCCGTTGCAGAATTCTGGCCAAAATCAAAAGTAATTTATAATTTGCAAATGATATACCAAAATGAAGTTTAAGAATAGAGAGTTCCAACAATACCAATTTCATCGGGAAAGAATGCCAAAAAACGACGAAAATTAATAAAAAAAAATAACTATAGTAGTACACCACCGATTAATTTCAAACGACGAGTGATGGAGATTCTAGAGACGATTTTAGTGACGTTGAACTTGTCGGTCGATGAATTTTTTAATAGTACCGGAGGTGTCAAAAAATGATTGTCGGACAACAGTAGATCTAAGTAAAACTGAAATTATTACTATTCCCTCTAATTTTCTTTCTACGCATTAATTTCTTTCTCTTTCTCTGTTTTGTTTTCTCTTTCTTTTTTTTCTATTCTTTTATTTTTATATTATATTTATTATTATATTTATTTATTTATATTATTATTTTATTTATTTATTTATATTATTATTTTATTTATTATATTATTATATGTATTTTGGTTATTACATCCATCTACTTCCACAATTCTCAAAATGATAGCCATGTCATCCCCAATATTGTCACATGTTGATATTCGATTGGCTTGTTGTAATACAACGGTTTCATTGTATAATTATTCCCAAGTTAGGCAGAGGCGATGACATGATATATTAAGCCTCCACTTCCAATGGTATATTCTCCATGAAGTCTACTTATTTCGTGATTGAGGGGAATTGCTGGAGGGAAAAAAACAGTATCTGTAACAGATTTTAGCAATGGTGTGGGCCTTAATTTGAAATAAGATGTTTTTGATAGAAAAGAACCAGATAAATTCTTTCATACTTGAATGAATTTATGTGAAGTGACTAAGTAAAATTCAGCAAACATATATCACAAGATCTGTCCCAATATGCACAAAAAATATTCACACGAAAATACAAAAATTTTTAACATGAAAAACCCCTTCAATATAAAAGATAATAACCACTCGTATTTAGAGAATCAAACATCCCTAAAGCTTCTTTTAATTTTTTTCAAATTCTCTTTGTGAAAAATTGTGTCCATGAGATTGACAAGGTCTCTTAGCTAAATACTGTCTCCTAACATCATCCTTAATCCCAATATCATATTTATAAATAGGTTTACGCAATGTTGGGTTATCAATAATATCATCAAAAATAAACTTTGAATACCCTTTTTTACTGCTAGTTTCTCCACCACCACTAGTTTTTTCACCATCATTTACTTGACTACTTAATGTCTGATTTTGGATCGAAATATTCAACGATTCACCTCGTACTCTCTTAGTCTTGATAAAAAAATTAATCCATATCGATTTCAAGAATTTTAAACTTATTCACATTATTTCGATACTCTAAATTCTCAATTTATATTAATATGCCACTTAATTGATATTATAAGTAAAATAATAAATTAAAAAACACAAATCATTCACCAAATAAAATCAAAATAAACATATTAAACAATAAATCTTTAAAAAATAAAATACAAATTAATTTTAAAAATACAAATCAAAATCCTAAATCATAATTTTCATCAATATTCAAATTCACTCACCTAATAAAATCAAATTAATAAACAAAAATCAACAAATTAAACAATGCATCCTTAAAAAAATTAAATAAAAACTAATTTTAAAAAATATTAATCAAATCTCTAAATCCCAATTTTCTATAAATATTCAAATACATTCCCTAATGATATCAAAATAATAAATTAAACTCAATAAATTATATAATATATCTTCAAAAATTAAATAAAAACTAATTCTAAAAAATACTAATCAAATCCATAAATCCCATTTTTTCATAAATATTCAAATACATTCCCTAATAATATCAAAATAAAAAAATTAAACTCAACAAATTATATAATATATCTTCAAAAATTAAATAAAAACTAATTTTAAAAAATACTAATCAAATCTCTAAATCCCAATTTTTCATAAATATTCAAATACACACCCTAATAATATCAAAATAATAAATTAAACTCAACAAGTTATATAATATATCTTTAAAAATTAAATAAAAACTAATTTTTAAAAAATACAAATCAAATTCCTAAATCTCAATTTTTCATAAACTTAAACTTCATTAACCTAATAAAATTAAAATTAAGACATTAAACAATCTAAATCAATACACCATCAAAACAACAAATCAAAGACTAATTTTAAGTTTTTTAAGAAAATTTAAACATAATTAACAAAAGCACACAAATTATTTAAATTAAAAAATTAAAAAAAAAAACTTTTGCCTACCTCTTGTGTTGCTGCTGCCTGCCGGTGACCGTTGATGGTGTTCGACGATTGTCGCCGGCGAAGTCTGCTCCCCTGCTCGGTCGGCCAGCCTCCTCAACACCGCCCCTGCTCTCAGCTTTCTTCTTCTCCTTTCTCCTACTTAATTTCTGTTTTACCCAAACATGCTCTATTAAGAGCTTTATTTTTTTTTGCATTTGCCTTTGCTGGAAAGGCGTCATTTCAACCAAGGCAAAATAAAAAAAAATTAATTGTCTTTTTCCTCATCGAGCAAACGCAGATCGCAGAGGGTGGGGGTGGCGTAGCCCCACCTCTGCAACACCGGCGACCAGATGCCCTCCCTTATAAGGGCTTCTAGTTGCTAGCGAGGGGAGATCTATTGTCCCCCAGAACCCCTCTGTCTCCGCCCCTGCCCATACCATATTCTGCAACATATAAATCCTGGAGTTTGTTTAGGTATACATGGAATAAGATGTAAATTTTTTTAGCCCATTAAAAGCATCACGATTGGTGACAGTGGAAATCAAAATAAAAATGTCAATCATTTAGATAAAAAGAATGGAAAATAACCCATATAAAAAAAAAGAGTCACGGTTGAAAATTGTAAAACTATACCTGGGGGACAATAACCAACAGTTCCTCTTACTCCATTGGAACTAGAATTATTTGTAGAATCGTCAAGTGTTCCACTAGATAGGAACTTCACTAATCCAAAATCACTTAAGTGTCCAGTCATTTCTTCATTGAGAAGGACATTGCTTGGTTTCAAATCACAATGAATGATTGGTGTTTCGCAGTGATTATGAAGGTATTCGAGTGCACAGGCCACATGAATAGCAATATTCAATATTTGTTGAATATTTAAAGTTCTTTGCTCTTATTTGATTCAAGCATTGGATGTAACCAACCTTCTAAGCTCCCATTACTCATGTGCTCATAAACCAAAGCTTTGAAATCGTTACCATGGTTATCAATTCCTGAACAAGCTGTGAGTGTTTTGACAAGATTTCGATGTCTAATGTTCCTTAAGGCTGAACATTCGGCTATGAAACTCTTTGAAGCTCCTTGACGTTGAAGGTTAAGCACCTTCACCGCAATAACAAGTCCCTCTTGATCAAGAATTCTTTTATATACAGCTCCAAAACTACCTGTACCAATCAAATTGTCTGAGGAGAATCCATCAGTGGCTTTAAAAAGATTTTGATAAGAACAATTCAATAGTTCTTTTCCTAGAGATGGCAATGTAGATTGTCTTTCTCTCTTTCTTGAATGGCAAATAAATAAAGATATAAGCAAAAGTACTATGCCTATAAGCACAGAAACTGAAATTGCCGAGATTATTATCTTCATTTTTTGTCAATCTCCTGCTTGATTGTTCAGACTTGCATGTAGGTAGTCTAAAAGCAGGTATGCCACCACATAGATTTTGATTTCCCCTCACTGAAGTTGCAGTTGCATTCCTGAAAACACCTTCCATTGGTACCATACCTTCAAAATCATTATATGATATATCCAAAAGATCTATTGAGGTGAAGGTCTTTAGGAAATCGGGAATCTTGCCTGACAAATTGTTGTGAGAAACATTCAATCCTGATATGCCTCGCAGTGAACTTAAAGATGAAGCAATAGAACCTTGGAAGTTATTGTGACCTATGTTTAGCAATTGTAGACTTGTACAGGTGCCAAGACTTTTTGGAATTTCTCCTGATAACATGTTACTATTAAGTTCTAGGATTTGTAGGTGTTTCAAATTTCCTACTTCAATAGGAAGTGAACCAGACAAATGATTTTGACGTAATCCAAAATACAATGATAACCAAGAAAGTTCAAAAAGTTTTGTAGGAATCTGACCACTAAGATTGTTTCTACCAAGATCAATATAGATTAAGTTTTTGCAATCTCCTAGACTGGAAGGGATCATGCCCTGAAGATTATTGTCAGATAAATCTATTCTAAATAATTTGGTCAGATTTCCTAAAGAAGATGGTATACCTCCCGGTATTTGATTAAATTCGAGGGAAAGTATTTGTAGATTTTGAAGATTTCCTATGGTGGAGGGAATTATGGCTGAGAATTTGTTGCGTGCTGCATAAAAAGCTTGCAAACTTTCAAGAGAAAATATTCCAGCCGGGATGCTTCCGAATATTTGGTTACCTTGTAGATTAAAAAGCTGGAGATTCTTCGACAGGTTGCAAATCTGCTCAGGCAGCTCCCCTCCAAAGTTATTGCCGCCCATGAATAGAACAGTTAAAAAGGTGGAATTAGTCAAAGTGGAAAGAAACTTCAAATCATCACTGGCTTTCCCTTCACTTCCCAAATGGTTTCTTTCAATGACTAAGAGCTCAAGCTTATGCATTTTTTCAAAAGAAGGAACTGCACCAGTCAAATTATTTGAGCCTAGTTAAAGAGATCCTAGGTTTGAGGCATTAGAAATTGAAGTTGGAATGGTACCAGAGAATTGATTATCAGAAACAGAGAAGAACTTGAGTTTTGGAATACGAGAGATGCCCAAGTCCAACGGAAGATTACCTTGTAAATGGTTGAGTGCTACATCTATAGTATCAATGGAAGATGTATTTAAAATTGATGAAGGAAACGTGCCTGAAAACTGATTATCAATAATAGAGAAAATTTTTAGATTTTTTAACATGCCTAAACTATGAGGCAGATTCCCTTGCAATTGATTTCTATCAAGAAAGATTACCTCAAGCGAAGATAGATTCCCCAAAGATGGTGGGAGAGTCCCTGTCAAATTGTTATTGTATAAAAAGGCATACTTGAGCTTTTGTAAGGAACCAAACCCCAAAGGGATTTCCCCTACCAGCTTGTTGCCATCCACAAAAAAGCCAATAAGGTTAGAACAATTAGATATGGTGGGTGGCAGGAATTTGGCCGCCAAGGGAATTGTTGGTAAAAGCCAAATCTTGCAGCCTGCGCAAATTGCCGATCTGAGGAGGAATTTCATGGCTGAAGCTGTTGTTATAAAGGTAAAAAAATCTTAAAAAGCTTAAATTGCCAACATGTGGAGATACGGAACCTGAAAGCTTGAGAGAGCTTAGGTCTAACAATGTGACTCTCCGGTGTCTACGCCCACATATGACACCATACCACTGGCAGAAGTGGACAGAACTATTCCAAGAACTCATCACACCAAAAGGGTCATCAGTTATTTTAGCCTTGAATTCAAGCAAGGCTTGTCTGTCTGTTTCATTATTGCTGCCAATAGCAGAAGCTGGCAAGCTACAGCACAAGAAATGAATAATCGAAATGATGCATATGGACGAGAAGCTCTTACAAGAGAACCCCAAATCTGTATAGTTGCTAATGTCAATTAATTGTTGGACAAACACTGCATTTTGATTTCAATGAAGAAGTAACGCTAATATGTAGGGATTTTATGTGCTGCATTTACAACCGTGGCTATCACATTCCTTTTTTTTAATATAAATTAATTAAAATAAATTTCAATAAAAATAAAATCCATTTCATTAAAAAAATATGGCTAATTAGTTTGCGTTAGAATTTTGAATGTTAGAGGTATTAATTTCATAGAAGAAAGAAATGTATTTTTGTTCAATGGAAATTACTCATAAATCAAATGTGTTAAAATTCTGGGTTTGAATGTGGTCTTAAACCTGTGAATATAATATATTCTTTTATTATGCTTACGAATAGATAGAAGAAAATTGAGTTAGGAAAAACTACACTATGTGTCACTTTTTTTAATTTTTTCACAAATATCTCGCAGTTTTTATATAAAATTGATATATTAATAGATATAAACTTGAAAGTTAAAATAATAGTATTTTTAAAGAAAATTTTTAGAATTAAAAATTAAAAATTGGATATTTAAAAAAAATAAAAGAAAAGTGAATTTTTTTAAATATTTTTTTATTTTCAGAGTATTTTTTGAAGAAATCGCTGGGAAAGCAGTGGAAACGTAGTCCTCCAAAAATGTTTATTAACAATTTCAATCCATTTGCCCTGAAATTTCCAGGTCAACATAAAAATTTTCCAAAAAAAAATGTAAATTCTGCAAAATACAA
The DNA here is from genome assembly GCA_947685225.1 of Garcia nutans. Taxonomy (NCBI): domain Eukaryota; kingdom Viridiplantae; phylum Streptophyta; class Magnoliopsida; order Malpighiales; family Euphorbiaceae; genus Garcia; species Garcia nutans. Next base: position 46,082 of record CANTUV010000075.1, read on the forward strand.
AAATAAGAGTGGCACTCCCGAATTTTCCGGATAATTAGCATAAAATCTTCTAGTATTGAATAGTAAAAATGGAAAATTAAATTCTGCAGCCAATAAAAACATAATAAATTTAATTTATTATTATTATTTTTCTAATAATTTATTATTAATTAAATGCATATACACTCAATTTATAATAAAAAAAATTTAGTGTAAATAATCACTACAAAATAGGACAATTAATAGCTTTTCTTATATAGGTGCTACATAAGGGGGAAAAAAAGAGTACTTGGGCTATATTAGTTAAGCTTATGAGTAGTGTTTTTTTTTAAGAAAGCAGTCTTTTAGTATGGTCCATGGCATTAAGATTTACACCGACTAAAGATTTAATTTCCACATTAAACATAACGGTTTGGTGCTCACTTTATGCTGACTTATCAATAGTCTTTTGGACGTGTGTACTACAAGACTTCTTTAATTTTTTATTTGAATTTTAGACCCTACACATGATAATAATAAAAATATTAAATTAGGGTTATAATCGAATCAAGACAAATCAAATTTAAAAAATTTAAATTCGGCCAAGTCAAGTTTAAAAAGCTTAAACTCATTTGACTTATTTAATAAATGAGCAGCTCGAGCTCAAGAATTAATGAGCTTTTATCTAACTAAAATCTAAATCAAGCCTGAATAGTTTAACTCATTTACAATCTTATACTAAATTAATCATTTGTTACTAAGTCGCTTTTTATTATTCTCATCATACCATATTCGTATCAACTTCTTGAATGCTCCACGCATGTAATACCAAAGTCACCATTTACTAATATATACATGAATGGGTCAAAGGTAGAAGTTGGAGGTTTTGATTTTGATTTTGAGTTCCCAGTTCTCCAAGCTATTTGTTAAATAAAATGGACAAGTCTTATTTTCAAAAAATAAAATAAAATGGACAAGTCTTACCAACTCCATTTATGCCCATGCCAGCATGCCACGTAAATTTGGACAACTTGCTAATTTCTTTTCAATAAAATTGACATCACAAAATAATTTTATTGATAAAAATTAAAAATTTGAATTAAATTAAAAAAATGGGATATTTTAAATATTTTTCTAACTTCTTTTAATAAATTTAATTTTCATGAAAATTCAAATTCAAAATATTCTAATTTTTTAGAATAATTTCTATGTTAAAAAGTGACTTAGTACCAAATGGTTAATTTAGTATTTTTTTTATTATTATGTGGAGGGTTTAAAATTAAAAAAAAATTAAAGAAGTCTTGCATTTTAATATAGATGAGTAGTACACACGTCCAAAAGACTACTGATAAGTCAGCAAAAGTGGGCCCCAAAACTCTATGTTAAAGTGGAAATTCAATTGGAATTTTTTTAAAAATATCCTAAAAAATAAAACATATTTTTAAAAATACCTACTTCTCTTTTTCAATTTCAATAATATTTCTTTTTTTTAATTTTTAATTTTAAAGATACCTCTCCAGAGATATATTTTTAATATACTAAAAATATACTAAGAGAGTAAGATATTTAAAAAAAATAAAGAAGTCGTAAAATATAATTTTCTCAAATTAAATCTTCTGTTGATGAGATTATTAATGCTATGAGCCATACTAAAAGACTACTCATGAGTAGATCTAGTCATGTATTGGGTTGAGTTAAATTCGAGTTTAGTTTGATGCGAGCTGAATTTTATATAATTGAATTTTATTTTTTTTGAAGTCTGGATTAATAATTTTTTAAACAATTCAAACTTAGTCCAGTCTAAATTTATATATTCAAATAAAATTTAAAAAAAATATATATATATATATTTTTAAAATAATCTAGATCTACTATTAAAATAAAATATTATTAACTCTTAAATATTCAATATTATCATGTGTAAAACTCTTAAATATTATTAACTCTTAATTTGTGTGTGTGTGTGTAACGAGCCGGCCGGATCGTTAAAAAATAACTCTGTTCAAAAAAGGCCAAATCGAACCTATAAAAAAAATTATGTCCGACTCTAAAAAAAATTCGGGCGGATGGACCGAGCCAAGCAGATACTAGCAGATACCCAATTATATGGCTAGTTCTACTCATAATCTTAACTAATATGGCACAAGTACTCTCATTTTTTTTTAATATATGTAGTACCTATATAAGAAAGGCTATTAATTGTCCCATTTTTGCAGTGATTATTTACGCTACAAACATTAATAATAAACTGTTGAATAAATATAATAGGAAAAATAATTGAATTTATTATTCTTTTATTGGTTAAATGCAGGATATAATTTTCCATTTAGACTATTCAATACCAGAAGATTTTATGGTAATTATCCGGAAAATTCAGGAGTGCCATTCTTATTTAGAAAAATTAAATTCACTACCATATTTTATAATTTTTTTTATTTTTATCAAGAGTATTTTAATCATTTTATAAAAAAGTTATAATAAATTATATAAATTTATAAATTCATAATAAACATAAAATAAACTCATAATAAACTATTTAAATATAATATTTTTATAAAAAAAATTATAAATTCTGATAAATTTAAAAATATTTTTAAAAATATGATAAATTTAAAATTTTTGTTTGATTTTTTTGTTAAGATCCCTTCTTATTTTTGTATTTTGAAGCCAAGACCACATTTACATTTTTTTGGAAAATTTTTATGTTGACTTGGAAATTTCAGAGCAAATGGGTTGAAATTGTTGTAAACATTGGACTAAGTTTCGACGGGTTTCCCAGATGTTTCTTCAAAAAATACTCTGAAAAATAAAAAATATTTTAAAAAATATTCACTTTTTTTTTAAATACTCACTTTTTAATTTTTAATTCTAAAAATTTTCTTTTAAAAATACTCACTTTTTCAACTTTTAAGTATATATCTACTAGTATATACCAATTTTATATAAAAACTGTGAGATATATATTTTTGTAAAAAAAATTAAAAAAGTGACATATAGTGTAGGTTTTCCTAACTTATTTTTCTTTTATTTATTCTTAATGAAATGGATTTTATTTTTATTGAAATTTATTATAATTAATTTATATTAAAAAAAAAAAAAAGGAATGTGATAGCCACGGTTGTAAATGCAGCACATCAAATCCCTATATATTAGCGTTTCTTCTTCATTGAAATCAAAATGCAGTGTTTGTCCAACAATTAATTGACATTAGCAACTATACAGATATGGGGTTCTCTTGTAAGAGTTTCTCGTCCATATGCATCATTTCTATTATTCATTTCTTGTGCTGTAGCTTGCCAGCTTCTGCTATTGGCAGCAATAATGAAACAGACAGACAAGCCTTGCTTGAATTCAAGGCTAAAATAACTGATGACCCTTTTGGTGTGATGAGTTCTTGGAATAGCTCTGTCCACTTCTGCCAGTGGTATGGTGTCATATGTGGGCGTAGACACCGGAGAGTCACATTGTTAGACCTAAGCTCTCTCAAGCTTTCAGGTTCCATATCTCCACATGTTGGCAATTTAAGCTTTTTAAGATTTTTTTACCTTTATAACAACAGCTTCAGCCATGAAATTCCTCCTCAGATCGGCAATTTGCGCAGGCTGCAAGATTTGGCTTTTACCAACAATTCCCTTGGCGGCCAAATACCTGCCACCATATCCAATTGTTCTAACCTTATTGGCTTTTTTGTGGATGGCAACAAGCTGGTAGGGGAAATCCCTTTGGGGTTTGGTTCCTTACAAAAGCTCAAGTATGCCTTTTTATACAATAACAATTTGACAGGGACTCTCCCACCATCTTTGGGGAATCTATCTTCGCTTGAGGTAATCTTTCTTGATAGAAATCGATTGCAAGGGAATCTGCCTCATAGTTTAGGCATGTTAAAAAATCTAAAAATTTTCTCTATTATTGATAATCAGTTTTCAGGCACGTTTCCTTCATCAATTTTAAATACATCTTCCATTGATACTATAGATGTAGCACTCAACCATTTACAAGGTAATCTTCCGTTGGACTTGGGCATCTCTCATATTCCAAAACTCAAGTTCTTCTCTGTTTCTGATAATCAATTCTCTGGTACCATTCCAACTTCAATTTCTAATGCCTCAAACCTAGGATCTCTTCAACTAGGCTCAAATAATTTGACTGGTGCAGTTCCTTCTTTTGAAAAATTGCATAAGCTTGAGCTCTTAGTCATTGAAAGAAACCATTTGGGAAGTGAAGGGAAAGCCAGTGATGATTTGAAGTTTCTTTCCACTTTGACTAATTCCACCTTTTTAACTGTTCTATTCATGGGCGGCAATAACTTTGGAGGGGAGCTGCCTGAGCAGATTTGCAACCTGTCAAAGAATCTCCAGCTTTTTAATCTACAAGGTAACCAAATATTCGGAAGCATCCCAGCTGGAATATTTTCTCTTGAAAGTTTGCAAGCTTTTTATGCAGCACGCAACAAATTCTCAGCCACAATTCCCTCTACCATAGGAAATCTTCAAAATCTACAAATACTTTCCCTCGAATTTAATCAAATACCGGGAGGTATACCATCTTCTTTAGGAAATCTGACCAAATTATTTAGAATAGATTTATCTGACAATAATCTTCAGGGCATGATCCCTTCCAGTCTAGGAGATTGCAAAAACTTAATCTATATTGATCTTGGTAGAAACAATCTTAGTGGTCCAATTCCTACAAAACTTTTTGAACTTTCTTGGTTATCATTGTATTTTGGATTAAGTCAAAATCATTTGTCTGGTTCACTTCCTATTGAAGTAGGAAATTTGAAAAACCTCCAAATCCTAGAACTTAATAGTAACATGTTATCAGGAAAAATTCCAAAAAGTCTTGGCACCTGTACAAGTCTACAATTGCTAAACATAGGTCACAATAACTTCCAAGGTTCTATTGCTTCATCTTTAAGTTCACTGCGAGGCATATCAGAATTGAATGTTTCTCACAACAATTTGTCCGGCAAGATTCCCGATTTCCTAAAGACCTTCACCTCAATAGATCTTTTGGATATATCATATAATGATTTTGAAGGTATGGTACCAATGGAAGGTGTTTTCAGGAATGCAAGTGCAACTTCAGTGAGAGGAAATCAAAATCTATGTGGTGGCATACCTGCTTTTAGACTACCTGCATGCAAGTCTGAACAATCAAGCAGGAGATTGACAAAAAAAATGAAGATAATAATCTCGGCAATTTCAGTTTCTGTGCTTATAGGCATAGTACTTGTGCTTATAGCTTTATTTATTTGCCATTCAAGAAAGAGAGAAAGACAATCTACATTGCCATCTCTAGGAAAAGAACTATTGAATTGTTCTTATCAAAGTCTTTTTAAAGCCACTGATGGATTCTCTTCAGACAATTTGATTGGTACAGGTAGTTTTGGAGCTGTATATAAAGGAATTCTTGATCAAGAGGGACTTGTTATTGCGGTGAAGGTGCTTAACCTTCAACGTCAAGGAGCTTCAAAGAGTTTCATAGCCGAATGTGCAGCCTTAAGGAGCATTAGACATCGAAATCTTGTCAAAACACTCACAGCTTGTTCGGGAATTGATAACCGTGGTAACGATTTCAAAGCTTTGGTTTATGAGTACATGAGTAATGGGAGCTTGGATGGTTGGTTACATCCAATGCTTGAATCAAATAAAGAGCAAAGAACTTTAAATATTCAACAAAGATTGAATATTGCTATTCATGTGGCCTGTGCACTCGAATACCTTCATAATCACTGCGAAACACCAATCATTCATTGTGATTTGAAACCAAGCAATGTCCTTCTCGATGAAGAAATGACTGGACACATAAGTGATTTTGGATTAGTGAAGTTCCTATCTAGTGGGACACTTGACGATTCTACAAATAATTCTAGTTCCATTGGAGTAAGAGGAACTGTTGGTTATTGTCCCCCAGGTATAGTTTTACAATTTTCAACCATGACTCTTTTTTTTTTTATATGGGTTGTTTTCCATTCTTTTAATGACACATTTATAAATGATTGAAATTTTTATTTTGATTTCCACTGTCACCAATCGTGATGCTTTTAATGGGCTAAAAAAATTTACGTCTTATTCCATGTATACCTAAACAAACTCCAGGATTTATATGTTGCAGAATATGGTATGGGGAATGAAGTATCAACATCTAGTGACGTATTTAGCTTTGGCATACTCTTGCTGGAAATGTTCACAGGAAAAAGGCCTACTGGTGATATTTATGAAGAAGGTTTGTCCCTGCACAATTTTGTGAAGAGAGCTTTGCCTGAAGAAGTGATGGAAGTAATAGATCCCAACCTTCTCCAAATGCAAGTCAATGAAGATGCTACCTCAAGCAATGGCCACAATTTTCTGAACAGAAGACACAATAAACTTAATCAGTCTTTGATTTCAATACTCGAAGTTGGAATCTTTTGTTCTGTCGAATCACCACAACAGCGAATGAGTATTGGTGATGCCGCTGCTCAACTCTCCTCAATCAGAAACAAACTACAGAGCAGTCGACTGCCTCTGGAGAAAGAAGTTGAGTGCAACTCCATTATGATATGCTTAAAATGAATTTTCGAGCAATTTCATATCGTATAAATTGTCTTATGACTTCAGTTATATATTAAAAGTGAAAAAAGATATTTTAGAAGTCTAATTACACTTCTTTTGCAGGTTCATAGTTGATAACTTTAACTTGGACGCCAGTTGATATGATGCTTTCAAGCCGGCTTAAAATTGATAAAATAGTGACTTAAATTTGTTATATAAACTTAAATTTTGGTTATAAATTATTTTTTGTGATAAAAATTTAGCATCATAAGAATTATTATTGTAACCTTATAATATTTTATATATGAGAAGAAATTTATTTTTGTCACCGTATCTTTATGTTTTGATGATAAAAATATATTTTTATCGTAAATTATGTCACTTTTAGTAATACTAATATTATAATATTTTATATTATTAATTTATTATTTAATATGATATATAATCATTAAAAATGAGATTCATACCATTTATAGTAGCAATACATTTTTATTTAATGATGATAATATTTAATCATAGTACATGATAATATATAACAATAAAAATATTATTATAATTAGATATTATATTTATCATTTAAAATTATATATCATCATTAAAAATAAAATTACACGTAACAATATTATTTGTGTTAGCAATATATTTTTATTTGATGATAACAATATATATATCATAATATATATTAATATATATTAATAAAATTATCATCGTGATTATAAATAATATTTATTATTAAAAATAAAATTAAATGTAACATCATCATTTACATAATAATAAATTTTTTTTGAGTTATGACACAAAAAGTAGAACATAAAATGACAAAGTTATAACTCACATTGCAAAAAAAAAAACTGATTTGCCGACTTTTTTTTGGGGTCAAAATTAAAGAACGTCGGCCCTTCAATTTTCGTTAACCTATGAGCTGACGTTTTTTAGTTGTGTCACAAACATGCATCAGCCCAAATTAAAATCCCATCCATCAGTTTATCAAAATATCAGTATACAATACGAACAACTCTGTTCTTCTATAGAAATTTTGTAGGTCTATTTGGTTTGTTCTAATTGCACAGCACACCAATAACACTTCTCCATTACATTTTATCTATTTTAACATTTTGGTTGACATATTATTCCTTCTAGTTGCTGATAATAGATCCAATCCAAGCACCCAAAAATGACTATTCGTAGATACTTGTTAACTATCAACATTCACTACACTTTTCCATGTTCACTAAAATTTCATTTGACATATTTTGTTCTATCCAACTTAGATTGAACTTTCCCCTAGGGGAATCACCTTATATATGCCATTGCCTTTATTTTTATCTCATTTTTAGACCATATTCATCTTAAATAAACATCTTATAATAGTTTATCCTTTTAATAAAAAAAATCCTAAGAAATTTAAAAGACCAACTCCATGGTTATGCATTTTCTCCTTTTATATGCTCTCATTCTTTCTCTCAAGACCATCTGTCTATCTTTAACTCACCCAACAAGAAGTTAAGGATTTCAACTATCATTTTTTTAAGAAATGTTTCTGCATAATTAGTAAGTTTTAGGATTTTTTTTTTCATGAATTGCAATTGTAAGTATGCTTTTTCTAACAGAAATAGAATTTAAAGCTGTTTGAAATTTCATGATATGGCATTTTATGATATATCCATATCATTGTCATCATTATTGTTTAGGGTATTATATTGCTTATGGCTCTTTTAGTTTTTTCTTTCAATGTTTTGCTAATATTGTTTTGAATGGAAAATAAAAGAAATGATTTTTTAACACATTAAGATGATAATATGGCCGTGATATGATGTCTTATTATGATATGTCACTGCCATTATAGGTTCCTTCTATTACTTTTTTCTATATGTTTGATGTTTTTCTGGATTGTTTAATGCGTAATAATGAATGGAAAATTTTAAAAAAATGGTTTAACAGATTGACATAATTATATGGTCATACCATATCATTATCCTTTTTTTTCCTATTTGTCATATGATGATTTCATATTATTTTGAACATGTTATATGCAATTGAACGATGAAATGCTAGTGCCGTGTGATCATATGTTGATGAGTTATAATATCATATTACACTGTCACTATATGTGTCGTCTAATACTTTATTTTTAAATTCTCTAGGTATTTTATATATTTTTCTTGATTGCTTAATGTGTAATAATGAATGGAAAATAGAAAAAAAATGGTTTTTATTTTCCCTTATACCAAGAACGGGTTGAATTGGTGTGTGATGAAAGCTTTTCGAAATTTTAGGATTTAGGACAACAATTTTTACAAATAAACATGATGATATGGCTGCCATATGATCACAACAAGATGTTTTGCTTTTTGTTTGTCATACGATGCTTTCATATTATTTTCAGCATCTTATATGCAACTGAATAATGAAATGTCAGTGCATTGTGATCATGTTACAAGCAAAAGAAATGAAGATGAGGATTTAGGACAGAAGCAAGATCCTCTAAATATGCCTCCATTAAGGGTAAGTATTACTTAAAACTCTTGTAATTTGTTGAATCAATATTACTCAATAATGTAGATTGACTATTTACAATTTGGTACGTCTTTTTCCAATTGTCAATCCCTTTTGAAATGTCATTCCCAATTAAAAGAAAAATAGTGACATGCAATCTCTTATAGAAGCTCAAGACTTGAGAATAGTTTCTCTTTAGATGATATTGCAGGAACAAGAGGAAAAATGAGCTCATCAAAATCCGACCTCTAGCCGTGTCAATCCAATATTTTCTCTAACAGTGGCGTAAGTTTTGTTTGTGCATAACTTTATGGGTGTAATTTTACTTGTTCCTTGCTATTTATGGTTTATGACACAAATATTACAATTACAGCCACAGGGAGGAGAAAAAAGAAGAACAAAAAGAAGATGTTGAAGGTAGCTTCAACTTAATGCGCATTTCAAGCACAGAATTTCACCAACATAGCAAAAACAATAGGCAGAGGACAGCCATGATGACAGGATTTGAACTTGATCAAGGTATGTTTTTCAAATGAAAGTTATCATATTCTTTAATTTCAAAGAATGTAATACCCTCAATAAGGATTTTATTCATATTCATGAATCGAAACATACCAAAAAAAAAACTTTTTTTTCATTATTTTTCCATTGATCTCCTAAAATGAAATTGTAAATTTGTAATGCATTTCCTAGGCTAGAATAACAAATTGATTTTCTGGAACCTTGGATCATGTTTAAATATGTGTTGGATTATTGTTACTTCAAAAATTGTACGACTCATAAGTTAATATTTGTATAGAATTTAACTATATTTAGTGTTATTTCTCTGTTATAGAACAAAAACAGCAATCTAAAGGATCTGAATCGGAGAAGCTAGAGCTACAGAATCGTATTATTGGTGAAGATAATGGAGATGACGGCATTCATCATACTATTAGTCATGATAGTGTAGAAGTTAAGCAGAACCATAACTGTGCATCACACCCTGACATTCATCCTGAACTGAGTTCAGAACCATTGCTTGCTTCTGTCCCCCAAGGACAATCCAATGCCATTCTTCCAGAAAAGCAGCATCAGTCTGGAAATTCTATTTCCATAGGAAAGGAGGATGAACCAGTAGATATTGAGCATGAAAAGGTGAAGAACAAGCAAATTCCAAAGACTGCGGAGGTAATTGAATTAAGCGACGATGAAGATCAAGATATAAGTATTGCAGTAAGCAAACCAAAACTAGATAACCCAAATTCTTCTTTGTGGCACGTTGAGAGTCCAAGTGGTATCAAGGGAGGGCCTTACTCGATGGCATTGCTTAAGGAATGGAGTAATCAAGGCTTCAAATTTAAATTAAAGGTTTGGAAGCTTGGCCAGAGCCGTGAAGAAGCAATATTTCTGACTGATGTAATTCATCAGTTTTTTCCTGAGAAGTAGAGAATTTTTCAAATGTTTTTCTTTTAGAGTTACAGATAGAAAAGACTTGAATTACATCTAATTTCTCCAAGAATGAAAGCTCTGTCCTTTAATATTTTTGTTGTCTGGGCAGATTTCAGCATACTGTAAATCTATCTGACAGGAAACCACATAGACATAGCAGAGAAGTAAGACCTCAAATCCTCAATGTATATGACAATAGTTTTAATTGCATTGCAGCCTTAAATATTATTAATCACTTTCATTTATATGTTTCTTTATTTCTTTTCCTTTTCTAAGATAATATTCAATATTCATCCCTATTCCTGTCCTTCATTTTCTATTTTACTGCATTTGCACCAACCTCTAGAATGTTGCCTTGCTAGAAATCCATTCTAAAGTTTTCTTTAAACTAAGCCAATATTGCAAGTAGTCGAATAAAATGGGTCTATGCACAAGCAATTATTGAACCAATATTCAACTCAACTAGATCTTATTGAAGGAGTAATATGTAAATTTATTACAGTCTTTGCTGGTTTTTTCATTCATTCTCTGTTTTGTTTAAGCTTCAGGAATTTTCTGAAAATCAAGAAGATGAAGAAGACAGGTAACTTCTTGAATTGAAAATCATACAACTATAATTTTATAAAAGCTACAATTTTGGATTGAGGGTTTTTGAAATTCTTAAAAGTTGTGACTATCCGTGGAATTAAAATGCTCTTGTTTCAACCAATATGCTATTGGCTTAGTGGTACTGGTCCACTGGACTGGTCTCAAGGTTAGTTCTCTTGTCATGGATTTGAAAGATATTTTTGGAATTTTTTTTATAAAAAAAAGAGGCAAAATTTCAATTATTCTTGGATTTTGTTTTATTTTTTACCAATCAAATGATGGAATTAAGTTAAATCTATGAATTGTCTGAAGATTCTTCAATCCAAATAATGCCTTTCAATGGAGTTTCCTTTAATTGTGCGGTGGCTAAATTGTTATTGTACCCTTCAAAAATTGTTACAGCAAAAAGTGAAGTGAAAGATATCTTTATGAGGTTCTTGCAGAGGCAAGAAATCAAGATTTTAGTTTCTTGTTTTCTTCTCACTCTTTTTTTTTTATTGAAAATGTTTATTATTTACTATTAATGCTACAGAGGGGACAACATAATCTTTGAACCCAACATTACAATGATTTAAAGACCCCGAAAGCCCACCTTTGCTCCCCCTATTAAGACAGCAAATACTAGATTCAGACTAAGCTATCAAACTCAATTTCACAAACAACAGCAGATACCATATTCCAGATGTTAGTTTCTTGTTTTCTTCTCACACCCTTAAACTACCATTTCTACATATGGAATTTCTAACCAACTCTTTTTGAATGCTTAAGCTTATTTTGTAGTTTATAATACTCGTATTTTTGACAGTATGCATTGTTTTAGGCCCTTTGCTAGGCATGGCCACGATTGAAGAACTGTCGATTCCGGTTTGTGAACCGGCGTTTCAGATTTAATAATTTTTTGAATCTGAACCAAACCGCCTACAGGACGGTTTAAAGATAGTTCAAAAATAGTTGGTTTCGGTTTGAACACCAGTTGAAAGATGGTTTAAAAGACGGTTCAAAGGAGCGGTTTGAGACGATTCAAAGGTTATTTGGGACGATTCATAAAAAAGTTTACTTGTGATTTTAACTAAAAATCAGAAAAAATATTTAAACTTAGAATCAATAAAAAATAAAAATATTGAAATTAATTTACTAAAAAAAATACTTGAACTTATTTTTTTAAAAAAAAATTAAGTTGTCTACATATCCTCTTAGGGTTAAAAGAGGAATCAAAGTCCACGTAATTCTCTTACCTTATGTTATACAATTACAACCCCCTTACCTCAGTCACTTCCACCATTGGATGTTCCACTTCCAGTTGTCCATTTGATTCCTACATTATATAAATCTTCATCACTTGGTTCATTGATATCTTATTCTCTTAAACTTGTCTTGGTCCAATCAGCTATACATGCTTGAGCTTCTAAAGATTCAAGAACCATTATAGATCGTCTCTCATCCAATATACTATCTCCCTTACTAAAAGCTTGTTCAACAGCAACAGTTAAAACTGGTGTTGCTAAAATTTATTTAACAATTAGTAAGAGTGTTAAAAAAGTATTTGTATGTCGATGTCACTACTCAAGAACAGGAAAATCTTTACCTTCATTACTATCACCTAACTCAAAAATAAATGTTAAATATATATCAAATTCAGAACAATCACCAACGGATCCTCTAGATTTTTTTGTCTTTGTGTAATTAAATGATCACTCTATCTTATTCTTTGTGCTTGAGCACTAGATTGAAAAGATTGACTAACTACTACTTCGTGATCACGAAAAACATAAAATTCAGCATATAAATCTACTATTATTGTTTGAACCTCAATAATTATTTTAGAAATATCAACATTTTTTCTATCATCAAGATTTAAAAATGAATAATAAAGAGATAAATAATCATTTAAACCATCTAATTTATATCTAAGATCAAAAACAATGGAAACAAGATAAATTGGTGGAATATTTTATAATACTTTAACTATTTTTTCATACTATAAATACAATCTTTTAAAACAAAATCACTTTTATATTCCATTATTTCACCAATAATATTTAAATATTCAATTAAAAATAAATGAGATGCAAGATAATAAATACCACTTAAAGTATATGTAGCATCATTGAAAACTTTTAAAACATCTAAAATTTTTGTACAAATATTTCATATATGTGGATATAATATTACTTGTGATATAATATTACTAATAGATGTGCACAATAAATCTTTATATTCATAAAACTTTTTTAGTAACTCATACGTTGAATTTCAATGAGTTGAAATATCTCTTGAAAATTTTTTTGGTTTTTTATTATTAATTTTATAAAATTTAGCTCATTCTTTCATTACTTGAGGATTTGTTCATAAAAATTCAATTGCCTTTTTTAATAGGAGAAATAAAAATATCAAGAGTTCTCAAACTATCTTGCACACACAAATTTAAAACTTGACATACACATTTAATATGAAAAAATTTACCTTCAAGATTGGGTTGACAAATTTTTTTAAAGCTCACTAATTGATGCAGTATTTGCAGATGCATTATCAAATGAAATTGAAAAAATTTTATTAATTAATCTATATTTTTTAAAATATTTTTAATCATTCTATTAATATTATCAGCAGTATGTCTATCATCAAAAATATGAAATGCAATTCATTTTTTTTTAATTTTTCATTCATCATCAATCTAATGACATGTCATGCCCATGTAAGAATGCATTTGCTAATTATCACTCTAAATATTGCTAAAAATAGAAACACGTCCATTTATATTTAAAAATACATTTTGTAAATTTTTTTTATATAAAGAAAAAGGTGAACTCTTTAAAGTATTTCTAAAAATACATTTTGCATTAGGATTTAACTCATTTTGATAATATCTAACAAAATCAAGTTTTAACTAAGATTAAATGATAAATATTCAACTGAAATTATTTTTGTCATTTCTTCTTTATTTTTATTATCAGAATAATTAAATAATGATTGAGATGAAGGTTTAGAATATGCAAACCCAGACATTTATATTTGTGTCTTGTTAAGTTTGATTTTAGTAGGATATTTTTGCTCTAAATACCTCTTGAATGTACCATATTCACCTCCAATCTTAAATTTGTATACATGTCGACAATAATTGCAAATGAAGTCAAATAAATTTTAGAATTTTCTCTTTTGGTAAAATGAATCTTGAATATATCAGAAGTTGATAATTTTTTCTTTTCTTTCTGATCAATTTGTTGACTTTCTTAAGTGAAAAATTGATGTAATTATTGAATATCATCATCATTTTCAATTTTAACTATTATATTTTTTAAGTCAATTAGCCTAGGATAATCATCAACTATATTTTTCTCTTTGTTTAATTTAAAATTTAAACATTGGCCACTTTATATTTTTTTTAGAAATATAGTATAATAAAATTTGGAATAAAATATAATACAAATAGAAATATAATGTAATAAACTTTGAAATAAAATATAATATATGATATAAAAAATAAAAATAAAATTGTAATAGTATTGTAATGAAATGGAAATAATAAAAATAAAATAGAAATAATATTTATTTAAAAATAAAAATAAAATATTAAAAAGAATATTAAAATTTATAATAGTATTGTAAATTGAAGATTGTAAATGTAAATTGAATATTAAATATTATAATATAATATAGAGAATGTATATTGAAAAATGAAGAAAAATTTAAAATTTGAGATTTAGAAGAATGAAGAGGAAATTTGAAAGTTTAAAAAATTTAAAATGTATAGTATTTATAAAATTAATTTAATAAATAAAATTTTTAAAATAAAAAAAGTTTTAATGTATACAAAAAGCCAGCCAACGGTCAAAATGACCGTTGGCTGAACCGCCTGTTTGAACAGCTTTGAACCGCTGGTTCGGCAGTTCATTAAAAATTAAAATATGAATTAATTATATACTAAGATTTAGGTTTCGGATTTATTACAGTTTCGATTTTGACCAATTTCGATCAGGTTTTGATCGATTTGGTTCTGGTTCGATTCTGGTCTGATTTTGATTTAAAGCCGAGCTGTGGCCAACACTACCCTCTGCTAGTCTTTGTGAAACTATATTGATCTATGTCACTATGTCCCAATTGTGCTCTGGTACCATATAGAAACTATATGAACGTTGAAAGTGTTGGGCCAAATGCATGGTGGATATATAAATGGAATTGGAACTTCATCTTAACATAAAATCAATTGACTTATGTTGAGACTCATTCTACACCACTTATATATTATTATGTTTTCTTATAGTTTTTCAATATGAAATTTATTTATATCTTTCGGCAGTCTTTTACCTACACCTCCTAAATTACAGGTCAAGATGGAAAAGTCCAGGACAATACTTGTATGTTTTAATGAAGTAGCATGCCATATTCAAGCTCAAAACAATTTGGGATAAGCAAATTGCAACTCTTCTTGAGCTTAAAGAGTCGAAACTGTTTACAAGGAAGACAGTGAAGGCAAAGATTGAATTATAGAAGATAAGTATCCTAATTAATTGCATATACAAGGCTTTGAACTCCATTATTCATGCTTAATCCAAATCCGTTTAATTTAAATAATATAATTAGTCAATCAAATAACTATAAATAAAGATTTAATTTTAAGATAATTCTCTTAAAATAATTTTATACCATATAATTTTATAATTAGAATATAATACAATAAATATATAATTAAAATTCAATAAAAATATAACCAATATGAATTCCATTATGCAAATGGATTCGGATAGTCAATGCTATGAATAATAAAATTACTATTTATAAGTGTATTGTGCTATAAACTAAACATATCTTATATAAATATATCAAAGCGAATCCGAAAATATTGATGTGTTGCCTTCCCTATCAAAGGAGAGTGACAGATACAGACTACTTCTACCTCAAATCTATCATTTGGTGGTGATAATTAATCAATTTAATGTTACTGTAAAGTCTTGGTTGAAGCACACATTTAGATTTTCTATAAATAGAAATGTATTATTTATGAATTGTTATTTACAGTATTTGAAAATCAGTGACTCTATCATTAGTTTGATCCCTTGAATTTGCACCCAATTTTTATAAGCCTAATCAAGAAGAGTGCCCAAGAAGAAACCCAACAGAGGTAGACTCGCGTTCCAGAATGACTGCTTGCTGAAAATGGATATTTACGAAACTATTTGTAAAAATATTTTTTTTTGTTTTAAAAAAATACTATACAAAGGGAAAAAAAAGTATTTACGCTCTAATAAAAACTCATGTCAAAATATCAAAAACACCACACTCATCATTTAAATAATTCTTTTTTTCCAAAATACATCAACTCTCATTTTAAGCAACATTTTACTACAAATTTTATCCTTTTTTTTTCAAATTTTACTATTAAAATAAATATATTTCAATAAAATAATATTTAATATTTTAAAATATATTTTCAACTAATAAAATTTATTATTTTTTTTATAAAAGGAAATTTTTAATTTTAATTTACAAATAATAAATAACACTCAAAAAAATAAAATAAAAAGATAAAATATATAAAAATATTTTAATAAAAATAATTAAATTTATTTTTAAATAAATTTTACATATTATAAACATAAAATAATTTTTTTAAAAATATTAATTTTATTGTATAGATATTATGTATAAGTTTTGTAGATGTTTTATACATGTTATGTTTATATTATATATTTGTTGTGTATGTTATTCATGGTGTGCCATTTTTTTTTCATATATGTTGTGTATATTTTACTATTTATTTTTGTGTGCAAGTGTATATATTTTGTGTTTTGTGTTTTGTATGTATATTAAAAATATGAAAATAAAAAAATATTTATGAATAATAAAATATAAAAAATGAAGAAAAAATAAAAAAATAAAAAACAGAAAAAAATAAAAATGAACGTGATTTTCACTTAAAAATGAAAAAAAAAATCGGGCCTAACATATGAAAGGAATGTGGGCGCCAACAGCGCCAACAAACTTTGACCAAGGAAATCAAAGTTTGTTGGTGCAGCAATTGAAGAAAGTTTGCTGGAGGCACCGAAATTTTTGAGCCGAAATTTTTTATTAAAAAAAAAGAAGGTAAAATGAAATTCTCATATGCGTTTTCCCTTACTTATAAATAGGCAAGGGATGTTAAGCATTTTTTCATCCCAAAAAGAGAGAGGCAGAGAAAAAATTGAGAGTTATATTGTAATTCATATTATTTCTTTCTAATAAAATTCTTCTATCATTGTCCATGGTTTTTACCTTAATTCGTTTAAGGTTTTTCCACGTAAATTATGTGTCTCTTTTATCTTTATTTTTCTCAAAATTTTAGCTATGTTCTTGTTTTATCTGGTCCGTTTTTACAATAAGTGGTATCAGAGCTGTGGTATTTTGAAAAACCAAATATACCATGAGGAAGAGAAAATTACGTGGAGTTTTTTTGTGTGATCCGTTTTAAAAACGGGCGTAAAATGCGAATTTTGTGAATAGTAAATCATCACTATTCACGTAATTTTTTGAATAGTACTGTAGCATAAATTTGTGAATAGTAATTATATATTACTGTAACAGATCATAAAGCACTGTAGCGGGGGTACTGTTTACGTGAAAATAGTGGGAGCTAATTTTTGAAGATAAAAGCGATGGCGGCAAAATTTGAAATTGAAAAGTTCAACGAAAGAAATTTCTCACTGTGAAAATTAAAGATAAAAGCTATCTTGAGAAAAGATGGTTGTCTAGCGGCAATCAGTGAAAGGCCGCAGGGATTCACAGATGATACTAAATGGAACGAGATGCATGGGAATGTTATTGCAAACCTTCATTTAGCACTTGCAGATGAGATCTTGTCCAACTTAGCAGAAAAGAAAACGGCAAAGGAGATATGGGATCACCTCATCAAACTGTATGAGGCCAAGTCATTACATAACAAAATTTTCCTTAAGAGGAAACTTTACACCTTGAGGATGTCAGAATCTACTTTAGTGACGGAGCACCTTAATGTCTTGAATACTCTATTTTCTCAGCTTACATCTTTGGATCATAAAATAGAGTCACAAGAACGTGCAGAACTTCTACTCCAAAGTCCACCTGATTCGTATGATCAACTCGTCATCAACTTGACAACTAATGTTCAGCCTGATTCTCTGGTCTTTGATGATATAGCATCTGCTATCTTGGAAGAAGAGAATCGGCGGAAGAACAAGGAGGACAAGCAGGCAGGTTCACAACAAGTGGATGCTTTGACAGTGATGAGAGGAAGATCTACAGAACGTGGCCCAAGTGGGAGTCACAATCATGGGAGATCAAAATCAAGGAGTAAGAAGAATTTTAAATGCTACCACTGTGGCAAGAAAGATCACCTGAAAAAGGATTGTTGGAGTCCGAAGAATTCCAATTCTCAAGAAAATGTGGCAAGCACTTCAGAAGATGAAAACATGTTTTGTTGTGAAGCAGCAATATCAATGGAGAGCAGGAAGAAATTTGCGGATGTGTGGCTTCTTGACTCAGGAGCAACCTATCATATGACCTCTCGAAGAGAATGGTTCCATAATTATGAACCTATCTTAGGAGGATCTGTGTATAGTTGTGAAGATAATACCTTAAAGATCATAGGCATTGGATCCATCAAATTGAAGATGTATGACGGTACAGTTCGCACTATTCAAGGAGTGCAACATGTGGAAGGTCTGAAGAAGAATTTGTTATCTGTGGGAGAGTTCGATGATCTTGATTGTACTATCAAAGTTTGGAAATGAATCATGAGGATTAGCCGATGAGCGCTTGTAATTATGAAAGGAGAAAAGATTGCTGTAAAGTTATATATGCTTTTAGGAAAGACTGTGCAAGAAGCAGAAGCATCTGTTGCTTCAAACAGTTCGAGTGAAAGATCTACAATGGTGTGGCATCAAAAGCTTGGACATATGTCTGAACAAGGTATGAAAATTCTTGCTGAGAAAAAGTTACTTCCAGGCCTTACAAAGGTGTCATTACCCTTTTGTGAGCATTACACAACAAGCAAGCAGCATCGACTAAAGTTCAGCATATCCAATTCTAGAAGCACGCATATTCTTGAATTGGTCCACTCTGATGCATGGCAAGCACCAGTTTCATCACTAGGAGGAGCGAAGTACTTTATGTCCTTCATCGATGATTACTCCATAAGATGTTGGGTGTATCCTATCAAGAGCAAGGGAGATGTATTTGCAACTTTCAAAATATACAAAGCGCGGGTTGAACTTGATTCAGACAGTAAGATCAAGTGTTTAAGGTCAGATAATGAAGGAGAATATACTGGGAATGAATTTGATAGCTTTTGTAAACAAGAATGCATCAAAAGGCAGTTCACTACGGCGTACACTCCACAACAAAATGGAGTAGCAGAGCGGATGAACAGAACTCTGTTAGAAAGAACAAGAGCAATGTTGGGAGCTGCAGATCTTGATAAGGCATTTTGGGCAGAAGCAGTCAACACCGCCTGTTATGTGATTAACCGGTCTCCATCTGCAGCAATTGATCTAAAGACTCCAATGGAGATGTGGATAGGGAAGCCAGTGGATTATTCAAACCTCCATATATTTGGAAGTCCTGTGTATGTGATGTACAATGCCCAAGAAACTACGAAGTTGGATCCAAAATCCAGGAAGTGTTTATTCGTGGGATATGCTGATGGTGTAAAGGGGTATCGCCTGTGAGAGCCCACTGCTCACAAGGTTATAGTCAGCAGGGATGTTATCTTTTTAGAAGATAAATTGAAAAAAGAAGGTGATAGTACTTTGAAAGAAAATTCAGAGACTACAATGGTACAAGTAGAAAAGAAGTCCACAGAAGAAGATTCTTCTGAAGCAGAACCAGAGCACGAGGAGGAGGAAGAGCAAACTGAGTCTGAAGAGTCAGAGCTTGGAAAGGGAAAGCGCACAAAACATACACCAGTCTGGCAAGAGGATTATGTTATGGGCAGTAATGTTGCTTATTGTCTTCTAACTGAGGAAAGAGAACCATCAACTCTCCAGGAAGCAATGAGTAGTTCAGATGCGTCTCAGTGGATGGCAGCAATGCAAGAGAAAATTGAAGCCCTGCATAAGAACAAGACTTGGGAGCTTATGTCATTACCGCAAGGAAGAAAAGCTATTGGCAATAAATGGGTCTATAAAATCAAAAGAAATAGTGATGATCAGGTGGAGCGGTATCGTGCAAGATTGGTGGTAAAAGGGTATGCTCAGAAAGAAGGGATTGACTTCAACAAAATATTTTCTCCTATAGTTCGGTTGTCAACAGTTCGTGTAGTCTTGGCAATGTGTGCTACACTTGATTTACATTTAGAACAGCTAGATGTGAAAACAGCTTTTCTTCATGGAGATCTTGAGGAAGAAATCTATATGCTTCAGCCAAAAGGTTTTGAAGAAAAAGGAAAGTGGAACTTGGTTTGTAGGTTGAACAAATCTCTATACGGTTTAAAACAGGCACCGAGGTGTTGGTAAAAGAGATTTGATTCCTTCATCATGAGCCTTGGATACAACAGACTTAATGCAGACCCTTGTACATACTTCAAGAGGTTTGATAAAAGTGATTTTATTATTTTGTTGTTGTATGTAGATGACATGTTGGTAGCAGGCCCCAACAAAGATCATATTCAAGAATTGAATGCACAATTGGCTAGAAAATTTGAAATGAAGGACTTGGGACCAGCAAACAAGATTCTAGGAATGCAAATTCACCGAGACAGAAACAATAGGAAGATTTGGCTTTCTCAGAAGAATTACTTAAAGAAGGTCTTATGACGCTTCAATATGTAAGACTGTAAGTCAATTTCTACCCCACTTCCTATTAGTTGCAAATTATCCTCCAGTATGTGTCCTAGCAATGAAGAAGGAATGATGAAAATGTCCCGAGTACCGTATGCATCAGCAGTGGGAAGTTTGATGTTCGCAATGATTTGTACACGACCAGACATTGCACATGCAGTGGGAGTTGTAAGTCGGTACATGGCGAATCCTGGTAGAGAGCATTGGAGTACTGTAAAGAAGATTCTAAGATATATTAAAGGAACCTCAGATGTTGCATTATGTTATGGAGGATCAGATTTTATTATCAGAGGATATGTTGACTCAGATTATGCAGGTGATCTTGATAAAAGTAAGTCTACCACAGGGTATGTGTTCATTCTTACTGGTGGAGCAGTAAGTTGGGTATCAAAACTGCAGTCAGTTGTGGCAACTTCAACAACAGAAGCAGAATATGTTGCAGCTACGCAAGCTAGTAAAGAAGCAGTCTGGTTGAAACTAATCATGGAGGAACTCGGGCATGAACAAGAGAAAATTTCTCTATTTTGTGACAGTCAGAGTGCCCTGCATCTTGCAAGGAATCCAGTTTTTCATTCTAAATCAAAACACATACGAGTCCAGTATCACTTCGTTCGTGAGAAAGTGGAAGAGGGCATTGTGGATATGCAGAAAATTCATACGAAAGACAACCTAGCAGATTTTTTGACAAAAGCAGTTAACACTGACAAGTTTATTTGGTGTCGATCCTCTAGTGGCCTGACGGAAGCATAAGCAGCATAGAAAGACAAGGAAGAAAGAATGGTATGAAGATATGATTGAACCTCAATCAAATCTTCAAGTGGGAGATTGTGCGCCAACAGCGCCAACAAACTTTGACCGCCAACAAACTTTGACCAAGGAAATCAAAGTTTGTTGGTGCAGCAATTGAAGAAAGTTTGCTGGAGGCACCGAAATTTTTGAGCCGAAATTTTTGATTAAAAAAAAAGAAGGCAAAATGAAATTCTCATACGCGTTTTCCCTTGCTTATAAATAGGCAAGGGATGTTAAGCATTTTTTCATCCCAAAAAGAGAGAGGCAGAGGAAAAATTGAGAGTTATATTGTAATTCCTATTATTTCTTTCTAATAAAATTCTTTTATCCTTGTCTGTGGTTTTTACCTTAATTCGTTTAAGGTTTTTCCACGTAAATTCTGTGTCTCTTTTATCTTTATTTTTCTCAAAATTTTAGCTGTGTTCTTGCTTTATCTGGTCCGTTTTTACAATAAGAAAAAGAGAAGTTCAGGCTGTATTTTTGCAAATGAGAAACGAGAAGGGCGTATAAGGTGTAATTTCCTCTTCTCAAAAATGGCACACCATGAAGCCCAGTAGCTGCATGCAGTTAATAATGGTGGATTAAGGCTGAAAAAATAGGAATGGGAAGGTTTTAAATGGAAAAAAAAAAAATGAAAAGGAAGGGGAAGCACCAACAGCAAAAACACCATAGAAAGTAGAAACTAGAGATTTTTAGCCGCTTTAGTCCATTAACTTGTTCTTCAGGATTTCAGCAACTTTTTCATTTGTTTCCTTAGTTATTTTCACTTCAATTCCACAGAATTTGTTGAACATTGATGTAGAATTCAAACAAAGTTTCAATAAAGGAATTTGAGAGTTTAGTTTTCTTTGTGGTCTTTGGAGAAAACGTAACAATTGTTTGAATATCAGGCATTTATGCCTCTAGAAAGTCCAAACCCAAGCCCAATCAAAAGGCCAACAACTTACATCAAGTTTGAGAAGCATAGAATAATATATGCTTTGAATGATTAATCTTGCAATTATTAAATTATATAACTCTTAGGTGGTATTTGATAATACAGTTCAATATTTAAAATTAAATTTTTTTGTATTTGATTATTTTAAATTATATTAAAAATCTTAATTAATTAAGGTAGTATTTAAAAATTCAATTCAATATTTAAAATTAAAATTTTTAATATTTAATCATTTAGCAAGTCAAAATTTTTAATTTAAATTTTACGCGGCATATAATAGGTAATTAGATTTTTAAAATTCTTAATTAAATAAAAAAATTATAACATTTATATTGCTCGGTAGTTAAAATTAAATAAAATTTTTAACACTTAATTTTTAAATTTTTTATTGAGTAATTAATTTTAAGGCTAAAATTGAAAATTTTAAATTAACATAAACTAAAAGTTTTAATTATTATAATAAGTTTTAGGAGTAACATATATAATAAATATTCAATTTTTTAAGTTGCAATAATAATTAACTAATTAATATGAGAATCTAATAAGATATGTCAATTATTAATTCATTATTCACCGGATCAAATTCAATAGTTAATACTTAAGTTTGAAGCCTATGCAAGAACATGCTTACTAGTGGCTTCCACCTAATCTTTACACCCATATAAAGGCAAAAGTTCAAGTCAACTATAACGCGTTTAATTTTTTAATTTTTTTGTTACTTTTTTTATCAGTTATATATGAAGAGATAATATTTAATACTCTACTTTAAAATTTAAGCGAAAATAATATTTAATTTAATAGTGTATTTAATAAATTATTAAAAAAATTGATTACTAAAAATATATTTTACAGAGATATAGTATAAAAATTATATTTTATTGAAAAAAATTATATTACTTTATTTGAAATATGCAATAAAATACTGGTAAAATAGATTATAAAAAATATTAATTTATTTAGTTACAATCTAACTTTATAGGAAAAGTTTAAGTAATATCTAAATTACCTTTATATTATTTTTATTTTATTTTATCATATTTTAAATTAAGGGTATGATTGTATTTTGACATGTGAATTCCTAAATCTATTTTACCAGTGAAATATTTTTTCTATTTTTTTTAAGTAAAATATTTTACTAACTAGTTGATAAAATTTAATGGGCCGGATATTTTATTTTACATTGAGTATTTACAAACAAATATAATATTTTTAATCAAGCATAATTATTTAGTCAACTTTTATAAAATTTTTGTATAACCAAATACACTATAAATCACCATATTATATCCCTGATGATTTAATTAAATGTTAATTAAGAACTTAAGAGAAATTATGGAAAATAATTGTAAGGAGGGAATTAAATAGCTATCAACAACTAGTTATTGGCTATTGCTAACATATTATATATTTTTTTTTATTAATCATCAAACATCATGAATGCACGATCACCACAAATTGCCCTTTAGATTATTATTGAGTCTATTAATTGACTTTTTCATTTTATTATCTTTGTAAAAATGTTAACAAGTTAATTGTATTAAATTACATCATTATAATAACTATATAACTAATTTTGATAATGTAAAAAATTGATATTTATAATAATTATTAATATCATTTTATATGTAAATTTTTAGTTAAATATTTTATATATAAATTCTTAGTTAAATATTGATGTTCATCTCTTTTAATCTAAGTCGTTGAATGTCTCATGCGATATATTAATAAGAGTAGATTTAATGTTTATCTCATATTAGCCATATGTCTCTCACATCTACATGACCATTTAGCTTATTTTAATTTTTTCTCTCCTTTTTTAAAGAAATAGAGAAAAAGTTGTGTAACTCTCTTTTATTTATGATTTAAATAACAGCTCGAAGATCTCAAACTAATTGAAATGTTTGAATGCATTATTTGTTTTTTAACTTGAAAAAAAAAAGAAATTTAATTGATAATATATTTTTCATAAATGTTCAAGATAATATCAATATATAGTAACACCAATGAATATTCGTATACATGTATTTTGATTGTTAATTGTTTTTTTTTTTTTTGAGGGAATTGTTAGTTGTTATTTTTAACATCAACTATTAATTGATAATAAATTAATAATATTGAATCCAATATTTATTAAATAGTATCCATTAAATACTACACTATGAAATAAGTCAAAAAAAATTACGTGTAAAACATTTATACTTGATTTGAATAATTTAAATTGACTAACTCAAACAATGAGTTGATTTGAATTTAAAGATAAAAATGATTTAAATTGACTAACTCGAATAATGAGTTGATGTGAATTTAAAGAAAACAATAATTCAATTAAGGAAATTGAAATTTGTTATATTCTTGAAAATATATATTATATAAAAAGTTCACGAACTTAATTTTAGATTTGAGTTTATTGAAGTTTTAATTTGAAGGTTTTATTATGATAAATATGAAAAAATTAAAATTAATCTACTTTAAATTAAATTTCAAGCTTGAATTTATTTATCTTAATCGAATCTTATATTTTCACATTTAAAAATAATGGATTCATCATAGAAAAAAAATATATATTATAAAAGAAAAATTACGCCCTTTATCAATTTTTTTAAAATTTTTATTTTTTTTATTAGGATATTTTTATCGTTTATAAATATGTATAATAAATTTATAGAAATTATATATTATATCTAAATTTAATATATAATAAATTAATAATAAATTTGTATATATTATATGAAGCTGTTTTGTTTAATAATTAATAAAAATTAATAAAAAATCCTCATAAATTTAATAATATTTTTTATAAATTTTTAATATTATTCCTTTTTCTAACAAATTTATAAAAAAAAAAAACTATTATAAATTTCTAGTGAAATCAAAGAGCTTTATAAGACCTTTTTTTTAGCTTTTTGTCCCCACAGCCCACCTTAATAACATACAGCAATGATAAATAAATAAATAAATTGTCATTTTCATTAAGGGTAGGTGATGCATTTTTTTAATTAAATGCAAACAATTTATGATATAATTTTATGAAACAATAACGAAGCAACTTGCGAGTTGCTGGGACCTAGTAGAGGAGCAAAAGGAAGATTCAACAACCTCACATTTGCTGGAAGAGCAACTCCTAAAAATATGGTATAAATTAGCACTGAAAAACAATTCAAATATTAATTTTACAGAAATAAGGACAGATTTACATTGAAATGATGATTGTTTAATGTAAAATAATTTTAAAAAAATCGAACCAAGTTTTTATTTTTATAAAAATAAAAACTAGCAAGGAGATAAAAAAAAACTGATAAGTTAAAAATATATAATTTAGTATGACTTAGTATAATTCAACGTGACTCAATAAATTTATATTTATAAATTTAAAAAATATGAATTCAAAACTGTACGACTATTAATCTAAATTAATTAAATGAGTAAAATTTAAAAAACTATATATATATATATAACCTAAAAGTAAATATTAAATAAATCAAATCATTATCATGAAAAATCATTATTATATATAAATTTGAGTATTAATTAAATTCATTTTTTTAAAATATTAATATAATATAAAATTTAATAAGTCTTGCATTTTATTTTTTTATTTATTTAAAATTTAAAATTTTAAGTTAAATTATATAAAAAACTATTACAATAATATCAAAAATAAAAAATAATAATTACAAAAGTAATTAGATATAATCCTTTTAATATAATCTTTCATCATTCAATACACACACCAAAATAATTTTATGTTCAATAGGGACTTATGAACAAACAAAATTCTAATTCTTAAAAAATATTCTTTATTATCTTTCCTATTATGATAAGCATCCAAATTCCATATAATAAAAATTGGGGTTTTATATTTAAAAATTAGAATATTACAAATATTTTGTTGTTATTTATTTTATTTATGTAACTTTTTTATTTGTAAGAGGAATAAAAGCCACCAAGCAAAAAGCTTATTAGTTTGTAAGATATTTATTTTTAATTTATGAAAAATAAGTTTAAAATAATATCATGAATTATACATAATATTAATTCTCACCTTTAAATTGCTTATTTCAATTATTAATACTATGTTACATTGTTGAAGAATCAAATAAGATTAAGTTTTTCTTTATATATATTGAAGACCATACTCTATGATTTATTTGTATATTCAAAAAAAATCATTTTACTGTAATTACATAAATCTAATACGAAAATGATTTTAATTTCGATTGATTTATAATTGGCCCATTAAATAAATTAATTAATAAATTATCTCAAAATAAATAAGAGATTTTAAAATGTAAAAAAATAGCAAACATCAATCACTTTCGAATATTGTAAGCATTGACTAATTCTTTGCATATCAGTGCATTCCATGATTCCAATACGAAACTGTATATAATCCAATATACATATATATATATATATATATTGATGTTGGGTTTATTTATTTGGCACTTTCTTTCCTATAACGTCACCGTTTTACCCACCATAGGGAGGAGGTACTCTTCTCTCTGTCTCTGTTGGCAGTCTGTCCTTGTTTTAGCCTTTTGTGGCTTTTGCTTTCTCCCATCAACTTCCTATTGAATTAGGATTCTTTGCTTTATCCATACACAGAAGGCTTCTGTTTTAAGTTCTTAATAAACTCTAAAAAAGTCTTCTTTTTCCTCTAACTTTCCTTATCCTTTTGGTCTTTTCTTTTGTTAGTTGTTGAATGCTTATCCTTCTCCTTTTTCTTCCACTTTCCATTCCTTTTTTTTTTTTTGCAAAATGAAGTCTCTCAATTGCGTAAGCTCTCTTTCTCTTTCTCTTTTGTGCATGTATGGTGGGTTGTTTTTTTTCTTAAATTTTGTTTTTGAAGGACTCTGCTTCGAAGTTATGAACTTTATTAGCTGCCCTGTTCTATTTCCTTTTTGTTGCATGATTAATGATGGGTTGTTTTAATTTAAATTTATCATAATTATGGGGAGAAAAAAATGGGCGAGTGAAGTTTTTCCTTTTTTTTTTTTTCTTATAAAGAAACACAATTTCTTTGCTCTTCTGTTTGGTTACTTGGAAAACAGAGGAAAATGAGGAAACTTTAAGAGTTAGTCAAAAATTGGGTCTTTTACTGGTATTCAGTTTGATTTTTGTTTTCTAGACTGTAAAAGTGGAGTCAAAATCTCCACCTTCCCAGTGCCCACAGAGAGAGAGCAATAACCAAATGGGTTTTTGTTTTTCGATTTCTTTCCCATCTTTCTGCTTCGAATTTTGTCATCTTCTGGATTGTTTGAGGTTAATCATTTGATTTTCCTTTTTCAACATGAATGGTTAACTGAATTGCCTTAATTTGCTACGTTGAAGTGTTCATGACTTAATTTTTGAATTTTTTTCGATATAAAAAAAAAATGATACTTCTGATAGTATCTTTACTTTTTTTGGTGAAAATAAATTTCTATTACTCAATTTTTGACAGTTGTAGCTGTGAGGATGACTAAAGTGGGTAATTCTTGTATAATCTAAAAATACGGACTTGAATTTAAAATTCATTTGTTTGAATTTTTAGTTGATAAGGGAATTCACCTCCTAACGATTGCATTTTTTAGTATTTTTTGGTTTCAAGTCGGGGATTATTCATATGGATTTTCAGTAGTTTAGTGACTTGCTGAATGCTTTCTGGGTTGACAATCAGCTGTTTGATATCTAGATAACTCAGCAATTTTTTTTCTTTCTTTTCCGGAACAAATCAATTTCTAGCATACTGTTGAATCATAGGATATTCATTTGAGTTTCTATAATGATAGATGTTTCATTTCCCAAGAATTTTATATGAAATGCATTTCTGGAAGAGTCCTTGTGATCAATTGGACCTTGTCTTTTTATCTTTGCATTTTTTTTATAACTGCTTGTGATTTTTTGTGGCAAGTCCATATTAGTAACTCATTCTTGTGCAAATAACACATGATCGTAATTTTTCAGGCTTCTACGCCATCAGAGCCTAAGAGCAGATCATGCCTTTGGACTGTCTTCTTTGCGGCTTCTTTGTTTTGCAGTGCTTACTTGATCGGTAATTCATACTTTGAAAAGGAATATAAAGAAGTATGTATCTCTTGTTAATCCTTTGTTTTTTAAATTCTCTTTTGCTGAATTGAATTGTATGGATGTGATTTGTTTGGTGGGTTAATATATTTTAGCTTGACGTTATAATTATAAATTCATATTGTAAGATCTTAATCTTTTGCTTAGAGGTTACATGTGATTAATTAGTAAATAAAAGAAAATTTTTTAGTAGTAATTTTATTTTTGAATAATCAGTATTATTTTTTCCACACTTTAAGCCATTGCTTTTGTTATAAACAATGTTAACCAGTAAATTAAAATGAAACAGTAAGAACAAATTGTGAAATCTACCTATTGCTTTTTTTTCTTGTGTTGCATCAATCAATTTCATATTGGTCATTTGAATGTGAAAGTTACTTGCTAAGGGCTTGCACCAATTACAAGAGGTAGTACTAGGATTAAGTAAAAGACTGAGTATTTTATGACAGTCAAAATGAGAATTTTAAGTTTGAACTTTGACCTGAAAATGGAATGGCAAGGTCAATGCTTCAGGCATTTTCAGCATTTGGTGTTAGTTTTCTGGACTTTTAAGTTCTCTTAGATCAATCGTGATACAATTAATAATGAATACATTGATTGGTGAATTATGAATGAAACAACATTGTGAAAGTGCTCAAATAATAATTTGAGCTTTAATATGTTACTCCATTTTCAAAGATGTTTAACTTGATCTCACAGAGGTTTTGTTTTCCTAATAAGTATAAAAAGCAACCACATGCAAACTCTTTAGTGCTTGGACATGATCTTTTGTTGGAAATCATTCGTGCAGAGATTAACAAAATGGCAAGTCATTGGGACAATGAAGAGTACAAATTCCGATAAGTGTGAGGTTTGTCTCTTTTACAAAAAGTTTAAAGTTAAAAAGTACATCATCAAGTGGCAGTAAAGTCATTTAGATTTATTTCTGAGTTGCAATTTATTTTTCTTAGGATCATTGCAGGCCTTCTGGAAGTGAGGCACTGCCCCAAGGAATTGTCAGAAAAACATCAGATTTTGAAATGCGGCCTCTATGGAACAATTCTGTGGAAGATGTAAGTGTAGGCATCATGATACCTAATCCATGACAAAAGGAACTTGAAGTGCATGAGATAATTTTTAATTTTATACGATCATTTTTCAGTTTATAACCTGTTTTGTTTGTGTGCAATGTGAACCCTGACTCAGTTAATACTGCCATTTACTGTTAGGTCGCATCAGTCACCATTTATGTCTTATCATGAACCTCATCCAAGGGATATCAGTATGCTTAAAACTTTATGTTGACTTATGCATGACTGAAAGCACAATGATAATGCCTAGTTGGAGTTTAGACTGGTTTTTATACTTTAAGACTGAATGTACTTCTCTCTCTCTTTTTTTTTTTAAACCCATATTAATAAAGTAAATAGGACGTTCCAGTGTAAGGATCTGAGAAGTTTGGAAGGGGCCATGTAACTCATGTGTTTAACTTGTCCGCCTCTAACAAGAAGCTATACATTGCACAGTTTTTTGCGCTGTACTTATGAAATTCTCTTTCTTAATCCCTCATGTTGTTTTCGTTTGGGTGTTAGAACAAGCCAATGCCTTCAAAGAGCTTATTAGCACTTGCAGTTGGAATTAATCAAAAACAAGTAGTAGACCAACTTGTTAAGAAGGTGACAGTCAATCCTTGCCAACTTTTGGCTTTAAAAATTCTTATAATATTTGTCTGAAATTTATTGTCTTCTGGCAGTTTCCTTTGAGTGATTTTGTTGTGATGCTTTTCCATTATGATGGCATTGTGGATAACTGGAAGGATTTGCCATGGAGTGATCATGCCATCCATGTGTCTGCAGTGAATCAAACAAAATGGTGAAGTTGGTCAAAACAAAATGATTGCTTGTACAAGCTTATGTTTATCCATGTCTCAATGGAACATTGCTTTGATTGAACAGGTGGTTTGCAAAACGATTCCTGCATCCAGATATAATTGATAAATATGATTATATATTTCTTTGGGATGAAGACCTTGGAGTTGAGAATTTTAATCCAAGACGGTATGTTTTGCAATTTAGAAATGGTACTGAATTTCAATATTGATAACTGCTACTTTATGTAGAGCTGAAAAATATGAATTAGCTATAATTGTGCGGTCATTTTCACTAGTTAAGCAGTGTGTTAATTTTCATATCAAATAAATTCTCAAAAACAGTTTATGGAACTCCTTGCCTTTAGTGTCATATTGTTGTAAAGGGAAATGCTATTTGTATTTTTAGTTAGTGCACTTGGTAGCTAGTTTCTGACATCAGACTTTTAAAATATTAATTACAACTTAGTAGAAGCAGGTTTTTCCTATTTTTCTTATTTATCTTTCAGACACAAAGAGCAAAAACCTTATCAATCTGTTTTTTAATGGAAATAATTTAAATATATTTTTAAATATATTGAACACATTATTTCCGTCCCAGATATCTGTCTATTGTCAAGGATGAGGGATTAGAAATATCACAACCGGCCCTTGATCCTTCCAAGTCAGCAGTTTATCATCTAATTACTGCACGTCAACCAAAATCAAGGGTGCACAGGTCAGTGTGAAGTACTGTATGGAATGACTCAGATGGCTGAATATCTTTCTACAAACTGGGGAGAAACATCAGATTCTCTATCACTAACTTTTTCAGTAGATGAAAAATATTGCAAATGCATGTTTTGCCTCTTCATTTGCTTGGATTTTTAATATGTTAGCTTTTAATTTCTAGGACCTTCAAACTCTCAAGATTTAAAATCCTTCCTAAACTCAAGCACACCTGATTCTGTTTTACTGCAGGTCTGCAGCTAGTTCTCTTTGTTACTTGAGTGTCACATCCTGTGAATTATTTTGCTATACTTGAGCTTCTTTATCTTCTTGTTCTTCTTCAAATTTATTATTTTTTTGCTCAACATTTAATTTCTATATATAATTTAGATTTTCTTCTTAGAAGAATGCGTTCCCTAAGTATGTGGTCTTTTTTTAACATAAAGAGGGCATATATTTCTCTTTATGTCCTTGCAATCTATTTTAGTTTTTTTTTTTTTGGATTATCTTTTCTGAATAAAGATCAATTTTGGACTAATGTGTTAAATGTGAGATTGACTATGTGATTACTTCTTAACAGAAGGATATATAAATTTAAAGGTAGTGGAAGGTGTTATGGAAACAGCACTTCTCCTCCTTGCATAGGGTAATGATGACCAACTCTATTTTTCATTTTGATTATGAAATTATTTTGTAGTAATTCGCTCTTTTATTAGTTGGTAAGGAGAAGATTTGTATTACTGAACTCAAAATATATTGCTTCACACTGAACGTAAGACCTGCTAATGCAGTTGGGTGGAAATGATGGCACCTGTCTTCGCAAGGGCAGCCTGGCGATGTGTATGGTATATGATCCAGGTGTAGTTTCTATGTAACTAAGTATAGTTTCTATGTAACTAAGTCTTTTCCATCTTGGAATGTGATTGATGGTAATTGACATAATCATCTTAAAAATTTGACCACGATAGTAATGAATCACCGATGCTTCAATTCCTTGACATATTGATTAGATATACAAATTGAATTTTAGTTGCTCTTTTAGGTTGGAATTAATTGCTAAAAATTACATCTCTTATATGTTCTCGGCTGTAGAATAACTAATGGATCATAATATACCACTTTCTTGGTAAATAGTGCCCATTTGCGTCATCATCTCTACATCATCATGGCCTTCATATTTACAGATCTTTTACCTCTACAGAATGACTTGATCCATGCTTGGGGTCTGGATTTTCAGCTTGGTTATTGTGCACAGGTAACTTTCCAGATCCTGTAAATTTCCTTTTATGATTCATTCAAGTACAAATGTGAAAGTTGCTCTATTTTATAGGGCGATCGAACAAAAAATGTTGGTGTGGTTGATTCTGAATACATAGTTCATCTGGGTCTTTTAACTCTTGGCGTTTTCAATGCAAGTGAGGTAAGTCCTTTTATTCATGTTGATAGCACAAACAATTATAGACCAGTTCTGTAGCTTAACCAACAGAGTGACTAGTATTTTAGGCTCAAAGTTCTTGTTCTCAGTCAGCAGGCTGGCTGCTTGTTCTCTTAGTTTGATTTAGTTCAGATCACACCATCTGTGGAGCTGGGTCTTGAGTGCAAGAGTATAAAGACAAAGTTTTTGAGGAATCTAACCTGAAACAAATATAACCAAGACGAAGAATTCTATGTCATACTCTTATTTCTTCAAAATTTGGGAAATTAAATAATTGATTTAAAGCATAATATAAGCATTCCAAAACCCCAAGTATTTTTGGTAGAGTGTATATTAGCACAAGGAACGCAATGGAATATGTTTCATCCATTATAAGTTTATAATATTGTGTTTTTGTTTAAGTTCTTCTCATTATGCTTTCCCGTGCAAAACCGAATATGCCATTAGTTAGTTCAATCAGCAGCACAACATGCACTAGTGATGTTAAATGTCTGGTCTGTTTTATAACAGTATACTTTTGGTTATTTGTGCAGTCAAATTCTCATTCTGATGGGCAACCTCAACTTTCTAATCAGAACTTGCCTGTAAGTTACCTTTGTTATTATTTTCTTTTTCCAATAAAATGATTATACCTTGCACTGGACTTCTTTATCAATAAATACTAAATGTTCATTTTCGGTATTGCAGCGATCTCCGCAATCCCATTTAGCTGATAAGAGAGTTGAGGTATGTTGTGATGATTATTCTCTATATTACTGGCCTATGTTCTTGTTTGATGCATTATAGAATCTCCTCGTAAATTTTTGTTCTTTTTCTTCTTAAGTATGATCTTATTTGATCATATTAGTATCAGTTTCTTATCAGTTAGGGTCATTATGCAGGTAAGAAGACAGTCCTCCATTGAAATGCAAATTTTCTTGAAGAGATGGAAAAATGCTGTAAAGGAGGATAAATGTTGGATTGATCCGTTTCAAAAACCAGCAAACCTAACAAGTACTTGAATTATTGTTATTTTTTTCCAAGGCCTTCTACTGAGTATCACTTTAAGGTTGGTCGTAACATTGGCACATGGCAGCAGATATTTATATACACTATCCATACAATTCTTTTCGCAGCGAAAAAGATTCGAAAACAGCTGAATTCAAGTGTATAAATTTTCTTCATGGAGCTTGAAAATTGAGTTTCATAGCTGCTGGTGTTCATATTGCAGTACTGATCTCTAACAAGTTCAGGCAATGCAAGAATTTCTTTTTTGTAATTTTATGATTCATCCTCTCTCTTTTGACAAAGAAATGGCAAATGTGCCAGATGTGTGATTTTTTTTTACTCATTATTATTAATTTTTTGAGTAATGTAAATAAAATTTTGATTTTGAAAATAATGTAAATTATTATTATTATTATTGTTATTATTATTACTATTATTGCCACCTTTGATTTTTGTGAAATTATTATTATTTGGATGCAGAATATTCTATTAATGATAACCATATGACATGCACATGCGAATAAGTTTGGATTGAATTGATTCAATCTAACAAGAAAAAGGGATTTCTTGAGAAATAATTTAAAAAAATAAAAATGTTTTCAAAATTATTAATTTTTTCTTTCAAAAATATTTATTTTTAATTTTTTATTTTAAAAATATTTTACTTTTAGAAATATATAAAAAGTATATATTTAATAGATAAGAAATATATATTTAATATATCAAAAATATTATATATATATATTGATGCAAGTGAAGTTAGTAAATAAATGGTAAAATGTATTTTTTTTGTTTAGTCTAAGAATACTTAGGAGATAAGCACAAGTTGAAATAAAAATTTCTCTTCTAAATTATTATTAAAATTTCAAAATTTTAACTCCCTTCACATTTTAAAAAGTTATATTATATAAAGTTAAGGTTACACAAATTCTAATTACATATAAGAAAACTTATTTAAAATATAATAGACTACTAAAAATAAAAGAAAATAAACAAAAAAAATAAAAAAAATTAAATGTAGATAAAATGTTAAAATGATGTATTGATCCGATATTCCTACAAAAATTAAATAAGAAAATAAATATTAAAATCTTATTTTCTTTTTTTGGCTCAATCATTCTCTCTTATTTGAAAAAAACTAAGCATCGAGTTTTATAATGCTAAAGAATCAATAACTAAAATACTACAATGACATGTTCGATACTCCTTAAATATGGTAAATTTTTTGACAAATCGTCATTAACCAACTTCTTGAACTCTTTGAATGGTTGTTGGATTTCATCCGAATATTAAAATGATTCTCAAATCAGATCACATATTTCAACAAATATGTTCCTATTGAATTGAGTGATTCTAGTGTTTGTAGAACTACCGACCAGTTCCTTTGCTTCTTTACTATCAATCAGTTTTTTTGTTTCTTCCTTATTAATTATTGTTGATATCATTTTTTGCACTACCAAGAGCTTATTATATATTGATGAAACATTAAGTTCATCAATCTCCTCACAATAGTTATTAAAAATTGATTGTGATTCTTCAATTTTCTCTATCTCATCATTATATTCATTAAAAATTGATTCTAATTCTTCGAAATCATTCTCTAAATAATCATTTGCATACAACTTTTCATACAAGTCAAATACCTCAATTTTGATTTTTTCACCATCTAAACTAAGAGCATGTAATAATCATGATCCCAACTAATCTTCCGTGAGTTATATCATTTGCTCTATTAATTGGTCCATCATTTATTCAAGTTGGTATTCAAGGTGGGTCATGAGATCACACTCATAAATCTCCTCTATACGTTATTGTAGTTGTATTTACAGTGCCATAGTTGTCCAGAAATGAATACAGCTCTGATACCAACATACGTAGCACAAGTAAGTAAACAAATAATAAAATGTATTTTTCATATTTAGTCTGAGAATGCCAATACGATAAACACAAATTGAGAGAAATTTTTTTTTCTGAATTGTTATTAAAATCTCAAAACTCTAACTTCCTTCACCTTCTAAAATGTTACATTAAATAGATTTAGGATTACACGAACCCTAATTACATATAAGAAAACTTATTTAAAATATAATCAACTAACAAAAATAAAAAATATATATACACAAAAGAAAATAAAATATTTTAGAGACAGATAAAATACTAAAATGGTGTCTTGATCTAATATACCTTTTAAAATTAAATAAATAAATAAATATTAAAATCTTATTTTCTTTTTTTTTTTGGCTTAGTCATATATATATATAATGGAATGCTGTAAGGGGTATTCCCAAAAAATAAAAACGACATGTCGTTTTTTTAAGCTTTCTTCTTAGGACAAACGCTGAAAAGCTGAACTGGAGAAAAACAATTTGTCGTTTAATTAATTTATTTTTTATTCTTCAATTCAACTGGTTATTAGCTTGTTATATTCATTTCTTTCCATATACTTTCTTAAATCCTTTTGAGGGTTTAAGATCTCCGTTACTCGGCTTCATTTCTCTGCCTTCTCACAGAGGCCCAAAAATGTCTCTCTGCCGCCTCCTCCGCCGCTCCTCTACCACCGCCGCCGCTGCCGCAACAACTATCTCGTATCCACCTCTAATCAGAGCCCTCCACTATCTCACGCTCTCTCATACTACAGCTATTTCCCAAACCTCCAACTTTGATGATCCAATCCCCTCCTTGTCCAATCCCATTTCTTCATCTCCTCTCCTCCCTTCATCTCGCACCTTTGCCTTCTCCTCCGCAGAGGAAGCAGCTGCGGAACGCCGAAGACGCAAGCGTCGCCTCCGCATCGAACCCCCTCTCCATGCCCTTCAACGCAATCCTAACCCTCCGCCACGCGACCCCAACGCACCTCGTCTGCCGGACTCAACCAGTGCGTTAGTCGGCCCGCGACTCAACCTCCACAACCGAGTGCAATCTCTCATCCGTGCATTCGATCTCGATAACGCCTCCCTCCTTGCTCGCAACGCCGTCTACAGCAGAACTCGCCCCACTGTGTTCACCTGTAACGCAATTATTGCAGCTATGTATCGAGCTAAACGGTACAATGATGCTATTGCGCTATTTAAATACTTTTTTGAACAGCATGATATAGTTCCTAATGTTGTTTCCTATAATAATTTGATTAATGCACATTGTGATGAGGGGAGAGTCGATCAGGCACTTGAAATTTATAGGCATATAATTGCAACTGCTCCGTTTAGTCCATCAGCAGTTACCTATAAGCATTTGACTAAAGGGTTAATTGATGTTGGGAGAATAGAGGATGCGGTAGATTTGTTGAGAGAGATGTTAAATAAAGGGCATGGGTCAGATTCTCATGTTTATAACAATGTGATTAAAGGGTTCTTAGATTTGGGGAATTTGGAGAAGGCAAATGAGTTTTTCACTGAGTTGGTTGAGAGATGCCAGTGGTATGATGGCATAGTTAATGTGACATTTATGGATTGGTGGTTTAAGCAAGGGAAGGATAAGGAGGCTATGGAGAATTACAAGACATTTATGGATAAGAAATTGAAGGTTCCTGTTCCAACTGGAAATGCCTTCTTGGAGGTTCTGCTTAGGTATGGAAAAAAAGAGGCAGCTAGGGCTTTGTTTGAGCAAATGTTAGATCAGCATACCCCGCCGACTACTCAAGGTGTGAATTCAGAAACTTTTAGTGTCATGGTGAATGACTGTTTTAAGGAAGGGAAGTTTGATGAGGCAATTGTTACATTTAAGAAGGCAGGGACCAAGCCTGGGTCAAAACCTTTTCAAATGGATGTTGCGGGGTATAATAACATTATAATGAGGTTTTGTGAAAATGAGATGTTGTCAGAGGCTGAGGAATACTTCAAAGAACTAACATCCAAGTCCCTGTCCCCAGATGTGACAAGTTATAGAACATTGATTGATACTAATTTGAAGGCAGATAGGATTGATGATGCTTTAAGGTTGTTGCACAAGATGGTGCAGGAAAATTTGTGGGTGGTGGCAAGTTATGGGATAAGGGTATTTGGTGAGCTGATTAAGAACAGCAAGGCTGTGGAGTGTGCAGAAATTTTGACAATAATGGGAAACAGAGATCCAAAACCAGACCCCTCTGTTTATGATGTTGTGGTCAGAGGGCTTTGCAACGCGTCTGCATTTGACAAGGGCAAAGATATACTGGAACAAATGATGAGATATGGTGTTGGCGTTCCTCCTGCATTAAAGGAATTTGTGGTTGAGGCATTTACAAATGCTGGGCAGAATCAAGAAATAGAGAGGATATTAGATGAAAATAGATGGAGGAATTCTGGACCTCCTCATGTGCAAAGACAACCTCCAATGCCAGTGGGACCTCCCCGGATTACTGGAGGACCTTTCCCAAGAGAGCGGCCACTAGTATCATCTTCATTGCCTGGACAAGCATTGCCAGGTCAACGTCCAATAGCGCAGCAGCAGCCATTTGGTCACCAGACAATTGCAGGACAAATGCCATCAGGATCACCTCAAGTGGCAGGGCAACAGGCACAGGAATCCCACAGTAGGCAGCAGCCACCGTGGTCTCATCAAAATGTGGGACAGCATCCATCAGGGCATCATCAAATTTCAGGGCAGCAATTATCAGAGACTTCTCAAACAGGACAACAGTCATCATGGTCCTTTCAAAGAGGAGGACAGCAGCCACAATCATTTTCTCATATGTGGGAACAGCAGCCGCGATCATATACTCAAATGCAGGAACAGCAGCCAAAATCATATACACAGATGCGGGAACAGCAGTCATTAGCCTCCAATAATATTGCAGGACATGTAGGACAACAGTCATCTTATCAAATGTCAGAGCAGCGGCCTTCATGGTCCCCTCAGATGGGAGGACATCAGCCATCATGGTCCTCTCAGATGGGAGGACAGCAGCCATTATGGTCTTCTCAGATAGGACGACAGCAGCCATCTCTTTCCTCTCAGATAGGAGGACGACAGCCATCATGGTCATCTCAGGTGAGTGGACAGCAGCCATCTCATTCCTCTCAGATGGGGGGACAACAGCCATCATTGTCCTCTCAGGTGGCTGGACAGCAGCCATCTCATTCCCCTCAGATGGGGGGACAACAGCCATCATGGCCCTCTCAGGTGGCTGGACAGCAATCCTCAGAAACTACACATATTGCTGGGCATCAGCCACATGAATCCAAGCAAGTGTCGAGACAGGTACCATTGGGAACTAACCAAAAAAGACCTTAAATATAGTAACGGACTTATTTGACAGTATATCTCTAAAAGTATTTTATCTATTATATATAAATATAGTATTTAGGGGTAGCACGGAGCTGTCCATCATATGTTGTCAACTTCATTTATATGTGGTTCACCCTTTCATCGGAAACTTGTGTTTCCCCTTAATGCAACAGAGACGGTGACAGTTGGATAGACAACAGTTTTCTCTATTTTCTTGTTTCATTAAACTTTTTTATTAAAAACTAATGGCATTATTCTTAATCTGATAGCTATTTTTTGGTTTTTAACTATTCTCATATCTAGTAGTTTTCTTGTGTTTGAAGTTGTTTTACTATGCATATTTTGCTATTCAATTGGGAATCTTTTTGAGTCCCCAGTCCTCATCCTTGTCTTTCTCTACGGTATGACGAATATTGATGTGTATGCTATTGTTTTTCATAAATACAGTGATAGTTATTTGTTGATCTCTAATTTCTTATTGATTAGCATTAGTTCCTGACTCCTATATTTCATTTTTCTAGTTTGATCTTGTCTTGGGACAGCAGCCTAATGGTACCCCAGAATGGCAGAGCAAAATGCATCAGGACCCCTTGAATGGCAACAGAACCACCGGCAGGCAGCAGCTTGATTACTTCGCACATGTGATTAAATAGAATGATCCGCTCTCTCATGTGCTGATATTTTGGTTGAGCAAGGAAATTACTTCATTTTCACATGCAGAGTGTCTAGTGTTGCTCTCCTCGCTGAGATATGGTAATGAGGTAGACTTTAGGATTTCTGGTTATGACTTCCTAAGCATCTCTAAGATGTATATTTTACACAATCATTCCTATATGATAACCAGTGATTTTGTAATTTGACACTTCATATTTGAAATCCATCATAAATTTGAAGGGAAAAAAATTTATATTTTTGCGATGCTGAAAGTGTAATTGTTAAATTTGTAGATATCCATTTTGCCACTGATGATATTGATCTTTTAGTTTGTATTTGAACCGGTGGTTACTTGATGAAATAATTTATAGTTCTTGCTTGGAGGAAATGTATGATTCTTGAAAAAGATTTTGATGGTTGTGGCTAATTTGAAGGGTCTAGTCTTATTGTAATAGCTGCGTTGAATTTGTTAACCCCACTGTAATGTTTTAGTCTTTAAAGAGCAATATCATAAAATCATTACTCGACTTTAATAACCATGCAAAATTTAATCATGTTAATATCTATTTTAAAATTTTGATATGTGTATCTTTGAGAGAGAGAAGTATTGTTATTTAAGCCTTTGGCTTGGTGGCACAGTTGTTTGTGAAATGAGTGGAAGTTTTTTTTTTTTTTTCCGAGCGACAAATCAGTGGAAGTAAGAGATAAATTTACCAAAAAAACAAAAACATCTTTTCAAATAACAGTGAAACTCTCACTTAAGATTTTATACAATAAAAAATTTATATGAAGCCAATTAGAGAGTGCTGAAATTCTAGCAGATATCACCAATCATCAGCATTCAAACAGGTTATCACTTCAATTGCAAAATCCGTTTACTTGGTTAAGTTAAACAAGTCCAGTTTTATTTTATTTTATATTTTCGTGAGTTGCAGCTAAAATTTAAATATAAATAGAACACAATATCTGTTTAATAGAATTATATTTGTATTATCATTTTTACAATTGCAATCAGAACAAGATTAACCATAACCCAAAAGAATCTCATAACAGCTTTACAAGGTTTTAAAATTCTCAATTAACATTATAAACTCAACAATGGTGAACTACTGCATATGCAAAACTTTCATCGCCCCAACACTATTCGAACATCAGCTGAAATGATTTTCAAGACAACTTTCCTAGTCGTTGCTTCTCTTTGAAAAACTTTCTGATACTCTCAAAATTTGAGTTTAACAAATAGCAATTTCCTCATTGGTCAACGAACCAATGACCTATAAAAAAAACTAAAACAGTACAACTGTGCCAAAACAAAACCCTTTTTCTAGAGCTATGAAAAGCAGCCCTGTCAATGTCTAAGATCACTAAAAATTGATATTGTACCTCTATCAAGAAAAGAGAACAGAGATCAAAATTCCATTACCGTTGAGGCAAGGTTTAGCAAGGGCTCCAATGCACTTGGATGAAACTTCCTAGCAAAGAGGCAACAAACAGATATCTTCCCTGAATTATATGAACAAAATGTTCCATTATTCCGAATAGACTGTATGAAACTTTCTGTAACATTAACTCGCCTGTATGTTGCTGGATGCGGACCGCCCATTGACCAATCAACCCAAGTCACAGTTCGATTTGAATTAAGTGACCCATGAAACATATTCAAATAAGTTGGCATGTAATGCTCATCAGGGTAGCAGGCAGGCTTGCAATATTTCTTGAAGATAGAATAGTACTTGGTGTCTGCGAGTACATAAACAGCCAGAGCCCGTTGGATCTCAAACCATTGAGACCCCTTCCTCCACTGATGGAGCTTAATATCAGGAAACATTTTACGATTGTAGCGGCCACGTCCATAACGGGAGGGTTCATCATATGACTCAACAAAGCTATGTTGAGAATGAATGAGATACTTGTAGACAGTAGGGAAATTGTAGACTGGTATGCAGCTCTCAGAGAGAAGAACAAACCGCTCGTTTGAAAAGTCCAACAGGGCATTGGCTAGAAGGCGCTTCTCAGCATCGACCAGTTTTACTGTTCCCCATTCCACATCCTGAACAAAGGAGAAATCAAGGGTTATTATAAGGAAATATAGAATGCAATTAAATTATTCACTTGCAACAGTTGAGTAAAGTCTGCAGGGAAGAGCAGTTGCCCAACAGACAAGGGAAGTGTTCCTTTTGCACACAACGCTAAAATGGCAACCCCAGCCATTTCTGTTTGTAATGTAATATTCTATCGTGAACAAATGGTTTCAGTCAATGAAGAGTGTTCAACTCAAAAAATTACTAGTAACAATGACATTCCAGACATAACAGCTCATATATCTCATCCTACTCCTATTGTCATATAAATTAAAAGATAAATAGAAATTGTGCATTTAAAGGTATAAAGTTGATTCATATGAGAGTGGTCACTGGAAGGCTGTAGTCAATTCCAAATAATCTGCTGCTCACGGTTTCTAGGAGGTAAATAATAGTTAGTGAATAAACTGGGATGATGTTTGGTCATATTCTCCCTATTTAATGGCTGAATGTGAAATGTTCCAGTTGGTCACAAATATTTTTCAAAAAAGTTTTCTTATGCTACTTCAAATGAAATATACATTGTTTAACAAATTTATGAGGATAATTGGTCACAAAGAGATATTTTCCAACAAAGTTTTTTCATGCTACTTCACATGAAACATACATTATCCAACAGATTTATGAGGAAAAGAGACAAATATTTCATTTTATGTGTCAAGGAAATAGTACAAAGATTTACTCTCAAGGCAAAGTCTGCCCCTAGTTTATGA
This sequence comes from Garcia nutans, assembly GCA_947685225.1. Lineage (NCBI taxonomy): Eukaryota > Viridiplantae > Streptophyta > Magnoliopsida > Malpighiales > Euphorbiaceae > Garcia > Garcia nutans. The sequence continues at coordinate 88,300 of CANTUV010000075.1, forward strand.
TAATGAACCAGTTGCAGTTAAGTCCGGGAGGTATATTCCATTACTATCTCAAGAAAGTAACAAATAGAACAGCAAGCAAAAATCACAATGATGCAGATGCTTTATCAAGATTGTGCATTGAAGGTCAACGGATAAATTTGTAAAACTTTGCACAATTGTTTAAACAACCAGAAACGTAAATGAAAAAATAATATCCACGGTCACATGCATCTGCACATCTATATCATATAGTGAATAACAAGAACACCGGGTCTTGATCAAAAAAAAAAAAAACAAGAACACCGGGAGACAGATGACAAAGACCACTGTTTTTATTGATGGACATGAGATTCAGAGCCAATTTCTCCCATCAAATTGCAATTTTTAACGATCATCAAAGAAGTAAAATGAATAAAGAACAATCTTATATTTAGCATGACATATAAATGCTCCATCTTGACAGAAAATAATAGCAATTAGTTCTAATATAAGGTTTCAAATTTGTTTAGAAATCTTAGTTCTGCATATGATGTCAAGGAATCTCTCCATCCATCCAACAGGAGCATTATGTATTCAAAGACTTTGGGGGCTTTCGTCCGATGAATTGAATTAACTTCACTTCAGAAGACTATCTCCAAAGAAACACACTAATACATTTTCTTCAACAGGTAAAAAACTTCTACTGTCCAGTTCTCTTCTTAACAAATGTTGAATGACCCATAAGAATATTTTAACACGAAAAACTATTCCACTGCATGCATAATTGCTCCACTAATTGATATTCCCTTGACTATAAATTCATGTACTTGCTAGCATAGTAAACTTAGCATAAAACTAAGCCAAAATCTCAAAAGAATCATATCAACATAGCAACCATAAAAGTCAAGTGTAACTATTATCAATAGCAAACCAAATCGCTCATCAATTTGAATTATCAGCATCAACAAGAAAAAACAGAAAACAAATGCCAGTTAAAGTCCATACCTGACTAGGTATCTGCCTTCCGTAGAATGGAGAGTCCTTTGAAACACTGAGCACGTAATTTTTAGGGGTATGGACATAGATAGAGAAATACTTCTCATGTCCTCTAAAGAACCTCTCCCATAAAGGCAACATAGGCAAAGGCCCTCTAGTCAAAAACATGAAAGCCACTTTAGGCACTCTATCAAAGGGATACTCCTCCTTGATTGGCATCAACGAAGCCCTCCAAAAAAGCATCTCGTCACTCAACCTATGAGTCAAGTTTTTGGGATGAAGAAATGTGTCCATACTCGAACGATCGACCCTCTTGCAAGGTCTGACGATTGTGCAATTATTACCAGGGATTTTTGCTGCTGCTAAGTTGTTAGTGAAAAATAGCCTAGCTTGTGATGTAAAGTATTGATTGATATGAGAACTTGTAGCCAATCCCATGATAATACCCGCAACAAAAACAACTAAAAAAGACAATATTTGCATCAGTTTTAACAAACCCATATGCCTATCTAGTCCATCTTCCTTGTCTCCTCTCTGTTTTGCCATTTTTTTTGTGGGGAACAAAATTCCCAAACTTTATACTGAAATTCGATTCTAATAGCTATAAAGCTCTTTCTCTCATGCAAAATTGGACTGTTTTAATGCAAAGTTAGCAGCCCAAATATAACAATCAGCAAAAAGATTTGAACTTTAAGTGAATTGATACCAGCAACAAAAACTGAGATAAACCCACCATTAAAACTCGAATTAAAACGGAATAAAAAATCCACAGAACCCAATATTCTAAGTGGGTCCTGAATATAAAACTCAGGCAAAAGAATTGCTGAAGATTAAATGAACAATTGAATCGGCATAAAAAAAAGAAAATGAAAAAAGAAAAAACTCTGGGATCAACGGTTATGGATCATTCACTAATTTTTTGAGAAACCCAACTCAGGGATTTGATTATACGTGTCAGAGACAGAAAAAAAAAGGGTGAGAAAACAGAGAAAAAGATAGGATCGACATTAATAGAGGATAATCAGAATATATGGAATCGCGTCAGCAAGTACAGACAGAGACATATAAAAGTGTATAAAGGGGGAGAAAGAGTAATTTGAAATGGAAGAAAGTGGCGTTGTTGAGGATTTTTGATTGACAACGACACAGCGTTATTAGAGGAAGACCGATAAATAAGCCAGGCAAGAGCCTAAGAAAGAAAAAAGAAGTATAGATTTGTTCGCGGAGAATCAGAATGCACAGTTAAACTTGTTTGCCCAATTAATTTAATTAAAAACAAAATAATAATAGTAATAATAATTTAAAAACAAATTAGTGCCTATTTGGTTTGAGAGATTGATTGGTTAGTAGCTGATTTATACTCAGTAAATGGACAGTTTGATAGAAATAAAACAATAATTTTAGATGTGAAAGCTCACATATTTCTTAACAAGTTATATCACATCCCACGTCATATTGCAAAAATTAATATTATTATATAAATAAATAAATAATAATATATAGAAAATAATAATATATAGAAAATATAAATAAAAATATAAAATATTTATTTACATATTAAATATATAAAAATGTATAAATTGTCTATATATATTATTAACATGCACAATAAAAATATAATCAACTTTGATTTTTATTAAATTATAATCTTATTTTTTTAGTGCAAGAATCTTAAAAAGTTGATTATATAATTTTATATAATTAATAATACTATATTTATTTATAAATAATTTATGTAAAATGAAATATCGAGCTTATTTAACTTTTATGTAAAATTAGTTGATAAAATATTTTATGTATACAAAGTAAAAAAAAAATATTTCATTAAAAATATTAAAAAAGTCTGCAAATTAAAAAATAATCATATTTTTAATTTAAAATATGATAAAATAAAAAAGAGATGTTATAAAAATATTTTATTTATTATTTAAATTTTTTTTAAAATTGAGTTATAGTCAAACAAGTTAATATTTTTTTAATTTATTTTTTAAATATTTTATTATATTTTTAAATATAATAATATAATTATTCTTGATAAAATATAATTTCAGTAATATATCTCTATAAAATATATTTTTAGTAATTAATTTTTAAAATAATTTACTAAATATATTATTAAATTTATTTTTTTAATATAAAATAATTATATTTTAAAGAATTTTTTAATGTTTATGTAATAAGAGAAGCTTGTTGTGATAGATAAAATTTGATCTTGTTGAATTAATAATGCATTTAGTTATATAAAAATTTTTAAAAATTGATTAAATAATTATATTTGACTAATAATATTATGTTTATTTATAAATAATTTATGTAAAATAAAATATTGAATTTACTAAATTTTACCAATCAGTTGATAAAAAATATTTTACTTAAAAAAAGTAGAAAAAATATTTTATTAAAAAGTAAATTAAAAAATTTATACATTAAAAGATAATTATATTTTTAATTTAAAATATAAAAAATATAAGAAACAGATGATATAAAAGTATTTTAGATAATGTATGTTATAATTAAATAAATTAATATTTTTTTAATTTTTTTTATATTTTATTATATTTTTTAAATATAATAATATAATTTATTTTAATAAAATATAATTTATATAATATATTTTTATAAAATATATTTCTAATAATTAATTTTTTTATTAAGTTAACAAATGCATTATAAGTATTTCTTCGTGGATAATCCAAAGGGAAAATGATGCCGCTTAATGATTTTTGAGAATTAATATTATCTTTATATATTTTTATTCTTCATGTGCTTTCTTGAATTTGATGAATACTTTTTTTTCACGTTTTCAGATGCGTTTTTAATAATTAATGTATTTCCCCTTTTTTTTTTCTTTTTCTTTTTTTTCTTTTTTTGCCAGTAATGTATTCATCTTTTCGGTAAAGTTGTTCATGCATTTTAAATATCTTTTTTCACCGTCTAAAAGCCAATCCAATTAAGGACTATCCATACAAGGTTTTTTTTAAATCATATTAACAATAGGATGATTAAAGTTTGGTTTATTTAAATTTTGCTATTGAATTATTATTGAATTATATCAATGATTAATTAGTTATTTAGTAATTTATACTAATAAAATTAAATAATTTTATCTAAAAATAAATTACATGTAAGTAAAAATAAAGAATTAAGAAATTGATATCTAATTATAATCACTATATATATTCAAAACTTTTTTTTTTCATCGCACTATATCTGAAGTTATAACTTAAAGTTTCTTTCTCATAAAAAAAAACTTAAAGTTTCTATTTTTCTTTCATTAGTTATAAAATTTATATTTTTGAAGCTTATTGATTCATACTCATAGTAGCTCCCTAGGGCTTCCACATTTTATTTTATTTTATTTTGACTTCTTATGTATGTAGATATTATGTTATGATTCATAATGAATTTTGTCTATCTTTTAAGCAATTTGATTTTTTTTTCATTTTTTTTGTTTTATATGTTAAATTTGATAACTCCGCCTATACATGAGTTTCTTGTGAATAGCCGGTCCTAAGCCAGAGTAAAGGAGGAAGGTTGCGGTAGGTGACAACTAGCGTAAAACTTTTGTAACATCTCATGATATAGATTCTAATAATAATATCGTTGGGGCATTCCCTACTTGCGACGCGCTGCATCGGAGCCCGGATGTAATGAAAAATAAGCAAGGGTGTAGAGCGTTCCCTGAATGTGAAGCTCCATGTCGGCTCCCGGATGTGGTGCATAATAAATAAGAGTTCTCACATCATGGACGGGTGTGAGTAAAGAAGTTAGTCCAAAATACGAATAATAAGAGTAATACGAGAGATACATGTTTAGATAATGGTAAAAAATTTTATAGGAAGAAGCACAAGAAAGAACAATTAGGGAGTAAGATCAGAATAGGAACTTGAAATATTGGATCTCTTACAGATAAACTGAGAGAACTTGTTGATACTATGGAGAGAAAGAAAATTAGTATTGCTTGTATCCAAGAGACTAAATGGGTTGGAGGGAAAAGTAAAGACGTTGAGAATACTGGGTATAAAGTGTAGTATACAGGTACAGATATAAGTAAAAACGGAGTAGGTATAATTTTGGATCGGAACCTAAAGGAGACGGTTATATCGGTGAAAAGAGTAAGCGATAGGATTATTTTAATTAAACTTGTGATCCAGAATGAGACCATCAACATAGTTAATGCATATGCCCCTCAAGTTGGATTGGATGGGGAGAGCAAGAAAAATTTTTGGGATGATATGGATGAACTTATACGAGGGATTCCGAATGATGAAAATATTTTTATAGGAGGAGACTTAAATGGATATGTATGAAAAGACAAAGTAGGTTTTGAGGAGGTATATGGAGGGTATGGTTTTGGAATTAGAAATGAAGAAGGTAAGAGTATCCTTAATTTTGCTTTAGCCTATGGTTTGATTCTGGCAAATACATATTTTATAAAAAGGGAATCACATATAGTAACCTTTAAAAGTGGGCAAAATAAAAGTCAGATGGACTTCATACTCACAAGAAAAGCCAATTGAACTCGATGCAAGGATTGTAAGGTTATTACAGGTGAGGCTTTGACCACTCAACATAGGTTAGTAGTTTTGGATATCAAGTTTAAGAGGTTGACTAGTAGGCCAAGGAGGAACAATAGTCCTAAGATTAGGTGGTGGACTTTAAAAGGTGAAAAACAATTGTTGTTGAAGAATGAGTTGGTTAAAGCTGGAGGGTGGGAGGAAGATGTGAGTATGTCATCAAATGATATGTGGATATGTATGTCTACAACAATTAGAAGAGTAGCTAGAAAGATTCTTGGAGAATCTAAAGGGTGTGGACATCCCTCGAAGGAGTCTTGGTGGTGGAATGAGGAAGTGCAAAAAGCGGTAAGAAGTAAAAGGGAATGGTATAAGAGTTTGCCCAAGTGTAATAACAATGATGCTTTTGAGCAGTACAAACAAGCAAAAAAAAATGTTAAAAAGGCAGTTAGTCAAGCAAGAGCGCAATCTTTAGAGAGTTTGTATGAGAAACTTGGAACAAAAGAAGAAGAAAAAGTTATCTATAAATTGGCTAAGATAAGAGAAAAGAAATGTAGTGATTTAAACCAAGTTAAGTGCATTAAAAATAAAGAGAATAAGGTTCTGGTTCAAGAAGAGGATATTAAGGAACGATGGAGAAGCTATTTTGAGGAACTTCTTAATGGTAACCATAGTGATAACATTGAGGGTTTAGACGTTAGGCCGGAGAAAAATGTGAAATACACTAGACGGATTAGATTTTCGAAAGTTAAAGAAACTTTGAAGAAGATGAAAGTTGGTAAAGTCTGTGGACCAGATGAGATACCTATTGAGGTTTGAAGATATTTGGGAGATACAGGAGTTACATGGTTGGCATCTTTGTTCAATAAGATCTTAAGTTCAAAGAAAATGCCTAATGAATGGAGACAAATTAATTTGATACCTATTTTTAAGAATAAAAAAGATATTCAGAATTGCTCAAATTATAGAGGTATAAAGCTTATGAGCCACACTATGAAATTGTGGGAAAGAGTTGTGGAATACCGTTTGCGGTTAGATACTTGTATCTCCTCAAATCAGTTTGGCTTTATGCCTGGTCGATCAACTATGGAAGCTATTTTTTTTATAAGAGATTTGATGGAAAAGTATAGAGAGATGAAAAAGGATTTACATATGGTTTTTATTGACTTGGAAAAGGCGTATGATAAAGTCCCTAGAGAAGTTTTATGGTGGGTCCTAGAGCGTAGGGGAATATCTATACGATATATCCAAGTCTTGAAGGATATTGGTACGCGCGAGCTACGCTATAGCAATACCGCAAGTGCACGGGTCGCCCAAGTAATAGAGTAGTGAGTGAGTTATTGTTCCACTGAGGACAAGGCCAATTACTAGTGCAAATCGTAACTGTTGTTTAGAAAATTAATATTTTTGTGAAGTTTTGTAATTAAAGACAATTAACTTAAATAAATGAACATAAAGATAAATTGTGTGTTGTGTAAAAAGGATTGATGATAATGATACTATCCAGATATTGAATCCCTCTAGCCTCAATTACATCACATAATAGAGTTGAATTGGCATTTCTCTAACTTAGACTAAAACCTCTCTCGAGTGAATTAATCCCTAATCACTAAGTAGAGTGCCAGAATCTCTTCTCAAATACAATTAAATAGATCATGCATTAAGAACAAGGAACTATAAACCAAAGGATCTTGTAAGTCTATCTCTAGCACCCCCAATCAATCCTCAACCCTTATGAGTAATCAATTCATATCAAACTTTCTCAAGTCAATAATATAAAAATTGCAACCAATTAATAAGCATGCTATCATCAATTGGCAATAATCATTAAGCATCATAAGGATAAAACAACTCCATCAAATAAAATCATTCAATCATATAAATAAGCTAGGGTTCTTCAATATCTAGATAAGGGAATGATTTAGTTCATGTTCAATACATTTAATACAAAAGCAACAACAATAACATTAAAATACATAAAAGAAGAAAATAGAAAAACCCCTTTCAATGTAGCTTCTTGAATCTTCAGGAGCTGCCAATGGAAGATGCAGATGGTGGAGAGGATGGAAATGGAGGATGAAGATGAAGAGACAAGGAAAGTGTCACTCCCTCCTTGCTCAAACCGTGTATGCCTAAGCCTCCTCCTCTCAAACCTCTCTTCTCTGCCTCTGGTCTCTGTTTTCTGCAGAAACCTCTCTAGAACTCCCCAGCTGAAGCCCCTTCTTCTTCCTCCTCTTCTCTTTTTTATTTCCCTCTAAAGCTCAAGCCCATGCTTCCAACTCACACCACTCTCCCTTGTTTCCCACATTCTCTTTGTTTAATATTACTTTTGGCAAGAACAAGACCTTTGTCTCCCACTTTGTCCACACCTCGTGCAAGAAAATTCAGCTTTTTGTTAGGTGACACGCCCAGTGACATGCCCATGTCACTGGGTGTGTCACAGCTACTGTGATTTTGAGTATATGGCACGCCCAGTGACACGCCCATGTCACTGGGCGTGTCACAGCTACTGGAAACATTGCAAAAGGCATGCTTGGTGACACGCCCATGTCACTGGGCGTGTCAATACTTCTGTATCTTCATTTTGCTTCTTCTTTGCTTGTCTTTTAGCATAGGATGGGACACGGCCAAGCTTGTTTTGGCTTGGCCATGTCTTGCTTGATTCATGCTCTTTCTTCATTGTTTTAATCAACCAAGGGAGTATTTCCACTTTAACCTAAAACAAACACTTAAAACAAACTTTAAACAAAAATCAAATGAAACATTAACTAAAAACAGGTATAAAATGATCTCATCAAATACCCCACACTTAATTCTTTGCTTGTCCACAAGCAAGGCTAAACTCAAAACAAACTAAACACGAAAATTTTTTTCAAGTTCAAGAGTTATAGAAATGCATCAAGACTTCCCTATCCCTAAATCCACAATCAATATCAAATCGAACAAAATCGATACCAATGCAATTAAGTGGCTTTCCATGCATAACCTATGTTGTCACTCCCTCACCAACTCTTAAAAGTGTTTTGATCAAGGTGGTGTTTACAGTCATAACAATCAATGAAAGGTTATCGCCATAAGCTTACTTATCTATCAAATCTCCACCACTTAATTACAATCAAGCATCGATCAAAAGGTCTTTTATTGGGTTGTAATGGGGTTAGGGTAAAGGCATGGTATTTAGGAAATGTGAGCTTAATCATTAAGTTCAAGAGCACTTCAAGAATGAAGTAACCGATCATATGTATAACCCAATGATCCCAAAACACCTTCCTTTTATCTACCCCTTGACATTGAAAGAACTTTTTAAGGGAACTCACTTATTACATCTTGCAATGATTATTTCCAAACATATTCCAACCCTTTCAACAAAAACATCAATTATTATTATTATTATTATTATTATTATTATTATTATTATTATTATTATTATTATTATTATTATTATTATTTTGCAATCTTAAACCTACTAAATTTAACCCCACACTTAATTCAACACAACACTCGGTCATAAACGCTCTTAAAATGCTCTTGACCTAATGAAAGGGTAAGAGTTAAAACAACAAGGTTCAAGCTGAGGTGTCTAATAGAGAGGTGAAGTCCATAAAGTGGCATTTTTCATAATTCAAAACCAGATTTTTTTCAATGCATCGCTCAAGAACAGAATTTAAATTATGTAAACATGCATCAAATGAATCACCATACACTGTAAAATCATCCATGAACACCTCAATGCAATTATCAATAAAATTTGAAAATATGCTCAGCATACATCTCTGAAATGTTGCTGGTGCATTACAAAGTCCGAAGGGAATTCTTCTAAAAGCAAAAGTTCCAAAAGGACAAGTGAAGGTAGTCTTTTCTTGATCCTCCGGTGCTATCACAACTTGATTATATCCCGAAAAACCATCAAGGAAGCAGATATAAAACTTACCTGCTAACCGCTCAAGCATCTGATCAATGAATGGCAATGGGAAGTGGTCCTTCCTAGTTGAAGAGTTTAACTTGCGGTAGTCTATGCACATACGCCATCCACTCTGAATCCGTGTTGGAACCAGCTCATTATCTTGATTTGCTACAACCGTCACTCCTGATTTCTTTGGCACAACTTGAACTGGGCTTACCCATTTACTGTCTGAAATTGGGTAAATCACCCCAGCATCCAATAACTTCAAAATCTCCTTCTTCACAACTTCCATCATCTGTGGGTTCAGCCTCCTTTGAGCTTCTCTACTTGGCTTAGCATCATCTTCTAACAAAATTCTATGCATACACACCGATGGACTTATACCTTTGATGTCAGCCAATGTCCATCCAATTGCTTCCTTATGCATTCTTAGAACTCTTGTCAATCTTTCTTCTTGAATCTTAGTTAACTTACTTGAAATCATAACTGGAAGTGTATCATTATCTCCCAAGTAAATATACTTCAAATGCTCCAGTAATGGTTTGAGTTCAAGAACTGGTGCAGCTACAACTGAAGGCAATAATTTTGTGTGATTAGGTAAATCAATCTTAGAAACCTCATACCTTTTTGGAACTAATGGTAGTGACTGCAATTCCATTACTGTATCTTGAATTTCTGCACTTAGGGGCTGGTTTGTACTCCCTTCATGAATTCCTTGACTAATCACTACTTCCAACTCATCCTCCTTGCTCAACTCAAAGACATTCTGCACACATGTATTAATTACATCAATAGAGAAAATAGAATGTTCATCAATAGGATGCTTCATAGCATCAAAAATATTAAATTTAGCTACTTCCCCATCAAATTCCATGGTTAAAGTGCCAGCATCCACATCAATTTTAGTCTTGGCAGTTTTTAGGAAAGGTCTACCAAATAAAATTAAAGCAGAATTTGATGTGGGAACACTCTCCCCCATATCCAAAATATAAAAATCTGCAGGAAAAATTAAATGCCCAACCTGCACTAAAACATCCTCAACTACACCCATCGAGTTAGCATTAGAACGATCAGCCAATTGAATAATAACACTAGTTCCTTCAAAGCATTCAAATTCAAATTTTCAAAAACTGAATATGACATGACATTAATAGACGCTCCTAAACCTGCCATTGCTCGCTCAATTTTAGAATCACCTATTTTACATGGGATAGAAAACGAACCTGGATCCTTACACTTGGGAGGTAATTTCTGTTGAATGAATGCCGACACATTTTTCCCAACACTAACTTTCTCATTATCCCTAAACTTGCGCTTTGTAGTACATAATTCCTTAAGGAATTTAGCATACCTAGGAATTTGTTTTATCGCATCAAGTAAAGGTATATTGACTTGTACCTTTTTGAACATCTCCAAAATCTCTTTCTCCTGTTCTTCTTTCCTTGTCTTGGCCAACCTACAAGGAAATGGAGGAGGGACAGCAAAATTATTAACATCATTAAGTTTAGAATTTACCTCAACATCAGGAATCTCAGAATCTTTTGAACTTTGCTGGTGCTTCTTTGTTGACTCCTTTACAACTTGATTATCAACTTCTCTCCCACTTCGCAAAAGTATAGCACTTGCATTTTCTTTAGGATTAATCACCGTTTGTGATGGAAGCTTACCAGAATTTTGAGCTTCAAGTTTACGCACCGATGAAGCTAATTGGCCAATTTGCTTCTCTATACTCTGAATACTAGTCCTAGTTTCCTGCTGAAACTGTTGTGTATTAGTAGCCAAAGCTTTAACAATTTCATTAAGTGACATACCTTGATTTTGAGAAGAGGATGGCGATTGATTCACTTGTGGTCTCTGCTGCTGGTAGCGATTTTGCATCGGATGATTCCCATAGCTCAGATTTGGATGGTCTCGCCATCCCGGATTATAAGAATTAGAATAGGGATCATACCTGCGTTGCTGCTGCCCATAATTACCTACTGCATTGGCATGTTGCACTAATTCATTCTCTTGAAGTGTAGGACACGTGTCAGTAGAATGACGCGGAACCAAACAAATTCCACATGTTTTAACAGCTTGCATGTTCCCTACAGCCATTTGTCTCACTAAAGAAGTTAAATCAGAAATTTGCTTCTCAAGATTAGATGTACTTACCTCATTAACCTTTCTAGGTGTGTGATCCATTCTCATTCCAAACTGTTGAGAATTTTCTGCCATGTTAGCAATCAACCTCCTTGCATCTACCGATGTCTTATCAACCAAAGCACCTCAACTAGCGGCGTCTATCATACTACGGTCCATTGGCATAAGTCCCTCATAAAAATATTGAATCAAAAGCTGCTCACTAATCTGATGATGGGGACAGCTTGCACAAAGCTTTTTAAACCGCTCCCAATACTCATATAAACTCTCTTCATTGTATTGACGAATGCCACAAATTTCTTTTCTTATGTTGGCAGCCCGAAAAGCAGGAAAATACTTCTCTAGAAACATCCGCTTCATCTCATTCCATGAATTGATAGACCCGGAAGGAAGGTAATATAACCAATCCTTAGCTGTGCCTTCCAATGAGAAAGGAAAAGCTCGAAGCTTAATTTGCTCCTCCGAAACTCCTTGAGGTTTCATGCTAGAACACACCACATGGAACTCCTTCAAATGCTTATGTGGATCCTCACCCGAAAGTCTATGAAATTTAGGTAGCAAATGGATTAGACCAGATTTTAATTCAAAAGCAACATCTAAAGCAGGAAATTGAATGCACAAAGGTTGTTGATTTAAATCAGGTGTAGCCAATTCTTTTAAAGTTCTGGCTGCCATGGTTTCAATCTCAGAATTTGAATCTGAAACTGATTCCCTTGGAGAATTGCTTGAATTATCCGTAATCGTCCGCTCAGATGAAACTTGACTCAAGGCAACTTATTTAGCTAATTTCCTCAAGTGTTTAGCTGTCTTTTCTACTTTAGGATCAAAGAGAATTTCACCAGACTGAGAACTTCTAGTCATAAACCAAGTGACTTAAATTCTCCTTCTTAAAAAATAATACTGCACTTTTCACCACAAACCTGAAAACCAAAACACTACACAAAGGTAAAACCACAATTTTAAAGAAAATAAAAACACAAAATAATAAACTTTCAGTCCCCGGCAGCGGTGCCAAAAATTTGATGTTTGTCGGTTCCACCTTTAAATTTTTGAATTTAACTGTAGAAGTGGTGAATTCAGGTCGAACCCTAGAGACTGAAATCTTAATTTTTGTGTAAAAAAGAAGGGGGGTTTGTTTGTGAAAAATTCAACTTAACAATCCAAAAAGAAAATTAATTAATTAAACTGAAGTAGTAATGCAAATTGATGAAGAACCAATTCAAGGTGATTTCTAATCCAATGCACAATTGATCACAGACAACTTATGATTTAATTACTCTTTGAATACTTAACTGAAATTTACCAAAAAGCATAATAAATTTCCAAAACTCCCCTATTTCGCTAACTTGAGCCCAGCACCCTCATTAACTCTAATTATTAAACGATCGGGTATTAAGCAATCCCTTTCAATTTAATAAAAGCATTAAGAATCAGGAAGTAGTTAAATTTGAACAACAATTTATAAAGCATAAACCATTTAATTCAACCTTATTGTCTCTATAGATTATTACTGAAAACCTGAAATATAATTAGTAATACCTAATTGCTACTAACATTCAAACTTTCATAACAATTACGGATTATGAAATATGAAATAGCACTTAATCCTACCAAACAATTCACTAATAGGCCTTTTTAGCAAAGAATTCAATAGAATCAATTCAATAAGAACATGAAACAACAGATATTCAAGAAGAAACTACTCATTTAAAACCCGAGTCTCACAAAAGTGCAAGGATGATAAATCCCTTGAATTGGTGTAAAGAAATTAGCCACTCATGGCTTACAATAATTAAAAAGAATTAAATTGAACCTCTGAATAGATGGTGAATGAAGTGTGTATCTTCCTCCCCCTGCTCCTTACATTTCCTTTTGAAGAATAGAAAAGAATCCCCAATTAATTAGGGATTTTGAGATGAAAAATATTTTGTTCTGATCTTCCCCTGTTTTCGGCTCCCTCCTTTTCGAATATGGTTCTGACTTCTTCAATAATTTTGAAAATATCTTTCTCATGATTCTAACGAGCTAAGGCTCACTTGAAACCGAGCCTCACAGCTCCAGATATGACCTAAAAACCGTAACAGCCCTCTCTGAGTACGTTGTAGCAGAAACACCAACTTAGCTGCCATCTTTGACTCTCAAAATGACACCATTTCAATAAGTGGTCTTCATGACATTTGTAGGGATGTCTTTTAGGAGTCTAATGGGCCTGGGCTTGTCTTGTTTTGACACTTGGAGCTCCAGATATGAAGTCCACAACAGGTCATGCTTAGTTATACAGCACATAGCTTTAAACTTCAGAACTGAATTTGATCAATTTGAGACTGAATTAGCTTCTGGTTTCTCTTAGACAATTGTAGAAATCTGTTTCATCTTTCCAACGCAACAAATGGATTCCAATTTAAAGGTCTACAACCCCATATATCTCTGAAAAACCAAACAAGGGTCAAGATAACAAAGATGCTGGAATTTTACCAATTTAATTAAATTATTCCAAATGCAACTAAAATAATGTCTAATTGCTAAAAATTGTCTAACAAAGTGAATTAAGCACATAAATAACCAAAAAATGCATAATAATGTAAACAATAAAAGCACCAAATAATGCACTTATCACTCCCATATACGATGTGTAGGGCTCCTTCCACCCATAATGCAATTGAAGCCCATGATTGAGGGGATGGACAGCATGCAACTTCGAAATGTGCCCAATGTGTTACAGAGCCTAGGTAGTATCCTTGGATGAGCAAATGGCTAATGAAAACTCATGAAGGCTGTCTTGGGGTGATCTTCCACTACTATATGAACTTGGTAAAAATATTTTTCAGTATGCAACATGGTTATATTCATTTTTTGTTCTTTCTCGCTCCCGAAAGTGGGAGTTATGATCATTGGTTGCATATTGTTCTCCCCAACTAAAACAAATTTCAAAATTTTTGGGGTCTTTTTAAGTTCAACCAAGTTTGTTCGAATCTCTTTCTCACCCTCTTTAGCAATTTGAAGTTCCTCCTCAACAAACTCATCATTTAATATTAATTTGCTCTCCTCAATTTCTAAATTGGAAATATTAGGCTCTACTTCTATAGTCATGGCTACCTCAAGCTTGTCTACACTATCTTCACTGTAGGGCATGTCATAGAGTTCAGGAATATGCATACCTTGTTTCTTTTCCTCCAGCCTACATGGGAATGAAATTGGTGGCATAAAAGGATTTGGAGGTTCATGCAATTGTATACAAGTTGATGCTTCCAAATTCTCCTCCTCCTTTGTTTGACTTAGCTCCCCTATGATGGATTGTATCTCCTCGCCATTGTCTTCCTGATTAGTCCCTGCATCAAAAAAATCACAAAAATTGTTATATATTACCTGTTCATTCCTCAAATTTGTGATTACCTCAATTTGCACCAATTAACTAGGAGACTCCTCCTTTTGGTATGCTTGGGGTTGATGTGCCAGCTGCCCAGTTAGAGCGTCCAACCTCTTTCTGTGTTTCTTGCAAAGATTCAAACCTCAACTTATCTTCCACTATGCATTGAGTTTGAAATTTCTCGGTATCTTGAATGAAAGCATTCACTCTCTCCTCCAAAGTGGGTTCCTTAAGGTGATCTTAATTTAGTGTGTGTTTTTGGATATAGGCATTTAACTTATCCTCCAATGTGGGCTCCTTAAGGTGGTCTTGGTTTGAAAATTATTCTTGAAAGTAAGAACTTCCTTGGCAAGGCTGAAAATTTTGTTGAGGTGGAATATACTGCTGATTTTTCCAATAAAAATTTGGGTGGCTTTCCCAACTTGGATTGTAAGAATTGGAATATGGGTCATTACCACCCATTTGCTGAAAACTTTGGTAGTCATATTCTTCCTTGTGCCATTCTTGGTATCGTTCGAAACTAAATGAACATGTATTGGCACTATGTCCTGCATTGCCACATGCTGCACATATCTCTTGGGGTGGTATAGATTGATTCGTTAATTCCTCAAATTGCCATGCCATGTCAGAATTATAGTCCCTATCATAAACTCCCTCGTGCCTTGAAAACTGCATCTTTACAAAAGGCACTCAGCAATTTAAAGAAAAACAAACAAACAAACAAATTCAAACACAACAAACAAACAAATTTACAGAAAACAAACAAATGATTCAAAGAAAAACACACAAATAATTCAAAGAAAACAAACAAACATTCTTGATAAAAAAAATATAAAACTAAATCAACAGTCTTAATTATATTACTAGTATTGAAATCATTGTCCCCAGCAGTGGCGCCAAAAACTTGGTGCGCACGAGCTGCGCTATAGCAATACCGTAAGTGCACGGGTCGCCCAAGTAATAAAGTAGACAAGGCCAAGTACTAGTGCAAATCTTAACTGTTGTTTAGCAAATTAATATTTTTGTGAAGTTTTGTAATTAAAGACAATTAACTTAAATAAATGAACATAAAGATACATTGTGTGTTGTGTAAAAAGGATTGATGATAATGATACTATCCATATATTGAATCCCTCTAGCCTCAATTACATCACATAATAGAGTTGAATTGGCATTCCTCTAACTTAGACTAAAACCTCTCTCGAGTGAATTAATCCCTAATCACTAAGTAGAGTGCCGGAATCTCTTCAAAAACAAAATTAAATAGATCATGCATTAAGAACAAGGAACTATAAACCAAAGGATCTTGTAAGTCTATCTCTAGCACCCCAATCAATCCTCAACCCTTATGAGTAATCAATTCATATCAAACTTTCTCAAGTCAATAATATAAAAATTACAACCAATTAATAAGCATGCTATCATCAATTGGCAATAATCATTAAGCATCATAAGGATAAAACAACTCCATCAAATAAAATCATTCAATCATATAAATAAGCTAAGGTTTTTCAATATCTAGATAGGGAATGATTTAGTTCATGTTCAAAACACTTAATACAAAAACAACAATAATAACATTAAAATACATAAAAGGAGAAAATAGAAAAACCCCTTTCAATGTAGCTTCTTGAATCTTCAGGAGCTGCCAATGGAAGATGCAGATGGTGGAGAGGATGTAAATGGAGGATGAAGATGAAGAGACAAGGAAAGTGTCACTCCCTACTTACTCAAACCGTGTATGCCTAAGCCTCCTCCTCTCAAACCTCTCTTCTCTGCCTCTGGTCTCTGTTTTCTGCAGAAACCTCTCTAGAACTCCCAAGCTGAAGCCCCTTCTTCTTCCTCCTCTTCTCTTTTTTTATTTCCCTCTAAAGCTCAAGCCCATGCTTCCAACTCACACCACTTTCCCTTGTTTCCCACATTCTCTTTGTTTAATATTACTTTTGGCAAGAATAAGACCTTTGTCTCCTACTTTGTCCACACCTTGTGCAAGAAAATTCAGCTTTTTGTTAGGTGACACGCCCATATCACTGGGTGTGTCACAGCTACTGTGATTTTGAGTATATGGCATGCCCAGTGACACGCCCATGTCACTAGGCGTGTCACAGCTACTGGAAATATTGCAAAAGGCATGCTTGGTGACACGCCCATGTCACTGGGTGTGTCAATGCTTTTGTATCTTCATTTTGCTTCTTCCTTGCTTGTCTTTTGGCTTAGGATGGGACACGGCCAAGTTTGTTTTGGCTTGGCCATGTCTTGCTTGATTCATGCTCTTTCTTCATTGTTTTGATCAACCAAGGGAGTATTTCCACTTTAACCTAAAACAAACACTTAAAACAAACTTTAAATAAAAATCAAATGAAACATTAACTAAAAATACATAGAAATTCATACTAAAAACAGGTATAAAATGATCTCATCAGATATGTATGAGGGAGCTACCACCAGTGTCCGCACCGTGGGAGGAGATACTAAGGATTTTTCCGTTTCTATTGGATTACACCAAGGTTCAGCTTTGAGCCCTTATCTTTTCGCCTTGGTCATGGATGAGCTAACAAGACATATACAGGATGACATCCCTTGGTGTATGATGTTTGCAGATGATATTGTATTAATAGATGAGACTCAAGCAGGGGTAAATCAAAAGTTGGAGTTATGGAGAAGCACTTTGGAATCTAAAAGTTTTAAGCTAAGTAGGACTAAGACTGAGTATATGCATTGTAGATTTAATAGCGAGAATAGAGAAAGAGGCAAAATTATTTTAGACGGAATAACAGTGCATCATAGTACTTATTTTAGATACCTTGGCTCTATTCTTCAAGAAGATGGGGGTTGTGAAGAAGATGTAAATCACAGGATTAAAGCTGATTGGATGAAGTGGAGGGGTGCTACAGGAGTTCTATGTGATCGAAAGATGCCAATTAAATTAAAAGGAAAATTTTACCGTACTGTAATACGACCAACTATGATGTATGGTAGTGAGTGTTGGGCAGTAAAAGGGCAACACATGAGTAAAATGCATGTTGCGGAAATGAGAATGATAAGATTGATATGTGGTCATACTAGGATGGATAGAATCCGCAATGAGTACATTAGAGAAAAAGTGGGGGTAACACCTATTGAGGATAAGATAAGAGAGCATAGATTGAGGTGGTTTGGCCATGTGAAACAAAAACCTAACGATGCGCCAGTTAGAAAAATCGAACAAGTTAAAGTAGATATAGCTAAAAGAGACAGAGGTAGGCCTAAACTGACTTAGTTAAAGGTGGTCAAAATGATCTTATGATGTTACATCTATCAGAAGAGATAACCTTAAATCGTATTGAGTGGAAAAGAAGAATCTATATAGCCGACCCCAATTGACTTGGGATTAAGGCTTTGTTGTTGTTGTTGTATGTTAAATTTGATAGTTTGTTTAGGTTTTTTTCATTTTATTTTCTATATTTAGTGTTTGATATATTGTGATGAGGTAAATTGTATCTCTGTTATTTTTGCTTTGTGACTCGTGGGAATTAAGGTTTTGATGATGTGGTTGAATATTTGAAGAAAGAAATACATTTTATACAAAAAGTGCTAATTAATATAATTATTTAGGGTTGCAATAAACACAAAAAAAAAAAAAAAAAAAAAGAAGTAGAGGTTCAAATTGATTTTCGGTCCGCTTAATTAGAGTTGATTAATAGTGCTAAATATCAAATCAATTTCTATAAAATACTATTTTCAAGATTAATTCTTAATTTAATTCATGATTATTATTATTATTTTCACATAAAAGATTCACATATGAGTTTATATTTTAAGTAAAAGAAAAATATCAATATATAATCATTAATCTACCATTAATTAAATAGCCAATAAGATTAATAGTCTTAATTAATCTGTAAGAAATAGCGGAGTGTTAAATTTCAGCTCCTTTATTCATTTATATAATGAAAAATTTTAATAATTTAATAATAAATAAATAAATAAACTATAATTTTACCTTTAGTTTCATTTTTATGGATAATATTTACAATAGATTGAATTTTTTTTAATTTGAAATATGTGGTAAGGGATTTTAGATGAGGTTTAATGTTTAGGAAATAAACTCATAAACTGTCTAATTCTTTACCTTTTGAAATTTGAAAATTTTAAGCCATAAAAACTCTTTTTAATAGCTGTGATAATATATGCAGGGATTTTGGAAAAAATATTGCTAATTGTATTTGCAAAATTCTATATTTTTATTACAAATATTATTATTTTCTATATAATTTTATTATTTTTCACAAGTTTTTTATTTTGACAAAGAACTCTTTTTTGTCTGATTGATAAATTAGGTCTTTGTTATTTTAATTAGCAAATGAATTAATTTTTTTATTATGAAATTCGTATTCTTATTTAGCGTTTAGGTAGTATGTGTTCAATCTGTTTCTGTATTTAATATTTATATCATTGGTCAAAAAAAATTTTAATTACAAATAATAATTATAAAATATAAACATAAAAATTAATATAATATATATGAAAATGAAAAAAATAATATATGTAATATATAAATATAAAAAATTAATACAATATACTAACATAAAAATATTTAAAAATAATTAAGTTCTCATAGCAATACGCGGGTTATAAACTAGTAAAATATAACAGCAACATATTTAAAATTCATGAATAATACATTAAATACAAGATATAAAAATAAAAAATAATAATTCATCTATAAAATAAAATAAAAGTGATTTTAATTAAAATTAAATCATATTTTACTTTTAAAATATCATATACATGATATAGTGTACATGCAATTAGTAAAAATAATACAAAATATAAAAAAATAAATAATTAAATATGTAATTTTTTAAAATCTAAATTTTATTTTTTATTATTAAATCAAAGTTTTATTAAGATACTTTAATAAATTAAAATTTTTAAATTAAATGTTTTTAATCTTGAGATTTATATGGGCTAATTAAAATATTAAAATTTATGCTAATTATTAATTAAGTTATAATTTTTAAAAATTTCATCTTATAAAACGTAATTTTAAATTTTTAAGCATTAAAAATAAAAAATTTTAATATTAAAATAATTTAAATTATAAAACTTATTTCTAAATAAACTCAAACTATCACATAATTAAAATATAAAATTTCACTTTGGAAGTGGGTAATAAATCTGTTAAAAATAAAATCATATAATATAAATTTAAAATTAAAATATAATTAATAATATGTTTATTTTAAATTATTTTTAATATAAAAATAATTTAAAATTATTACTCACAAAATCTATTAAAAATTAAATAAAAAAGATAGAGAAGTAAAATTTCTAAAATAAAATAAAAAGACAAAATCATAAAAGAAAATAAAAAAGGAGGAAAGAACGTAGAAAGAAAAAAGAGTTCACTACAAAACATTGTCAATTAGGACAATCAGAACATCGTGGATAAAATGAAAAAAAAAAAGATAAAAAAAAAGGTAAAAACGTAAACGCACCGGTTATAAAATATCGACACTTTAAATAGGGTGAAGTATTAATATCTAACACTTCTTTGATTTTTTATTTTACTTTTATATCTTATAACATGTATTCAAGTGTATGTGTATATAATTATATTTATATATAAATGAACTAATATATTTATTTTAAATATATATATATATATATATATTGTACCCATATCATATTTTTATTTTTTAATATTTACTATGTTAACATGTTTGTATTTTATTATTTCTATATTTTATATCTATGTCCGTGTTTGTGCTTCATTGCATAATAGTAATAGAGAATAAGAAAAAAAAATAACAGGGAAGTAAAATAAATATAAGGATAAAATGAAAAATAAAAGAAAAACCCCTGATTTTTTGGAATTTTCACTACCACAAGAAAGGGATACTTGATGTAATTTTAGTATATATATAATTATAAAATTTTCATTTTGTAAATTTTTCCATTACCTTATAATTATGTTAAATTTATATCACTTTATCCTAATAATCATTTGTTATTAATAAATTATTTTTAATTATTTTTTAACGTATTAAATATTGTAAATGATATTTATAAAAAACAACATATTCATGTTTGAAGAAAAAATATAAAAATATAAAAAATAATAATCTATAGTTTTCAATTATTAATATAATGCTATTATAGTTTATACATAAATTAAAAAAGAAAAAAATAGCTGATATATATAACGATATGTTAAAAAAATTATATATTTAATCACCAGTTAATATTTGAACAACAATAAGTAATAAAATTTTACCAGCTCTTAATAGTATAATTCTACGATTAGCAGTTCCATTGTTGTTGTTAATAGCTTATCTTTCTTGCTAAGTTTCCTCCTCTTTTTCTATAGAGTCTTCACTACTATTTTATGTTCTAGATCTATGGCTGTTGATTGCCTTCTAGCTGACCGCAGCCTTAGATCTTCCATATTTTGCTTAAATATTTTCTATATTTAGTGTTTGATCTATGGATGTTTTGATATAAGTTTGATATGTTCCATATTTTATGTTTTAGATCTTCCATGTTTATTTAGTTAAATTGATTAAATGGCTTTAATAAATAAAAATAAATTACTTAATTTTGAGAAATAAATTTTAAAAAATAATTAACTTAACCAAGATTTTACAACTTGATAACGCAGATATGTTAGAATTAATTTTATATTGATTAAAATTAATTTTAAATGTGGGTTAAATATATTTAAATATATTTAAATATATATTGCAGTCAAATTAAGATAGTCAAATTAAAGTTGTGATCAATTTAGGATTGTTGACTATTGAGGTGTCCTGTTTGTAATAGGATTATAAGTATAGAGACTGATAAGAATTTTTGTTTTGTTGAAGGACCAAAACAGAAATCATCATCATCAGTTATAAATAAGGGGTCGTGGTCTCCAGGGTAACATAATAATTTTAAGAGAACATTGCATTCCTTCAGTAGTGCTTCCGCTAAACTTAAAGTGTGTATCCCCTGGAAGGCGACAAACTCCAAAATCGTCTTCAGCTTCAACATACGATGATATCAGGTATGTAATTCTGCCCTTTGCAATTTAATTTAAATAATCTAGTGATCTATGCATATTTTAGGTTTTAGGAGAATCAGGTTTTATCCCCCTTTCAATTGGTATCAGAGCCCTATGCTAGGTTGCTAGATTTTCCTATTAAATTGCGGTATTGATTATTATTTTAATTCTAGAAAATTAATTCGGTGATTGTAATTTTCGAGAATTAATTTGAAATCGAAATTATTAATCTGAAATAAATTTTGGTTTGATTTGTTTTTGGATTAAATTACTGTTATTATTTAATTGATTTTGAAAAAATCAATTTCTGAACTTGAATTTGTGCTTGTGATTTTTTCTGGAATTAATTAATTTTTGGGTTAATTAATTATGTAATTAATTAATTAAAAAAATCTGTTTTGAAACTATATAAAACAGTTATTTCGTGAACAGTGTTTCGTGAACAGTGTTGTTGTTCTTCGTTTTGGTTCAGAAGAACACAGTTAAGAATTTTAATTAATTAATTAAATCTTTATGAAATTTTGATTTGATCTTCTATTAAATCGTAAATAAAAAAAATTCATTTAATTTTAAAATTTCAATTTAAAATTTAATTCAATTGAGTTTAAATTTTGCTATTTTAGTCCTGATTGTGTTTAATATTTTTAATAAATTAATTGAAGTAAAAAGTTACCAAAGTGACCTCTATTGTGTAAATTAATTTATTTAGGATATTAGACAGATGTATTAAAATTCATTGCGGACAGTAAACCGGCCCAAAAGAAGGTTGCTATCTGGCTGAATTGAGAATATATTGCGGTAATAAATATGTGATAATTATTATGTATTCATCCATGTGGATAATAAATCGGCCCAAAGGAAGGTTTATTATTTGACAGGACTGAATTGTCAATATTTGATTACTGCGTTGAGATACCAATTACAGTTAATATTTTATGTCCAAAGATGAGAATATTAATGTTGTGTCTGGTATCTTGTTTCCAATATTTAAACTCTACTTCTGTGATTTGTTTCAATTTTTTGTGGATTGTGAGCTTATGTCATTTATTTATTATTTATTTTCTCTGAATTCAGCTAGCATACCGTATAATCCTAACACTGTCCCTATGCTTGAGGGGTTAAACTTTGGTTCATAGAAATCAAGCATCATGATTTATCTGGGTTGTATGGACTTAGACCTTGCATTCAGGATGGACAGACATGCTCCTCTTACTGAAGAGAGCACAGATGCTCAGAGGGTTCAGTATGAGAAGTGGGAGCGTTCTAACCGCTTAGGTCTTATGATCATGCAGCAGGGAATCCCAGAACATGTTCGAGGAGCCATTTCTGCTGAAGAAAGTAATGCTAAAAACTATCTTGCTGAGCTGGAGAAGGTCTATGTCAAAAATGACAAGGCCGAAGTGGGGACGCTTTTAGCAAAACTCACCTCCATAAGGTATACTGGCAATGGTAGTGTTCGGGAGCATATACTGAGCATGTCCCAAATAGCCAAGAGGCTAAAGATCCTGGATTTGGTTTTACCAGATGACTTGTTAGTCCATCTAGCTTTGAATTCTCTTCCACCATAGTATGGGCAGATCAGGACTTCATATAACTGCCAGCCGAGCAAATGGACTCTTAACGAGCTCATTGCTCATTGTGTGGATGAGGAGGAAAAGTTGTTGGCTACTAAGAGGGAGAGTGCTCATCTGGTCTCTTCAGCAGATAAGGGCAAGAACAATAAAAGAAAGAAGACTGCTGATAAAGGTCCGGTGCAAAAGAAGCCTAAGGAATTAAAATGCTTCTTCTGCAGCAAGTCTGGACACTTAAAGAAGGACTGTCCTAAATACGCCACATGGCGTGTCAAGAAGGGTAAGTACCTTGTTTTAGTCTGTTCTGAGGTTAATTTAACTTCAGCTCCTATAAACACTTATTGGATGGATTCTGGTGCTACCGCTCACATAAGTGTTTCATTGCAGGGTTGCCTGAGCTACCGAAAGCCAACTGATGGTGAAAGATACGTCTATGTGGGAAATGGCGATCCGGTGGAAGTAGAGGCAATTGGGCATATGAGATTGTGTTTAAGAACTGGTTGTTTTTTGGATCTTGTAGATACTTTTGTTATTCCGACGTTTAGACGGAATTTAATTTCTGTTTCTTATTTGGACAAATCTGGTTTTACTTCTTCATTTGGAGACAGTTTATTTACTTTATCTATGGATTCAAAAAAATTTGGTACTGGCTTCTTGAATGCACGTGATAATCTATATATGTTGGATATTAATGATTCTTATAATGAAACCCTGCAGGTAAGTACTATAGGTACCAAAAGGAAGCGAAATATAGATAATTCAGCTGAACTTTGGCACAGACGTTTGGGTCACATATCTAAATCTAGAATAGAACGTCTTGTGTCAGATGATATCCTAAACACACTTGATTACACAGATTTGGACTCCTGTGTTGAGTGTATTAAAGGCAAACAGACTAAACAAAAGAGACTAGGTGCCAACAGATCATCAAACGTCTTAGAATTGATACATACGGACATCTGTGGTCCATTCCCTACAGCAACAAGGAATAACCAAAGATACTTCATATCATTCATAGACGATTACTCACATTACGGGTACCTATATCTCATTCATGAGAAATCAGAGTCTCTGGATGTTTTCAAATCTTATAAGGCCGAAGTTGAAAACCAACTCGGAAAGAAGATTAAATGCGTTAGATCTGACCGTGGTGGTGAGTACTACGGTAGATATGACGGTTCAGGTGAACAACGTCCAGGACCATTTGCTATTTTCCTACAGGACTGTGGTATAGTCCCTCAATACACCATGCCTGGTACACCCAGCATGAATGGTGTATCTGAGAGACGTAACAGGACTCTTATGGATATGGTTAGAAATATGATCAGTCATTCTTCTTTACCTGAGTCTCTGTGGGGAGAAGCATTAAAAATAACAGTCTATCTTCTTAACAGAGTACCAACTAAAGCAGCTGTAAAGACACCTTATGAGCTTTAGACTGGACGCAAGCCTAGTCTAAAGCACCTTCATGTTCGGGGATGTCCTGCTGAGGCTAGGCCTTATATGCCTAATGAGACAAAATTGGACTCCAAAACTGTTAGTAACTATTTTGTTGGTTATTCTGAGCGATCTCGGGGTTTTAAGTTTTATAATTCTACTTCCAGATCTATTTTTGAGACGGGAATTGCAACATTCTTTGAGGATGTTGAGTTTGGGGAGAGAAATAAGATTAGAAACATTGTCTTTGAGGAGGGATCGAGTCAGGAACACTCAGTGTCGATTCCTATCTTTGCTCCTGGGACTGTTCAGGTTCCTAGAATTGTTAATATCCCAGAAGCAATTCCGGATCCAATATAAGACAATGTTGATCAACTTCCCCATCATGATGAAGAAGTTGTTCTTCCTCAAGTACAAGCTCAACAACCTCAAGAATTTGAGCCAGAACCTGTGCCTTTAAGAAGGTCCACTAGAGAAAGAAGAAATGCTATTCCGGATGACTATGTAGTATATCTTCAGGAACATGAGGACACTGTAGACATGGTGGAAGATGATCCAATCAGCTTTCATCATGTCATGCAGGATTCCAACTCTCATAAGTGGATTGAGGCAATGAGTGAAGAATATAAATCTATGCAAGACAATCAAGTTTGGGATCTTGTTCCATTACCTGAAGGAAAGAAACCCATTGGTTGCAAATGGATATTTAAAACCAAGAGGGATTCTAAAGGTAATGTGGAAAGATATAAGGCACGTCTTGTAGCTAAAGGCTTCACTCAGAAAGAGGGGATTGACTATAAAGAGACCTTCTCTCCGGTTTCATCGAAGGACTCTTTTAGGACAATCATGGCTCTAGTTGCACATTTTGATCTTGAGTTACATCAAATGGATGTGAAGACTGCGTTTCTCAATGGAGACATTGATGAAACCATCTATATGGTGCAGCCAGAAAACTTTGTGTTTGGAGACCCAAAGCGACTGGTATGCAGATTAAAGAAATCTATTTATGGACTCAAGTAGGCTTCTCGTCAGTGGTACTTCAAGTTCCATGAAGTAGTTGCCTCTTTCGGTTTTGAGACAAATGCTGTGGAAGATTGTGTGTATCACAAGTTCAGTGGGAGTAGGTTTATCTTTTTGGTCTTATATGTGGATGACATATTGTTTGCTACTAACTGTAAGGACTTGCTGCACGAGACCAAAGTCTTTCTTTCAAAACACTTTGAGATGAAAGATTTAGGTGAAGCTTCTTTTGTATTAGGGATTCAAATACATCGAGACCGTACTCGAGGTATTCTTGGATTATCACAAAAGGGCTATATTGAGAAAGTGTTCAAGCGATTTAGTATGCACAACAGTAGACCAATTGATACCCCAGTTGCTAAAGGAGATAAATTCAGTCTTGATTAGTGTCCAAAGGGTGAACTTGAGATTCAGGAAATGCAGAAGATTCCTTATGCGTCTGCAGTTGGGAGTTTGATGTATGCTCAAGTTTGCACTCGTCCAGATATTTCATTCATAGTTGGCATGTTAGGACGATATCTCAGCAATTCAGGAATGGATCATTGGAAAGCAGCCAAAAGAGTCTTGAGGTATTTTCAGAGAACTAAGGGACATATGCTCACATACAGGCGATCAGATCAGCTTGAGATCATTGGGTATACTAATTCTGATTTCGCGGGATGCCAAGACAGTCGAAAATCCTATTTCTTGGAAGAGTGTGAAACAAACTCTAGTAGCTACCTCCACTATGGAAGCAGAATTTGTAGCAAGCTACGAGACATCCAATCAGGCAATCTGGCTGAGGAACTTTGTCATAGGGTTGCGCATTGTGAATGACATTGAAAGGCCATTAAAGTTATACTGTGATAATAACTCAGCGGTTTAATTCTCCAACAACAACAGAAGCTCTTCTCGATCGAGACACATTGGGATAAAGTTTCTGGCTGTGAGGGAGAGAGTACAAAGTGGACAGATATCCATAGAGCATATTGGAACGAACTCCATGATTGCGGATCTGCTCACTAAGGCTGTGATACCGAAAGTTTTTCATGAGCACACTGCTCATATGGGTGTCACATTATTTTAGACTATTTAGTTTCAGTGGGAGTTTGTTCATTAAGTTTGCATTAAGTTTTATGTATGCTCTCTTTGACATTGGATATATTTTATAAAGTACATTCAGTTTCTGCAGAAAAATGAGTTTTTCTTTCATTTTATTATGTGTTTTACACTCTGTATTATATTTATGTTTGATCTCACTTAAGATTGACCAGTTGGAAACAGGCATGATTAGATCACATTACATGTAGTTTTCATGCTACACTCCTATTATTGATCTATGTCATTTGAGAGTATTGGTAATGTGATTGATGGTGGTTTGAGTCACGATGAATGTGGCGATTGGCCCTTTAGTCCTTTATCGATATAATCAATGGACGAGATTATTTGAGGCACCTTCAGTATGACTGTTTTTATGAGCTTATTAAGGTATATACATTTATATTTAATATATGTTAGCCCAAGTGGGAGATTGTTAGAATTAATTTTATATTGATTAAAATTAATCCTAAATGTGGGCTAAATATATTTAATATATTTAAATGTGTATTGCAGTCAAATTAAGATAGTCAAATTAAAGTTGTGATCAATTTAGGATTGATGACTATTGAGGTGTCCTACTTGTAATAGGATTATAAGTGTAGAGACCGATAAGAATTTTTGTTTTGTTGAAGGACCAAAACAGAAATCATCATCATCAGTTATAAATAAGGGGTCGTGGTCTCCAGGGAAACATAACAATTTTAAGAGAACATTGCATTCCTTCAGTAGTGCTTCTGCTAAACTTAAAGTGTGTATCCCCTGGAAGGCGACAAACTCCAAAATCGTCTTCAGCTTCAACATACGATGATGTCAGGTATGCAATTCTGCCCTTTGCAATTTAATTTGAATAATCTAGTGATCTATGTATATTTTAGGTTATAGGAGAATCAGATTTTCTCCCCCTTTTCAGATATGGGTTTCAATCACATTCTCACATCCTTTCTCTATCATATCATTTTAGCAAAAAAAAAATAGATAAACCTATATTGGGTTTGAGAGTTCTTCGGACAAGTAATCCATGGCAAGCTAAAGATAGCAACTTGGAGAATAACCCATCATCATCTCTTCACTGAGATTTTTTTTCTTTCCTAACTTTGCTTTTGCAACACAACGAATCAGCCTTTTTGTCTCGATAAATTCATTGCCATCCTTTATTCTCTTTCACAAAATTTGTGTTCGTTGCATCTGAAGTATGAATTCTCTTTATTTAACTTTACTTTCGAAAAAATTTGGGGTTTCTTCTTTGTAGTTTTTTGTTGCATCCAAAGTATTTCTTTCTTTGTTGTTTCCAAAGTATTTCTGTCAAACAAAACTCAAAACAAAGAAGGAAACAATTAGATGAATCAATTTGGGGTTTGTGGTTTTTGTTCATGAATTAAACAATCAAATGAATCAATTTGAGATTTGGGTTTATTTTTGTTTAATGAATCACGATTTTATGAATGAATGTGGATTTTGATTCCACTGTTCTTTCTTTTTCAAATATGAGTTCTTCTTTTTTCTTTTTTGAGTTTCAAATCTGGGTTCTTTCGAATATGGGTTCTTTCAGATCAATTTTTTCTAAAATCTAGATTCTTATTTCTATTTTATTTCTTTTTTCAACTATGTTTTTCTTCTTTTTTTTTTTTTCCTTTTATTGGGTTAAGGTTTAGAAATTTAATTTCATCCAAACGCTGACCGAAAATTTTTTATCATTTTAATAATCTTCAAGCAAACATCTACTTGTGTAGAGATCATCTGGCTCAACAACCTTACTGAAAGTAGCAGCACGCATATCCTTGTTTTTCTTGAATCCTATCTTGTACATACTAGTGATAGCAAACACACGCAATAAATGAGTCAATCCTCTATAAAGGGCAAGTCCCATTCCAATTAAGAATGGCTTGATAAGTTTTAATGGGTTGGAGATTTTCTAAATTTTCATTCTTTAGGTTTATGAATTTTCTGGGTTACAGAATATGTTCTTGATACTCTTCAATTTTTTTATTTTTTTTTATTTTTGGAACTTATTTAATTATTATTTTAAAATAAAAACTATTATTTTAACGGTGTTAAAAAAGCCATTGTTAACGAGGGGCTTAAAAGGCTTGTTTGAATAAAATTTATGTTTAATTGAGAAAAAAAAATTTTAAGAGCTCATAAATATTTTGGTGAAATATAGAGGGTATATTTATAACTTCTCTCCGTACTAATCTTATGGAGGTTTTCTTTCCATTTAGTCTCGCATGCCTTATTACTTTATTTTTTTTAGAGAAAATAATGCCTTTTATTATATTTTTATAAATTTTTATTTTTTTATCAAAAATATTTTAATTATTTTATTATAAATTCACTATAAACGATATAAAATTTATAAATTTATTATAAAATCATTGTAAATTAATTGTAAACTTATTATAAAATTTATAAATTTATTATAAATTAATAAAAATTTAAAATTTTAATAAATATTTTATAAATTTTAATATTTTGATAAATATTTTATAAGCATAGTAAATTTAAAATTATTTTTATATTTTAATCAAAAGCCCTATTTTTTACGGGCATTAAGTGTTTCCGGGATGGGTTTTATTTGGGCAAAGGCTATACTTTCTACAAGATTGTAATGCTTTTGTCTCTTAACTTGTGCCGTGCTGGTTTTCCAAAAGTATTTATTTAAGGCTTGTATTGTTTTCTTTCTTTAATGATATTTACCTTTAAAAAAATTTAAGCATGATTGTTAGGCACATTGTATTTGGAGAAATTAGAATAACAAATTATACTTTTATAAATATATATTCTTTATGACTTTTTACAAATTATCTTTACTAAAAACAATAAATGAAAATAATTTTGAAAACCATCCTTATTATATTCAATGTTAATCAGACTCTAAGTGAGTTTGTTCCTCTTTTTATTGATCAAAATTTGTTTCTCAACATTATTACTCAAGAGATAATTTGTGAATACATTAATTAATTTTAATTGAAATGAGAATTTAGTATCAATTGCTGCATAAACTAGTCTAAGAATATTTTTAATGGATTAAACTAAAAATAATAATAATATTATTATTATTATTTGTTTATGAATCGATTATAAAATTTAAAAACTATTAGTACTAAATTTTTACATGTTTAATTAGTAAGTTTGATATTTATTAAATAATATCAAACTTATATTAAAACATCAAAAACTCTCATATCAATCATTTCAAAATTATTATTATTATTATTAATTTTCTATTTAACAAAAATACTACATCAATCAAAATGAATAAATTCAACTATATCTTTTAAAATTATCAAACTTAACTATATATACTATATCGAAATTACAGATAAAATAGAATTGATGATAAAAAAAACAATACATAATTAGTTTAAAATAAAACTATGAAGAAATTTAAAATTTTAAGAATTAAAAATCTGTTTAATAATTGCAAAACTAAAAGTTTTTAATTTTTAAAATTTTAAATTTCTTCATAGTTTTATTTATAAATCAAAATATTCTTATTTACACTTTAATTCATAAAAACACTTCATTTGTGGTACCAGGGGCGGAGGCAGGTGGGGTCGCGTGGGGGCTGACGATCCCCCTGCCGGCCGCCGGATGTGTATTTATAGGGGAGCTTTTCTGTCGGACAGAGCAACGAATGTGGAGGCTCTGTGCCTCAGCCTTCTCTTCATCTGTGCCTCAGCCCCCCTTCACCTTCAGCCCCCCTCACGGAGCAGCTGGCTCCGCCACTGTATAGTACAATGGAAACTAAAGTAATATGACAAAAAATTTACCTCTAAAAAATATTGCAGTATATTTTTCAATTTTACTGTTTGTGATACAAATTATAATATTAAAATAAATCTCAGTATATATATATATAATTAAAAAATAATATAGTAATAGAGCACGAAACGGAAACAAACAGTCAAACAAGATTTTGTTATTTTGTTGTTTTGCTGTGTTTTCAGTTTGTTTGGTTGCTGTTAAGAAAAGTCCACATCCGACGCGCTTTCGGCAGCGTTCCGTGTCAATAATGTCTGCTTTATTGGGTTATTTTGTTTAGATTTATCTATTTGGGCCTTATTTAAAAGTCAATTAAGAACCTGGTCCAACAATAATTGACTTTTGTTTTTAAGAAAATTACATGATATATATATATATTGTATTAGTTTTTTAAATATTTTTAATTATAAAATTTTCAAAATATATTTTAAAATTTAATTAAAAATAATACTAGATAATATTGTTTTAGATATTTTTGAAAATATTTTTATTTTTTGAAATGTTTTTGTGCAAACACTTTCTTTATATATATATATATTTGTATATTCTCATGGTAAATTATTAAATTAAAAATTTATAAAATTTCCAATTAAATTTTATTCTAGTATGAGTATGAATTTTCAAATTTATTACAAGTTTAAAATAAATTGTAAATTTATTACAAGTTTACAATTCAATGCATGATGCCTTCACTTCAAATACAATAAATTGCTGGGCTGTAATTCTGTCCATTGCCCATGTGAAGTCCACCTCCAGCCAATTCGTAGCTGAGCCCACAGAAAGCAGAAGTTCCTGACTCTCTTGCATATTTCAAGTGAAACTGCACCAATTTGTTATTATTATTATTACTATTACTATCACTGCTACCTCGCATATACATATCTTATTTTATTTTTTTATAAAATAATTTTAGTCATTTAATTATATAAAAAAATTAAAAATATATTATAATAATTAAAAATAAAATTAAAAAAAATAAAATATGTAAAAAATAAAAATAATATTTAAAAAGATAATAAAATAATTATATCATTTACTTATTTATATTCAATTGATGTTATCTTATACCAATTATATCAATACTTTACTTATTTAAACTTAATTAATAATATATTATTCTTAATTTTTGATTTATTTTTTCTCCTTTAAAAAATATTAATTATTTTTTTTATTTTTTATATAAAAAAACTAAAATATATATATTTCTGAAATAATACGAATGTGTTTTTTTAATATAAATTAAAATTAATTGTAAAGACTAATATTTTATGTTAAAAGCAAAAGAATTTTATTTTTTAATATATATATAGTGCAAAATGGAAAAAAGATAAGTAAAATTATTATTTATCTATAGTGATTTTATTTTTTTTAATATTATAATAGATTATTATTAGTAGGTTTAATGCACCATCACTCTCATTTATTCATGTATTTTAGTTATTTTACCCCTTTTATTTATATATTTATCACTTTATTCATATATTTATATATTTTGTATTAATATATATATATTGATCATTTTTCATAATATACGTATCTATTTTAAACTCAATAGATATTTAAATAAAAATAATATTATATATATAATATTTTTTGATATAAAATATATAAATATAAATAATAAAGTAATTGATATATGTTTATGTAAATATATGTTAATAAACAATAGATAATCAGGGAGATAAAATGATAAGTATATAGATATAGGAAATAGAGTGATCAAAATGATAAGTACATGTATGTGCAAATGTATTATACTTTATTATTATTAGTAATAGCATTAGTTTAACTTTATGGAAGAATCATAGTTAAAATTTTAAATTCGGATAAAATTGACAATAAAAATATAATCTCAAAAACATACAAAATTTTGGATAATTTTATCTGTTAAATCTTAGTTTCATGCGGTCTCAATCTCAAAGGGAGAATTTGTAAAAAAATCTTGTGGGGAAAATCTAAAATACATACGTAGGACATATGTGCAATTTAAAAAGTTAGTAGAGAAAATATTTATAAGATTTAGTAATTTTTTAATATAAATATTAAAGATTTTTATATATAAGTCTCGTAATTAAAAATGTTATTGTTTTGAGTTTTTTTTTTAATATTAAAGTAATTGAATTATTTGAAAATATAAAAAATGGTATACGTACGACAAAAATACTTACAAAATACCATATTTCATCAAGGGGAGGACCTATGTGTATGTTTTTTTATAATGGCAACAATTGAATTAAAAAAATTATTTTTATTATTTTAATTTCTTATTCTTTAGTTTTATGAGTCCACCGATTATCTTAAACTGCAGCTTTGAAAAAGTAGTTTTTATATTAAATTGCGATGCCTTTTTATTTTTTGAATATGGTAAATGTAATTGCTATATTTTTTTAGTAATTATAATTGTTTAATAATACTAAAATTAGTATTGTTTTTGACAAAACTAGTTAAATTATCTCTTTTGTTGTCAAGATAACAAAATATACAATTTTTTTAAATTTGCAAATAATTATTTTGTAAATTTTTTTTATAAATCCTTAATTGATAAAATATAATTAAAAACTACTAAAAAAATATTATATTGCAAAGTTTTCATATACTGAAATATATATATTAATGAGTCTAGATGGTGACTCTAAACAGCATAATTGTTGATCAATTTTAGCCTTCTTTATTTCCCCTGATTTCTTTTTTTTTTTTACCAACTATTTCCCCTGATTTCATTCCAATTATTAATGCTTTACCAACGACTGAACCGAAGATTAACAAGTGTATGTTTACATATTTTTTATTATAATAATAAATCTATTAAAATTCATAAAATAATTTATTTTTCATTAAATAATAATTTATGAATTAATTTTTTTAACGTTTCAAACGTTATAAAAATGATTAAGAAAATGCCGAAACAAAGGTGAGCCTAAAGATGTACTATTTTATTGTGCACAGTTAATCAAATGGACTGTCAAGGCGTACATGTGGTTGACAAGGATTGATTGGCGCATGCTCCATTATTTAATTCACGTTGTTTTGGCCTTTTCTCGGCCAGTAAGTTGGTTATAGGGGTGAGATCGTGGCGGGTTGTTTGGTGGCTGGTCGCCTATCCTTTATTTTCTTTCTCTTCTCGCGACACCATCTCTCCAAAATGCACACGTGTTTGTTTGTATATATATATATTTAAAAAAAAATCCTAATAGCAATTATTTTAAAGAATAATTATTAAATAATTTTTTTTATTTATTAAAAAAATATTTATTATAATATATTAATTAAAAATATTTATTATAATAAATATTTTTTAATCAATAGTTAAAAAATTATTAAATAATTACTCTCCAAAATAATTGTAATTAATATTTCTTATATATTTATATTTAGTAGCTTTTACAAGTCAGATTTTTTACATAATTAATTAAATTTATTTTATACTTAAAATATTTGTGAATAAGAAAAATAATTTTCATTATTTCACTTTAAAATTTTTAATTCATATTAATAAAAATATTTTTTTAAATATTAATACTTATTACTTTCTTAGTTTTAAATTAGTAAGTATTTTTTATTTATTTTAAATTTAATTTTTTTATTTTAATAAATTAGTTAATATATTAAAAAGATTTATTATTATTTATTAAAAATATTTAATAAATAAATCTCATAATAATATAATAGTATAATAAAAAATATAAAATCTCATAATAATATAATAGTATTATAAAAATATATTTATATTTTTGATAAAAAGTTATTTTTTTAATTTTTTCCAAATAAAAATATACCTATCAACTGAATTTGGAAGAAATAATTGTTAAAAATGTTAGTTAAGTTGAATAAGTATTATATATTCAATCTAATTTAATTTAATTTCAATAATAAGGTGATATTAGTGATAAATTATTTTTTATTATAAAGTTTACCTCCTATTAATACAGTAAAAAATATTTTTACTAAATTTTAATAACTGAATCTTGATATAAAAAAAAATCTGTTGATAAAACTATTCTATTACTAATTATTTTATTTATCTATTTATTTCAAGAAAATAATCACTTTTTTTCAAAAATTTACCTAATATTTCAAAGTTGTTGCTTTCTCATTCATGTTTTTTTTTTCTTCTTGTATAAGGAATTTAACAATTTTTTTAGAATAATAATGAATATATATAGCCATTGTTGATGATTTACAGCAAATAGGCTAATATAATTAATGATGTAACTCGAGGAATTATAATTTATAATAACGATAATATCATCAATTTTGTCTGCTCGGTCTAAATAATTTAAATAAATTCTTTTTAATACAATCTTTTTTTTTTTAAAGAGATAATATGTTTCTGTAACTCTACATATGGATTTATACCCTTTTGTTTCTTAGTAGTTTTACTTGCAAGAAAAGAAACACTTCTATTATTGTTACTTAATGAATCTGAGAATGTTATCAAGATAAAATAATAATTGATATGCTTATTACATAAATACTTAAATATATTATACCCGTATTTAATTACTGATATTAATTTTCATTAAAAAAAACTCTAGCCACATTCTTCTCTCTTAATTTTCATAAGTTTTTTTTTTATTAATTTGAGAGTGGAGCCATCATCGGTTTATTGACAGATGACAGTCCTGTTTGTCTTTTTTATGATATATTATTTGATTTTTATATTTTTTTGAATATTTTTTGTGTAATTTATTCTCAAATAATTTTCAAATTAATATAGATTTAAAATTTAGCGTTGGTGTTTTATTTTCATATTTTTTTATTTTTTATAATAAAATTGAATGTTATTTAAGTTTTTATTATGAAATTTTGTCATTCTTTACTTAAGATTATGTGTCCTTTTTAAATTAAAGTTATTTATCATTTTTTTAATAAAAATTTATCATTTTTAATAGAAATTTATTATCTTTTAACGAAAATTATTTATCTTTCACAAATGAATATGTCTTTCTCGTATGAAAAATAATAAATAATAAATATAATGAGTATTACGCTGAAAGTTATATTATCCGTGGTATTTTATCATTATCCACTATTTGTATTGAAAAGTTAAAGGAGATCCAGTTTTAGTAACTTTATTAATTATGTACATTTTGTGTACTTTAAAATTTTTTAATTTTATTTGTACCTTTTATATGTACTTTTTGATTTATTAATGAGAATTTATTTTATATTAAAAAATACTTAAATATTTATATATATCAAAAAATAAAATTTTTATTAAATTTATATATTTGATATTTTCGTAATAAATAATCATGCCATATTTAATATACTTATTACTTATTTTGTACAAAAATGATAAGAACATTTCTCATCTCACATATATTAAGAAAAAATTTAGTTATTTAGTTAATAGGTAAAATTTTTTCTAATTTAATTATTTATTTAATAGATAAATTTTTTTCTATAAACTATCTATTTTACTATTTATTGATATTAAATATTTATTGATTATTGTAAAAATAAAAAATTAAAATATTTATTAATTGAGTCAAAGATAATTATAATTTAGAAAATATAAATAATTAAATGCAATGTTGTTGATTATAAAGTATTTAAATAAGAATATAATAATTAATTTACAATGTAATATATAAATAAAGTAATAAAATTATATTTTAAGACATATAAAAAAATATTTTTATCATTTTGAGAATTTGAGAGTATGTTTTTACTTAACTGAGTTTGAGTGATATTAATAACCTCTCGAACTATCAAATTTAATTCTTTTGAGCGACTTTGAAGCAGGGGCGCTCAGCTACTTATGGTGGAAGGGGGGCAGCTGTCCCCTTTTATTTTCAATTTTTTTTATATATGTGTGTAATTTTTTTTATATATATGTATATATATTATTAAAATTTTTAAAATGTTTAATTGCCCCCCTTTAAATTTGTAAAAATATATATG
Organism: Garcia nutans; assembly: GCA_947685225.1. Lineage (NCBI taxonomy): Eukaryota > Viridiplantae > Streptophyta > Magnoliopsida > Malpighiales > Euphorbiaceae > Garcia > Garcia nutans. Next base: position 124,988 of record CANTUV010000075.1, read on the forward strand.
ATATTTTTATTTTGCCAATGTTCACTAAAAAGTCTAGTTTCGCCCTTTGAAGAAACAAAAAAATAAAAATAAAAATTCTATTAAACCTTTATTCAATCAAAACTTTATATTTGCAAATATTTTAATATGCACAAATTATATAATTCAGAATATAATACAAGATTTTGTTTTTTTATTTAATTTATATTTTCATAAAATATTTTGATGAATATAAATTATTTATAACACTATTAAATTCATTCATAGCCTGTAATGAAAATTTTTCATAGTTTTTTTTTTTTTTTCCCATCGTGTCGTGTTTGTAATGGAGTCGTGGGTACGTTGAAAAGATATACAAAACCAGTGAACCACTTTGTATTTATTTGCGTATGAGACTGGCATTCGACATTTATGAAAATTCTATTATGCATTTGGCGGATATGTATACATTTAATAGTAAATTGTGAGAGGAGAAATAAAAAAAAATTATATTTATTTAATTTTTATTAGTTGGCTTTACATGTACTTAGTCTAAAATATAATTTTTTCTATTGAAAAATTTAATTTTATTCAATTGAAAATTTTTATTCTAAATTAGTGTATATATATCTATTTAATAGTAAATTCCTGAAAAAAATAATAGAAAAATAATTATATTTACTTAGCCTTTATTAGTTTGGCTTATATATATCGGGTCGAAAATAAAATTTATTTGGACCACCTTGATATAAACTTTTAAGTTTTATCTGAAGTTTTTCTTTTTCTTTTATTTTTTTAAATTTCATCTATCTTTATATTCAAAGTTTTTTTCTATATGTGGGCGAGAGATAGAGAAAAATAAATTAAAAATCATTTTCACATGAAAGGTAGAATGAAAAATAATATTATTTTTCAATTTTAAATTTTCAATTTGACCAATTAGTTTTGTTCAAATAAAATTATAGCTAAAATTATAAATTGACATAAAATTAATTAAATTAAAAATTTTGAATAATAATTAACTATACAAAAATTAAAGAACATTAATTTACAATAATTGATTTTTTTACATGAACCTAAAATTTGTTTACCATAATATCTAAAAATGCACTTAAAATTATACAAATCTATCATTATATTGTTTTTTTTATTAAGAATGTAAACATAAAAAATTGTTTCACTTATTTAAGAAAAAATTGTTGAAAATCAACTAATTAATCAATTGATAAATATTATCATTGAATTATAAGATTAACCACATTTAGTATTAAAATTATTGTTTAGTGATGGAACTATAAATTTTAGTTATATTTAAATAATTTTCAACAATTTCATCACTTGGCTATATATACATAAAGAAAAAATTATTTTTGTAAAGTAATTGTAAATTGATACATGTAAAAAATTCCTCCCAAGTTTCTCATTTTATATTACCATCTCCAATCAAATAATACATAAAGGAACCTTCTCCATATTATGGCTTAATGATTAAGGGCATTAATTGTCTTTGGATTGGGAACATATTCATTTGAATATTATATATATATATATATATATATGAAAATTAAAAGATTTTTTTTTCTATTTTTACAATTAGCATGTTTAATTTATTATTGCAAATACTTAATGATTAAGGGTAATTATTTTTGACTGGGAACATATTCATGTGAATTAAATATTTTTTCCATCTAGCTATTTATTTTAGTTAATGTAAAGAGACAAATTTACTTCTCAAATTGATAAATATTATTTTATTTTATTAAATTATTTATTATATTTAAATTTTATTATATTCATATTTAATATTACTTATTAATTTTTATTATTTTCTTTTAATATTCATTTTTTTATTTCCAATGAGAATTTGTACTGAATGTAACATAAATTTTTGATATTTTTTTTATGAGAGTGGAAATTGGGAGAGTTTTTTTCTTGTTATTTCCCGTTTCCATGGGATCCTTGTTCTTGCCTGCGAGAACCCAACATATATATAAATTAAATATATATAATAAATATTAATTATAATCATTTTAAAGAATAATTTTTTAATAATTTATACTATATTAGTTAAAAAATATTTATTATACTATTTTTCTTAATAAATGAATATATAATAAATATTTTTTAATCAGTAAAAAAAATTATTATATAGTCATTCTCTAAAATGACTGTAATTATAATTTATATATATATATATATTATATATCAGTAATATATATAAATCAAATAACATTTAATATATATCATGTTTAAGTTATTTATATATATAGAACAAAATACAAATACAACTTGATTTATTTTATCATATTATATTTTTTAGTTTTAGTGTATATAATTATTGAATTATTAATTTTTTATGTTATTGAATTTTAATTATTAAAATTCACATGAATAAAAACGATATTAAATTTGCCTCATTTACGCAGGGAAACAAAAATAGAGATTCCCCATCAAAACAGAAATGAGATTGAAAAGTTATTCCCTCTGCTAAGCTTCTCAATTGCTTAAAGCAATAACTTTATTATATCTATCTCTATTAATATTAGATAGAGATGAGTAAATAGTCTGAACTGATCAACACCACCAGCCAACTAATTATATTAATTTAAATTAATTAAATTAATCGATTTTAGTTTATATATTTACTAGTAAAATTAATCGAATTCGATAAAATATGTTTAATTTGATAAAACTGGCTAATAATAGTTAATTTTTAAAAATAAAAAAGTTATATAAAATTATAAATTTTTGTTAAAAAAACATAAAAATAAATTAAACATAAATATTTAGTTATTAATAGTGTAGTTGGTAAGAAAACTTAAGTAAACTCAAGTTCTTTTATATATACTTTTATTTGAATAAATTAAATAACAAAATGAAAATAATATTTATAAAAGAAATGAATAAATAATTAGGATAAAATAAAATTTTTGAAATATATTTTTTAATTTTTTGCATTTTATTTTTTCTTTAAATTTTATAATTAATGTTTTAAAATTTTATATTATTATAAAATATTATCGAATAACTATTCAGAAATTTATTAAAATGATAATTATTATTTATAAAATATACAAAATAATTTTAAATTTATATTTTTATAATATATACGTTTTTATTTTTATACCATATAAAAAATAATTAAAAAATTAAATATTAAGCTGCGCAAAACATACATTTTTGACTTCTATATAAAATTTTTAATCTCAATTTCTTATCTGAATGACTAAATTATTTAAAAAATTACATTATTATATATATTTTTTTAAAATGGGATTAGATAATGAATAATTTAATACGGCAGTTAAATTATTTTATCTAGATAATTTTATATTATCTAAACTAATATTTTTACAAATTATATTTTTTAATTTTCTGAAATCATAATTATAGAAAAAGGGTTAAATTTTTTCTGAAAAAACATTATGAAAGTTCAATATTGAAAAAAATCTAAAATCTCATCACACAAAACCCAACCATCATCCAACTCATCATTACATCAAATTCATATAATAAAAATTATGGCACATGCCATTCTAATATTATTACATTGAATATATTTATTTACATTTTAGTTCAAAAAAAATATTTATTTACATGTATTATATTATTTTTATTTTTTAAAGATAAACATATTTTATATATTATTTTTTTAAAAAATATTTTATATATTATTTATTAAACAACAATAAAGAAAACAAATTTATAACTTAAACTAATTTAATATTATTATAAAATAAAATTATTATAAACAATACAGGTACAATTTGATTTTTTTTAAAAAAATATTAAATTATTATAAATAATTAAAATATAATTTGATGATTAAAAATATATGTTATTTTTATTTAGATTTTAAATTTATGCATTAAATATTTGCGTTGCATGTGTAATTAGATAAAAGAAAAAAAATTATTATGATTTTTTTTGAGATTAAAATTATTATAATTAATATTCAATAAATCCTTTTTATTTTATTTTAATTTTACGTGGACACATCTGATGTCATGTGCTGCGGTTTTATGGCATTTGATAAGCAGTACTTTATAATAAAAATCTTGTCGTCTTATCCATTAATGGCATTTATATAATAAAAATACAAAATTAAAAATAATTATTCCCCAAAAAAAATAATTTGTCATTGTTTTGAATTTGCACCCTCAAAAGTCAAAAAACCAGAAAAGCAAAACAAATTATAGAAATTTGACACTCATCATTTTTTTGGGATAATTTTTCCTTTTATTTTAACCTCAATAGAATTCCACAATTTCAGGAGCAGATTTATGTGATTAAGATAGTTTTGCTAGAAAATAGGTAAAGGGTTTTTCTTGGTGTTTATAGATAGATCATAGAAGCAGAAAAGAGAAGATTTTGAAGACAATAAAGGAAGAAGACAAAGAGAGATTAACGGAGAAAGAGAAAGAAAAAGGAAAAGGAGAGAAATTTTTGGTATTTATATATATTTGTATGCAAAAAACAGAGAGATGGAGGGGAAGATGGATGATAGAGAAGAGAGATTGGATATAGAAATAGAAGGGTCATTTGCTGGAATGACTGAAGATAAAGAATTCAGATCAATGAGGGAGCTACTGCTAAGAAACAGGAAGAACAATACTTCTCAGATGGCCATTGTTGGTGCAAATGTTTGTCCCATTGAGAGCCTTGATTACGAGTACTTTTCTTATTTTAATCTGAATGATTACAATTTTCAGTTTTCCCTTTTATTGTTCTTTTATTTTGTTTGTCTTTTACTAGAAAAACAAATTGGAAAATCCTCTCTTGGCTTTTGCTATTGATTTGTGAAATGTTGGCTTATTGGATTTCCTGGGTTGGAATTGAATTCTTTATTGGTTTAGCTATCTTAAATTCTTTATCGTACACAGGGATTCTTTTTAATATGATATAGCTCATATTTATGATATAATTTGATGGAAAGCCAATGGAGCAAAACAAAGAGGTTAATATCTTGTTTTAATTTTGTTCTTCTAAATTTACTTGATCTGGATTCTGGGAATAAAAATTGCATTGGAACAAGTTAAATTTTATTGATATGTATAGGTTTGTGCAGCTTTTTTTTTTTAATTGTTGAAGAGTAAATTAGTCGTTTATTGCAATTCTCAGTTGTAATGAAGATCATAAATTATTATTGAAACATACAGTTATATCATAAAGGAGAGTAGGAAAAACATAAATATGCTCAAAGATTCCGAAATACTTATTTTATTGTAATAAATTCTCTAACAAATAATTTAAATAGTTAAATAATTTTGGTTGAAATCATCTTAATATGCTAATATCAGAATTGCTGTAAGTTCTCTTATAATTCTTTTGTTGTAAGGCATGATTGTCAATAAATATATTCCGCCTCACTTTTTGCCCTGCACTTTTACAGGCTTTTCGAGAATGAACTTATTAAACAAGACTGGAGGTCTAGAAAGAAGGTTGAGATATTACAGTACGTTTTCCTCAAGTGGACACTTGCCCTCCTTGTTGGGTTAGCCACAGGGCTTCTTGCCTTTTTCAATAACATTGCTGTTGAGAACATAGCTGGTGCCAAACTATTGTGGACTAATAATCTCATGCTTCAGAACAAGTAAGCCAAACTATTATCTCCTTTACATTATGCGAGCTTAATTTCAATTGCTTTTCTTAAGCACTCCTAATGTTCTTTAATTTTGTTTAACTCAGTAGAGATAATGCTTATGTTTCTGTGCTAAAAGCACCATCATGATTTTCCAATGCCTCATGGATCTGGGTTGCCTATTGTTTTATTGTTATGTGTTTTATGTCTACCATATACTTTATGCTCTGAAGTATAGATAGCATATTAATATTAGCTATGGCAACAGATGGATTTCTTTTAGGATTATAGGTCCATAAAATTTCAATGCAATTCTATACAATTGTTTGTAGAGACTATGAAGTGATTCATGTCCCAGTGCAGGTATTATCGAGCATTTGGAGCATATGCTGGTTGCAACATGATTCTGGCAATTGCTGCTGCAGCCCTTTGTGCTTATATTGCTCCTGCAGCAGCAGGCTCTGGCATTCCGGAGGTTAAAGCATATCTCAATGGTGTAGATGCTCCTTCTATATTGGCTCCAAGTACTCTTTTTGTAAAGGTGAGCCAGAAAACTATCTGCAGACTCCCTCTGTCTCTCTTTCTTTCTCCCTTTCCCCTCACCATGCACGCAGAAGTACTTCATTAAGACTACAATAGGTCAATTGTAAAGAACCTGAATCTCCCTGGAGTCTTAAGCTGTTCATGGTAGCCACTGTATTTCTTGGTGGGTGTCAACAACTTCTGGTAAACAATGAAACTGCAGGAATTACGTCCTCAATAATAACTCTCTCGCTCTCATTTTTTTTTTGTGTTCTGAATGATATAAAAGATGAATCTGCATTGATGATAGAGAAATAACTTATTGGCATGCCTGAGAATAAATACAAAAGTGTGGTAAATATGAAATTTGCAGAAAAGAGAGAACTTGTGAGTAAATAATTTTAAACAGGAATAATTCCAACCTTTGCACTAATTGGTACCATTATGCTGGAATATTTGGATTCTTAATATGATGCTAGCTTGAATACTATTTTGAAGCCCATCAAATATTCATTTTAGTCCAAATAATGTTGGTGTTAGTTCTATCATGAAATGAAATTCTTATTACCTAGTCCACTTGGAGTGGACATCTTCTTGAACCTGTGCCAGTTGAAATGCCTACTTGATTGGTTTTCTAAACATAGTTCAAAGTTGGAGGTCAATATGCTGGCATGTAGGCCATGATGGTAGCTGAGAGATAACAATCTTATTATTTGTTCGTTTTTCTATTATCCATTTCCATCAGGAACATAAGCGAGTACTCTAAAGTAAATATAATTTCCCTGCTCTCTTAAGTTTAGAAGCTTTGGGTGCTGGCATTTTTCTTGCAGAGCATTCCTGCCATTCAATGAAATGATACACTATTTTTTATACTTGTGGTATAGATTTTTATGTTTTGCTTTTCGTTGATACATTTCTTCCTCCTATTTCTAAAGCATTTTGATAATTTGATTGATAATTGATATGAGTTGGAGAGATCAAGATATATGTTCATATAAAAACTTGTGCTATTTTAGGTGGTCCTCAGAAAATGGAATATTATTTGATTCCTATACTCAACTTGACATCAGTTGCAAAATAGAATTCTTACTAGCTCTAAATTTCTCAGATTTTTGGATCCATTTTTGGGGTTGCTGCTGGATTTGTTGTTGGTAAGGAAGGACCTATGGTACACACTGGTGCTTGCATTGCCTCCTTACTTGGACAGGGTGGTTCACGCAAATACCATTTAACTTGGAAATGGCTGAGATATTTCAAAAATGACCGGGACCGGCGAGACTTAGTTACCTGTGGAGCTGCTGCTGGTGTAGCAGCTGCCTTCCGTGCACCTGTTGGTGGGGTTCTTTTTGCCCTTGAAGAAGCTGCTTCTTGGTATTTCTTTTTTTTTTTTATGTCATCCTCCTCACTTCCTCCCTTGTTTCCTTCCTTGAATTAGTGCAGCAGCTTCTGTAATTATTTATGTCTATTTACCTAAACTTCAACAACCACAACAACAACAATAACAACAAAGCCTTAACCTCAAGTTAATTGGGTTCGGCTGTATGGATTCTTCTTTTTCATTCTTTTTCGATTTAGGGCCTAATACAATAAGATCATTTTGAAGTTTTTACCTAAACTTCAACAACCATGAATCTTTATTCAATTGATATACTAAAGAAGTCTGGACTTGTTCAAGAGATGGTGACTGACTATACCCGAGTTGATTCAGTGTCCATTTTACTTGATTAGCAAGTGAATCTTGACTTGTTCTGAATGTAAGAATCTTGACTTGTTCTGAATGTAAGGGGTATTGCTATATATTTTCAGGCTGTCAATCTGTATCAGTACGGAGAGCTTTTTTCATAGCATTGCAATAAACAGTGATTTTATCCTGAATCCATTGCTTCTCTCATGATTAGTAACTCTTTAGTTTTTTTTAATGCTTTGAGGATTTCCTTCCTGCTCCAACCTGAGTTGAATTCTGTCATTTTCTCATATCATTCAGGTGGAGGAGTGCTCTTCTTTGGAGGACTTTCTTTACAACAGCTGTAGTTGCAGTAGTGTTGAGAGGTTTTATAGAATTTTGCAGGAGTGGCCAATGTGGGCTTTTCGGAAAAGGAGGTTTGATCATGTTTGACGTAAATTCAGGAAAAGCCATATATGGCACCCCAGATCTTCTGGCAGTTATATTTCTTGGAGTGATAGGGGGTGTTCTTGGAAGCCTCTACAATTATTTTATTGACAAGGTCCTTTGCACTTACAGCATCATCAATGAGTATGTCTTAAAAAATTTATTGTATTTTAAGTGTTCTGTTTACATTTATCATTATGTTGTTATTAAACAGTTATACAAAACTCAATAGCGATAAATTTAAGATTTTGACAGAACACTTTTAGAACTATCTTATCATTCATAGCTCAATAATTTGCAGATGGAAGCTATCACATTTTGTGATATAAATTAAACCTTCAAATAGATCATTAGTTCAGAGTAAGAAAAACGCATGTTTTCATGTCCTCATATTTTTTAATGTCATATAACCTTTTGTTTGCATTGGAAAGAAAGCCAGTTGCAGTCTTGCAGACTACCCCATGTTTATTAGCCTGCAAACATTTCTATGGCAGTTTTTATTGGAAATTCTCAAGTGCTAATACAGCTTTTGTTAAACCATAAAATTTCCCAAAATCCAGACTTTTTGTTATCACTCATTTAAAGTGCCAGTAGATGTCTGAATATGCAAAATTTGCTATTTTTGCTATTTCTGATTGTTTGAATGAATTACAGGAGAGGTCCTTTATTCAAGATCATGCTTGTTATCATAGTTTCCCTTTTGACTTCATGTTGCTCTTATGGCCTGCCATGGCTTGCACCATGCATTCCTTGCCCCCCTGATCTGGCTGAGCAATGCCCAACTGCAGATCGCTCTGGAAACTACAAGAATTTCCATTGTCCACCGAACCACTACAATGACCTGGCTTCCCTCTTTTTCAACACCAATGATGATGCTATACGCCACTTATTAACTGCAGGCACTGAAAAGAAATTTCAGTTCTCCTCCCTTCTGGTTTTCTTTGCTGCTATGTATGGCCTTGGCATTATTACTTATGGCATTGCTGTTCCCTCTGGACTTTTCATCCCTGTAATTCTTGCTGGGGCCTCTTACGGTCGCGTTGTTGGAAGGCTACTTGGTCCTGTCTCTGATCTTGATGTGGGTCTCTTTGCGCTTCTTGGAGCTGCATCCTTCCTTGGAGGCACGATGAGGATGACAGTTTCTCTGTGCGTCATACTTCTTGAACTTACTAATAATCTGTTGATGCTTCCATTGATGATGCTAGTTCTCCTCATTTCAAAAACTGTAGCAGATAGTCTTAACGAGGGTGTTTATCATCAAATTGTGAAAATGAAAGGATTACCTTTTATGGAAGCTCATGCCGAACCATACATGAGGAACTTAGTTGCAAGTGATGTTTTATCTGGCGTATTAGTTACATTTTCTGGGGTAGAAAAAGTGGGGGACATATTACATGCTCTGATAAAAACAGGTCATAATGGTTTCCCTGTGATTGATGAGCCACCATATACAGATGCTCCAGAGCTTTGTGGGCTAGTTTTAAGATCTCATCTACTCGTGTTGCTCAAGGTAAAGAAATTTACCAAGCAGAGGGAGGTGAGTGGATCAAACATTTTGGGAAGGTTTAAAGCACATGATTTTGCAAAAGCAGGTTCAGGTAAAGGGGTCAAGTTGGAAGATTTGGACATTACAGAAGAAGAAATGGAGATGTATGTTGATCTCCATCCCATTAGTAATACTTCTCCATACACTGTGGTTGAGACAATGTCTCTAGCTAAAGCTGCAGTTCTCTTCCGGGAGCTTGGCCTGAGACACTTGTGTGTGGTGCCGAAAACAGCTGGGGTAAGATTCTGCCAGTTTCTACATTCATTTCTCTTCCTAATAGTTTCTTTGCACACTAATGCAAAATCCTCCTTTTCTTCTCCTGCAGAGGCCTCCGATCGTCGGAATCCTGACACGGCATGATTTCATGCCCGAGCACATATTAGGACTCTACCCTCATATCAACCCCAAAGCATAATGTAAGAGCACATATTAGGACTCTACCCTTGTATCAACCCCAAAGAGTAATGTAAGTCAAGATAGCAGTAAATATATTACTGTCTACTTCATTGATTTCTTGTTGTGCCATTATCAATATCTAGAGTTCTTCTTAATGTATCAATATGAGTTTGTTATTTTAAAGGGAAATCTTTCAATCTTGCTTGCAAGTTTTCTTTAGGGCGCTTAATGTGGTTTTCTATAAATATCTGTATATAAAACACAGTTAGACCTTGTGAATCCAATTATTATTCACATTTCAATTAGTGGCAATTTTTAGCCTAAATTTTCAATTTGGTTTATCATATTCTCAACTTTGATATGTTATCATGGATTGTTATCATTTTCTATATTTTTTACTTTTGATATCGGGCTATGAGGAGATTCGATTATGGATTTATTGTCAGGTCATTATGTTTATATTATAGAATGTATTGGCGTATCACATTATGTTTGTGCAAGATGGACACATTTCTATAAGGTGCGACTTTAATTGACAATTTACCTGAACATTGAAAATGTAATTGACCCAATTAAATGTAATCTGCCTAATCTCCACATTTGGAAGGGATTGCTGGATATATTGACACAATAAGTCCCACATCAGAATTATCCAAAGTTGTAGAACAAACAGCTTGCACAATCTCTTTAGCCTCTCTAACGCTTATCTAAATCCCATAGCTTCTGCTCCTCTCGCTGTACAAACACCTTGAATCGGACCAGTAGCTGGTGCCAAAAAACCACCATCGCTATCTCGCAAAACTCGCCTGGTTGGAAGTGATAGCAAACGCGGCATCAATATTGCACTTCCATTTGCCTGGAGCAATAAAATATATAATTATAAAAATAAATAATTAAAAAAATATTCGTTATTTGAGAGAAATAAAATTTTTAAATATTAAAATAGAAAATGGTAAAAGTAGTACATACACAAATAATAATATATCCAAAAAAAATGGTGAAATGCTGAATAATCCCACTAAATTCCTCACCGTCACCACACAATAAAAAATATCTTAATTCAATGTTTTTCAATAAATTACAAATAAATAGATAAATAATAATAAATTTTTTTTTGAACACTGATATATAAAAGAGAATAAATATGTCAATTATTCAGAAAATATATATTTACCGTTTAACTGTATTATTTACCGTCGGAACATTATTTATTATCACTTGAAAGATAAATAGATTCATTTTTAACATAAGTTAGTGAAAGAAATAAACAATAACAAATGGCTTTCTCCTTCATTTTAAGAATTTAAATGATAAATTACATTATCCTTGAGATAATTTTATGGTAAATTGATTTCACTCAATTCAAAATTCATATCATAAAAAGGTAAATAAAAGTTTAAAAATTTTGTCCTATAATCTCTATTTGGAATTAGTCATAGAACTTTGACTATGAGGGTTTTTGGTTTTTTTTATTTATTCTAACTTAATATATATATATTTTTTAAAAGCTCGACCATCGAAATACGATTTTTATGGGGATCGAACCTCTGCCCTCTCAATTGAGAGTAACAACAGGTGACCAGCTGAGCTACCTCAGCTGGTTAATATATTTGATAATTTGATAATTTTATATTTCTTATTTCTTAGTTTCTTTTAACTATAATTTACTAAAAAAATATTACTTCAATTTGGCACAAAGAAAGTAATTAATAATTTTAAACGACCCTTTCACTTAATAATATACTCCCTCAATTCCAACAATATACTCTCTTTTATGACAAAAAAAAAAAACCCCAACTACTATTCCTTTGACTGTAAGCCATGAACACAAGTTTCTAACATAAAACGAAAATCCTTCTAATTCTTTTAATTTGGTTAGATACTTTTGGTGGTTGATATATTTATATTTTTTTTATTATAATGTTAAATTCCATTTAAAAATACTCTTAATATTTTTAAATTATTTTTATTCATAAATAATTAAAAAATAGAAAAAGCTCGGGATTTTTAAAATTTAAAAACTATAATAATAATTTGTATAAAATAATTTAATATTATATAAAAAATTAATTCTAATATATTCATTATTTTTTTAAACAAATTAGATTAACAATTTAATTGAATCCTATTATACAAAATTTTTATTTCAACACCACATTTATAAATGGTTTTTAGAGAACACTTCCTTAAGATTATAATGTTTAAATTTTCCAAAGTTTAGACTCATTTCTATACTACAAACAACATTACCAAAAATTCATAATTAACCAATGATTATAAGATCTAAAATTAATAATTTAATTAAGATTTTCTTTATATAATAATACAAAAAATCAACAGAAAAGCCCTTTTTTTTGAATTTAGAAATAAAAAACACACTCAAATGAAACAAGCCAAAACTTATGGAATGTTATTGCAAAAAATACAAAATTTAATTTTTTGAACAAGTAAATACTAAAAATTAAAAAATAAAAAACATGAAATTTCGAGTTGGTTTAAAAGAGAGCCTCTCTTATACCTTTTTACAAAACCAAACCCGAAAAGCCAACATAAAGCATCCTTTTCAAATACATTTGGGTGCCTTCATGATTATTTGATTTTTTTGAATCTTCATTTTCCAGATCCAAGCTTAGGGTTTCTCTTCATATTCTTCTTCTTCTACTCAAATCGATCTCTGTTTCCATTTCCAAAATTTCTGCTAATTTCGATTTAAATCTGAAAAAATTCAATACATATATATTGATTTTTGATATATAGATAGATGGATAGATAGATAGATAGATAGATAGATAGGTGTTAGATTTCGAAAATATGGAAGCGATCGACGAATTGCAGCAGCTGTCGGAGTCTATGAGGTTAGCTTCTGCAGTGATTGCCGACGAAGATATTGATGAAACGACGACGTCTTCTTCTTCTTCTTCTTCTTCTAAACGATCTTCTACGTTTCTTAATGTTGTTGCTCTTGGCAATGTTGTAAGTTGTTCATTTCTTGTAATTTGTGTTTTGTGATATAGGTATCTGTATTTGTTTTTATGGATGTTGTGCTAGATCTTTGGATCTATTAGGTTTTTTGAATTGTGAATGGAATTGTTGTGTAATGTATCTAACAGTAATTGTGACCCTTAAGGGCGTGTTTGGATTTAAAATTAGAAATTGTGATAAATGCTAGAAGAGAAGGTTTGCTAAATGCACATATGTTTGGAAGAGAGAGAATGAGGATCGAAGGCTTGATGATTGTGAATTGCAAAGCAGTAAACCAAATAAGTGATGCTAAATTTATTTTGATTATTTGAGATGCCATCTGTAATACTACATCGAAATTTTTTAGTCATTTTTGAGTTCTTGAGTAGCTTCTTATTGAGGAAAACTGAGAGAGAAATGAGCATGTAACTCTTAATTGTTTGATATTTGAGAACATGTGATTAGAAGTGCATTGCTTCAGTTCATGGATGTGTGTGTGCATACTGTCCTCTCTGTGTTGATTTATTTAGTTGCTTGTCATTTTGACTATATATCCTTGGAATTCAAGAAATGATGCTTTAGTTCAATAGATGATACTTTCTCTGAGTCATAGGGATGTGAGGGATGGACTCTAGTTGAAAATATGTAATTGGGACTTTCAGATTTGCTTCTATAAGGCCCTTTTTTTTGTATTGACACTGTTCAAATGAAGGGGGAAAGTGACTTGGGGAACAAAAAAAAAAAAAAAATAAGGCTACAATGTTGAATTTATGAAATGTAACGTTTTTACTTCCTTTCTTAAAGGGTTTGTTTATGCTTTTTTTTGTTTTATTTTCTTGATACCTGAACATCTTTTCTCTTTGTGGATATCTTGAGCAGGGTGCTGGTAAATCTGCTGTCTTGAATAGTCTTATTGGACATCCTGTTTTGGTAAATTGAATTCAGTTTTTGCCTTTGCATTGTTTTTATAATTTGATTTTTCTTTATGGACTTATCCTCACAGACCTTTTTTGTTTGGTTTGAATTGTTTATTGCAGCCAACTGGTGAAAATGGTGCAACTCGTGCTCCAATTAGCATTGATTTGAATAGAGATAGTTCTTTAAGCAACAGGTCAATTGTTTTACACATTGATAATAAATCTCAGCAGGTTTCTGCAAGTAAGGCTCCTTACCAGATTACCTTCAAATTACTTGTAATTTCATCTTGTTGCCTTCGAAGAGAATTATGTTACATGATCAAGTATGCTAGCAGCAACTTTTACATGCTTGCAACTCTGTTAATATCTCTGTGAATTTGTTATAATATCTCTGATTATTGTTGGTTGTTTAAATTGGCATATCATAGGTGCTCTTCGGCATTCTCTACAGGATAGGCTAAGCAAGGGTTCCTCAGGCAGGAGTCGTGATGAAATATATCTGAAACTTCGAACCAGCACAGGTTGGCTCTTTTTTTATTCTACTATTTATTCCATACGTTAATAAAACCTGTTCTTAAATTCAAGAAGGAAAAAAAAAAACAAAAGTAAACGGTGTGATGCAAATTAGATGCAGCATTCTGATAACCATTTACCCTTGCTCTGTGAAATGATAGAAATGATGGCTTTGATACTAGTTCTTGGGTCATAATCTGGAAATGTCTTAGGATACAATGTCAAAGTTGAAGCACCTATGAAATCACCAATAATAGGCTTTTGGCTCAATGAAGGTTGAACGAGGATAGTGAGACGTGAGGGCGCACCGTTTTGGTTCGATGACCTTTTCACAATTATGCCTCCAGCCCCCGGGATAAACCTAATTTTTTGAAATTCATTTGTTTCAAATGGGGGGCTTTGGAGGATTTTGGTATTGGCTTAGAAATACCGAACCAAACATGATTTGTAATGTGCTAGTGTTAAAATTGTAGGCAGCATGCATGCGCATAAAAAGTTTATATGGATATTAATTTTTATTTTTTCTCTATTACTGATATTTTTGCTTTATTATCTTCAGCTCCACCATTGAAATTGATCGACTTGCCGGGATTGGATCAAAGGATCATGGATGATTCACTGGTGAGTATGGCTGGATATGCTCTTTCTAGTGCCATGTTTTAGCTGTAAGTGCTTGTTGATTCTATAATGCCGTTTTCAGTCTGATAAGCAGTAGGGTTATATATCAGTTTTTAAGTGGCTTTATTTGGAACCTCTTTTTTCTTCCTCTTTCCTCTTCCACTCGTTTATCCTATGTGAATTTTGTTGGAAGCTCTTCTAATAGTTTAATTTTATTGTCTCAGATCAGTGAATATGTTGAACACAATGATGCTATTTTGCTAGTTGTAATACCTGCTGTTCAGGCACCTGAAATATCATCATCAAGAGCCCTTAAAATTGCAAAGGAACATGATGGAGAGAGTGGGTTCAGCTTCATTCTGCTTATGTTTTTACTGAAAATGAATTAGAATATTCTTCTTCATATTGTTGGGGTTTTTTTAGGCCTGTTTTGTCTTAGATTTTTCCATAAATTATGTTTTGTCATTATTGATGCTATTATCTGTTTTATTTTAGGTACTAGAACAATTGGTGTGATCAGTAAGGTTGATCAAGCAGCTACAGAGTCAAAAGCTCTTGCTGCTGTTCAGGCACTGCTTCTTAATCAGGGTCCTCCAAAAACATCTGATATTCCATGGGTTGCATTGATCGGGCAATCTGTTTCCATCGCTTCAGCGCAATCAGGAACTGCTTCATCCGAGAATTCTTTAGAAACAGCTTGGCGTGCTGAGAGTGAAAGTCTAAAATCTATATTGACTGGAGCCCCCCAAAGCAAGCTTGGGAGAGTAGCTTTGGTGGAAACGCTTGCTGGTCAGATTCGTAATCGAATGAAACTCAGGCTTCCTAATCTTCTAACTGGGTACTTTAATGTTTCTTCTGCTGCTGTAACATTTATTTGAATTAACTTATTTCTATACATGATCAAATTGTTGAAAATCTATCATCTATTCCTTTTCTCCTAGCTTCATTTATTTGTGTTTGATTCTTTCTTATAATATACTTTCATTTTTTAATACAAGGATTAAATTTTATGTATTATGGATAATTGCTAGATTTGGTCAGGGATTGAACTGTATTATCGTGCCTCGACTGTGCATCTCCTTAGAATGCTGTCATTTGTTTATAAAATTGCAGGCTTCAGGGGAAGTCTCAAATAATTCAGGATGAACTTGTGAGGCTTGGTGAGCAAATGGTTAGTAGTTCTGAAGGTACAAGAGCTTTAGCTTTGGAGCTCTGCCGTGAGTTTGAAGACAAATTCCTCCAACATCTTGCAGGTGGTGAAGTGAGTATTTTGTATTAACAGCAGCATATTCGTCATGATTTTGACATCTGATTTTGCAAATTGTGACAATCATAACATGTTCTATGACAAAAAGGTCTTTGAAAGGCCAAAGTTGGCCAATGCATCTAGGGGTTCATGTACTGTGCCAAATGTGCAATTGAGCCCATAAAGTCTTATTTGTGATGACAGATTATTCTAGTATGAAACAAAAATGACCCATTTGTATTGACTTACTGGCTCCTGGTTCAGTGTACATTAGATTTTTCTCCCACTTAACAGAAGTTGGAGGCCCAATTTGACAATTGATTGCTTTTGGCTTTCTCTTTATTAGGCTTGATAGGATATTCAGTTCTAACATCAGTATGTATTTTTTTAACATTTATTTGCAGGGTAATGGGTGGAAGGTTGTTGCTAGTTTTGAAGGAAATTTTCCAAACAGAATCAAGCAGCTCCCTTTAGATAGACATTTTGATATGAACAACGTAAAAAGGGTAATGCTTTCATTTTTAGATTGATTTTATATTTGCTTTTTATTGTAATGGTTTTAGGTGCTTTATAGTGGTTCATTCATGATTTCAGATTGTCCTAGAAGCGGATGGTTATCAACCTTATCTTATATCCCCAGAGAAAGGGTTAAGGTCCTTAATAAAAATTGTCCTAGAACTGGCAAAGGAGCCTGCACGTCTATGTGTAGATGAGGTACTTTTTTATATGTGTGGTGACATTATATGCTTGCATTTTTTCTTTATAGGTTCTTCACTCTTTTATAGCTCAAGGAACTGAGATATGTTTATGCAAAATAACAAATAAATTCAATATAATAAACTGTTATGCCAATATTATTATGACTGTCTCCTTGGGCATGTGGCTCTTGTGCATTGTTTTCTTGTCTATATGACATTTAACAACAGTTTCCTACTTCCAAAAAAAAAAAACTTTGATAATGCTTGCTTCAACAATCAAGGCTGTAAATAATTTAGCAAAATGTGAATATCTTATGGATTCATGATACTGTTTAGATGATAATTTCTTTTCTACTCCAGAGCCTGTAGCATGACAATGCCGTGAAATCACTTTGGATGGATATATTGCGATCGTTGTTTTCAAGTCATGTCCCTACTTAAATAGTTGGTGTTTATTTTGCCTTGCTTTATCATTAAAAGCTTTTGATAAGCCTCTCAGTGTTCATATTCTAGGCTATAACTTTACTGGGCAGGAAAAGACAGTATAAACATTAATAAGTTAATTTGTTCTATCATGGAAACAGTGTTTTTGCTGCATATCTAATTTGAATGTGAAATGCATATATCTTATCTTTATGTTGTTTTCCTATTATAATATGAACTTCTTTTAAGCTAGATTTAAATGTCCATTAAACTAGGTGCATCGTGTACTGGTGGATATAGTATCTTCTGCAGCAAATGCCACTCCTGGTCTTGGAAGATATGCACCTTTTAAGAGAGAAGTACTACAATGTTCCATTTATTCTTGTGTGCTTCGCAAATGCTTTTCCCAGTCCATAGTTATTCATCTCAATTGTTAATTTTTCAATTAGATTGTGGCAATTGCAAGTGCTGCACTTGATGGGTTTAAGAGTGAAGCTAAGAAAATGGTTGTTGCCCTAGTTGATATGGAGCGTGCGTTTGTTCCCCCTCAGCACTTTATCCGATTGGTACAGAGGCGGTATGTTCCAAATTTTAAATGCAGATAAATACTAGAACGTTTGTTATCCAAAAACAGAATATGTGCTTTTACTCTGATCGTTCAGTTTAGACTCCTCTAAATGTTTGTTCTGGCATGCAAAGACCAAGAAATGATGTTGTTCAGTCCCTTTATGCTTTATTTTATTACTCCTATTTTTCACTGTATACAGGCTCTCAATTTGAACTTTCAGTAGTATCTTTTGTGGATTATTGGACTGTTTCTAAATCCTAACAAGAGATCGGTCAAAGGTTATCTATATTTCATATTGTATTATGCTAGTTATATGGGAACTAGAGAATGTCTCCATGAAACCAAGAAACGGAACCCAAATACAAACTAGCCATATCATAAATCATAACACAGAACAACATTGCTTTATATAGCTGTCTGTTCTTTATCAACTGCATATTTGGGGTTTTTGCTTAAATTGTTTATTATTTTGATTCTAAAATGTGTTTCTGTTATTTAGCAGCTTGTATGGCTTTTTATTTTTTTACCTGTCTGATTCTTTCATTTTTAATCTCCAGAATGGATAGGCAGCGCCGCGAAGAAGAGATAAAGAATAAATCCTCCAAGAAGGCAAATGAAGCAGAGCAATCCATACTAAATAGGGTGTGAATTTATTTACTCTCTCTAAACTTGGTTGCCCGAGTTCAAAGTATCTTGTGGTATTAACTAATTGTCATCTTCTTTCAGGCAACTAGTCCTCAAACAGGATCCCAGCAATCTGGAGGAAGCTTAAAATCCATGAAGGGGAAATCTGAGAAAGATTCACAAGAGGGATCAGCCTTGAAAACAGTTGGGCCTGGTGGAGAGATAACAGCAGGTTTTGTATTCAAATTTTGAATGTTAACATTCAAAATAATAATGAAATTATGTGATATTTGAATATTGATGTATGACGTGATTCATTGGATCAGACACTGGTGCACAAGCAAAAGCAAAAATATTTTGCTTGCTTGACTTTGCTTTCCCCCCCTTCTTTTTAGTGATTGAGCATTTTCTCCAGTTCAATTCTTATTTGTCTGTCTAGGCATATGTTTTAGTTGCATAGTTGCCAGTACAATTTTACTTTCCCATTAACATGAAAAATCTTCATTTGGTATTCCATTTTTGGACTTGTTTGCTGAAATGTAGACATTTGAAATCTATACATGTGGAAATAGAGTTGATTTTTATTTTTCGCATCTAATCTTCAACATTATAAAAAATAACAGTTTAGGTACATCACTTTGGAGCCCCTCTCAGTATATCTCAATCATTGCCCAACAATACAAAAAGTTCTCTATTGAAAATTGTTAAAATTTCATGAATTTAATTACATAGAATGAAAATGTAACCCGTCTTAAAATTTGGAACATGTATTTCTATTTTAATTGTTCCTAAACAAAAATGAATAATGCTTCCTCCATTATTTTTCTTTTCTTTCTTTTCTTTTCCTCCTTTTCAGGAAGGGTGGGGAAGAGCTGTTTTTCTTTTCTTATTTGGTGTCCTTTTTGTATTGGGTGCATTTTGTCTATTGATATGCTACATCTGCAACTTTTAATGCATTGAATTCCATAGGCTTAGACTGAATAAATGGAGCCTTCATTCAATCTCTTATTATTTTCCTCTCAGAAAATGTAAAATTCCTTTATGGATGTGCTTTTGAAAATGGATAGGCTATGCAGTGTTGCTGCTTCTCATTAATTATATGCTTTATCTACAGGGTTTTTGTTGAAGAAAAGTGGAAAAACAAATGGCTGGAGTAAGCGGTGGTTTGTATTGAATGAAAAAAGTGGCAAGGTTGGTTAGTTTATATCATATAGGACTTTGGCCAGCATAAAATGAGAGTGCAATGATAATTTCTTTTCCAGTATACTATTGTTGAAATGATTCTTTGCAAAAGCTAGATTTGCAGTTACTTTTCTGACTCTTGTATCGTTTTAACTTACATTGGCACACACATAGCTTATGGCTATTATTATTGTTATTATTATTTTATGTAGGATTATCATAGAAGATCTCAATGGTTCAGCACTTAAATTAAACTTGTCATCTAAATATTTGAAGATGGAAAAGCACAACATTGACTTCTCAAATTCAATATATCATACCATTTAAATATTTTGTTTTAAGTAGTGAAGCTATCAGAAATTTGCAGATTGCATCTTGTTGCCTATAAATTTTTACCTATCTGAAAAGGGATGTTGAATAAAAAGCTAAAATTTACTGCCCACTTTATTAGGGTCTCTTGATATAATTATTTGCAATCCTGTCATCTTGTTGATACTCTACCCTTTGTCTTGATATGCATGATTTCTCATAGTATTTAACTTCTATTGCAGCTGGGTTACACCAAAAAGCAGGAAGAACGGCATTTCCGTGGTGTCATTACTTTGGAGGTAAGAACCTAATTGGAAAAAGGAAATTGTAATGGACTTTCAAAAGTTGGATTAACATGGTTATAGGATGTTAGAATTGTCTTTGTACCTGTTCAGGACCAACTTATTTTCTGATGATGTGTGATGTGTGCTACATAGCTGGGAGATGAGTAGAATGGATGACTAGTTAAGGATTAAACTCTTTGATGTTTAAATTGAAATAACTAACACTTAGACCTTCATAAATGAACATTTTTCTTTTGTAGAATAATGAAATTTGTTCCACCCCCCCAAAGAAAAAAAAAATACACTCCCTTAGATGGAAGTTGAAGTTGTATTATGGGATGAGAAAATGAATGTTGTTTTATTGTTGGTTGGCATATTACTTTTCAACAGTGACTGTCTTAATTAATGTAAGGATCAACATAATTTCTGATGTCTGCTTCCTTTGGATGTACGAATCAGGAATGCAATATTGAGGAAGTTTCTGAAGAAGAAGAAACATCATCAAAAAGTTCCAAGGATAAAAAGGCAAATGGACCAAGTTCTGAGAAAGGAGCCAGTCTTGTTTTTAAGATAACTAGTAGGGTTCCATATAAGACTGTCTTGAAAGGTATTAGAGTTTATCTTTGGTTTTACCTCTCTATCTTTTTCACATTGTACTGCTTCCCATCTCTCATGCTGCCTGTGCCAAATGATTTTTCAAGTTATTTTTGTTTCACAGCTCACAGCGCTGTTGTGTTAAAAGCTGAGAGTATGGCTGACAAGGTTGAGTGGCTAAACAAGTTGAGAAATGTTATCCAGGCTAAGGGAGGTCAAGTTATAGGTGAATCTGGTCATACCATGCGACAAAGTCATTCTGATGGTTCACTTGTGAGTTGTGTCACGTGGTTTTCTATTGCTTATTTTTCGTACCTGGATACCATATGTAGATACGTGTGCTTTACATGCCTGTTAGAAGTTGGGGTTTCATACTTCTCAATTTCTCGTAATGACTAGATAGACTGGTGATTTTATAGGATACAATGACAATGAATAGAAGACCAGCTGACCCTGAAGAAGAGCTCCGGTGGATGTCTCAAGAAGTACGTGGTTATGTTGAAGCTGTTCTTAACAGTCTTGCTGCCAATGTCCCAAAAGTATTTCTCTTGCCAACAATGACAGCTTTGTTAGCATTTAGCTTTGTTTTTATTTTTATGTAGTTTATCTAATACTTTTTTTTTCTCGTTGAAAAGGCAGTTGTTCTTTGCCAAGTAGAGAAAGCAAGGGAAGATATGCTTAATCAACTTTATAGTTCTATTAGGTTGGCAGTTCTCTCTTGTAACTTGTGGATGTGCAATATCTTCTTGTAGTGAATGATAAATTCAAACAATAAACCCTATCCTTTTGTCACCATGCCATGTTACTACACCTGATGAAAATCTTTGCATGCATGTTCTACTTAACAAAATTTTAAAGCATCAAATACATTTTGGGATTTTATTTGTAGATTTTTTTTTTTGGTTCTGATACTTCATGCTCATTCTTCTGTGTTGGTAGTGCCCAAAGCACTGCAAGGATTGAAGAGCTGCTCCAGGAAGACCAGAATGTGAAGCGCAGGAGAGAGCGTTATCAGAAACAGTCCTCTATTCTTTCTAAACTTGTAAGGCAACTTAGTATTCATGATAATCGAGCAGCTGCTGCATCCAGCTGGTCCAGTGATGGTGGTGGAGCAGGTAATGGTTGTGAATGTTCCAATTCAACCTACTGTTTGGTTTGTGCATGACATACATACAGTTATAATTATCCTTCAAAAACATTTAAGTGCAATTCCTTTTAGTCGGAAATTTCCATTTCAACAAGCAATGCTAACCATGCTCACTTCTGCTGATCTATCAACTGCTTAACGTTAAAGCGAATTGCTTTTTAGTTGCAAAATCTGTATTTCATGTTTCCTGACTTGATTTTGGGATGCTAATATTTGCACAGAAAGTAGCCCAAGAACAAATGGAGCCTTAACAGGGCAGGATTGGAGGACTGCATTTGATGCTGCAGCTAATGGCCGTGGCGACTCATTTAGGTCTCACAGTCGACGGAACAGTGATCCATCTCAAAATGGTGATGCAAGTTCAACCACAAGCAACAGCCGCCGCACACCAACTCGAATGCCACCAGCACCACCACCATCTGCTCATCGTATGGATATTAGATAAAAAAAAAAGAAAGAAAGTTTGATGATATCAGCTTGATCATTCATGCAATTCTTGAATGGTGGCTGCTTCGTGTTGCTCCCCATTCCAGATGAGAGCATTTCTCAAGCTCACATCATGTTATGAGAAGCCTTGTAGAAGTGTTATAGGTTTGTAGATATATATTTGCTGTTACAAGTCCTTGATTTTGATATGTATCTTGTTCATTAAATTTTTTTCACCAAATTCCATTTTGTTCTTGGGCGGGCAAGACGAGGTGTCATCATCTTCCCTTTTCTCTTTTTTTCCAATCAGATGGTGCAGTTAATGGTGACGAGGTGTCATCATCAACTTCATATATTATTTTTGAATTGTTAAAAAAATTGTTGGCTTCAAATATTTTTGTTTATTATGCTTTGTTAAATTTGAGTTAAAAATTGCCCAGAAAATATGAAGAGAAGATGCATCGACTACGTTTCTAAGTCACTCTTCTTTATACATATATTTCTTATGTTCGAACACTGCTCTAATATGTATATTTACAAATATTAGTAAAGTAAAATTTTATAACTATAAATACAAATGTGAAAGAAAGGGCAGATACATAACTGAATTTATAAAGACCACCTAATTATTTAAGTCTATACCCTCTTTAAAGGGGCCAGAATCATGTATTAGTTTCATTACAAGCTTAACCTGCAACAAAGAAAATAATTAGACAGGTGCAACAAACTCACTAAAGCATAAAGAAAACAGTAGGCCACATTAGGCCAGACGACTACCGAAAAAAAGGCAATGAAAGAAGCATTTTCCTGAATGAAATTGGTGGTATTTAATCTTTAATTATGCTTAAATGGGTAATTGGATGGATAATACTATTCTGAAAAAACGGAAAGATGTATCCAACAAAGTAATGGCAGCTAATTAGCTGCCATTAGCTGCCTGAAATAATTAGCTGCCATTAGATGTATCCAACAAAATAATTAGCTGCCACCTAATTATTACCTGAGATGCTTCTCGTACTAGGAATTCTCCTATAGCTTTCCTGAAAGCTTCATCAACAAAGTAATGGCAGCTATAAGTCGTCACAGGCAGATAGCCGCGCTGAATTTTGTGTTCACCCTGAGCTCCTGCTTCAACTGTGCTCAGATTAAGTTCAATTGCCGCTTCTATTGCCTATATATGAAGAAAAGGTTTTGGATCAATGATCATTTGTTCATTTTCATGCAATAATGATTTGAAATGTGTATTGCTTCTAAATCTATCCATGGAAATTCAAGAAAATAATTCTTGTCACTGCAAATATTGTCTGAACCCAAGAATCCTTGATCGATATGGTCAAACAAGAGAAAGGATACCTACCCCCAAATTAATAGAAGAATGGGAGAAGACAAAGAGAGCTAATGATCATATAATCTACACAAAGGCGCAGAATCTGGCCAACAGTAAAAATACTATACCTACTTCTGTACACTGTTTCATCTTTTAAAAACTACTCTATTATAACATAAAGTGTGCAAGGAGTCAACAATGCAAAAGCATATCCATTTTTCCTCATGTTTTCCACAGTAATAAGAGAAATATAGAAATAGAAAACGGCAAGTAATCAGATATGAACCTGGTAATAGCATGCTTCAAAATGCAAGCTAGGATAATAAGCTGTTGAGTGGCATCCCCATAGACGACCGTACAAAGCATCTCCACCAATAAGATTGAGAGCTCCAGCAACAAGTTCGTCGCCTTCTACAGCAACAACAAGCAATACCTGATCCCCCATCTTTGATCCAATGGAGTGAAAGAAATCTTTTGTGAGATAAGGACTACCCCACCTGTGGAAAAAATCGAATAATACACAATCAATGTCACACCTCAGTGATTCAAAAAATCTAAACAGCTAATTCTATCAATTATATAGAAGTACATAAATTTTATCTGAAATAAGGAAAAAGGAGAATAATGGTTTGGACCAAACTTGTTATCAGTGGTGTTCCTGTAGAAGTTATAAAAGGAATCCCAATGTCTAGCCTGCCAAACACAGAAAACAGTAAAAAAAAAAGAGTTATCATCAGAACTGAAGTTGCTTGTAGTCTGCAAGTGCTAAAGTAGAAATCAAGCACCAATCTATATTGTCCATAATCCTAGCAAGGAGTAGAAGACCCACTTGAATTATTCCCAAACTATGCATTTTTTAGTAATCACAACTTTTGACAGAACATGTTACATTTGATAGTCTAACCTGTCTCTGATCCCCAAACAAGGGAAAAGTCTACAACAAGAACATAAAAATGCTAAACTAACAAGCATAACTGGTCAAATATGTATTCCACATTCAGGCTATGGCCTCAAATGATGAGAACAAAAATTATATATTGAATGTTGTATGCCAATCAGAAAAAAGAACCTAAAGATGGCCAATCAGCTATGTCAAATCAAAATCATCAAGTGCAAGTGTTCTTCATCACTGATCACTTGAGTATTTCTGCAGTGGTAATTTTTTCAACCATATGCGTAAAGAAGCACATATTTACATCTGTTTTCTGGTATTTGAAGAATATACTGCCAAAAGCTCTCCAAAATTGATTGTGAAAGTCTAATAACAACATTGATAACCATTTAGACATCTGATTTCAGAGAATATAGAGAAGCTTAAAATCACTGTTTATTTTATCCCATTCATGAACATGAAGGCATACAAAGCTTGTCTTGGTGGACTGGCTCCATTTTGTAACCCAGGTTTAGGCATAAGCAGATAAATATGGAGAAGAAAAAGCTTTTATTTCTGAAAATACTTGCGCCCTTCATGTTTCTCGAGTTCAGGCATTAATTTAAAATTACAATAGACCAGTTCAGGTATCATGAAAGTAAGAGTACATGGCAGACACACATTACAACCAATAACCACTCAATGCATCTTTACAAGGTTAAAAGGAGTTGACCATATATATACAAAACAAAATATTATCATGAATATAACAAAATAAATTATGAATATTATTCGTCATTTAATACAAATGACCAAGTACCTTTATTTCATAACCCCGAAGCCGTTTCATAGTCAAGTTTTGTGTTGAAATCTGCATTTAGTAAGTTGACACAGATAGTGGTGATTTGAATGTCCAATACATATGCTAACTGATTATGGAAGAACTTGGTAACAACATAAATAAAGCCACAGAGAGAGAGTCCAAATTTGTTAGTCAATGGAGGGAACATTAACACTAGGATTCTCAGTTTGATGACTAACAAGATGCTATCCAATGAAACAATCCAAATAAATGTAACCCATTTGTGACTTCAACTTCTGAAAATATGTTACACATTCTCTATGATTTAACATTATCTTCTTTTTCCCTTTTTCTTGGCAAGTCATCATGAGCCAATGCATATTCATCTTATGTAACTTGCCTGTCAAATGTTGCATGATTATTGAGAAGATTCCAGGTGTCACTTGAGGATATTAGCAATGTCATAATATTAAGAGACTATAGAGGGCTAAACCCATCAATTTTCATTGTCTTTTGCATATCAACATTTTCTAACATTAAGGTCATTTGAAGACAGCAACTTTTAGAACCAATGCCACCCAAGAGCAATGTTTATATGTGTTGCATCCTTTCCTGATATTTACAACACAAATGATTGTAACTAAGATATGAACCTTGTGGATAATCTTAACTACCACTAATCTACATTGATTTTATCAGGTCCCAACAAAAAATTCATTCTTAATGCCATTTTGCATGATAAAGCAACCGTACAAAATGTGAAGACAGAGAGGGAGAGCTCTTACTATCAAAAACTTGTGCATGTGCATGTATGTTTGCTATTACCAAGTAGTCCATATTTGCAAAAGAAGAGACTAATTTATCCTGCGGCCTAATGACATGGGGGTTCACAAATCCAATTCAAACTCATACAGAGACTGGTATGCATGAAGAAGACAAGAAGCACCTTTTTGCGTTCTTGACGAATATTTTTCCTTTTACTTTGCTTCATATCCATCAAGAACTCGTCAAAACTGCATTCCATAATGGACATTTTAATAAAAATTTTAAGACATTTGGCTGAGGAAAATAAATTAAAGTAAGCATAATCATTGTAAGGCTTAAAAATATGATGCTGGGAGGAAAATTAAACAACAAATTAAGGGATTCGCTAACAGAAAATCATTCTCATCACATCATTAATAAATTCTTTATGATGTTAAATCTTCATGAATCCATATGGTTTTTAAAAGATGATGGGCTTCTAATGAGAAATCAGCAGAAACTCAACTTAATTTTTTGGGTAGAATATATATTTGGTGTGACTAGGATATGGATGGGAATCAATTCTCCTATACTTTACCGAAAAATAAAAAAAAATATGCGCTCTAAAAATCTTAATTAATCCAAGAATACTCTCACTTCCACTATATGAGTAAGTGAAAAAACTCAGCTTCAGAGTTGAACATAGAACAAGCAGAGTCATATGTTCTAAGGTCAACACAAGTTACACAACTAACAAAACCGATTCTGATTCACTTACTTTTTATAATTATGATTTTTCCAGTGGTACTGCATTCCGATTCTCTGCATGAACCCCTTTTCCTTCAGTTTGTGCCACTCTTTTTCTGAGGGAAAGGTGATATGCAGTGATGAAACCTGAGACTGTCAAATGGTAATAAGGAAGAATATTACATTTTAAACAGTAAATTAATTTGTGCATTTACTGTAAATGAATTATAGAACACTTCAAAAATCCAAGTATGTCATCCGAATGTAAAAATTACTTGAACTCTGCAAGAAAATGCACAAATTCCTTCAAAAATGAACTTTGAAATCTGTCTCATATCAATCACTTAAGTGAGAACAACTGTTTAGAGAATTTAAGAGATTGAGGAAGAGAGGAAATTTATGAGAAACAAATTTGAATTTGCTAGTTATCACAATACATAATAAAAACATGAATGATAGCTGCTATAGTGTGATTTGTCAATACCTTAACTGTCATATCCTTCAGGGCAGAAACTATAATGTCAAAAACTTGATCTCTGAATGGGCTATCACGAACTAATATTCTTGGACCAGTTACTGGGGTGAACGGTACACAACATTGAAACTTGGGATAATATCTTGATCCAAAACCATAATAGGCATCAGCCCATGAATGATCAAAAACAAATTCACCATATGAATGGCTGTACATCCAAATCAAAATATATGAGATAACGCCTAAGCAGAAAAGTGCTTCAATGGAAGCTCTGAAAAAATTGTAAAAGAATCTACATGAGGCTTTGCTGTATGGACAAAGTGGATAACGAACCTCTTAAGATAGAGTGGAACAACACCTAAAATATTTTCACATTCATCCTTAGCAACAATGTGGCTAGGCATCCATCCAGTTTCCTGGAATCAGTTGAAGCAAAAAAATAGGAAATATGTGAAAATGACAAGCTTAAATATATGCTCATATTCATATATACATACATATATATATATATATTCTTCATACAGCTCATTATCATCAACAACAACAACAACAACAACACTAAGCCTTAATCCCAAACAAATTGGGGTCGGCTGTATGGATTCTCAACAAAATAAGCTCAAAAGACACCAAAAAAAAAACTCCAGCCTTAGGCCCCTTCCAAGACACGGATTTTACGTCTCCATTCAAGTCTGTCATTAATCAAATCCGCATCAAGATCTAAGGCACGTAAGTCTCTTGCTATCACCTCCTTCCACACAGTTCTAGGTCTGCCACGACCTCTAGCCCCCTCAATCAACAAATTCTCACACTTACGAACCGCAGCATTATGAGGTCTTCTTAAAACATGCCCATATCATCAATCAAATAAAACATCTAAAAGCCAAATAATTCCTCTAGCACCGAAACAATCTTTTGGGGTGTTGAAGCAGTCACTGTCATAGAGAAAGATGACGATAAAAATACACTAACATGCACCCTTTTAGATTCACTTGAACTGAGTGAAACAGTCCCTACGTCAAGTAAGATTGTAAATTTTTCTCTAAATCAGACACTATATAGAATTGGAAATGTAGTAGTAAAATGACGAGATATTGATGCTATTCTTGTTGTGTAAATGACAGATAAACCGACAACTAATGATGCAAACTTGAAAGTTTTGTATGAAGCAAGAATTCTTAACCTTCACAGCAGAATGTGACTCTTCCAAGCTCGAAAGAAAACCATGGGTAAGAAATGGATTAAGTTTTCCAGGGCCAGTAGCGTCCAGATTGCAGGCATCCCATCCATCAGGTGAGACCTCAGAGATAGAAGAAATCACTGATATTGATATCTTTTTAGGTATCACTTGGTTTCCAGAACCCCCCTGAACTTAGAATTAGCAATCTGGAATTAGCTACTAAACAGAAGGAGAAAGACACCAAACAGCGATACAGCGATAATATGAGAATATCAAATGCAAACACCTCTAAGCCTGGCCCTGTTAGAGTGACATCCTCCACTGAAAAATCTGATACTCTTGGCTCTACGGATTTTTTTGATCCCCAAAATAATGCAGAGATTTTGCCCACCTGCATGGAACTACTGGCTCTTGGTCTGGAAGATGATTTTCCCTACAAAAATAATCAAATGGTGATGCTATAGAACTGCACATGTAGCAAGCATGGTGAGAAAGGGAGCGCATGAAACAAAAGTGGAAATGTTCTGATCAATTGAACGTTCATTTTCTTTTTTTAACTATGTGGAACAAAGTCTATGCAGTCATACTCAGATTTGCAACTATTTTTGCCAAAAATTCAGGAAAAGACCAGAGCAGTAGAGAAAACTAGTGCTTTTATTGAATTTCCAAATGAAGCAAGGTAAAAATTCAATCCATGTTTTTATATGACCATGTAAATTTATGCAATCAAGCAAGAAACAGACCTCAAATAAAAACCTTCTCTTTTAAAATCCAATTAATTAACAGTTCAATGACCTGATATATGTTAAATGAGCTATAATTCTATACAAAACAATTCAGTATTAACACAACTAATAAATACCCAGAACAAAAAATTTAATCTTTCGATGAAATATTCGAAGAAAAAGACAGAAAACTAAAATCTCAGGTTAAACAACTGAAGTTCATAGATACCCAGTTCGGGTATAGTAATATCAGTATTGCCTCATATACTGAAACATATAAAATATAGAAAAAAAATAAAAATAAGAGAGGCTTACAGGGTGAGATGGGAATTGGCCGAGAAATGGCGAAGGCTTGCAGTAGCTCACTACTGCTGCCATGGCCACACACTGTCAACTCCCAATTGTTTTGATTCTTTCTTTAATGTTTCTCAACACCCAAACAAAAACTAGTGAAAATAAAAATTAATTAAAAAAATACATAAACAACCTCAAAAAACCATGCCACGTCGCAAGTAATAGTCCTATTTCTCTCTCCTTTTTTTTTTTTAATTTGTGTTTGTTATTATTTACTCCCTCCGTATCATTTATATAGAAAAAATTTCTTTTTTTAGTGTATCTTTTATATAGAAAATATGTCATTTTAGATAAATTTTGGAGAGTGGAATGAGACAAAATACCATTTATACCCTTGCCTTAAAAATTTAATTTGAGAGATTTTTTAGGGGTATTTAAGTAAATAGAGATGAAAAAAGTAAAATTTTTTTAATTTTCGTGTCTATTTTACTTTTTCTATATAAATGATACGGAGAGAGTATTTTATTTTATTTAAATTTTGTCGACATTGTGGAATTTTTTGGGTTAAAATTCATTTAAAAAAACATTTCAATAACCTAAAGAGGGATTTCATAGAAATAAATTATAATTATATGTTACTCTCTTTATTTTTTTTTTGAGCTCAATTATGTGTTACTCTTACATAAAATAACTAACACTTTTTATTTTATTCAACAAAAAAAATTAATCATAACTTTTAAATTTTTTCAAAAACTCCTTTTAGTACATGAAATTAATACAAATTTTATAAATAATTAATTAATCTAAAATTTTATGAGAAAATCACCTCAAATATATATATATAAATATATATATATATATATATTACTTAACTCATTTTAAATTTCATTCACCTTAACATTTATACCATTCAACACACACACACACACACACAAAATCTGTAAATGCACTTTCTTACTAACTTTTTGAGTTTTTTCTTATTCAACTTTTTATTCTCTCTCACCTCTTTGATATGTCTTTCTTGGCCACCTCTTTATTCTACTATTTGTTTGATTTCACTGTCAACAAATATTATATTTTGACAAAATTTATTTTTATTTCTTCATATATTCATATATATATAGAGAGATATATTGAAGATGAAAATCATTATACAATAGGATAACCAAGTTATCCGATTGGTTAGTTAACCAATTCGGACTTAAACTATGGTTAGAGACAGCTTTGGCTAACTAGTCTGTTGGCTTATTGTTAGTCCTATAAGAAGAAGAAAAAGAGTCCAAAGATTGAACAAGTTTCATGGACTTCAAAATAAAAGACTCACTACTGGTAGAATTCTTTAGGGCTCTAATCAAAACAAGATTGTCACTTTCAAAAGTGCATTTGTGGAACTTAAGGTTGACCACTATTTGAATAACCAAAAACATTGTTTGTGCTTCATTAAACAAAGAAGAGACAGATTGCACCAAGCATGCCAACCCATCAATAAGTTTCCAGAGGAATTTCTAGAAACCATAGCTATTTCTGCTAATGAGCTTCCCTTCTTGAAGGTAGCATATGTGTTAATCTTGATCCAATCATTCCAAGGTGGGCAACAAAAAGCACTCAATATAGAAGATTGTGCTAAGAGAGTATTGACTATAGTTCTTACCGTATAACTCAATGCATCACAAAACATATTATGTGAGAGACATGCATTATGAATGTATTTAGGAGGGTTAGGGATGTCACCATTAAAATAAAAAGTATTTCGAGCCTTCCATGCACTCTAACAAAAATATGCAATCATAGGAAGGAAAGATTCATCCCCTTTCTGACTAGTAATAGCAATCACATTCATTAACCAATTCCTAAAAGATTTGATGTCAAGAGTCTTAGGGAGAAAGCCAATATTTGAGCAAGACCAAGATACTTTTGCAAAAAATCAACATATGGATCATAGATTCCATAGAATTTTTGCATAGAGGACATGTGTCCGAATTACTAAGCTTTCTCTTGTATAAATTTTCATTCACAGCAATAGAAATTACACATAGCCCCTATATAAAATTTTGAATTTTGAGATGCACTTTTAATCCCTATATGCTCTTCCAATTAAAATGATGAATCCAAACCAATGAAGGAGAATTATGAGCATGGTAAGCTGAGTTGCAAAGAAAATGATAAACTGATTTAGTAGAAAGCTTACCATTTTTGTCTTGGCGCCACACCAATTTGTCATTCTCATCTGCTCGTCTTTGTGGCAATATGCTTAATAGCATATATTTCTTATCCAGTGAAAAGATCATAGAGTAAGTATTGTTCCAATAGCCATTGTGAGTCATCAAGTCAGCAATCACCTGAATATTGGTATTTGGAAGTTTATCAAATGAGACTTTAAAGTTTGGCAAAGATGGTATTCTAGGATCTTCCAAAACCTTAATATTTAGCCCCTTTTTGACATGTCATCTAACCCTCTCCACCGCTATGAAGGCTTGTGCTCAATTTAGCTACAAAGAAAGAAGAATTTGAAAAATAGATGACTTTAACCAACTTATACCGTAAGGAATCCCTCTATTCCAATAGTTTCCAACAATGTTTGGTAAGAGGCACGATGTATGACTCAAAATCTTTGAAACCCAAATCTCCGGTGAATTTTGACTTTGAGATCACTTCTCATTTCTTCCGGTTGACACCCCTTTTCTTATCTGTATGTCTCAACTAAAAGGATGACACTATCATATTTAGCTTGTGTCAAAAACCCTTTGATAACGAGAAACATGATGTAACATATGAGAGGATTGTTGTAATGACAACCTTAATCAGTATTTCTTTATCCCCAAAAGATAAGAGTTTGTGTTTCTATGATTGTAGTACGGATAATACTCTTTCAACGAGAAATCTAAAGACTTCAGATTTAGATTTTCCCTAAATAGAAATGTTGGTGAGGATGAGTTTAATATCAAATGTTAGTGAGGATGAGTTTAATAACATTGTGATGTATTTGCCATTATATACGATAGGTTAAGCAAAATGGGAAACACTATGATGAGCTGAACAATACTTTGAATGATTTGGAATTATTTTATTATTGAATATCATATAATATAGTATAGTGTAATGATCATAAATTACATTCTTATAAACCCAAATAATATTTTTGTGGTTCTAAATTACATTGTGATAAGTTGCATATTATGAGTTTAAATATAATACAGTGTAATGTTCACAGATTACATTGTCATGTAAAAATTTAATTTTTTTATTTAGTTAATATGGTATGAAGCGAGTAGAAAATGTAATTAGTTGAAAATTTATAAGAATGTAAAACTTAATTGATATATTGTCTTATAGTAAATGATAAGTACAACAATTATTAATTAACAAAATAAAAGAAATTGAGTTAAAAAAAACTAAATAAAAGAAATTATTTTTCACCAATAAAAAATCTATATATATAGTATTTATTTTGTTTTTTATATGATTAATTAATATATTTAATGCTTGGATATGTGATTTAATTAATATATAAGCATTGACATTTAATTTTTTATTTGAATAATGTTTATTTATTAATTTTTCAAATAAAATAAATTTTTATTCTAAAACTTGATAAAGTAAAATATTTTATTAAATTTCAAGGACGATTTTGTATTTATCCATAATTTCACTAGCAAAACGCAACGTTTCCTCCTGAATGGTAACTTCGTAATTATTCCAACTTCTAATGGTTTTTCTTCATAAGTCAAAAACCCTAATACCCGACTATATAAATACTGCTATACACTTAATTTTCTTTCTTGTAAATTGTCGTCTGCACTTCAGGCTCAAACACTAACTATGGCAGCTGCTGCGCCAATTGAGTCCGTTCAATGCTTCGGTAGGAAGAAGACTGCGGTCGCAGTCACGTACTGCAAGCGCGGGAGAGGGCTTATAAAGATAAATGGATGCCCAATCGAGCTTGTGGAGCCCGAGATCCTCCGATTCAAGGCTTACGAGCCAATCTTGCTTCTTGGACGACACCGTTTCGCTGGTGTCGACATGCGCATTCGCGTCAAGGGTGGTGGTCACACTTCTCGGATCTACGCCATCCGTCAGAGCATCGCTAAAGCTCTCGTTGCCTTTTACCAGAAGTACGTGGATGAGCAGAGCAAGAAGGAGATCAAAGACATTTTGGTAAGGTATGATAGGACTCTGCTTGTAGCTGATCCTAGGCGTTGTGAGCCAAAGAAGTTTGGTGGTCGTGGTGCTCGTGCCAGATTCCAGAAAAGTTACCGTTGAGTTGGGTTTTATTTGTTTTTGTTTATGCTGTGTTTTGAGATTATGGATTTTGGTATTTGAGATTTAAAATGTTAAATGGATTTTTGTCAATTTTGGTTTGTGAAGAGGTTTCTTCTTCATATACCAATTGCTTAATTTTGTTGTTGGGATAATTTAATCTTTATAGCTAGTTGATTAAACGCATTATAGTCTCTTATATCTTGAATGTTTTGAATATATAGTTATGGTTTATGCTTACTTTCCTTTTGATCAAAGTAACAACTTTGTGTTATATTAGCGGGTTCTGTTGATGGGTTTTGTTTCTATAAATGGTTTGTACTTTGTGGAAGCTTTTGAGTTTGGTATGTTATTGCATTTTTCACTTTACAAGCTTTCTATTAACTCTGCTTCCTGAAATGGAGCCAGTAATAGATGTAATCTTAGTGGGATCTTTTATTATGTTGTGGAGTGTTCAAATTTGGACTAAGTTCTGTTTTTTTTGTTTGCCAAGCTAACAGAGTGAATTGAGTATAGTAGAGTGAGCATTTCATCACATAAGATTTGATTTTAGTAATCTTCCATTTCTTGTGTAGCTGAAATAGCTTTGTTTGGTATGATTGGCCCTTTTAACTGTTGGCTGCGCTGATTTAATCTTAGTAGAGGGGCTTGTTTTGGTGGACTTGCATGGTCCCGGTTCTTTTTCTTACGTTGAATATCAGTTTTTGGTCATCTTCACTGAAACTTGAACTTGTCTTTAGTTATCGGGAATTTTTATTAAGGTGCTGGACCAGGATGTTTCTTGAATACCTCAATTAATTTGGTAATGTTTGTTTATTATTTGGATGTAGGCTTTGATGTGAAATGAACTATGTATATTTACTAGTTGAATCAGCCTGTTGAATGTGGTGAGAGAGGATCCATTGCTTGAAATTGTCATTGTATGTCTTTTGTATTCTGTACTGTATTCTGTTTCTGTTTTTAACCATTGATAATTGATTGGTAGAGAAGAGATCAAATATTAATCCTTTGTAGTTTTTATGCATCATTATTTTTTGCTACACTTTGGTCTCTGTAAAATCACCAACAAAAAAAGTCTGGGTCTGGCCTTTCAGAACCGTAGTTAACAAGATAATCAAAAAGAAATTTTCATCTGTTGGTTGGAGTTAGGGAATTTTCTACGGGCTTTCTATAAAACTAACTCTTAAAGCAAAAGCTTTTTCAAAAGTGCTATTGATATAAACTTTTTTTTTTAAATACCTACAAAATTTATAAAATTATAAAAATATCTAATATCATTATATTTTTACAATTTATATATGTTATAGATATATTATAAATTTTTTTAAAAAAAATATATAAAATTTAAGTTTATTTTTAATATTATTTTACAAAATCATATTTTAAGAGCAAATAATATAATTTTATAATTTTTTTTTAAAAAATTATTTATATTTAAGATATATTATGCATAAGTTAGAGATACTATGTATATATTATATATATGTATACTGTGTTTTAGATTTTATATATATTAGATGTGTATTTTAATATTTATTTATTGATTAATTATAGTATTTATTGTAAATATATTATAGATATATTGCAGATATATTACTGTTTATAAAAAAAGAAAAAAATAAAAAAAATATTACTGTTTACTGTATATATGTTATATATATATATATATTTATTTTTTATTATGTATAATAAAAATACAATAATAAAAAAATATTTATAAATAAAAAATATAAATAAATAATAAAATTAAAAAGAAAATCGAAAAAGAAAAAAAATGTAAAAATATATAAAAAAATGCTTGTCGTAACTCGTAATATTGGAAAAAAATTGTCCACCGCACTTTTGAAAACACAAAGTTAAAAATCGTATTCGGTGTAATTTTTCCAAATTTCTAAAGTGAAGAGCTTTTTCCTGTTCTGCATGAAGTAGTGAAAATGCCTATTTGAGATTGATTGATGGGGTTAGGTTTATTTGTTTTTTTTTTTTTTTAATTTGTTTGAAGGGAGGGTGTTGGATTCATTTGGTTTAATAAATAATTTTTATTATTTATATAAAATATTATGGGCTTGTAAGTTGTAAATATTAGTTTATTATAAATATTTATTTAAATTTATTAATATAAATTTTATTTTTTTATAGTAATAGTTAAATAATTAATTATTTAAAGTTATTATAGAAAAATATTTACAGATTGTGCGAGGTTATCTTTTAATATATTATATTCAAATAACTAATGCTAATATAATATTATAAATTTTTTAATATTTATTTTTAGAGTTTAAATAAAATTAAAATATTATATTTTGAGTGACTCTGAGACTTTTTTAATTATTTTTTATTTTATATATGGTTTGGATCAAAATCGCGGACCAGACCCTCATTGGCGGTTTTCAATTTTGGTTTGAATCCAAATCTCTCGAGTTCTAGTCCTAGCATAGCTAAACCCTGATATACACATTAAGTCATCGACATTATATATATATATATATATATATCTCAATTTCCCAGAAATTAGCTCAATCATTAGAAGTCGATCATTACATGAAAATTACTGAGTACAATCTTTCAATTTTCTGAATTGAGTTAAAATAATTTCAGGATTATGGAAGGGGTCAAGTCATTATCTAAGATATCGTCACCTGATATTTTCCAAGAAATGGTCAAGAAGATTGTTCTATCCTTCCAAGAGAAGTATCAGAAGATTTCATGATGTTTCTTAGCTTTCAGAAGAAGCTTGATTTTTCTATAAATACCCATATCTACTTGCAGCAATACCAATCAAAACCATCCATTACAACTTCACAAAACACAAGTTATCCATTTCCGCACAAATCTTTCATACCAAACATGATTGCTATGCCCAATATGCCTTCGACATCGTCAGTTTTTTCGACATACACCACCTTTGCTGCATCGGCAATGCTTGTCCGAACAGTAATGGCTGAGGTTCAGTCCATGACTAGCCAACTAATACCCCAGAAGTTGCAGGAAAAGATATTGTCTAGTCTTGGAAAGTTTTTCAAGAATGCTTCTCAAATGACACTCGTAATCAATGAATACAACAGTTTTGCCATTAATGAAATTTACCAAGCTTCTGAAGTGTACTTGAGCACAAGAATCACCTCAAATATAGATCAGCTTATGGTTTCCAAAGCTCCACGAGACAAGAGCCTTTCAGTCACCATCAATAAAGGCCAAAAGATTATCGATGTGTTCGAAGAAATTTATCTAGTATGGGAATTTGTCTGCACTGAAAAACAGAATACTGTAATTGACTATGAAAGCTACTCGCAATCTACAGAGAAGACTGAACATAGATCAATGGTGCTGAGTTTCGACAAGAAACACAAGGAGAAGGTACTGAACAATTACCTGCCATATGTAATAGAAAGATCAAAAGCTATAAAGAAAGAAAACAAAGTACTTAAGCTCTATTCACTCGGAGGTGGAGACTATAATGGAGGTCCTTGGGGATCAATCAACCTTGATCATCCATCCACTTTTGACACATTAGCAATGGATCTAGCACTCAAGAAAGAGCTTACTGATGACTTGGATAGATTTGTGAAGCGAAAAGATTTCTACCGAAGAGTAGGCAAACCATGGAAACGTGGGTACTTGTTGTATGGCCCCCCTGGTACAGGCAAATCTAGCTTGATCGCAGCCATGGCTAACTACTTGAAATTTGACATCTACGACTTGGAACTTACAAGTTTGCGTAGCAATTCAGACCTGAAAAGGCTGCTAACTGCAACTGCAAATCAATCAATACTTGTAATTGAGGATATTGATTGCAGCATTGATTTGCAGGATAGAGAATATGGAGGAAACGACCATGGCGAGAGCCAGGTGAGATATATAAAATGCCTTGTTTCTAAACTAACAAAGAATTAAACCAATGAGCTTTGGCTTTTAACAGTAAAAACAGTAATCTTCAAGAATGCAACATTATAAGTTCAAATCCCAGTCAGAGCAAAATCAACCAATATTATATATACATTACATATAAATGAACTATCCAAAAATACACTCTTTATACATTATTAATTTAACAAGAGTCTCTATTCTTAAAAAACAATAACAGATAGTCTCCTTCACTATAACTGGAATCAAATACTCAACTAGAAGTACAGAGCTGGTAAGTCATTTCATGTACACATGGTAAGTAGCAATTAATATTTTGGAGCTCGATAATTAAGTTATTTTTACCTCTGGTGGTTGCAGTTGACATTATCAGGATTACTCAACTTCATTGATGGATTGTGGTCGAACTGTGGAGATGAGAGGATAATCGTGTTCACGACCAACTATAAAGACAAATTAGATCCTGCATTGCTGAGACCAGGCAGAATGGACATGCACATAAATATGTCTTATTGCACTTTTAGTGCATTCAAGATTCTTGCTTCTAACTACCTCAAGATCAAGAATCATTGTCTTTTCACAGATATAGAAAGACTGATACAGGAAGAAGTGGAAGTGACTCCAGCAGACATTGCAGAAGAGCTCATGAAAGGTGATGATGTTGATGCTGTGCTAGAAGGACTTGTTGGATTCCTGCAAAAGAAGAAGGAAATGAAATGTAAAGACTCAAAATCCCTGCAGGTTGAAAAAGATGAGGGAATGACTAAACGAGAAAATGAAAAAGAGAACCAAGAAATGAAGAAAGTCAAGAAAAATAAGAAGAGGTCAAGAAAAGGTAAAAGGAGGCCTGTTAAAGTCTAAAAGTGATATATGTGAAAAGTTGATTTAGACATCCCACTGCATCTCTCATCCTTGATTGCATTAAAATACAAACTAATAA
The DNA here is from genome assembly GCA_947685225.1 of Garcia nutans. NCBI lineage: Eukaryota > Viridiplantae > Streptophyta > Magnoliopsida > Malpighiales > Euphorbiaceae > Garcia > Garcia nutans. The sequence goes on from CANTUV010000075.1 coordinate 163,834, forward strand.
GTAAAAAAAAAAATATTTTGTTTATCTGCAATTACCACTATATCGTAATTAATTTCTTCAATAGTATAAGTTTAGCTAATTTGTAATCTGGTTATTTGATATTAAGAGATGGCAAAAGTTGTTTCATTATTAATTGTTGTCCTTAGTCATTTAACATTGGTAAACTGATCAGCTTTTGCTTTTCCAGAAAAAAACTGTTTAGTTGCAATGATATTGGGCACCTTAATTCTTCTGGTGGAATCAATTTCCTAATATTTTGGCATAATGTTTGTTTTGGCTCATCTATGAGCAAAAGTGTGATAAAGAGCCTGACATTTAAGCCCATCATTAAAAGGTAAAATTAACAGAGTTTGTTTTGAAGAATAATTGGGTCTCAATTATTTATTTTTATTAAAATAAATTAGCGAGACCCAAAAAATTAATATAAAATTTTAAAAATATATATATTTTAAATAATAAAAATTAAAATAAAATGGGTTTTGATCTGTCATTGCCGTAGTTTCTTCGAATAAAAGAGTAGAAGCAGCCAAACCAGTCTTCACTTCTCCTTTCAGTTCCCACCGCCAAGCATCCATCCACAGCATCATTTCTGATCTTTCTTTCCTTCTCACCTGATGAACAATAAGACAAACTCAAAGCATAACAATAGGAATTGGTGATCCACTATACCTAAACTGTGGGGATAATACCACCATTAAAACTGAGTATAAAATAAAAAAAAGAAGAAGCTAAAATCACGCTACCATTCAACAGTTAATTAAACTCAAACCATTAACCCAAGCTCACTCAATTGCCAACTAAAGACAATAATTAAACAAAAAAAAAATCAATTGTTCAGTTTGATTGTTTTCAAATTCTACATACAGACATTCGATACACCCAAGAAAAACACAAACATAAGCACAGAGAATTCCTCTTTTCTTGTGGTTTCTTTAACACAATTTCCATTCCAATATTCAGTTAAGTCGCTCAACTGATATTTAGAAAAAGTGAAGCCAATATAAACTAAAAAATTAACGTCAAAAACAATTGATTCAAAGATTTACATTTCGAATGGAACTTTTTTTTTTTCGTTTTCCTATGATTTCTCAATTAACAAACAGAACATGCAGAAAAAATAGATAGAGGAAATCGATTTAACTTGTACTTCTTATTGATTTGGGCAGCCATTTTTTCAAGAAAGCAGCGAACTGGTTCGGCGCCTTATGAGCTTCTTACCACGCAAAACCCTAATTGAACAAATTTATGAGATCCAAACATAAATTAGAGAGATACAAAGAAGAAAGCTTTGGTGAACGCCTCAACCTGTTTTCCACATGGCTGTATACAGATTTGGGATTGCTTGGCAAGCGAAGACTATATTTTGAGCAAATGGGTCTCCAAAAATATTATTTCAGCTTTTTAACAGTTTGATGAGGAGTTCAAACGACAGCTTTTTGTGAATTTTGAGTATCAATGCAACATCAAGGGTTTTTCTGTACTTTCATTTTTTAAATTACCAAAATTAGAGTTGCTTTTACCAAAATACCCAAAAAGGAACAAACTTTCCCGCCACTTGGTCCTATATAAATAAGCATTAAGCAACACAGACCAGAACCCTCTCTCTAACAAACCAAGAAAAATCAAGAAACCATTCTTTCTTGAATCTGTAAAAACAGAGTCTTTTAGGCGTTTTAGGGATTTCTTGCTGCTATTGTTATTGGAATTAGTTTCTTTTTGGAGTTTTCTTGTGTGGTTATGAAGGAGAAATGGAGTCAGTGAGAGAAATGAAAGAGAGAAATGACCCATACGAAGAAAATAATAAGAAATCAGGTGATTCTATTTGTTTTTGTGCACTTCGTTCTCTATTAAACCCTAAAGAAAGTGTATAATCTACACATTTTGAGAGAGAATTTTGTGTGTGTGTGTTTAATTTCTTTATAAAATAAACAAGAGTTTGGTTTAATGTGCAGAGTATCACAATGTACGAGGGCAAAAGAGTGTGATAGAGAGGGAGAAATTGATAAATTTTGAGAGAAAAATGAAGAAATATATTGCTTTTCTTTTGTTTTTTAAAGTAATTCTTTTACTTAATTTGAAATCAAGTCGCTGTAATGATTCATTCTTGTCATTTTCATGTAGAACACTATCTATTGGTTCAAATTTTGCATGTAATTGGAATGGAAAATTTAGGGTTTATTCTTGTTCTTTCTGAGTTAAAGAAGTGTAATTTATTTTAGACAAAAATGTAACTAAATTCTTGTTCTTGCTAATTTGTGCTTAAATTGAGAGAACAAGAAGACAAGGTGAAAGACTAAAGAATTGGTGGAAAATCAACAAACCAGTCAAAGAAGAAGAGAACTGGCTGTCAATGAAGATGAGTGATAATCTTCAATCTTCAGTTTCTTCGTCAAATTTCTATGTCAAGATCATCGAAGATGAAATTGCAAATGACTATCCTCTTCCGACGTATTACAAGAACTATGCTGAAGAAATTGATGAGTTTCTTTACATTAATTTGTATTCAAAATTTTCAAATGACTATCCAATTGAAAACTTTCTTTCCAATTGGACACTTTACAACTCTGATGGTCGGTTGATTTCTTTGGAACTCCTTCCTCTGAGGCCTTGTGCTGATACTGATGTGACAATATTTGGATCAGGTAAGGCTTCTCAGTATAGGGATCTAATGGAATGTTATACTGATGTTGATTCAGACCAGTTTTTATCAGCTCCTAGTGATGGAATTGGACTTCCAATATATTTCAGTGCGATTAAGGAATGGAAGATTGAGTATCGAATGTTAACAACTTCCATATCAATTCGAACAGATGTGTCATGGTATGTACAAATAAGCCCACTAAATTTGTTGTTTGATTGTAACCACCACTGTTCTATTTTCCGTTCTCTATGATCTCATTAATATGATGTTTTTTGTTTTTCCTGCTAGTAATTCATCAATTTTCGATGAATTTCAAGCTGTTTTTTTTTATCTGTGCTAGTTCCTGAAATTAAGAGAATCTTACCTGGTTCTGAATTGGCAATCTCAGTGTAAATTAGTTATGATGAATTAGTGCAGTTTTTACTCAGTTTTGAAGATGTAGGTTTACATTCATGTGCTAAATTATTAAGTTGGAAAAACAAAAGTATGAAATAAATGAATATTATTTTCTTTCTGTTTCTGCAGGTATAAGCTTGGAAAGCCATCGAAGCAGTATGCTCCATGGCATAGATGGGTTGTTAAGACTATACACCTTGCAACCAGCATACTGAATATGTTTCTGAAGGAGAGACTTTCATTTGCAGGAGTTATCCAAAGAGTGTCTAAATTAGACGAGGGCCACAGAGCTTTTATCTCATCTGAGGAAGCAAAAGTGGAACTATATGTAGTGGTTTATGGGCAGATAATACTGCTGATAATTGACAAAGTTCCCTGTTTTAGAAATCAGTGATTTTGTCACTGGTCTGTGCTGTAAAATGGAGGAAAGGCATCATACAAAGTCGCAGGTAAACGAAGAAAGGGTGCTACAGAAGGGACCAAATTTGAATCCAAGAGAAGCAGTGGCTACCACCATATCAAAAAGGAAGGCAATGGAAGCTACAACAACAGAACTGATAAATAAAATTTGGGCGGAGTATTACTCAAATTACTCAGATGGTCCAGGAGTAAAAGAAGAGGATGGAGTTGGGGATGAATAAGAAGGAAGTGGCGAGGAAGATTATGAAGAGTTAGAAGAGCAGAAAATTCAAGTTGAAAAGGAAACTAAAAACTCTCAAACAACAGCTAAAGTAAAACCAAGAATACTGGAGTCTTTTGATGAGGTTATAAGGTGGGGTTGGCAGTTACAGGGCAAAACAGGCACTAGCAAGGCTCTTTATAAACGGGCCTTTATTCATGGGAATGAGGTTTATGTTGGGCATTTTGTACAGTTGAAAACAGCAGACACTGATCAGTTTCCTCCCATAATTTACGTGGAGTACATGTTTGAAGAATCAGATGCGAGAAAGATGGCTCACGGCAGACAATTGCTATATGGATATCAGACTGTTCTTGGTGACACTGCAAATGAAAGGGAGCTATTCTTGACAAATAATTGCCTTGATTTTGAACTAGGTAATGTTAAACAAAATGTGGGTGTTGAAATCCAGTTGATCCCTTGGGGTTATCAGCATCGCAAGGATAATATCAACAAGGCCAAAATTGACAGAGAAAGAGCCGAGGAGAGAAAACATGAAGGATTGCCAGTGGTATATTATTGTAAAAGCCTCTACTCGCCCCAGGGAGGAGCTTTCTTTTGTCTACCAAAAGATTTCACTGATCTTAAAAGTGAGGTTTCTCATTATTGTAGAACGAAAGAAATCCAAGTGGAGAAGGAGAGCTTTCAGTTGAATTCGCATAGCAGTTTTGTATACAATGGAACTGAATATCACATCAATGATTTTGTCTATCCAGCTCCTCTTTGTTTTAAGAGTAGGAGAAACTTTAGGCTGAGACCCAATGTTGTTTTCCAGTTGCTGGAGATTCAAGTGAATAAAAAATCAAGACGACCCTCCCCAAAATCCACACAGGTTAAGCCAAGGAGATTTTTTAGGCCAGAGGACATCTCAATGGACAGAGCATATTGCTCTGATATTCGAGAAATAAGTAATTCTTGGAATTATTGATGTGGAAAAGATATAAATACGCCTTGGAGAATATTGGTTCAAAATGACTCTTGGTAACCTGTGTTTTGATTCAGGATCCACCAAATGAGACATGTTTAGCAGTTTGTTGAACCCTTTAGCGACACATTTAGTATTATTTTGTTATTCAAACTGAGTTGATTGCATTTGCATATATCTGAGACGTCAATGGAAAAAAAAAATACTTGTTAGAACCTTTTATTTGTCTTAACAATTATCTGGTGGATTGGAATAATTGTTTGCTTATATAATGTCATTGCAACACAAGGTTATTGCAGAGCTTATCAGAGAGTTTTTTATAATTAACTTTTTTCAGGTTTACTACAGTGAATCTAAATTGACGCCTGCTATTGTGGAAATACAAGGTAAGTGTGAAGTTCGAAAGAAGCATGATCTTCCACCTTTGGACAGCCCTGCTATTTGTGAGCATATTTTCTTCTGCGAACACATGTACGATCCTCACAATGGAGCTATCATGCTGGTGATTCTCTCTCTTTGCACCATATTTTATGAAATTACTTTCTTATTAATTTCAGTGGTTATTTTCTTGTAGAATCTACATTTGTCTGCGTACCTTTTTATGACCAGCTTCCGTTTGGCATCAAACTTAGTTCCTTCAAAGGAAGGATGATTGATGATTCTCTTCATAGAAAGAAAAAGGGAAAGTGTAAAGGAGAAAGTAATTCTGATGATTTTGAGAAAAAATCAGAAGCATCATCTAAAAATCAGTTGGCCACCTTGGATATTTTTGCTGGTTGTGGAGGTTTATCTGAAGGTCTAGAGAGAGCAGGTATTGCTTCTCAGAATTACTGCACTCATGTTGCATAGAACCTAACTCAATGTTGTTCATAATTGAACTTATGTTATGACTAAACATGTGTAGACGTGTCGAAGACAAAATGGGCAATTGAATATGAAGAACCTGCTGGAGGAGCATTTAAGTCTAATCATCCAGATGCTTTGATGTTCATTAACAACTGCAATGTGATCCTCAGGTAGACGCTTGTTTTATACAAACTGGATTTTAGCCATGGCGTTGTTTCTTCTATTATGTTTGTCTTAGAAGAATTATGTTAGATTATGGTGATAGTTTTGTTAATTGGTGGACTAGCATAGAATTCCTGTATATATATTTCTCCAATTAGTGAATCACTGTTCTTATGTGCTTTTTCTCTTTATATGATGCCAATTTTGGATTAACATGCAGGGCTATCATGTCTGCACGTGGGGATGCAAAAGACTGTTTATGCAATTCTGAAGCTTCCTAGTTGGCAGAAAAACTTGATAAGAATGAGATTAATAATCTGCCCCGGCCTGGGGAAGTTGATTATATCATTGGAGGGCTTCCTTGTCAGGTGAAAAAAAAAAAAAAAACTTCTTGCTCTTTTTGCAGCATCTGAATCCCAGACATTTTTGAATATCTATATAGCCTAAGGCCACTGTCTTTTCCTTTTCACCTACAGGGAATTTCAAAAAAGAATCAAAGAACTTGGAGTGAAATCCAACGTGAGATGATGATCTTAGCCTTATTGTCTTTTGCTGACTACTTCCTCCCAAAGTTGTTTCTTCTGGAAAACGTCAGGAACTTTGTATCAATTAACAAAGGGCAAACATTTAGGTTGACTCTAGCTTCACTCCTTGAGATGGGATATAAGGTAAACACAAGTTCTTTCCGTTTATTCCAAAAAACAAGTTCTTGACTTAGCATATCACAATCCAGCTTTGAACATATCACAGATTATAAGAAGGAATTAAGAGTGCAATTGGCTTATGCATTTATGCCGATTATTGTAGGTGAGGTTTGGAGTTCTGGAAGCTGGTGCCTATGGTGTTTCTCAATCTCAAGGACATGCATTCATCTGGGCTGCTTCTCCGGAGGAAATGCTCCCTGAATGGCCTGAACCTATGCATGTGTTTGCTGACCCTGAGCTCAAAGTTAGATCATCTGGAAATTTGCAAATTACTGCTGTGAAATGCACTGAAAATGGTGGTCCTTTTCGAGCAATTACTGTCAGAGATGCAATTGGGGACTTACCTGATGTTAGCAATGGGGCTACTGCAACACATATACTGGTAGGATTTTCTTCTCTTCCAATGAATTATCTTACCTGTATTTTTTGGCATGAGAGCTTATTTCTTTTATCTCTGTTTGCAGTACAAGAACTATCCCATCTTTTGGTTTCAGAAGACAGTTCGGGGAAATATGCTAACCTTAACTGATCATATTTCAAAGGAAATGAATGAGCTCAATCTCATTCGTTGTAAAAGAATTCCAAAGCGCCCGGGTGCTGATTGGCGTGACCTCCCAAATGAAAAGGTTATTCTTTTTCTCTTTTGTATGTCTGGTCAAATTTAGAAGTTAATTAATTGCTCCAGAAATGTAGCCTTCATAACAGCTTAGCTGCAATTATACAGTTGCAAATTTCTAAATGTTTCTTGCTTTCGTGTCAACTTATCTTGCAAATATATGTCCTGCAGGTTAAGTTGTCCACAGGTCAAGTGGCTGATTTAGTACCATGGTACTTGCCAAACACAGCCAAGCATAATCAATGGAAAGGACTGTTTGGAAGGTTGGATTGGGAAGGAAAATTTCCTCCATCTGTAACTGACCCTCAGCCAATGGGCAAGGTTGGGATGTGCTTTCACCCAGAACAGGATAGGATACTCACAGTCCGTGAATATGCCCGGTCCCAAGTAAATACATGCCTCATTTTTTCTTTATGAACAATTTTTACAAACTTTTACCTAATTCATTTTTTTATATATTTATTTTATTCTTAGCTGAACCAAATATATTCATATACAAGCTATACAACGATTTTGCCATGCTGGGTTTGCTGGTTTGGCATCCCATATTTTGGTTCTTTTGTAAATCAAATCCATAATTTTTGCTCTTTTGTTATTTTTGGTACTTGTGCAAAAAACAAAAAAATAGTATAGTAGTTTGCCAAGCACATACCACGTTTTACGCCACAGTAAATACAAACTCAACTGTTAAAAATTGTATTTTATAGTGCAATAAAAAACCTTCACAGTTAACTTTTGTCATCCGTGTTATCACTCTGTGCGGATTGCCTCCTGGATTTTCTCATTGTAATTCTGCCACAGGTATGTTATCAGTGAAATAAAAAGGAGAGGGCCACCTTCTATCATTTAACCCAGGCTCAATTAGCCTCCTTATGAGGGCAAAAAATGGGATTATCGAATAACTCAAAAGCATTTCCACACCATGATTCTCATTCTTAGACATTGGAAAACAGAACTTTAAACTCCAATAGTAATAAAGTCATCCCTAAAACTATGAAATGTTGTAATCGATATATAGTACGAGCAAAAACGAAAAATAACAGAAGACAATTTTGCATGTAGTACCTTCCTATCCATAATATTATTCGTTCCAATGCCACCCATAGCAGAGTCCATAATCTCATTGCCATCCTCTTTCCAAGCCATTCCGTGATTTTGTACAGGAATAAGGCGTCCAGAAGGCTAGGAGAATCATTAGTAATTTAGTATCATAATAATTTGTACAAGATCCTCATAACAGTGCAAGAAATGCTTACTTTCTCAGCTGAATAACCGCAAATAATGAGCATCTTTTATATTGACAAATGTTAAAACCACTTTACAAGTAATAGGGACAAATTTAAATTTGGGGGGGGGGGGGGGGGGGGGGTGGGTGGGAATCTAATTGACCACAGCAAATGCAACATGTCAATGTAAATTACCATAATTAGATCATTATGGGCTTACATTTTCACTTGGCTAAATACCTCAACTTCTAATCATTCTAGGTGATTTCATGAACAAGAGCTCCTGGGAGAATTTATCTTGGTGCAAAAAATTAAATAATTAGACCTTAGAGAATAGCAGCTACATTCTTTTTCCTGGTCCAACTAGTCTTTATAACTTTAACATGATACATGGTAAGTTCCTCTATCTAAAGACTCCTTTCAATAAAAACTATGAATTTCATTGTAGTCCAATTTTTATATGGCCAAGGGATCAATTTTTGTTTTACACGAGATGATACCAACATAGTGAACAAATGCCTGAGTTCTAATTAGAAACACTTGTCGAAGCGTGAAAGATTTGCCATCATCTGCCTCAGTTTGAGCATTTGTTGTAGCTGCTGCAGAAATTTAATTACACCGTGAGAGATGCACCATTATCAGCTGCCGTTAGATTGAGTATCATTGTAGCTGCCTTTGAGGCCCTGATGATTCATAAACAATAGGTCAACTGAGAATCAGAAAGATCAATGGGATTGTCACAGTCAGTATTCATAAGCAAGATCAACTTATAAAGGCTGTGAAACACACATCAATGTAAGCACCTACTCAGCATGAATTTGTGAGTAAATGTGATATCCACATTTCACCATGGGATATGTCTGCACATGGAAGCCATTTGCACACATTGACCAACAACAGCATGAGACCAAACAGTACAGTACAGGCATATAAGGATAAGATTTCTAAAATTTGCTATGCTCATCACTAGAGCTAAAGATATTAGCGGTTAATTTAATACTCATTTGCAAGCTTTCTTTCTCTGAAATTTATACAATCATAAGCACAAACTTTGTAAACATTTAAAGAATAAGCAGGCATTGCATTAAGAAAAAAATAGAGTAAACAGAAAAATCTAATTATTAATAAAGCTAAGTACCATGCATCTGGGGCCTGGTACAGAGAAGCTGAAGTGCCAAAGCATGACTGGAGCATTTCAGTGTGTATCACTCCCGGATTAAGTGCAACGACTGCCATTCCATCAGGCAACTCCTTTGCAACTGACCTAGTCAAACCCTCAACAGCCCATTTAGATGCACAATAAGGTGCAACCTGTAAAAAGTATAATCAAATGAAAATGCAGTTGAAAAAAAAATGCAGCAACCTACTGTAAAGCATAGAAGATACATTTACTACAGATTCCTACCACATTGATGATGACACTAACGGCAGACATCACAAACAAAACTTACCATTCACTGAACGAACCGAATCCCTGGCCCACTCTAGCTTTCTATTTCTTTAATTCCATTTTGTTGTTTTATCATAGTTATCATTGTGAATTATCCTATCATCAGTATATAAAGATTTACTTCACAATCTTTCTTGCATTAACTTGAATGAACACGAATTAAAATTTGCAACCACATTTCTATACTGATTTTCCCACTAAATTTATTACAACAATCAATTAAAAAGGAAATATTAGAACAAAGCTACACAAAATAAATTATTGCAAAAATCATTTTTACCAGGGCAGCACCAGATCTTCCCCATCCAGAAGACATGTTAACAATAATTCCTTGTTTGCTGGGCAGCATTAGAGGGATGAAATGACGCAAAACATTTGCTATTCCTTTCACATTTGTATCAATTACAGTGTCAAATTCTTCTACTGGTACCTCCCAAATCTTGTTGTTTCTGTTAATGGTACCCGCATTGTTCACTGACCAAAAACAATTTTACATCTCAAAATTAAAAAAGTAATAAAATTTAATAAGGGAAAAAATTATATATGAATACCTATAATATCTGGAACTCCCTTCTTCTCCATTACTAGTTTTGCGAGCTCTTCAACACTACTATTAGATTTCTAACAATTAATAACAATCAAAATTTAACAATCTATTACTGTATAGATCACATTAAAGAACAAACGTTATTGAAAAATTGAGCAAAAAGGGAAAAAAATTAAATACCACGTCGACGTTGAGGAGGAGGTGCTGATTGTTATGGTCGGAGGAGAGTTCAGATTGGAGGGAATTAAGCTTATCCTGAGCTCGAGAGCAGCCGATAACTGTGTGGCCTCTCTTAACTAGTTCTAACGCTAGGGCTCTACCTAGTCCTTTGCTCACTCCGGTTATCATAATTGTTTTTCCGGTTGAACTAGCTCCTCCAGCTCCGGCTGCTGATCTGTTAACCACCCCAAACGACGCCATCGTCATCGTCATCGGACGCCGGAAATGGAATTGTCTGCTGGATTTGTATCTTTATTATTGAGGGGAAAATTTCTTGAATATGGTCTCAAATACTAAGGGCTTTGGGCTGTTTGGGCTATGGGCCACTTGAACCTGCTGTATTGGCGAATATAAGTGAAGACACGTGTTAATGGCCTTATTGGCCCATTTTTTAGTTTACGTGGCTATTAAGATCTCCTCTAATTTTTCTTGGTCCAATTTTTCACTAAAGGGATTTTTTCAAAAATATAAAAACAAAAAATAAAAATATATCTATAAAATATTTATTTTTTAATTTTAAATTTTAAAAAATCTCATTTTTAAAAATATATATCACTCTTCTAAATTACAAGGGTGTGTGCATTAATAACATGTATTATTTCCGTTTAAAGCTTAAATTTAAATTGTAATATTTTTTTCTCCGTATATAAAATTAATTAGAACAAAGGTGTGTGTGTGATATAAACAAAATTTAAAATTATATAAAAATTCTAAAGTATTTCTCAATTTTAAAATACAAGTTTCATTTATATTTTTTCTTTGCTATTGTTTTCCACCAAAGATTCTTTTTTTTTTCTCTTAATTGTTTATCCTATGAGTTGATTTTATCACAACTTTTTAAAAAATTTTTCAATAAAGTTTTTTAATTTTAAATTATTCTTATTTTGTTTTTGACTATGCAAAGGCACAGAGAAATTTTAACCGGAAATAATAACATTGAGAGATTTTATTATAATAAATTAAAATTTAGAGATATTAATAGTATAAATAGAAAATTTCAAAAATGGTTTGTAAAATTAAACTCTTGTACTCTAATAATTGTAAATTTTTTTTGGTTGAATGATATTAAAATTTTTATTAAAATTAAAAAGTTTCATAGAATAAGAAGTTTTGAGCTTAGGCTATTCCCATCCACTATTATGATATGAATTTTCACCACAAACTAGAGAAACAGGATTAGAAGAATTTTCTTTTTTTGAATTTAAGAATGTATGTCATAATTATCTAATTAGATTGTTATTTTAATTAGAAATGTCTAGTTAGAATAATCGTTGTATTATTTATATTTTTTAATAAAATGGTTATAGATTTGTCCCTCACTGCATTTAGTCTCCAAATGGGAAAAAATTGCTATATTGTTGTAGTGTATAAGAAAATAGAAAATAATAAGAAATATAATTGCTAAAATAAAAAGGAAGCACACAAAATAAAATTAAAAGACAACCATCATCCTTTTTCCCTTTGCTTCTGGTAATGCGTTTTGTTTCTGAACTTATAACTTAACAGTATTAAATATAACTCTTACCACATAAAAAGCGCACTAGTGACAACGGGCAAACATGATCTTTCAATGGTTTATTGAGAATCAAATTAAATTTCAATTCAATTGAATCGAGCAAGCAAGTTTAAGAAGAAATTGTTATCTACTGCTTTAAAAATGGATGGCTTAAAAGTTGAGATGCGGTCGGACGAAGATTTGGATCAACTTGCAGACATTTAAGAATGAAGTCTCTTGAATTTGAAGTGAGATAATCAGGAATCGGAGGCAACTCACCCTTGCCAATCTTATACATTGCCTGTACTCTGTCCAAATCTGGGTATGGACGTTGACGAGTTAACATCTCCAAAACAGTGCAACCAAGACTCCATATATCAGCTTTAACATTATATCCTTTACTTGAATTCACAACCTCAGGAGCCATCCACCATGGCGTCCCATGGCTAGACTTGATGGTACACTCAATCACCTTGGCCAATCCAAAGTCTGCAAGTTTCACAGTCCCATTTACATTTACTAATATATTTGCACATTTTAGATCTCTATGAATCACACTCTGATCATGGAGATACTTCAAACCATGCAAAATCTGCCTTGTGTAGGCAGAGACTTGAGAATCTTGAAGCGGGTACTTCTTATAAAGCTTGTCAAGGGAGCCTTTACTTGCAAGCTCAAGAAAAATATAGAGAGTAGAGTCGGCCTTTTCTGTACCATAATATTGGATAATGTTCTCATGATTAAATTGACATAAGAAATCAATCTCTTTCTGAGCTGTAATGAGAGAATCTTCACTTGGAAACTTATTAGTTTCCTTGGCAGCAAAAAAGAATCCTTGAGCAGCAAATCCTTCATGCACCAATCCATATGATCCTTGTCCTAGAAAGTCACCTTTTTCCCAATCTTTGATTTCAGGTGTCTGTATATTATTGATCTGCCATATATACATTAGTTGAATACAATTGATTAACACAAGTTTGTTATATATGCGTTTATATATGAATTGAAAGTAGGTAGAATTGTTACCTTATTGTGGGTCATCATTGTCGCCAAACATATCCTGAACTCAGTATCTGTCCCACTCCCATTCCTATGATCAAAAAGCCATTCATGGTGTGATTGCTGAGCATGCAGAATTATTAACGCACATACTGAACTCTTTTTAGATTTTAATAGATCCCAAAATCTTTCTGAACACTTTTTAGATTCTAATAGATCCCAAAATCTTCCTGTGGCATCTTCATATAGTTGAGAAATATGGCTCAATTCCTTTAAAATGGCAACATATTGAATCCATCCGCGAGAACGAATTTCATTTTGATCCACTATTCGTTCTACAGATAATAAAATTTCAACATTAGACAGACACTCGCCCATTTTTGTCAACATCTGATCGAACATGTTATGAAATGGTCGAAGTTCTTCCCATGGAATTGCATATCGGGTTGGTTCTTGAATGGTGTCACACAAAAGGCGAGAAAATGTTTTGAAGTGATGAGCATCAGCGAACAAAGATCCAGTGCTTGTGGTCGTCTCCATACTCAAAGCCATGTCATAGCACAACTTGTTTGCTAAATCAATAACAATCGGAAAAATTTCCCTTAATGTGTTAGGCCTCTCTTTGAATAATTTTAGACGAGAAGAAGAAGTTTCCCCCAACAACCCCTTCAGTATCTTCCGGCAATCAATATACAAATTAGGATCCTCGTGAATAAGCAACATACTTAATAATGATACAGACACTAGATGTGAATATTCATAATTTGCTTTAGTTATAAAGTCCAAAAAATATTCAATTATTACCTTCCCAAGCTGTTTTTTAACTGGAGAGGATGATCTATAAAACTTCACCAAGGCTTTCACCAGAGACCGCGAAATATTTATCTGGAGACTTTCGGAGGATTCCAGATCGACAAAGATTTTCTTCAATAAAAAATCCATGTCGTCAGGATCAAAAGCGCGTGGTACCCCTCTACGCGTGCTAAGCATGCGTTCAACCTTTTCTTCAATCTCTTCCAGGGTTGTTTTGATTAATCGACTAAAGTTGCGGCAGGTGTCTAAGTTAAGAGGATCATCCTCCTCAACTGAGCAGTTACCTGAAATTTCCGAAATTTGAAGATGGTCGATGTCATTGTTGGCCATTGATCTGTATAGCCAGTAGAGGAATCGCAATAAGCAGTACCCCAACAACTGAAAATGGAAAACAGAGCGAGCTCTCTCGGTACCAATATTGTTCTTCAGTAATAATTATTTATAAAGCAGTTCAACAACTGGGTTCTGGTTTAAGATGCAAATGAATTGTTAATCGTTGGATTATAATTTATTATTAATGTCTCTGTCCATTTTACCGAGTTACCCTTTAAAGTCTGCAAATTCACCTTTTTTTTTTTTTTTTTTTTGAAGGTACTGCAAATTCACCTTTAGTTGTTGAAGTATATCAATTTCTTGGTCAAAGACTACGAATTCCTACCTGTTTCCAGTTTTCATATTAAAATGTCTTCCTCATATTGACTAAGTCCAAAGCTGAAATTTCTTCGTTCTCCGTTGCTTCGCGTTATGTTAGTATGAATAATTTGAGTAATTCCTGCCGTTTGATTAGTTAAAATATATATTAAATGCATTTCATTTTTTAATTTCTGGAGCATATCATCAATTATTTAATTCAATGACTACAAATTCCTACAAGTTTTTAACACCAAGGTCTGACTACACGTAATTATTTTATTCTTCTAATTCTAGAATTCTTACAGTTAGAATAACATTTGTAATATATAATTTTTTGGAGTATTTCTTTGATACACCGATTTATGCTTATATTTATATTTATATTTTTACATATTTTTCTTCAAAAATCCTCTTAAAAATAAAAATATTTTCAAAAATACCTTTTTTATTTTTTAATTTTAAAAATACCCCTTTTTAGAAATATATTTTTAATATAACATTTGATATATTAAAAATACACTCTATTTTTAAAAAATACATTGAGAATATATTTAATATATCAAAAAAATAGAAGTATAAAACTATTATATGTTTAGTTATATATCGATATATGTTATATATAACAACATATACGTGTTAAATTTTAAAAGAATAAGAGTATAAAACTATTATATATTTAGTTATATGTCCATATATATTACATATAACAATATAAATGTATTAAAAAAAATAAAAGTATAAAAGTGATATACGTTTAGTTATATATCGGTATATATTACATAGAATAATATATATTATATAGAACAATATATATTACATAGAACAACATATACTCATTAAAATTTAAAAGAATAAGAGTATAAAAATAATATATATTTAGTTATATGTCGATATATATTACATATAACAATATATACCTATTAAATTTCAAAAAACTAAAAATATCAAAGTGATATATATTTAGTTATATGTCGATATATATTATATAATAATAATATATATGTTAAAAACTTAAAATAATAAGAATATAGAGGTGATATATGTTTAATTATATGTCGGTATATATTATATGTAAAAATATATATATTTAGTTATATATCAGTATATATTTGGATATATGTCAATATATATTTGTATATACCAGTGTATATTATATAGCTAACAAAAAACAGTTAAAAAACATATAAAAATCACAAAAAATAAATATAAAAAAAGATAAAAATACAATAAATAAATAAATCGCTGCAAAACTCAAAATATATAAAAAATGGTATAATGAAATAAAAAAATATATCATACTTTTCCACTTTTTTTTAGTATATCAGGTGTAGGGTATGAGTTTATTCTTTTTATTTCCCTTTTTTCTAAAAAAAAAATTGAGATGTATTATATGGAAAATGTAAAATAATAGTTAGTGGGTTAGCACAATCTCTAAAGGAAAGTCTTATTCTTAAATGTCTATTTATTTGCTTTTTTTTTAAAAAATTTTAAAATTTATATTTTTTAATTAATTAAAGTACCATTTTTTAGCATTGAGATAACCTAGGCTCATCCTACGCATGAAAAAAGGTTGGCAGATATTCAAATAAAAAAAAAACACTTGACTAGATATCTGCATCATCCTCAATTTCATATTCCTCTTCTATCATGTCTTCATTATAATTCTCTACATAATATTTAATTATTTAATAGGTTTTATTTTAATTTTAGAATACTATGTAACGGCAAATTACATAAAAAAATCTAAAAAACACATCATTTACACTAATTATTACTTATTGTTAATATTGTTCTCATTCTAATTTTTCTTAATACATATTTTTATTATAAAATTTTGTACTTTTTCTCACATTTATATAATTTTCATTGAAAAAAAGGTTACATAGCTCAAAATTATAAAATATTTTCAACAATTATAGTATTAATATTCGACAGATCACTGATAGAATACTAACATAATCATCATGAAAATTCACATAATATTGAAATAAGTATATACAAACAAAAACTCGATGAAATTGCATAATACTTACTAAAAATAACATATTCCCTGCTAAAAATTATATCTTTGATATTTTATACATAATTTTTAGCATCATAAAATTTCCTTCAAAAATTATGAGTTTTTCTTAACTTTGTATAATTTTTAGTTCAAAAAGTTATATTATGTGAAATTACATAATACTCCCTAAAACCAATACATTTTCTACTATACATTACATGTGCTATCTGTAATTTTCAGTATTATGCAATTTTCTTTGAATATTTTATAGTTTCTCCTAACTCTTATGTAAATTTTATTTCAAAAAATTTCATAATGTGAAATTACATAATACTTACTAAAAATAACATATTGACCGCTGAAAATTATATAATTATTGATATTCTGTAATTTTTAGTATCATTAATTTCATGCAAAAATCATGTAATTTTTTCTTACTTTTATATAATTTTTAGTTCAAAATGTTACAGAATGTGAAATTACATAATGCTCACTGAAAACAACATATTGACTACTAAAAATTTCATAATATTTGATATTCTATAATTTTAAATATTATGTGATTTTCTCCAAAAAATCTATAATTTTTCTTACTTTTATGTAATTTTTAGTTTAAAATATTATATAATTAGAAGTTACATAATAGTCCACAAAAATCACATACTGATAAGTTAAAATTACATAATTTTTGATATTCTATAAATTTATTACTATGTATTTTCTTTGAAAATTATATAGTTTTTTCTTATATTTATATAATTTTTTTTTCAAAAAGTTGCATAATTAAAAATTACATAATAGTCCTTAAAAAGCATGTACTAGTAAGTTAAAATTACATAATTCTTAGATTTTAGTACTATATAATTTCCTTTTAGCTTTTCCCTATATTTATGTATTTTTTTATTTCAAAAAGTTGTATAATTGTAAGTTATATAATAGTTCATAAAAACCATATACTAATGGGTCAAAATGACGTAATCCTTGATTTTCTATAGATATTAGTGTTATGTAATTTTCTTTGAAAATTATATAGTTTTCCATATATTTATGTAGTTTTTGTTTTAGAAAGTTATATAATTAGAATTTATATAATAGTCCATAAAACCACGTATTGATCGGTCAAAATTACATAATTTTTAATATTCTATAGATTTTATACTATATAATTTTCTTTAAAAATTATATAGTTTTTCCTTACATCTATATAGTTTTTGTTCAAAAAAGTTATATAATAGTCCAATAGAATCACATATTAACCGATGGAAATTATATAATTCTTGATATCTATAATTTTTAGTTTTATGTGATTTCTTATCAAATTTATATTGTTTTCACTTAATTTTATATAATTTTTAGCTAAAAAGATACATAATGCGAAACTATATAATTCCTACAAAAAACTATAAATTGACTGTTACAAATTACATAATCTTGATATTATGTTGGTTTTAATTTTTTTGTAATTTTCTTCAAAAATTATGTAGTTTTTTTATTACTTTTATGTGATTTTTAGTTCAAAAAGTAACATAATATTAAATGACATAATGCTAACTAAAATTCACATATTGACCGCTATAATTTAAATAATTCTTGACATTACGTAATTTTTTTTTATAATTTCCTTCTAAATTTTATATAGTTTTTCTTTACTTTTATATAATTTCTAGTTTAAAAAATTACATTATATAAAAGTACATAATACTCACTAAAAATTACATATTTGATTGCTATAAATTACATAATCATTAATAGTATGTAGCTTCTACTTTTACTACCTAATTTTCAGTATAAGATTCACACAATTTTGCCGTTAAAATATTGCAATGCAAATATTCATTGCATAAAGTTTTATATTCACAAAGTAAAATAAATGTGGCATATTTAATTACTAACTGAATTTATTTTTCTTCAACTAAAATAATAGGAATAATCTTAAATATATATGTATATATATATATATATCATGTTCAAAATGCTTTCTTTTTCAACTAAAAACAAACAACATATTATTTTCTAAACTCACTTTTAACTAAATTTATATGAAATTTTAAATATAAATATCTCAATATTTATATTATTTCTTCATTTTTCATAGTAGAAAAACACTGCCTTCACCCCTCAAAGGGCAAGTGCTACATTAACGAAAGTTAAAAAAAAATTCAAAGTGCCTATTTTTGAATTACATTAACAAAAGTTGTTAGTCAATTTAAGTCACTGAGATTTATTTAATTTTTAGACCACTTAGGACATGATATTATAATTATTGCTATTCAATTTAGTTTGTCCTTAAATTTTTTTTCAATGATAAAATTGTTATGAAAGCTCTTTCATTTAATTATAGGTATTAATTTGTGAGTATTTTAGACTTTTAATAAGAATCAAATTATGTATATGTATTCTTATGATATCAAATTACAAGTCAATAGCTCTTATTTATTATGAAAATTCAAGGGGCAAAATTTAAAAATGCAAAAACAAGGTATAGTTATCATGTTTTTAAAGTAGATACCGTACAAACCGGGAAAAAATGTACATGCATTTTTAATGGACAAATATGAGCTGTCAACGTAATGGCAAGGGGCGGTGTTTTTTATAATTGTAAGACTTAACTTCAGTAAAAATAATTTATTTTAAACAAAATATTTTTTAAAAGATAATCTATTTTAAGGCATTTATATAATTTTTTTTTTATAAAAAATTGATCTAAATTTATTTCTTTTATTTTTATTAAAAATAACTTTAAATTTAGAAAATTGATTTAATATGATTCAATCAGTTTTAAATGATTTTTAATAAATTCAATTTTTAGTATTTCATATTAAATCAATCTCAGATTCTCAATTAAATCAGTTTGATTTTAAAAATACTGCAGATATGTGAAGGAGTTTATTTCTCGCTTAAATTAAGAAAAGTAGGTGTTGAGAAAAAAATCTTTTGTATTTGCTATATTAGTCGAAATAATGGCATACATTTCAAGAGGTTCTCCTTCCGCCTTTGTTTCTGTTGGAAATATGTCTCAATTAATGCATAAAATCAAGCAAAGGAATAATTATATGCTACAACCGTTGTAACAATAAATGCCTACAACGGACCAATGGAATTCTTACACGTAGATTAAATGATTCATTTCATTGGTCCGTTGTATGCATTTAATCTACGTGTAAGAATCTCATTGGTCCGTTGTATGCATTTATTGCTACAACAGTTGTAGCATATAATTATTCCAAGCAAAGACCTGCAAGAAATTTTAAATTTAAAAAATATAACAAATAGTTTTAATTTGATAAGTTAAATTAGATTTTATTTTGATTTTTTTGTTAGTATATCATGTATAAAAATGATATTTCATAGCTATAGCTATAACTACAATCATATAATTATAACCATAATTACAAACACATAACTAAGACCATAACAAATATAAAT
This sequence comes from Garcia nutans, assembly GCA_947685225.1. Classification (NCBI taxonomy): domain Eukaryota; kingdom Viridiplantae; phylum Streptophyta; class Magnoliopsida; order Malpighiales; family Euphorbiaceae; genus Garcia; species Garcia nutans. Next base: position 183,613 of record CANTUV010000075.1, read on the forward strand.
ACAGAAAACTTGATGAAGACCTTTCGAGTATTTAAACTTAAAATTTGCTGTAAAAAATTAGGACTTGTGTATTTTCATAAATTGCAAAAAAAAAAAGGTGATAAAATGACTGACATATTTATAAACTGCAATAAAATAAGAAAAAATTGAAGACACCATTTTGGTAACCAATCTGTTACAACTTGTAATTGCAACTCAGACCCAATAATCACCATCATCTCCATTACTGAAAGACCTTCAAATTACTGATTAAAAAAAACCCTTCATATTCTTGACTCTGTTTCAAACAGAATATCTGCTAATCACTCCAACTCTGTTTCAGCTCAATTAGTATCAGTGCAAAAACATATAGATTATGAGGTAGTGGAAACAGAGTAACAAGAGAGCATTTAGAGGGTGTTTCTCAAAACTTAAAAGCTAGTCAAAACTGATTATAAGCAGTTTTTAGATTATAAGTTGTTTATTTAAGTATTTCTGAAAACTTAAATAGTAGATTATAATCTGATTTTAATCAGTTTTTTAAAAGTTAGGTTTTGCTACTTTTTTTTTAAGCACTTTTTTTTAAGCAGTTTTGACCAAGTAAAAGACCATACTATCCCTACCCAATCTTCAATATTTCAAATTTGTCACCCTATACACTTTATTTTCTATCCAAATTCTTTTATTATTATTATTATTATTATTAAATAAATTTTATTATTATTATTATTAAATAAATTTTATTATTATTATTATTATTAAATAATAATAATTATTATTATTATTATTATTATTAATTGCAAACTAAATTTTGAATTGACATTTAAAAAATTATTTTTATACAATAAATAAATTCAGGGACAGTTTGGTCATTTTGACAGTTTCTACAATTAAAAACTGATTATAAGCTGATTTTACAGAAACACTTAACTGATTATAAAATGATTATCAGCTGATTATTAACTAGTTTACAGAAACGCTTAACTGCTTATTTTTAATCTGATTATAATCTAAAAATTACTTATTCACAATAAGCTGAAAAGCTCGAGAAACACCCTCTTAGTCACTTTTTTTCTCCTATCTTATCTTTTGTCAATTGGCCTTCACGTGACCAAACTTAACTCTTTCCTATACGGACAACAAACCAGCCCCCATTCCCAAATGTACTACATAACTACACTTATACTATATTTATTACTATTACAACTTCTCTCACTGTCTATAGTTCTCTCACTGTCTATCGTCTTCTTCTTTCAAGACATTCCAAAACTCACAAATCTGTACCATACCCATTTAAGGTTTTGGTCAGTTTGATCTGAAAGTTGAGTTCTTTTAGTACAAATTGATCAGAAAAAACTTTAGAAAAGAAAAAAAATAAGAAAATGTGTTATGTGGGGAAAGCAACAAAGATCTTCATTTTCATTGTGACAGTTCTTGTTGTGCTTGGTCTTACCTTGGGATTTGGGTTTTTACGCCATACCCACAAAAAATCTCACCAATGCTCCGGTGATTCTTGCTATTCTCCGCCGCCCTTTACTTTCTCTAACCCCAATCCTTCTCTTAATCCAACCCCACCTAATTCTAACCCTGTCTCAGCCGTAAATCGGCCTAGTTCTCCTGACTCTGGATCTATCCAACCCACTGGTCCAAGCCCACCTCAAATTAGCCCTCCTAACTCGAACCCAAGTCCTCCCCCGTCTGATTCTATTCCTATTACTCCTCCTCCGCCGTCGCCGCCGCTATTGTTGTTGTCTCCGCCTCCGCCAGTTGGGCCAGTTATAACTGGGGTTCGGCCGCCATCGTTTAATCCGCCTGGTAACGCAGTGTTGGTGGCTCCTGGTCCTTTGAATGCTTAGCTGTTCAGTTAATTTTTTTATTTAAATTTCATTTGTCAGTACTTTGTTAAGATAAAATTTTGATGGAGTTGTATAGAGGTGGTTGTAGATTGATTTCATTTTTCGAATTTTCCCCTTTCAGGGGTCTTGGATTGTCATGGTGGATTGTGGTTGTTACCATTCTTGAAATTTAGTTGAATTAAATTCTTTATTTCTTTTATTAAGCTGATGACTAAGGCAAATATGTAATTTTCTTTTTCTCCTTTCCTGGATTTCTCTCCTATGGAAAGCTAATTTTATAAAAGTCCCGTGTTCTGTGTATTGATTCATATGGGCAATTAAATGAGTTTTGATATTAGAGGTGATATTGTAATTTCAATCTTAAATCAGGTTTGAAAATGATATTATGAAGATCAAGGGTAAAGCAAAATTTGTTCAGGGGTGGTCATTTTCGGTTCGGTTGGCCGAACCGAACCGAACTGCAAAAACCGAATAAAAACCAATCAAATATATTAGTAATCGAAATCGAACCGACCAGTCGATTAATCGAAAAAAATCGAACCGAAAATTTTCGGTCGGTTACGGTTCAGACCGAAAAAATTGATTTAGACCAAAAAAATTCGGTCTGTTTCGGTTTAGACCAAAAAAATTAGTTTAGACAAAAAAAATTCGTTCGGATTCATTATAAACCAGCGGTTTTACATCAAACCAAAAAAATCAGCAGAAACCAACAAGAAAATTTAAATGTAAAAAATATATCTAATATTTTTTATTTGATAAGTTATATCACATTTTATAGCTTTTATTTTGATTTCATGTATAAAAGGCCATTTTATATAAATAAAATGAGCCAATTCATACAACTCCATAAAAAAAAAAACCAACAGTATAATTTTGTTTTTTGTTATTTTTTTTTGAACTTTTTTGTTAAAAATTTCATACAGTATTTACTATATAATTTTGAATTAATCAAACAGCAGAGGGTTAGTCAAAGTCATACTAACATAATGGAAAGGAACAGTGAGCTAAGAAATTTCAGCTTTGGACTTGGTCAATATTTATGAGGAAGACATTTTTAATATGAAATTAGAAACCAGTAGGAATTTGTAGACTTTGATTAAGTAATTGATCACAAACTCCAACAACTGAAAGTGAATTTGTAGACTTCGAAGGCTGACTCAGTAAAATGGACACAGACATTAATAATAAATTATAATCCAACGATTAAAAATTGATCTGCATCATAAGCCAAAACCCAGTTGTTGAACTGGTTTATAAATTGATTATTAGTGAAGAACAATAGTGTTACCAAGAGAGAGAGAGAGATCGCTCTGTTTTCCTTTTTCACTTGTTGGGGTACTGCTTATTGTGATTCCTCAACTGACTATACAGATCAATGGCCAACAATGACATCGAACATCTTCAAATTTCGGAAATTTCAGAGAAGAGCTCAGTTCAGGATGATATTGATCGTCTTAAATTAGACATCTGCAACTGCAGTCCACCAATTAAAAGAACCGTGGAAGAGATTTGTGCAGTGGTTGAAGGCATCAATGGCATGTGTACGGGGGAATCAGTCACTTTTGCTTCTGATGACATGCGACATTTCTTGGAGAAAATATTTTGCGAGCTGAAATCTGCCGAAAGTCATCAGATAAATACTTTGCGTACTCTTGTGAAAGCCTTAGTCAAGCTTTATAGATCATCCCCTGCAGGTAATAAAGAGTTTGCCAAGGATTTAATTGAACGTTTTTTGCAATTTATAACTGAAGGATGTCATGCAATTCAGCCACACAAATATTCTTGTCTAGTGTCTGTGTCATTATTATGTATGTTGCTTAACAAGGATTTTCAAGGAGATCCTTTGTATCTTGATTGCCGGAAGACTCTTAAGGGGTTGTTGGAGGACACTTCTCGTTCTCCTCTAATAAAATTATTCATAAAGAGGCCTGATACTTTAGGGGAAACTTTGCCAATTGTTAATGATTTAGCATGTAAGTTGTGCTTTGACATGGATTTAAGTATGAAGACAACCAGAAGCACTGGATCATTGTTCGTTGATGCTCCCCACTTCAAAACATTTTCCCGCCTTTTGTGTGATACCTTCCAAGAACGAGATCGATGTCCTGTTCCTGCGAAAGAACTCAAGTCATTTGCTACCATGTTCGGTATGTTATTGGCAAAAATGGATAAGAGTCTCTATAACGTGGAAAATTTATTATTTGTAGAACGAATAGTGGATCAAAATGAAATTTATTCTCGTGGATGGGTTCAATATCTTGTCATTCTGAAGGAATTGAACCGTATTTCTAAACTACTTGAAGGTGCCGAAGAAAGATTTTGGGATCTAATAAAATCCAAAAAGAGTTCAGTATGTGCGTTGATAATTTTTCGTGCACAACTATCAGATCATGAATGGCTTTTTGATCATAAGGATGGGACAGATACAGAGTTCGGGATATGTTTGGCGAGAATGATGACCCACGATAAGGTAACAATTCTACCTATTTTCAATATATATATATATATGCTTATATACATTGTCGAATGACTTGGAACATTTTTTAATGAAGACTCGATTTAATGACCACACTCGAAATATTGAGAGCAAAAACGAATTTTCATTTGAGGTATATGGTGGCACTCAACGATTTGCTGTTTGGAGCGATCCAATTTGTTGTTAGGGTTATATATAAATATTTTGCATTAAGCTTTTTTTTTTCTTTTCTTTTGTTTGTACTTTTTGTTCACTTAAAAATTAAGTATTCCCTCTCTTTGTCGGTCTAGGTAGGTCATATTAATCCCTGCATTATTATTATTTTTTGTTTGATTTCTTCCGTTATTATTGTTTGCTTGTCATGAACAAATTTATGTTAATTAATTGTATTTAACTGCTGTTTATTGAGCAGATCAACAATATACAAAGACCTGAAATCAAAGATTGGCAGAAGGGTGACCTTCTTGGAAAGGGATCATATGGATCAGTGTACGAAGGATTTTCTGCTCAAGGATTCTTTTTTGCTGCCAAGAAGATTTATTTTAGCAGTGAAGATTCTCTCACTACAACTCAAAAGGAGATTGATTTCCTAAGTCAATTCAATCATGAGAATATCATCCAATATTATGGTACAGAAAAGGGTGATTCTACTCTTTATATTTTTCTTGAGCTTGCAAATAAAGGCTCCCTTGACAAGCTTTATAGGAAGTATCCACTTCAAGATTCTCAAGTCTCTGCCTACACAAGGCAGATTTTGCATGGTTTGAAGTATCTCCATGATCAGAATGTGATTCACAGAGATATAAAATGTGCAAATATATTAGTAGATGTAAATGGTACTGTGAAACTTGCAGACTTTGGATTGGCCAAGGTGATTGAGTGTACCATCAAGTCTAGACATGGGACTCTGTGTTGGATGGCTCCTGAAGTTCTCGTTTCAAGTAAAGGATATAAGGTTAAAGCTGATATATGGAGTGTTGGTTGCACAGTTTTGGAGATGTTAACTTGTAAACGTCCATATCATGAGTTTGATCAGTTAGAACAAATAATGTATAAGATTGGTGAAGGTGAGTTGCCTTCTATTCCTGATTCTCTTACTCCGAATTCAAGAGACTTCATACTTCAATGCCTGCAAGTTGATCCAGATCTTCGTCCAACCGCGTCTGATCTGTTAAGCCATCCATTTTTAGAGGAGCAAAGACCATTCGTCAAGCCCCAAAATCGTGTTAGCAAGTAATGTTAAAATATATTTACTGCTGCAATTAGGTGCTTGGGTCTGATATTTTCCATGTGTTTATTTCTAGATTTGATTTAGTCAATAAGGGTTACATAGTTCTCTTAGTTTCATTGTTGAATTTGGTTTGTGTTTCTGTTGAACATGAGTTGTGTTTCCTGCAAATTAGGATTTAGTTGCTATCTGTTTTGTATTTAAAGAAGTTCTTATCAAATAAAAATGGTGTGTCAATTTCCAGCAATCAATTTTTGTATGTTTACCACCTAGTCGATTAAATTTCTCTAAGAATATTTGTTCTGTTTTTGCTGTTTTAGTTTCCATTTTTTCAACAAATCGTAGCATCCTTTAGTGCTACAACAGTCGTATATAATTATTCAGGTTCATAAATTGATTTGGTTATACAATCAATTAATTCCGGGTGGGATTTAAATCTGAATAAATTTAAATTTTTTAATAATTCATTTCGTCATTAGCATTAGGTGGAGAATTTCTGAAAACAAGATCAATTGTTAATTAAAAGTCTTAATAAATGTCAATCAATTTTTACTAAAATGATTCAGTGGCATGTACTTTTTTAACATCGTTGTGATCAAAGATACATATGTTTCTTAAAAAATTAAAATCGAGTGATTGGAAAAATAAATATGTTACTTTAGATCTGTTTGGCATGCTTAATATTGTTTTTTTTTTTTTCAGTTTTTATTGCCCAACTATTAAAGAAAAATAAACTTTTCCTAGCTAAGCTGTATTTATTTAGTTTTTTAGACACTTTGGACATTTAAGGTAGGCGTCCGGTCGATCAGTTAATTAACCGACCAAACCCCAAATTAACCGAAACTTTCGAATGCATAATTTTTTGACCAAACCGATTAAATTTTGATAATTAACCGAATCAATTGATTTTTTTTATTTTATTATAAAAAATTATATTTAATATAAAAAATAAATTTAATTAAATAATTAAACAAAATTTATTAAAAAATTAAATAAAAAATAACTAAACAAAATTTCTTAATCATCTCGGCTTCTATTTAGTGAAGATGATAAAGGCAACTAAAGTTTTGGTATGTTATGCCAAGTAAGTTCCTATTTCCCTTTTTCATTACTCTTCATTTGGTGACTTTTCTCTTTGTACTCCATTTAGATGTTATATTTAAATATTAGTCTTTAATCATATATCATATTATATCTTCTATGGAATGCAGAAGTCTAAAAAACTAATTAATTTTTTTTTTTTGGAAAATCACTTTCTTCTCATATTGAATTTATATATGCATATGTTAGATTTCACATATTTTTGTGAATTCAGTGCTATGTTATATGCTAGAGTAATTTAGCACTCTTATTGAACAGAATGGCATAGAACATAGCAGAGAACAATTAATTCTGGAAAGTTTTGCTAGCTGAAGGCATTGCATACTGTAACAGCCAAATACTTTCTTTGTTATTATGGGAAACACTGGTTTTTCTTTGGAGCTATGCGCTTTTCTTTTTGTTGCTATGACATCTTCAATTCAATTATTAAGATTCTTTCCTATTCCTAAACACAGGGTTTAAGCATTTGAGTTTAAGTTTGGGTCAGGCTTCTAGAGCTAATATTGGTTCAAGCCTCATCATTGCGTATACGTATAGGCTCAATGCTAAGACTGGCCCAAGAAAAATTTTACTTAGAGCAAGCAAACAAGCCTTTAAATTTTCTATAGTTGATGATGCTGGAGTTGTATTTTCAATCAGATCAGACCTTTCTTCTAGTTTGATTTTCAATTTATAAATATTAAATTTTTAACTAAAAATCAACTCATTAACAAAATTATTATGAATAGAGTTCTAAAAGTGATATAAAGATTGAGCATATCACAAGAAGTATATTTCTTCTTTTCTTTTCACTTTCAATGTGCATCTCAGCTTTTTGTATGACAATCATTTGCCATACCACTCCTTGGCAATTAATTTGATCAACTTTGAACTTAATTGATTGAAGAAAAGAAAGAAAAAAAAAGGCCCATTTATATATTATGATTGAATAATGTAAATTTCAAATTCAATTATTAATTTTGATAAACAATTTTCTTTATTCTTTATTGATTTTGTAATTTCTACATTAATAATTTTCATTTGACAAAACTTTATTATTTTTATTTTATTTTGCATTAATAAGCTTTATAATGTCCCTTTGATGTGTGTGTGTGTGTGTATACATACACACACACACACACACACATATATATATAAAGGAGGAAATATGAATTTTTATCCATTTGTTTATAATTTTTATAGTTAATTTATCTAATTTTCACTCTATAAACTTGATAAATACATAATATTTGTTAGTGTTTCTTTTCTTATTCTGATTATATCTTTTTGTTTATATATACCTAATTTGATTATTGATGTTCCTGCACAAAAGTATTATAAAGGTTCAACTAAAAGTAAGTATATTTATATTCTTACAATACTAAAAAAATTAGTTATAGTTTTATTTTTTAAAAGATTTTTTTTTAATTTTAGGATCACAATGAATTTTTTTATTTCATTGGAATATTTTAATTTGTATTATAAGTAATTTTTTCTTTAAAATTATAAGTTAATTTTTCTTTTTTAAATATTATTTATGGCATGTAAATATTAAAATGTAAGAAATTAAAAATTATTGTATTAAGTACTTAATTTTTAATTTAAAAATTTATTAAAAATTAAGAATATAATATTGAGATTATGAAATATGCTGAAATTTTATAAGTCGTACAATTTGTATTAATACAAAAAATATTTATTATCTATAAAAATACTAATACTTATATTTATTTATAATTTTTATAACTAATATAATTTGTATGATATGATTTAGAATTAGTAAATGTAGTATTAATAAAAATACATAATTAATTTAATATTAATATAAATGCATAATAAAATAATGGAATGCATAGCTAGTAATAATAATACATCTAAACCAAATCAAGAGAACTCAATTGCTGAAAATGAAACATGTTACTGTCAATATCACAATACAAAAACAAAAAAAGAAAAAAAAAATCGCAATTACTCAATTGTACAATTCTGGAACTAGCACATGCATTTAGCCATTAATCTTCTCCATACTTAATGCTACTGAAAAGCCATTAATACAGGGCTTGCCATGGAAGGAAAAGGAAAGAAAGACACCATTTTGGTAACCAATCTGTTACAACTTGTAATTGCAACTCAGACCCAATAATCACCATTATCTCCATTATTGAAAGACCTTCAAATTACTGATTAAAAAAAACCTTCATATTCTTGACTCTGTTTCAAACAGAATATCTGCTAATCACTCCAACTCTGTTTCAGCTCAATTAGTATCAGTGCAAAAACATATAGATTATTAGGTAGCGGAAACAGAGTAACAAGAGACAGCATTTAGTCACTTTTTTTCTCCTATCTTTTCTTTTGTCAATTGGCCTTCACGTGACCAAACTTAACTCTTTCCTATCCAGACAACAAACCAGCCCCCTATTCGCAAATGTACTACATAACTACACTTATACTATATTTATTACTATTACAACTTCTCTCGCTGTTGTCTATCGTCTTCTTCCTTGACATTCCAAAACTCACAAATCTGTACCAGACCCATTTCAGGTTTTGGTCAGTTTGATCTGAAAGTTGAGTTCTTTTAGTACAAATTGATCAGAAAAAAATTTAGAAAAGAAAAAAATAAGAAAATGTGTTATGTGGGGAAAGCAACAAAGATCTTCATTTTCATTGTTACAGTTCTTGTTGTGCTTGGTCTTACCTTGGGATTTGGGCTTTTACGCCATACCCACAAAAAATCTCACCAATGCTCCGGTGATTCTTGCTATTCTCCGCCACCCTTTACTTTCTCTAACCCCAATCCTTCTTTTAATCCAACCCCACCTAATTCTAACCCTGTCTCAGCCGGAAATCGGCCTAGTTCTCCTGACTCTGGATCTAACCAACCCACTGGTCCAAGCCCACCTCAAATTAGCCCTCCTAACTCGAACCCAAGTCCTCCCCCGTCTGATTCTATTCCTATTACTCCTCCTCCGCCGTCGCCGCCGCTATTGTTGTTGTCTCCGCCTCCGCCTCCGCCAGTTGGGCCAGTTATAACTGGGGTTCGGCCGCCATCGTTTAATCCGCCTGGTAACGCAGTGTTGGTGGCTCCTGGTCCTTTGAATGCTTAGCTGTTCAGTTAATTTTTTTATTTAAATTTCATTTGTCAGTACTTTGTTAAGATAAAATTTTGATGGAGTTGTATAGAGGTGGTTGTAGATTGATTTCATTTTTCGAATTTTCCCCTTTCAGGGGTCTTGGATTGTCATGGTGGATTTTGGTTGTTACCATTCTTGAAATTTAGTTGAATTAAATTCTTTATTCCTATTATTAAGCTGATGACTAAGGCAAATATGTAATTTTCTTTTTCTCCTTTCCTGGATTTCTCTCCTATGGAAAGCTAATTTTATAAAAGTCCCGTGTTCTGTGTATTGATTCATATGGGCAATTAAATGAGTTTTGATATTAGAGGTGATATTGTAATTTCAATCTTAAATCAGGTTTGAAAATGATATTCTGAAGATCAAGGGTAAAGCAAAATTTGTTGCAGGATTTCTTTAATGGTGCTCAGGATTGTCATATGATTAAGAGTTGAATTGCTGCTACCGATGATTTTAGTGGGGGATTAGGGTGCTAAAATAAGCATTTTTGCATTTGTTTTGCCTGACTGACATTTCAGATACTTGAAATCAATGATTCTGTCTTACTGTAAAGACGCCAGAGAAGAAACAGTTGAGAATTGGCCTTTTCTTGAACAATCCAATATTTATTGAACTGCAAATTGGCAATTAAGAAATGGGGAAAGAAAATTCTAATGCATAATAATTACATTTCTTCGGTTTCTTCTTTAAATTGTAGGTTTGCCAAGGAATGGAGATTGCAGCTAGTAGATGTTCAGCGGTAAATGGAATAACAGCTTTCTCCTATGGGGAATTTACAAAGGTAAAACATTTTGAAGCTTTTCTTCAGAATTTACACATAAATATTGCTCTGCTACTTTGAAAGTATTTTCATCATTTGTAAGCACAAATTTAGTCTTTTATGAAAATTTCTGCAATCTTTACCAAAATTGTTGCTTTGTTTATTTGCCGACTGCCAATAATTTGGATATTTTTCAAATCAACTTGCAAGCTGAAACACGTGTCTTTTGCGTACATGATTTTTATACTGAGATAGGAGAATAGAACCCATTGCTTCAAAAGCTAATTTGGTGAGTCTGATATTTGTGATAATTACTCAAAACTTTCATTGGAAGTTAAATGTGCTAAATCAATATGGATTTTTTTTTATTTTAAAATATTTTCTAAACAAAATAACTACACTAAATATTGTTTAATTGCTCAATTTTTCATGCAATTATCATTCTTAAATGGATTAGTTCCCTGTTTCTTTGCTGATGTTTGCCATGATTATCTCTATTCCCCTGTTTTTGGGGGGCATCATATGCTTCCACAGAGTATTTTGAATTCTTTACTGCACAATATCTAATATTAAATTACCAATTTGCATCTGGATGAAGATGCAAACATTTAATCTATTTTTTTTGCAGATATAAGAATGATATCCATTATATGCTACTGCCAAGTCAAACTCCTGCATTTTTAGTCATTGTGAAAATTGAGTAGTATGTCCTGTTTAATATTGGTATGGGAAACTGAAGTTGCTAAACAAGGGGCATGTAGTAGTCATATTTTGCTTTATACCATGAACAAACTTACAAACCCTAGATTTACAGAGAAATTCACCAAGAAAGAGCAAGAGTAAAGTAACTGTAAATAAAATTTATTGATTGTTATCCCTCCTGGAGAGATGAGAAGATAAGAGATTTTCTTTCCATATTGAGCTTGGGCTATTCAGAGTAATCTTTGGGCTATGCGGAGGTGGCAACCATCCTTTTGGGATAATTACACTCTTCATCATGTTTTATAATTTTTTTTTTATTTTTACCAGTGATATTTTAGTAATTTTACTATAAATTCATAATAAATACATAATAAAACATAAAAATTTATAAATTCATAATAAACGTATAATAAACTCATAATAAATTCAAAATAAATTCATAATAAACTATTTAAATATGGTATTTTTGTAAAAAATTTATAAATTCTAATAAATCTGTAAATATTTTTAAAAATATGATAAATTTAAATTTTTTTTATTTTTTCTGATATTTTTGTAAAGACCTCCATCCTTTTCATGCTCATCCCTTGCTAAACTATGACCCTCTGGTATTGAAAAAAAAAAAGAGGAAAAATCACACTATCTATTATATTTTATAATTTTTTTTTCATATCTATCAGAAGTATTTTAGTCATTTTATAATAAATTCATATTAAACCATGTAAATTCATAAACTCATATTAAACCATGTAAATTCACAAACTCATAATAATAAACGTATAATAAACTCATAATAAATTTAAAATAAATCCATAATAAACTATCTAAATTTAGTATTTTTATAAAAAAAAAAAAATATAATTTTTGATAAATCTAAAAATATCTTTAAAAATATGATAAATTTTAAATTTTTTTCTAGTATTTTTATAAAGATGCCAAAAAAAATATTATCCTATGACAAAAAAAAAAAAAACTATCGACACTTTTATTTCTTGGAAGATTTTCTTTTATAGGGACTTGTAATTTTCATTACACACTCTAACCTAAAATATTATGATATTAGATTTATAAGTATTTTTTATTTATATATTTTTCACTAAATTTATTTTTTTACATATAATTTTTTCCTACTTAAAATTTCATTTCAATATGCGGTTCAGGAAAAATTCATACCCATAGATTTGGTTTGGAACTGAAATCAGATTGAAATTGAACCGGTTAAATCAGAATCAAAATCAGTCAAAACTAAAATTATTCTAAATCGAAATCTGAATCTTAATTTATGGTTTGGTTCAGATTCATAATTTTTAAAAATCGTTGAATAACAATTTTTACTATTTGAAACTGTTCGTTTAAATCATTAGAAACTATCTGTTCGATCCATTAAATTAGTGTATTTTATTTAAATTGTTGTATTTATTTTTTTATTTTTTATTTTTTAATTTAAATTTTTTTACTAACCCTATAAATACCATTTATATTTCAAAATTTTTCACATTTCTTAATTTTAATCTCTCTTATTTTTCTCTTTGTACTTTAATCTATATTTACACTATAATCTTTAATATTCTCTAGAATTTATATTTTTTTTAAATTTATTCTCTAATATTTTCAGCAATCTATATTTTTCTTTTTTTAAAAAAAATTATTTACAGTATAATTTTAATTACTTTATTTTATTTTATATTCAAATTTTATTTCTATTATTTTTATTTTATTTCTATTATTTTAAAATTTTTTATCTTATGTATTATTATTTTTTATTCAAAATTTTATTACATTATGATTTCTAAAAAAATGACAAATAATTAAGGTTTAAATTTTGGATCAAAAAAGAAAATAATATAGTTGATGAATATTTTAGACTAATTGACATAGAAAATATAATTGAAGAAATTGAAATGATGATGATAATAATATTCAACAATTATATAAATATAAAGTAAAAGAAATACGTGAGCAAAAAGATATATAAGCAACCTGTCTTGGTGAAGTTGCATATGTATTATTATTATTATTTTTTAATAAATTAATCTTAATATTTTTATTTTTTACTAATTTTAATTAAATTTTTTTTCTAATTTTTTAATTAAAATCACATGCTAAGTGTCTCATAAATTATTTCAAACCATTTTGAATTATTGTAAACCGCTTTTGTATTGCCCATTTGAATTTTCTTCTCAAACTGTCTCTCAAACCGAGGTTCAAATTGAAACCGACAGTTTCTAAACCGTTTTTGAATCGTCCTGTGAAATATTTGATTAAGGTTTAAAATTTTTTTAAATCGGAGCCGGCATTTTGTTAACCGTGGCCATGTCTACTCATAAAGGCTATTGTACATAACTTTTTTTTTTGTAATTATAAGAGATTATTTCTATAATTCAAACTCCACTACAATAATGTTTATTATTGCTCTAAAGTTTTTCTTCTAAGACAAATATAAATATATTTTTACAAAATAAATAAATGAGTATATTTTTAAATTACATTCCTTAATTGGTTGAGTGTATGAGAAGGTAAGAAATATACTATATTTGTCCCTAATTGATTAGCTCTCTTCTTTTTTCATAATAATTAAGAAAAAATAATTATTTTATTAAAAATATAAATTTGCAAGTATTGTTTCTATTATAACTTTATTTTAATATGAGATATATATAATAAGTAGCATTAAATATAGATATAATAAAAATTTAACATATTAACCAATCTATAAAAATAGTAAATAAACTACTATTTAAGATGAATGAAAAAAAAATGAATCTATTAACTGGGGACGGAGGAGGGAGTTATAACGTAGGCAAAAATTTTCTAGAGATTGAACATTGAAGGTTGGACCGTGCTAGAGTCTTCTCTTCAAATGCTACTTGACCAAGAAAATAAAGCCAAAATTTAATTGTATCGTCATTTCTTTCTAGGGTGCAGGAAGCGGCATTCCAGCGATTCAGTCAATATTTGTATATAGTCAAAATTACATAATTCAACAGTAAAACTACATGAATTAATAAAAAGTTATATAATTTAAAGAAAAATTAGATAATGTATCAAGTTATTTAATTTTTTAATTAAAAAAATAATTTTCTATCTTATCATGTAATTTTTTAGAATTAAGTTATGTAATTTCTTAAAAAGTGTTAAAATAGAAAAATATGCAGCAAAAAAAAATATTTTGATTAAAAAATACATAGCCCATAGTTATATAATTTCCATTAAAAATGTATTTTTTTTCTTTTTTCATGTAATTTATTGCATTGAGTTATGTAATTTTTTTCTTGAAAAAGATACATAATCCAATAAAAAAATTATACAGTGAAAATAAATAAATACACCATTTATTTTTAAAATTATATAATTAAACAAGTTTTATAATTTTAAATTATATCATATAATTTTAAAAAAAAGTTATTTAAACATGGAAGAATTACATAATGAAAAAAAAATTATTTTTGCAATTTTGATTTTTTCATTAATTATCTCATATATAGTTTCAATTTCAATTTCAATAGTTGAATTATGTAATTTCTACGGTATTAAAATTTTCAGAATGTCCCTTACGGCAATTTGGAAAAATACCAATTGTCCTCAATTATAAGTACTAGACTTCGAATATTCACATGCTACACACCAATAAGGCATGCAAACACTTGCTGGATCTGATCATGAAGAGGTATGTAATTATACCAAATTTTCATTTTAATGTTGGTTTTGAGGTTAAAATTCTTTATTAATTTGGATTTAGAAGTGTCCATCCTAAAAGTTAACTATTAAAATTGAAGAATATATTTTTATATTAGTTTGGTCATTTGTTTATATTTTTTAAACGTGAGATTTTTTTCATATTTGATTCATTTGTTTATTTTATAGGGTATTCTTAACAAATTAAATATATTTTTTCTAATATAATTAATTAAAACCAAATTAATATTATTTTTTCTCCTTAATTACAATTAGGCACATTTAAATTAATTTAATCACCTTGATTAGCTGTATACATAACAGTCTTTTGTTAGTTTTGTTAACTAAATCAGCATGGTAGTTATAACTGCTCATTGTATACAAGGAAAATTCTTATTTAGATAGAGTGTATGTATGTTAATAGAAAACTACTATATGAGTAATAATAGAAAAATTTTATAATTTTATTGATCGGGTGCATCTATATTCGGGCTAGCTAAGTCTTTCCCTGTATATACACAGTAGCCAGCTCATTTTGAGT
Source organism: Garcia nutans (assembly GCA_947685225.1). Taxonomy (NCBI): domain Eukaryota; kingdom Viridiplantae; phylum Streptophyta; class Magnoliopsida; order Malpighiales; family Euphorbiaceae; genus Garcia; species Garcia nutans. The sequence goes on from CANTUV010000075.1 coordinate 199,050, forward strand.
AACAGATTAACTTCTCCGCTCATTTTCTTTCTTCTGTTAGCATTCTTCACAATTACTATATATAGTTAATCTCAATATATTTATATATAATCAAACAATTAATTATTATTTATCGGTGGATGTACCTTTATCAGGTTGAAAATGAAGTTGCTATTCATCGTCTTAATTATTGCTGGATTAATCTCATATTCAGTTGAAATTAATTCGGATAAAGCCTTGATTGAATACGAAAATTCAGCAGCACTGCACTCTGAGAAAATTGGCGATGGGAATTATTATAAAATGAAAGGAATGCATACAGTAGTGAAGCGAAGGGCACCTGTGCCTCCGAGTGCAGTCAGTTCTTGTACTCTGCAACCTGATGGTTCTGTCTATTGTCCTGGTAATTAGTGTTTGATTATAAAATTCATATGAAAAAATAAATGCTAAGATTAATTAATTAAATAATGCATAAAATGCATGGACTAGAGGCTGTAAGTCAGATATTAAAGATATTTATTATATGTACTTGTATTTGAAGTTCTTGATATTATATTAAATAAAAAGGAATGGTAATTAATAAATATGTGTTCATTATTTCTTTTATTGAGGAGATAGAGGGAAGTTGAATTTCGTAGAAATATTGTTGAAAAAAATATATATGTATTTATTTTCACATGAAATTTCTAAGCATTAATTAATTGTGTGATTCATTTCTGCATATGATTAATTAGCCCAATAAATTATACGATTCATACTTCTATTCCAAATTGACAAGAATATTTTTTTTTTAATTTATTCTGAATTAGTTTTTTTTACTATTTGAATAAGTTAGTTAATCTGTTAATTTTAAACATAAAAAAAATAAAAATATTTTCTTCAAAATAAACAGAGAACTAAAATATTTATCCGTATAATATAATTTTAGTCTTTATTTAAGCGCATAAGATATGAATTTTAAACAGTAGAGTTTAAGGTTATCTCAAGTATACATTATTTTAATTTTTTTTATTCATTATTATCTTTTTACACAATTTTAGCCCAAATTCCATACATTTGTTGATGGAGTAATCCAGGTTAATTTTAAAGTTTTACATTTTATTAATTTATTTTGGAGAAAATTCTATTATATATATATATTAATTATGATCAAAGAATATGATTAATATAATTTATAAATTATAACTAATTAATATTGTTATGCAGCTTGATTATGAAGTTGCTACTCTTAATCTTGATTATTGTTGGATCAATCTCATTTACTTTTGAAGCTTCTGTTGTTGGGGATTATAGTTCTTGTTAATTTGTACTGTGATTTCTTAATAACATGCTATATAATCATATGATTTTATACATTTTTAATATTTATGATATATTATTATATACCATTATATTAGATTAATATATAATTCTGTAATTAAGCCTCTTAAATTTTAATAATATACGAAATAAAAAGTTCAAAATATATATGTCCATATATTTTTAAATTATCCGTTCGTTTTTTTTTTTTTTTTGCAAAACTCTAAAGTAAGTAGATAATATAAATATAAATCCTTTTCATTTGTGAAAGGAGACTAAAAATTAGTTAGCATTTGGCAGTATTGACTTGACTCAGATTTCGAATTTATTGATTTAAGCCTTCTGATTACACCTTCCAGCTGGGAAAACACTTGTTAAACTAATTAAAGATATGGGTTTGTCCAAATATTTAAATCACTGCTAGTTTTTCATTAGCTTATAATCCACATCGAGTTGCTTAGTTAAAACCATCAGGAGATAATTCATCATGATGACATACTTTTCTATATTTTACTCGAAATTATAACCAGCTTTTAAAATTGATTTTTTAAAATCGATTCTAAGATTCTAAGATCAACTTTAGTCGAAACAATATCTTTGCCCAAATCTTTTAGTTACTGTGTTTAAATTGATATATGGATGCTTTTTTTTTTTTTAATTTAACTCTATTAAGATTTAGATTGAAGCCTCGAATCGAAATGGTAATGACTCTAATATATATATATATATATATATATGAAAGGGGGAGAAAACCTGATTCCCCCTAAAAACATAAAATATGCATAGATCATTAGATTATTCAAATTAAATTATAAAGGGCTGAATTGCATACCTGACATCATCGTATGTTGAAGCTGAAGACGATTTTGGGGTTTGTCGCCTTCCAAGGGATACACACTTTAAGTTTAGCGGAAACACTACTGAATGAACGTAATGTTCTCTCAAAAATTGTTATGTTCCCCCGGAGACCACGACCCCTTATTTATAACTGAATAAATTTCTATTTTAGTCCTTCAACAAAATAGAAACACTTAATGGTCTCTACAATTATAATCCTATTACGAGTAGGACACCTCAATAATCAACAATCCTTATTTGATCATAACTTTAATTTGACTATTTTAATTTGACTGCAATACACATTCAATATTTAAATATATTTAGCCCACATTTAGGATTAATTTTAATCAATATAAAATTAATTCCAACAATCTCCCACTTGGGCTAACATATATTAAATGTAAATGTATATACCTTAATGAGCTCATAAAAGCAGTCATACTGAAGGTGCCTCAAACAATCTCGTCCATTGATTATATCGATAAATGACTGAAGGGTCAGTCGCCACATTCATCGTGACTTAAACCACCATCAATCACATTACCAATACTCTCAAATGACATAGATCAATAATAGGAGTGTAGCATGGAAACTACATGTAATGTGATCTAATCATGCCTGTTTCCAACTGGTCATACTTTAGTGAGATCAATCAATAATAATACAGAATGTAACAAAATAAATACTTTATTTTCTGCAGAAACTGAGTATTAATAACATAATATATCTATTACAAAAAAGAGTATACACAAATATAATGTAACCATAATGAACAAACTCCCACTGAAACTAAATAGTCTCAAATAATGTGACACCCATATGAGCAGTGTGCTCATGAAAAACTTTCGGTATCACAGTCTTAGTGAGCGGATCCGCAATCATGGAGTTCGTTCCAATATGCTCTATGGATATCTGTCCATTTTGTACTCTCTCCCTCACAGCCAGAAACTTTATTCCAATGTGTCTCGATTGAGAAGAGCTTCTGTTGTTGGAGAATAAGACTGCTGAGTTATTATCACAGTATAATTTTAATGGCCTTTCAATGCCATTCACAATACGCAGCCCTGTAACAAAGTTCCTCAGCCAAATTGATATATGGATGCTTTTTTTTTTAATTTAACTCTATTAAATTTAGATTGAAGCCTCGAATCGAAATGGTAATGACTCTAATATATATATATATTGATTGTATGTATCTGTTTCTCAAACATGGATAAAATATATTTTTAAAATGTATTCTTTATTAATTAATGGCAATTATATGCCAAAACTTTCATTATATTTTTTCTCTCCCTAAAGTTACAATTATATATACATAACGTACAGTAAAAGTTTCCTCCACTGAACAAAGATAATATTTAATATGTGTGTGTAAAGAGATCAAATTTGGAGGCTTGACTTCGACTATATATATCGAGTTTTATTCTTTTGCAATGCCACCCAGCTTCATAAAATCAAGAATTAATACTTGAATAAACAAGCTAGAACTTCAATTGTTCATAAGCTACACCAGGGCAAAGCAATCATCAACCTATAAAGTATAAGCAGTTACTCATGGAGAGGTACGCAATTAAATGTTGTTTACTATGGTTTTTTCCTCCATAATTACTATTAAACTTCATTCACATACACACATATATATAATTAAATACAATTAATTGTTATTATAAATGTTTATATGCAACAGGTTGGTGGTGAAATTGGTATTCATGATCTTGATTGTTGCTGGATCAGTGTCATATTCTCTGGAAATTGATTCACAAAATCTGGTAGTTGATTCTGAGAAAATTGTTGATGCAAATTTTAAATTAAAAAGGATGCATGTGGTAATGAAGCGACGTGTGCCCTCTCAACATCTAAAAAGATGTACTAGCCCGCATGCTAGCTCTAGTTGTCGTGGTAACCATGGTTGATTATAGACTTACGCTGTTCACAGGAAAATGTAAGATTATTAGTGAAATAATGTCCGAAAAGTATTGTGCAGCGCTGGTCAATAACACACGAATCATTTGTTATTATATAAATAAATAAAATATAAAATATTATATTAAAAATAAATATCAATAAAAAATTTTTAAAAAAAGTTGGAGGTATCATAAACGATTTCTCTTAAAATCCAGTCTTCTTAGATAAAAGTTTACTCAGATAATTAATAGTATAATATAACAAAACAACTACACTTGATAATAGCTATAAAATTGAGATAAAAATAACACACTAAATTTAACGTGGTTCACCCTTTTATTTGGGCTACATCCGCATAACAAACTCCGAATAAATTTCTTCCACAAATAAATTGTAGGATTGCAAGAAAGAGACTTTTTTAAAAAATATTCTAGAAGTACTACACTCCCAAAATAGTGGTAAGTGCTTTTTAAACACAATACAAAAAAAAAATCTCACTATTTTATCACTAAAAAAAATCTTACTATTTTGTCACTAAAAAAAAGCTCTTGATGTTATATTAAATAAAGGAATAATTTAATTGTTTACTAAGATACGACTTAATGGTAATTATATATTTCTTTTGGATTAATATTTTTAATTATTATTTAAAAATATATATTTTAAAAATTTTTATTGATTCATTTTTTTCCTTAATGTTTTGATAGGTATATATTTGTTCTTTTTATAAGGCTGTTATTTATTCTTTTAATAGATGGGTTAAAAATAATTTTTTTTTATAAATCTTAACTTATTTGTGCTTAAAATTAGTTTAAAAATAATCCATACTTTTGGTATAATTTAAGGGTAAAAGTACATCTTCTCCCATCTTTAGGGGTGGGCAACCGATTGATCGAACTCTAATTTAATCGATTATTTTGATCACTAATTTTATTGATCGAACCGACTGATTTTTAATTTTGGTCGGTTCAATTAATTAATCGAATCGATCAATTTTTTTATTTTATAATAAAAAATTATATTTTTAATAAAAATATTAATATAATTAAATAACTAAATAAAATATATTAAAAAAATAAACAAAAATAACTTTATTTTGTAATAAAAAAATATATTTATAATAAAAATTTATATAATTAAAGATTAAACAAAAAATTAATAAAAAATAAAAAAATTATTTTTTAAAATTTGCTGTTAATCTATTAATTGAACAAACCAAATTGATTAACTGTAAACCGAATAAAAAAATTAAAATAATCTAAACTCTTCGACCGAACCTACTTAATTAAACTACGATCGATTAATCAAACTAAAATTTTAATCAATTAATAAAAAAATTAATTGGTTAATCGAATTGTACCCACCTCTACCCATCTTCATAAACTCACTTGACATCATCGACAAATCAAGCAGCAACATCAATATATTAATTGGCGATGGTCATGATAACGAAGAGAGGTAACAATTCTTCAATTATAAGTAATCAACACACAGTTTGATTTGTTTTCTTCAATTACTATTATTTCTATATACACAGAGCTCTTAAATCATTTTTGGTTACTAATTTTTTGAGGAATATATGCTTATTTTATATTGAATATCTTTACAGTTTAACTAAAATAACCCACAATTTACTGTAACCCGTGATAAATTTTCAATAACCATCTCCTAAACAACAATAGCACCCAATCTCACCAATAAAAATCTATAAACAGAAAAAAAAATTAAATTTTCATTAAAACTTTAAGAAATCAATAGGCATAAAAAAAATACTCTATTTGTCAATAAAAAAAGGTTTATTAGTCACTTTCAACACTTAAAGATTGGATAATTTTTTGTGGGGTTAATTTATTTACCATTTCTACACTTTTCTAGTTATAACACTAATATCTTTAAATTTTAATTTATCATAATAATTTTTTTTAATTTTATTAAAATTATTATTTTTTTTCAATAAAAAATATTTAATTAGATGTGACGTGTGAAGTCCATGTGAAGGCACATATAAAAAAATAAATCCACGTGAAACTATGTAGACCCCACACATCTGCCATATGCACTAGGACTTTTAAAGAGATTAGCCTATGCATGAAATTCACTTGCACTCCAGTTGGAAGAAAAAAAGATACATAGAGAATGGGATGAATGTGATTGAATAGTAGGTACTTATTTATTTTTAATTAAATGTTAATGATTTGATTATTGACGTTTAGTATAGTGTAGTTTTAAATTTTTGAATAAGCTATTTTATTTTTTGATGTGTCTGTAAATCAGCAAAAAAAAATAATTAATCACTGTATTTTACGGTGAATAACTTAATTTAAAAAAAAAAAGGTGCACAAGAGATATGAAGGGCCAAATTGAAGATTTCAGAAGTTCTGCAAGTTACATGGTTACCCTAAAAATTTAAATCTTAGATTAAAATTAACTGTTAAATTTTTAATTAGAAATTTTTGTTCAATTACATTGCAAGACAGACCCAAAAAAAAACTTGATATATCAGATTGTATTTAAATATCAAAGATTCTTAATTTCTGATATTAAAGCTTATAGACGTCTTTTATAGATTCTAAAAAAAAACTAGTCTTAAAGGAATTGAATTCTCACAAATTAAGAGGGTTTTTTTTAATTTATTTAGTAGTAAAAGTGAATAATATTATAAATGTTGTATTACATATTAAAATTCTCATTTTATCCGTATTTTATTAAAATTCATATTTTACTCTCATTTAATTTATTACAATTTGATATCCATAGTATTTTCATAAAAAAAAAGAGAAAATAAATATAATTGGGAGACGCATGCCTTGTAATAGCTGAAAAATTTGGTGTGTGAGTCACCAGTTCCACTAGTCAATTTCTCCCACCAGTTCGAATTTGGTACGTGTAAGAGTCCCATTAACGAGTGCATGATTGGAAGCATTGACTTATTGGAGAAATGAAGGTCAGGCTGCAACCTATAAATATATATATATATATATATCTATATATTTTTCAGATATATATATATATATATATATATATATAGAGAGAGAGAGAGAGAGAGAGAGAGAGATGCTTATGCTAATTAAGTCTTTACCATATAATTAAGGCAATTAAAGATTTAACAATATCCATATTTGCAAATGGCGATTAGGTAATTATTGCCAATTACTTTTTGTTCTTTCTTGGCTAATTTACTACAACAATATTAATATTTGCAAATCCGATCAAGTAATTTTTACTTCTTTCACTTTATTTTAAGTATATTGTAAATGTTTTTTTACTTTATTTTAAATGTCATTTTTAAAAATTTTAAAAAATATTAATTAAAATTTTTTAATATTATCCCTATTCATTAATAAATACAATAAATAAAATAAATAAAATAAAATAGGATATATAAATAAATTATAATAAAAAATTTAAAAAATTTATAATAGCTAATTATTTTTTTGGTCTATGCGTATCATTTTTATACAATAATTGAAATGAAACGGAAGGACTACTAATTACTTTTTGTTCTTTTTTTACTAATTTACTAAGTTGAACCAAATTATTAATTCCCATATACATTTAAACCAAATTATTAATTCCCATATACATTCTTTGATATTATGAGATAATTGATTATTTTTCTTCAGAAGACAAATAATAAGGAGAAATTTGATTATTATTGCCAGTCTAAAATAAGAAAAGTAAAACCCAAGGCTAATTGCGAATTAGAAGCTACAAACGGCAAGCAGATGCATGTTCTAGTCCGCAGTCATCATAATTTTCATACCGGCAATAAAAGCATTAGTGGCCATGCTCCCATTGGCTAACTAATTATATGCAAATTAAAGAGAAAAAATGCATGTTGGAGCTCCGGGCAACTTTTTGATATTGATTCTCATCATTCTACTTTAGTGATATTGATCTCTCAAAATTTACTATTAATAAAAATTAGACCCTCAGCGAATTAGCTAACGACATCAATGACCTAATTTTTATGAATCATAAATTTTAAGAGTTTAATGTTATCAAAATAAAGTTAAGAGGCTCAATATAAAAATGTTATCAAGTTTAAAGGCTCAAGAATGCTTTAGTCCAATAAAAGAAGAAGTAGAAGAACATGCATGGTAGCTTAGTGAATGAAAATAATGGCCTAAACTAGAAAAGTCTACAAAAGAAAATAAAAAATAATTTAATTAATTAGCAAAATGTAAGAGCTTTATTAATTATTCTGAAGGCTGCTGGCTGCAGCTCTTAGTGGGATATGCTGCATGCTTAAGATTTTAAGAATTTGGCGGAAATTAATGCTTTCTTCAAATTAATAGTGGTAATAAATTTGTAGTATTGCAATTTTTTTCGCGCTTTTTAGTGAAGCCTTTCTCTATCTGCTTAGAGCTCACCCATCCTCTTATGGATCAAGCCCTAGATGTACAGTCCTTCCCCCCTTTTGTTCAGGTTTAACCACCCCGATCTGCTGAGTTTTTGAGCTCCGGCGAGATTCTTACTAGTGGTTACTTCCTTTGTTTCGATTCTGACATGTAGATCTCCCTTCTTTTGACCCAATAGCCATGGCCTTCAAGTAAAAAATCCTTCAATCTTCCCTGGCTACTACTTAAAAATATAACTCTCCTCCTCTGTTTCTTCATTAAGGATTGAGGAAGAAGCTTTCTCGAGAGCTATGACTTTACCCATGGTCTGGAGTATTTTTCATGTTAGGTTTTTTCTTTCTTCTTGGCTCCTTTATAAGATCTTTAATCCTTATCTTCCCTTAAGAAATTCAAGATATGAGGATGTTTGGAGTTTCAACGCTGCTCAAGTTTTCACCATTTCACCATTCTACTGGTCGTGGTGGCCATACATTTTCAAGGCTCTGTTACAAGTCCCAGTTCTCTGCCTCTTTACCTATTTTATGTAGCCGTCAATGGAGGGTTCTCCATGCTTATTGTGTTTTCCAACCAGGTGGTTCATTGAAGATATATTTGGTGTTTTTTGTCCTTGTTTGTATTAGGCTATTAGCTTTATTTTGCTTTAATTACATAATATATAGATATCCCAATGTAACATATCAAGAGTTTAATTTTATAATTAATTCTAGTAATTATGGAATCTAATCAAGTGATTCGTTATTAGTGTTATAATTAAATGGGGTTAATTTAAAAAAAAAAACTAAAATAGAATATCTTATTTCTCTTTAAACTCTTCAAATAAATATCAAACAAATATATATTCTAATAAATAATAAATTTATTTTTATTTTTTTATATAATTAGATAGGATATTATAATCTCATTTGAACTCTCTAAATAAATATAATTATTATCAATATCAAATAAAATATTTTATTTTTATTTAAATTCTCAAAATAAATATAAAAAATATATTTTTTTGAAAAAATGAGTAAAAAGCTTTATTGATCAGAAAGAATAAATTTGACAGTTCATTGTGGAGGATCACTATACCAAGCTCCACATTTTGACTTAGAAAGTGCTGCACTAACTAAAACATGAGCTACAACATTAGCAGAAAGTGCTGCACTAACTAATTCCTTCTCTTGAAATATGAGCGAATAACACTCATCTAAATCAACACCTAGACAAGAAGAAATGAGTCTCTATTGTTTATATAATTTACCACAACCAAAAAATCAGACTCAATGATCACCCTATCCTATTCATTTTCATAAATCCAACTCAATGCCTCCCTTATACCTATTGCTTCAGTTATGTTAGCACTGAAATTTTCTTCCAGATTTTGCACTGACGCTGCAATAAACTGCCCTTGATGATCCCTGCGCACTAAGCCAATACCACGATTCCATGAGTTCATAGGCATTGCTGCGTCCACATTTAACTTCGTCCACCTTTCATCTGGTTTAGTCCAACTTGTTGCAGTTGCTACTGAGACAGTTGATCTATTACTTTTGCAGCATGATATTCAGTATCAAAAGCAATAGACTGATGAAGAATTTACTGAGGCAACGTTGCCTTGTCGTTCGAAAGGAGAGCATTATGGCTGCACCAGATGTGCCAGCAAATTGAAGCTAGTAGACTTACATCATCTGCAAATATAACACTCAACCTCTAACTTAACCAAGACACAAAAGATGAACTGGTTCCAGAACAGAAACCAACCTAGATAATCTTCAACAATCCTGAGCCTTGGGACACCATAGCATGAAATGAGCTATAGTTTTCAGCCTCACCTTGACACAAGGGACATAAAACATCAAAGTCCAAATTTCTTGCATGCAAGTTAGAGTTTGTGGGCACAACAAGCACGCCACAAGAAATTCTTTAGCGTTGGGGCAGCGTCCAGATTCCATATTTGACTCCAAATTCCATATTGTACCTCGTCCACTCCAAGCCTTGCAGACTGCATGCTCATTTTATAAGCATCCTTGACTGAATAATTACCAGTAGTTGAGTCATTCCAATTTATGATATCATCAGCTTGAACTCTTTGTAAGGGTAATTGAATAGATTAAATTCCTATATCTTTCGTTGAAAACTGAGTCAATCAGAGCTTTGTCCCATAAACCACCTGAAATAATATCAGAAACACGATAGATTTGCTGATTTGAAACAAAATCAGTAGAAATTCTTGCATTTGGCTTATCTGGCAACTAGCGATCAAACCAAAGGGATATTGATCTTCCATCACCAACTCTCCACAAGCAGCCATTGCGTAATAATTGTTGAGATCCCCAGATGCTACGCCACACATAGCTTGGATTTGAGCCCAGCTGAGCATCATGAATTGAGGAATTAGGAAAGTAACAAGCCTTCAATAATCTGGCAGAAAAGAAGTTGGATTTTTTAGCAGCATCCAACCTTGTTTTCCCACCATTGCTAAATTAAAATGTGCAATCCTTCGAAAACCCAACCCATCATGAGACTTTGGCTTTGCTAACCTCTCCCAAGACATCCAACAAATTCCCTGGCCACTATTTGACTGCCACCAAAACTTATTCATCAACCTTTCAATATCAGAGCAAAAGGTCTTTGGGAGCAAAAAAAAGGCTCCTAACAAAGGTGGGTTTAGTTTGAGCAACTAATTTGAGAAGAACCTCTTTACCTGCTCTGGCCAAATGCTTCTTCTTTCATGATGTTATACGTTGCCAGATTCTATCTTTGATATATGCAAAAATCTCTCTCTTGTTTCTGCCTATACTAGAAGGCATTTCGAGGTACAGACCCAGGTCATGGACTTCCTTCGTACCCAACGAGCGACAAACAACCTCTTTATCTTGATCTGAAGTTTTTTTGCTAAACATGGCAGAAGATTTTTCAAGATTAATTTGCTGACCAGAGGATTTCGCATAAATATCAACCACCTCTCTAATATTCAAAGCTTCAGCCTCAAATGCTTTAAATAATAGTAAGCAGTCGTCTGCAAAAAACAGATGCGACACCAAAGGGGCTCCTCTAGCAAATCTACAATCATGAATGAGTCCCCTAGTCTCCCTATTTCTAATAAGAGCAGACAGTCCTTCAGCACAAATTATGAATAATAAAGGAGAGAGATGGTCGCCTTGCCTAAGACCCCTTCCAGGCATAATTGGGCCCATTCTCATGCCATTACGTGTGATGTGATAGGAGACAGTGGATACACAAGACATAATCAAATCCACCCACCGAGAAACAAAATTCATTTTCAATAGAATGGCCCTCAAATAATTCCACTCAACTCTATCAAAGGCTTCGCTCATGTCCATCTTCAGAGCTGCTAAACTATGCTTGCCTTGCGATTTCCTATTGATAAAATGCAACGACTCAAAAGCTATTATAACATTATTCGTCAGATATCTACAATGAATTAAAGTGCTTTGACTCTCTGCTATCAATTTATGGAGAACCTTTTGGAGCCAAAAAGCTAACACTTTGGCCATGATTTTATAAATAACATTGCAAAGTGAGATGAGGCACATATCTCCCATATTCAATAGAACTTTCTTCTGAGGAATTAGGACAATATTAGTTTCTTTTAAGGGAGCTTGTTAGTGTGTAAATCCAACATAGTTTTATTACCTAATCTTGTGTTTATATGTTGATATTTGTGCTTAAATATGAGAATTTATTTGGTTTTTATTGTTTTGGTTAGGGAATGTTGGATTTAACTAAAAGGAACCATTTGGAGCTTAATTGGAGCATTTATGAGCAAAGGACTTGAAGGTGGAATTTTTGAAGGACGTTTTGCTGCAGTCTGGAGTTAGCCTTGCCCAAGGCTAATGCCGAATCTTGCTGGAACGGGGCTGGTTTAATTCTATGATTGGAATTACGACTTGGGATGTCGTTTTGAGCCTATTTTAAGCCTTAGGAAGAAGAATTAATTATATTTTAAAGGGAACTTTTGTAATATTATGGTGGGGCCCTAATTTTAGACATTATAATCGTGTTTTAGGTCTTTTTACGGGAGTTCTCTTCTACCTTCTGCATAGTTACGAATTTCAGAACATTTTTCATAACTTTTCAATGTCTTCTTCATTAGCCATGCGTGGCTAAACTCTCTAATCAGTTGGAGGTTGATTCAAGGTTGAGATTCTTCAGGATTGTGAGGTTTTAATGTTCTTATTTGCTTTTAATTGATTATTACATTCATACTTTTACTGCAGTTTATTGGAAAACTATATTCCTTAATGTGTTTTGTTAATTTATTGAACTGATCAATCAATTGATTAATAAGATGCATATAGCTAATCATTGATGCTGAATCCGTAATTGTTTAGTTGATTTGATGCTTGTAGCGATTGATATAATCTGATTGTAACCAGGCTTTCGGGTTATATTAAGTAATTGTATGATCTGATTTAAACGAATCTTGCTTTTAGGTTTGTTGATTAGGGCTAGGTCTTTCTAGAGTTTATTGCAATTGATTAATTAAATTCTGTCGCTTGTATTAGGGTTGTTAATCAATTAGGGGTTATTCATAGCGCTTGTCTTGCTTAATCTATTATAAACGGAAAGATTGGCAGGAGATTCTTTTTCGATGGCTATAACTTGTCTGTGATTTGATATTAAAAGATTATTTTTAGTCCGATGATCAATCCAAGTGAATCTCATACCGCGAACTTCCTTTGACTGAATTCACCTCCCATTGTTCAGGTTTTTATTATCAATTTTGCTGTTTAATTTCGTTTTACATAATTAATTACACAAAATCCTCGTTTTTCTTTTACTTTTAATTTTCAGTTCACTGTCAGTTCTGGTTAGCCTTGGGCAAGGCTAGTCCCTAGGGTTCGACCCTTCTCACACTTTCTACAGTTTTTGTTTTACAGTTGAGCAGGAATTATCTTGGTGGTTTCGACAACCATCAATTTTGGCGCCGCTGCCGGGGACTGGCAACATTACTGTTTGTTTTGTTTTATTTTTGGATGACCAGGTCTGAAAAACTGCAATTACAGTACGATCCGGAGATAGAGAAAACAGCCCGGTTGTTGAGGAAGAGAGCCAAAGAGCAAAAGCGGTCAGAAGTGACTTTCACATCTGATTTGGAAGTTGAAGCAACTGGTTCGGTGGAATTTTCAACCGAATTTAAAGAAGAAAGCTCGGAACTTGAAGAATCTACAACCGAGTTTGATATAGAAAAAGATATGGGTGATAACAGGACTGTTAGAAAGCTACAAGTTGCCCCTATTGAACAGCAGCCCATGTGTATTGCTTTCCCGGACTTGACTACACCATTTGAGTTGAAATCCGGTTTGATTCATCAGCTCCCTACCTTCCATGGAATGAAAACGGAGAATCCACACAATCACTTGAAGGAGTTTCATGGTGTGTGCTCAAGTATGAAACCGCATGGAGTGACGGAAGAGCAAATCAAGTTGAGGGCTTTTCCTTTTTCATTAAAGGATAGCGCCAAAGAATGGTTACTTAATCTTCTGCCTGGTTCTATACACTCATGGACGGAGATGGCTCGCGCGTTCTTAGACAAATATTTTCCCGCTTCTAGGGCAGCCACCATTCGTAGGGAGATTGGTGGGATTAGGCAAAAGGATGTGGAAAGTCTTCATGAGTATTGGGAAAGGTTTAAGAGGTTGTGTGCAAGCTGTCCACAACATGGGATGTCAGATTAGTCACTTGTCCAATATTTCTATGAAGGGATGCTTGATATAGAGAGGAAGATGGTTGATGCTGCAAGTGGAGGAGCTCTTGTGAACAAAACTCCAACCCAAGCAAGAGAAATCATATCAAACATGGCTGCCAACACCCAACAATTTGGACAATCTGAAGAGCCGCCACGAAAGCTTTATGAGGTAAGTAATTCTTCCCTTGAGACTAAGCTTAATGAACTAACTGCTGTTGTTAAAACTTTTGCTACAGGATTCAACAAGAATGTAAGAACATGTGAAGTATGTAGCTCCTTTGAACATCCAACGGATGCATGTCCATCATGGCATGTTGATCAAGAGCAAGTTAGTGTAATGGGAGGTTTTCTTGGGCAGCCCCAAAGGTCAAGTTTTCCCATCTCCAACACTTATGATGAGAGTTGGAAGAGACACCCTAACCTTAGTTATAAGAATGGGCAGCAGCAGGGTTACCCACAAGCAAGGCCACCTCCACAACAATCCTCTAGTTCAACCCAATATTTAGAGGATATGATCAAGTCTCTTGCTACAATGCAGCAACAGTCCGCAAAAACTATGTTGGAACTCCAACAAGAGACGAAGAGTATGCAACAAGAACAAAGGAGTTTCCAACAAGAGACTAGGAAGGGAATGCAGTATATGGAAACTCAAATAAGCCAATTAGCTACTTCTTTAAGTAGGCTAGACACGCAAGGAAAGCTTCCCTCTCAAACTGTTGTTAATCTAAGGGAAAATGTGAGTGCCATTACTCTACGTAGTGGAAAAGAGCTACAACCAGCAGCCCCAAAGAAAGACAGCAGTAAGATAATGAAAGAAGCTGAAGAAGAGGTAGAGATCTTGAAGAGTGAGCCTCCCAAGCAAGTAGAGAAGCAACAGCCCAAACCGTTCATTATACCACCTCCTTTTCCGGAACGGTTTAGGCAATGCAAGAAGGAGCTAGAAGAGAAAGATATTTTCGAAATCTTTCGTAAAGTTGAGGTAAATATTCCTTTACTTGATATAATTAAGCAAATACCTCGATATGCTAAGTTTTTGAAGGAATACTGCACGAGTAAGAGAAAGCAAGTTGGTGTCGAGAAGGTAAGTGTGGGGGAAAATGTCTCCGCTATTTTGCAAAGAAAGCTTCCTTCAAAGTGCAAGGATGCAGGTATGTTTTCTATACCATGTAGAATAGGCAATGTGCAAATTAAAAAAGCCTTATGTGATTTAGGTGCATCTATAAATGTCATGCCATTGTCTGTTTTCTCTTCTTTGAATGTTGGCGAATTAAAGAAAACTAGCATATGCATTGAACTAGCAGATAAATCTGTTATCTACCCGGAAGGGGTACTAGAAGATGTGTTGGTGCAAGTTGATGGTCTTATATTTCCTGCTGATTTCTTTGTTGTTGATATGAAGGATTCTAGGTCCTCAAATTCTAGTGACATCATTTTAGGAAGACCATTTCTTAGGACAGCTAGGACTAAAATTGACGTTTTTGGTGGTATTCTTACCATGGAGCTGGATGGTGAACTCGTCAAATTTAGTATGTATGGTGAGGTTAAGGAAGTAAGTGACTTGTCTAGTGTGTGTGCCATAACTGATGTTGATCATAGTTCTGCAAATTCTTTTAAATTGAATGATAAAAATGAGCTTAATGTTGTTTCTTGCAATAATTCTGTTAGTGATTGCACTAATAAGTTCAAAGAAAAAGTTGTGTTTGCTGAAAAGTTGCAGGAAACTGATCGTGAGAAGAGGGCATGTAAGTTAGGCCTGAGGAAGTTGCCAAGCAAACTGAAGTATATATTTACAGATGATGTGCTTTTAGATGATAGGGATACTATTTCCTTGATAGTTCCCAAGAAATTCAGCATTGAACAAGAAATAAAGCTTATTCGTGTGCTAAACGAGTACAAAGACTCATGTGGAATGACAAGGAATCACACATTTAGGAGCTCGTTGGAGCTCGGTTGATTGAAAGTATCAGAACGTCTAGTCTAAGACGTAAAATAAAGACGCTTACTGGGAGGCAACCCAGCAATTTGAACTTTACTGAGTTTAAATTTTATTTTTAATTTCAAAAAAAAAATTATTTTTGATTTTATTTTTATTATTTATTTACTATAAATAGTGCATCTTCTTCCTTGTTTCACTCTGAAGGTTAGATTTAGATGTGCAGTATAAACAGGGCAGTCTTCTTAACTCTCACACTCTTTCTTTTCTTTCTTGCCACCTTCTCTTTTGAGCTTGATTGTGGCTTGTCCACATTGAGGACAATGTGTGAACTAAGTGTGGGGAGGGGTTTTAGCTATTGGGAGTGTTTTTGTGCTTTAATTCTGAAATTTATGTTGTTTAATGCTGCTACCACTGTTTTGTTTTGATGATATGCTCTCTATATGGTCAATTTTAAATTTTTGTGATTATGGTATACGTTGATTTTCTTTATTTTGCTTCTACCTTGTGCTTATTTTTATGGAAAATTGACCATATTGATGGTTTAAAAGGAAGAAAATGCTTCTTGAATTGTTGATTGTCACTTATCCCATGATAATTTTGAGTAAAATTTTTGAATTTTTGATTTCTTGAGCTGATTTTGATATTACTCAATGGGGTTTATTGTGTCCTATAACAAGATTTGAAACTCTTAGGAAATTCTAGAGAGGAGAGCTTTGCTTTTATAATTTAGTTGAACACATGTGAGAACTTTGAATGATGAGACTAGTGAGCGAAGACTTTAACTTGAGATTGACCATCATTGCACTTATGAATTTGGTTGCAATTGTTTACACTTTGAATTTTGAAAATCTGTTTTGAAAACTTAGTTTCTTTTGATGGGTGTTTTTGAGAGCAATTTTCGAAGTAAAAATTTAGGATAGCTTCACGAATGCTAGAACTTTCTTTTACGTTCCCTTGAGGCGAGATCCTAGGCAAATCTTGACTTAGGATATGATTTAGGCGTTCTTTTGGCCGATTCATTAATCCTTTTATGTTTATCTCGCCTTGACGTTACCATTCTCTAACCCCTTCTAGACTACGAAGTATGCTAAACGCGTACTCTAAATTCTTTTCTTAGCCTACAATATAACCTTATACACCAAAAGCCCTTTGCCTACCACCATTTTTGCAAGAAAATAATCTTTTTAATTATTTGTTGAGCACATGCATATGTTAGTAGTTGGGTTGGACGCAATTGCATTTTATTTATGATTTTGTTTAGTTTTTAGAATTAGTTCGTACAACCCATGCTTATTAGATGTATATTTTTCATGGGTTCTATTATTGTTGTAATTAGTTTTTATGATGTTCTTTAAAAAAATAATAATAAAAAAAAGAAAAATAGAAAAAAAAGTGAAAAAGAAAAGTAAAAGAAAAAAAAAAGTTGATGTATTATAATTGTTGGGAATAAGTTTTGTTGTAATTGTATATAGAATTTTTATTTTTAGTCGCATTTGTCGTCATTTGAGTATTAAAGTTGAAACATCATGCATTGCTCCTTTGAGGTTAATCATGAGAAGATTTATTTTCTTGTTATTCTTTATCCTTACATTATCCTTTCTTTTCTAACCATCACCCTAGCCTTACCCGAATAAAGACCTATTGATCCTTGGTTGGAATTTGTTCTACATTAGTGGAGAGAGAATTTGGAGGAGAGCATATGGACATTCACCGGTTTTTATTTTATTGAAGCTATGAAAATGTATTTTCAATGCTTTGTTAATTGCTCGATTAAATGCTTGTTGATTCAAACTTCGATTGGTGTGTGTGCGTGTTTTAAGAATCCTTAGTGTAACCTTTTTCAATTAAGTTCATAATGATGGAATGATATTGATAGTTGAGTTTTCAATTGTGATGTTGAATTGTTTGGGGATCTTGCTCGTGTTTGATTGAGTTTAAAGGTGAAGTTTGTGGTCTCCTATACAGATTTAATTTTGAGTTTTGAGTCATGCTTGAGGACAAGCATGGGATAAGTGTGGGGGAATTTGTTAGTGTGTAAATCCAACATAGTTTTAGTACCTAATCTTGTGTTTATATGTTGATATTTGTGCTTAAATATGAGAATTTATTTGGTTTTTATTGTTTTGGTTAGGGAATGTTGGATTTAACTAAAAGGAACCATTTGGAGCTTAATTGGAGCATTTATGAGCAAAGGACTTGAAGGTGGAATTTTTGAAGGACGTTTTGTTGCAGTCTGGAGTTAGCCTTGCCCAAGGCTAATGCCGAATCTTGCTGGAACGGGGCTGGTTTAATTCTATGATTGGAACTACGACTTGGGATGTCGTTTTGAGCCTATTTTAAGCCTTAGGAAGAAGAATTAATTATATTTTAAAGGGAACTTTTGTAATATTATGGTGGGGCCCTAATTTTAGACATTATAATCGTGTTTTAGGTCTTTTTACGGGAGTTCTCTTCTACCTTCTGCATAGTTACGAATTTCAGAACATTTTTCATAACTTTTCAATGTCTTCTTCATTAGCCATGCATGGCTAAACTCTCTAATCAGTTGGAGGTTGATTCAAGGTTGAGATTCTTCAGGATTGTGAGGTTTTAATGTTCTTATTTGCTTTTAATTGATTATTACATTCATACTTTTACTGCAGTTTATTGGAAAACTATATTCCTTAATGTGTTTTGTTAATTTATTGAACTGATCAATCAATTGATTAATAAGATGCATATAGCTAATCATTGATGCTGAATCCGTAATTGTTTAGTTGATTTGATGCTTGTAGCGATTGATATAATCTGATTGTAACCAGGCTTTAGGGTTATATTAAGTAATTGTATGATCTGATTTAAACGAATCTTGCTTTTAGGTTTGTTGATTAGGGCTAGGTCTTTCTAGAGTTTATTGCAATTGATTAATTAAATTCTGTCGCTTGTATTAGGGTTGTTAATCAATTAGGGGTTATTTATAGCGCTTGTCTTGCTTAATCTATTATAAATGGAAAGATTGGCAGGAGATTCTTTTTCGATGGCTATAACTTGTCTGTGATTTAATATTAAAATATTATTTTTAGTCCGATGATCAATCCAAGTGAATCTCATACCGCGAACTTCCTTTGACTGAATTCACCTCCCATTGTTCAGGTTTTTATTATCAATTTTGCTGTTTAATTTCGTTTTACATAATTAATTACACAAATCCCCATTTTTCTTTTACTTTTAATTTTCAGTTCACTGTCAGTTCTGGTTAGCCTTGGGCAAGGCTAGTCCCTAGGGTTCGACCCTTCTCACACTTTCTACAGTTTTTGTTTTACAGTTGAGCAGGAATTATCTTGGTGGTTTCGACAACCATCAGAGCTGGAATAGAACTTTCATTTAGATGGAAGAGACATGTTGCAGTTATATCCTTACCAACAATTGTCCAATATTTCTGGAAGAAAAAAGGATTAAAGCCATATGGACCCGGGGCTTTGTCTGGGAGCATGGAGAAAATGGCCTGACGAACTTCAAACTCCTCACACGCCATCATAAGAACTTCATTGCCTTCTTGAGTCAATATACTAGATATGCAATTCAAAATTTCATCACAGCTACCACCTTCAAACCTGAAAAGAGATGTGAAGTGATTTAACATTACTATTCCAATCACACCAGACTTTGTCATGACTAAAAAGTGATTTAACATTAAATCACCCAAACTACTATTCCAATCACACCAGACTTTGTCATGACTCTTTAGCCTCGCAATAGTATTTCTTTTCCTCCTAGCATTAGCTATGGCATGAAAAAACTTGGTATTAGCATCCCCTGCCTTTAGCCAATGCTGCTTTGCCCTTTGCCTCCAGTGCGCTTTTTGTTTCCTTAAAATATCAGCATGAAGTTTACAGGCTTGCATGTCTGAAAGCTAAAACATCTTCTGCCTTTGATGAGTTTCTTAATCGCCTTAGATTACTCCTGCATGTAGCTAACTCCTCTTTAAAAGTCCGACCAATATTCCATGCAACCATGTCCTTAGCACATCTGACAGCTTTACCAGGACATCCCTATTCTCATCTCGATGCCAAGAGGTTGTAATAATGCCCAAATAGTTAGCTTCCAAAGCCCATCTGTTCTCAAATTGGAAATTTATATAACGAGGCTGGTAAATTGCACGAGATGGGGCAATATACAGAGGTAAGTGATCTGTGGTCGAAGTTTCCAAGACTTGTGCATAGAAATTTGGACAACACAAGAACCATGCTGAATTAACAAAAATATGATCTAGCTTTTCACGAACCCAACCATCAGAACCTCTGCCTCTTGCCCAGGTGAAGAGACTGCCTTATAGTTGCAATGGGAATAAATTACAATCAAGAATAACATCTTTAAATCCATCAAACATCCAATTCTGCTTGGGCTGTCCTCCTTCCTTTTCTGAGGCATACAATATGTCATTAAAGTCACCTAAGCAAAGCCATGAAAGATCATTGCCCTCTGCCAGCCTACGAAGAAGATACCAAGAATCTTTGCGACGAGATGATTCTGGATGCCCATAATAACCGGTAAGTCTCTAATCATTCATACCATTCGCTTTTACCAGGACATCAATATGATTTCTAGAATAGCGCCTTAGAGATACCAAATCAGAGTTATTCCAAGAACCAATCCCCCACTATGACCAATACAATCAACGGAAAAAACATTGTCAAAAGCAATATGAGATTTAACTCATTCAATTCTATGCTTAGTAGTTAGTATTTCTGAGATAAACACAAAATTTGGCCTATGTCTGCGAACGAGCTCCTTGGGAAGCTCAACTGCGCGTGGGTTGCCAAGCCCGCAACTGTTCCAACTCATTGTTGAGGGCGGCTCTGAGAATTAAAGCTCGCCCTTTCGGAATTGACAGGAACATGTTCAATGGCTAGAAGACCAGCTACATCATGAGTAGCATCAAAGCTTGCACGATGAAGTTTATTACTTGGGGCTGAAACATCAGATCCTTCATCTTGTCCCAAGTTTTTAGATATCACAACTAAACCTTCAGCAAGATTATTTTGAGGAGCCACAACACAGTTACCGGAACTGAAATTGTCTGCAGAGTTATCTGTAGAATTATCAGAGCTATTAAAAGCTATTCCATTGTGTTTATTAATATCTTACGCAGAAATCGAAGCCACTTATCCCCGACAGGGGCCCCAATTCCACCAGTAGAAGCACGCATCCAGGAACCATGAGGACTTGAGATGGAATCAGAGTTAACATCAATAAGCTTGTCATAAAACTTCTCTGTGTGTCCTAGGATTCCACAATAGAAACAGAAGGGAGGAAGCCTTTCATATTTGAAAAATACCCATTGCCACTGATCATCCTCAACCTTGATTTTTAATCTTCTTTTAAAAGGTAGTCAAACATCAATACTAACTCTTATTCTCATATAAGCCCTCCATGGTCCTGCATCATTGTTCGGATCAGATTCCATAAAACTGCCAATGAAATTCCTTATGAGAATTGTTGTACTCCTGGACATATAATTTCCAAGGCAAATCATGAACTTGCACCCAAAAAGGAGAGGAACAATGGGACCTTTGCTGGGAATTCGTTCTTATCAAGTCTATGAAGAATCAAAAGATTCCGATCAAAAGTCTTGGGGCACAAATCTAAAACTCTGCGAATATCGGCTTCATGGAAGAACTGAAACAGATAGGTTGAATTCCCCAAATCCTTAACATAAACTCCCTTAAAAGGTCGCCATAACGAAGCCATGTAATGCTGCATTACTTGGAATTTTATTGGTCTTGTAGTCAGAAATCTCCCTACCTAACAAAACTCATTATTTTCCACATATGAATTCCTGCATTCAGCAGAGTTTAGGAGTAGAGCAACACTATCCTCTTCCTCGAGAGACAACCCACCAATCGCTTCATCTACTGATTGTTGGTTGCTACTCATTGATAATGAAACAATAGAGATTGCAGCAAACAAACGAAAAGAAACAAAGGAAAACTATTAGAAAAAAGAGAGACACCTAACATAATATTATGCCAACGACAATCTTATATATATAATAAAAATACTGCAGCATCTCACGAGACTTTATTCTAGAATTATTAAATATATCAAGTTTCTTAAATTTTAATAATATACGAAATAAAAAAGTTCAAAATATGTCCGTGTATTTTTAAATTATCTGTTTTTTTTATTATTATTTTTTACAAAACTCTAAAGTAAGTGGATAATAGTAAATATAAATCATTTTCATTTGTGAAAGGAGACCAAAAATTAGTTAGCATTTGGTAAGTATTGACTTGACTTGGATTTCGAATTTATTAATTTAAGTCTTCTGATTACACCTTCCAGGAAAACACTTGTTAAACTAATTAAAGATATGGGTTTGTCCATATATTTAAATCATTGCTAGTTTTTCATTAGCTCATAATCCACATCGAGTTGCTTAGTTAAAACCATCAAGAGATACTTAAATTCATCATGATGACATACTTTTCTAAATTTACTCGAAATAATAACTAGCTTTTAAAATTTATTTTTTTTAAAAATCAATTCTAAGATTCAAAGATCAACTTTAGTCAAAATAATATCTTTGCCCAAATCTTTTAATTACTATGTTTAAATTGATATATGAATGTTTTTTTTTATTTTACTCTATTAATTAATATTTAGATTGAAGCCTCGAATCGAAATGGTGATTACTCTAATATATTTATTGATTGTATTTATTTGTTTTTCCTCCTATATTTTGGCTTCTCGGAAAAATATATTTTATAAGTGTATTCTTTATTAATTAATGGCAATCATATGCCAAAACTTTCATTATTTTTTTTCTCTATCAAAAGTTACATTAATCATATACAATATAAATATTAAAATTTAGAAGTTTCCTCCACTGAACAAAGATAATATATATATATGTGTGTGTGCGCGTAAAGAGATCAAATTTGGGGGCTTGACTTCGACTATAGCAATTTTTTTTTATAATGCCACCAAGCTTCATAAAACCAAGATTGAATACTCGAATCAACTAGCTAGAAGAACTTCAATTATTCATAAGCTACACCAGGGCAAAGCAATCATCAACGTATAAAGTTCAAACAGTTGCTCATGGAGAGGTACGCAATTAAATCTTGCTTATTATGGTTTTTTCCTCCTTAATTACTATTCATAAACTTCATTCACATTCATATACATATATATATACATAATATTGAATACAATTAATTGTTATTATATATGTAACAGGTTGATGGTGAAATTGGTATTCATGATCTTGATTGTTGCTGGATCAACCTCATATTCTCTTGAAATTGATTCACCAAAGCTAGTAGTTGATTCTGAGAAAATTGTTGATGGGAATTTTAAATTAAAAAGGATGCATGTGGTAATGAAGCAAGGGGCTTCCGTGCCTCCTAGGCGTAGTGGTGGTGGCGGCAATGGTTGATTATAGACTTACAGTGTTCATTGAAAAATGGTAAGATTAATGAAATAATGCCTAAAAAGGGCTAAAACTATGAAGTGAACAATATTACAAATATTATTTTATCATGTAATTGTATTTGAAGCTCTTGATATTATATTAAATAAAGGAATAATTTAATTACTTACTAAGATACAGCTTAATGGTAATTATATGTTTCTTTTAGATTCTAAATATTTTTATTATTTAAAAATATATTTTTTAAAATTTTTATTGGTATATTTTTTCCATTAATGTTTTGGTAGATATATATTTATTTTTTTATAAAGTCAGTATTTGTTACTGAGAGATCAAAAATATATATATTTTAGAAATTTTAATTTATTTGCGCATAAAATTAGTTTAAAGATAAATTCATACTTTCATTATAACCTACAGGCAAAAATGCACATTCCTCCATCTTCATAAACTCATTTGGCATCATCAACAAATTAAACAGCAAAATCAATATATTAATTGGCAATGGTCATGATAATGAAGAGGTAACAATTCTTCTATTATAAGTAATCAACACAGTTTGATTTGTTTTCTTCAATTATTATTATTTGAGAAATACTAATTGCAGTCACTTTATGGAGTGGTTATTGGATAATCTCTTTTATATTGGTTAAAAACTATTTATTACATGTTCATTTATAAATAGAGATATTGTAATAAATATTTTTTAGTCGATAGAAGAAAAATTATCCAACAATCACTCTTTAAACTAACCACAATTAATATTTCTCTTATTATTTATATATACACATAGCTCTTAACTCATTTTTTTACTAACTTTTTGTGGAATATATGCTTATTATATATTCCTATCTTTGCAAAGTAAAGTAACCCACAATTTGCTGTAACCGGTGATAAATTTTCAATATCCCATCTCCTAAACAACAAAAGCTCACCAATAACAATCTCGAAACAGAATAAATAAATAAATAAATTTACATTAAAATTTTAAGAAATAAATAAGCAAAAAAAAAAAAACTCCATTTATCAATAACAAAAAAAAATGAGTATTAGTCACTTTCAACACATACAGAGGGGATATTTTTTTGTGGGGTTAATTTTATTTACCATTTCTGAACTTTTCCAGTTACAACACTAATATCCCTAAATTTTAAATTGTCATAAAAAAATTTTATTTTAAATTTTATTTTTTTAAAATTATTATTTTCTTTTTTCAGTGATAAAATATTTAATTATATGTGACGTGCGAAATCCATATGACGCCACATAACCATGGCCACGGTTCGGTTAACCGAAACTGCTGGTTCCGATTCATAATTTTTATGAACCTTAACCGGTAAGAGCCGGTTCAATTAAGATTCAGGCCCTTGAAAATTGATCCGGTTTCGATTTGAACCACCGGTTTAAATTTTTTTTTTATAAAAATTATATTTAAAAGAAAATACTATTATTGATATATGATAATATTTTTTATGAGATTAAATATCACTTATAAAATTAATAATATTATTTAAGTTAAATCAAATAATATTATTTATAAATATTTAATATTACTATTAAAGTATAAAGAAAAAATTAAAAAAAATATTTGAACATAATTACTAAAAATCAATTAACAATATAAATTATAATTATAAATATTTAATATTACATTTGAAATATTCAATAAATATAAATAATGTGCCTTGCATTTGTCAATCTATTTCTTCTTCATTATCCAAAATATTATTATATTATTGTGAAATTTACTCATCATCACTTATATTATAAAAATGACTAGAACTTATCATTTGATAATAATAATAATAATAATAATAATAATAATAATAATATTTTTTAACAATGATAACAATAACAATTACTAATAATAATAATAATAACAAAATAATAATAATAATTAACAAACAATAAATAAATATTGCTAGCAATACTAATAAATAATAATAATAATAATAATAATAATAAAATAATTAACAATAAATAATAAATATTACTAACAATAAAAATAAATAATAATAATAATAAATATTACTAATAATAATAAATAACAGTAACAAATAATAAAAAAAATTTTAAGAAAGTAGAAATTAGAGAATTGAGGGTTGAAGAAATTAGAGAATTGAGGGTTGAAGAATTTAGAGTTAAATTAGATAATTAAAATTTGATGATTGAGAGAAATTGTGTAAAAATTAGAAAATAATTTAAAAAGATTGTGTATTTATAGATTTTTTGAATTTTTTATTTTTATAAAATATCCTTAAATTTTTTTTTTTTGTAAATTTTCAGATTTTAAACCGGAATCACCGGTTTGGTTCCAGTTCAAATATTTTAGAACATGAACTGAAACCTTAAAGAAAGATTAAGATTCCGATTTTGAACCTTTAATTATAATTACAGTTCAGTTCAATAAATCAAATTGAAACTACCGATCCAGTTCATCTGTTCAACTGAACTGTAGCCATGCTTAACGCAACATATATAAAAAAAATCCACGTGATGCTGCATAGACCCCACCTATCGCCATTAATCTATGTGCACTGTGGCTATCAAAGACAGGATTATCCTATATGTGCTGCTATGCATGAAATTCACTTGCACTCCAGTTGGAAGAAAAGAGGTGCACAGGGGATACTAAGGAGGCCAAATTGAATATTTCAGAAGTTCTGCAAATTACATATATGTTTACCCTAAAAATATTAAATCTTTGATTAAAATTAACTGTTAAATTTTTAATTAGAATTTTTTTGTTCAATTCTATTAATGCAAGATATATAGACCAAAAAAAATTTATTCGAATTTCAGAGCTTTTTTTGATAGCTAGAATTTCAGAACTTAATACATTAGATTGTAATTAAATGATCAAGATTCTTTTATAAATCCTAAACCTGAAAAAAAAAATAGTTGGGAGAATCATGCCTTGTATAGTAGTTGAAAAACTTGGTGTTTGAGTCACCATTTGCACTAGTCAGTTTCTCCCACTAGTTCGAATTTGGTATGTGTGCGAGTCCCCATTAACGAGTGCATGATTGGAAGCATAGGCTAATGGAGAAATGAAAGTCAACGCTACAATCTATATATATATATATGTGTGTGTGTGTGCTTATGCCAATTAAGTCTTTACCATATAATTAAGGCAATTAAAGATTCAACAATATCCATATGTGCGTATGGAGATCTGGTAATTATTACTAATTACTTTTTGTTCTTTCTTTGCTAATTACTAAGTTAAACCTAATTATTAATTCCCATATATATTCTTTGAGATTAGGAGATAATTGATGACTCTTCTTCTTCGTCTTCTTCTTCTTCTTCTTCTGTTGATAGCAGGTTGACAGTGAAGTTGGTATTTGTATTGTTGTTGATTGTTGGCGGATCAATATCATATAATAATTCTTTCCAAGTTGATTCACACAAGACAATTAATAAGGAGAAATTTGATTATTATTGCCAGTTTATAATAAAAGTGAATCCCAAGGCTAATTGCGAATTAGAAGATACCACTAAAGGCAAGAAGATGCATGTTCTAGACCGCAGTCATCATTATTATATGGCCAATAGACGTGTCAGTAGTCATGCTCCCATTGGCTAATTAATTATGCAAATTAAATTAGTAGTAGAAGAAGAAGAGCATGCCATGGTAATTTATAATTATTATAAACAAAATATTACATCATCAAATTTATCCGAATTAAAAGTATTCTATGTATTAATTGCATTTAAAAAAGGACTATTCTAACTTTATATTTATTGTTATCTTCAACAATAAATATAAGGCTAGAATAGTTATTTTTTAAATGCAATTAATACATAAAGACTTTTAATTTGGATCAATTTGATCCATTTAGTATTGCTCTTAGATTAATGTGCTAAAATCTAACTCATTAGCTTTCTCGTGTAATTAATTCAAAATTTAATGAAATTAAATGTTACTCGCTCCGTTTCATTTCAAATGTCATATAAGAATTTTTTTTTTCATTTCAAGTGTCGCTTTTAAAAATTTAACGGAGCATTAATTAAAAAATTTTAATATTACCCCTATTAATTAATGAAATAAAATAAATGAAATGAAAAAGATGAGAAAGATTATTTAGGTAAATTATAATAAAATTTTTATAAAATTTATAATGGATAATTATTTTTTTTGTTTGTACGTATAATTTTTATATGATATTTGAAATGAAATGGAAGGAGTATCAGAAGCTTGAAAGAATAAGTTATTTTTCCTGTTTTAGTGTACCATATTATCTTTCAGAGTATTTGATTTGTATAAAAAGCAAAATCTCTGTATAAGCTTTAATTGAATAAATAAGAAAAAAAATTATTTAATTTTTTCTCTGCAAGGTCCAATAGGCTTAAA
The DNA here is from genome assembly GCA_947685225.1 of Garcia nutans. Lineage (NCBI taxonomy): Eukaryota > Viridiplantae > Streptophyta > Magnoliopsida > Malpighiales > Euphorbiaceae > Garcia > Garcia nutans. The sequence goes on from CANTUV010000075.1 coordinate 226,836, forward strand.
TAATATTTCAAACTATTTAACAATTAATGCTAATCCCCTTTAATATCTCTTACCAAATTGACGATAATTTTTATAATTTAAGAGACTCAAATTTAAAATATTCCACTTTTTAAAATTTTAATAAGGATGAGAATATAAAAATTATAAAATTACTTTTATTGTCATTATATAATTATTAAAAGAGTAAGGTGTAAACTGCCTCTTTTTTCTGAATTTTTATAAGTTTTTTTTTTCTTAATTTGAGAGTAAGGCTACTATTAGTTTATTGACAGGTGGCAGCCTCATCTATCTTTATTTATTTTGATTTTTGTGTTCTATTTTTTTCAGTTTGTGTTTTTATTACGTAGTTTATCTTCAAAATAATTTTCAGATAGATATAGAACTAAAATTTAGCATTTGTTTTTAATTTGCATTGTTTTATCTTTTACAATAAAATTAAATATAAATTAAATTTTATTATATAGTTTTATCCTTCTTTATTTGAAAGTTTTGTATCATTTTTCAATAGAGATTTGTCATTTTTTAATTAAAGTTGTTTATCATTCTCTAATGGAGGCGTCATTGTATCGAAGTTAATTACAGATGACAAATAGAATGAGTGTCCCATTAAAAGTCAGATTATCCAAGGGGTTTTGTCCTTTTTTATTTGAAAGTTTTATTTTATCTTTCAATGGAAATTTATCATTCTCCAATAACAATTGTCTATCCTTTTATAATGGAGCTGTCATTGTATGAAAGGTAATTACAGATGATAGATAGAAATGAGTATTCCATTGAAAGTCAAATTGCTCCAGACATATTATTATCATCCACTATTTACATAAAAAAAGTTTAGAAAATTTAAGAAAATCTAATAACTTTATTAGTTATATGCATCTTGTGTACTTTAAAATTGCATAATTTTATTTATACCTTATATAAATATTCTTTGATTTATTAATGAAATTTTATTTTGCATAAAAAAGAGTAAGATGTAGCTTGGTGGCAGGATGCATGTATTGCTCCTGCTTAGGTTGAGATTCAAGTCTAGATGTTTCTCCTTCCTTACATGTAATTAATAAAAAAATACAGCAAGATGTTTCTCCTTCCTTATATATATAAGCAAATGGTTATGATAATTGTATGCAATTTAGTTTTGTTTATTTATATTACTATTTAAAAGTTTAAGTTATACTATTTAATTTATTAATATAAAACGGTTTGACTATCAATTTTACAAATATACAATTTAGAATGATTAAAATTCAAAAATCAGTTAAAAAAATTGCTTACACATTGCAATGATACTGATTAACTAATTAGTGGATAGCCCGTGAAAATGATAATATTTTTGTTTTGAAAAAAAAAAAGAATCGATATAAAATAGTTAATTTAAAATGACTATAATTAAGTTACTTTATACACGCAAATTCTTGATTATTTTCGTAGTTCTAATGTATTTTAAAAACAATTAAAATATCATGCAACACTCTAATAGGATTTTTTTTCCTAATAATCAGGAATCATAAATTCAACATCTTAATTTATCTCATAAATTTAAATTCTAACAAAATTTTTATATAAATAAATATAATATAATATAAAATATTCTTCACCATACTAATATGATCTTCTTCTAGATCTTCTGATAATAGAGAGTAATATTCAACATGTCGATTTTTTTTAAAAAAATTCTAATAGAATTTAAAAATAAATAAAAGAAAGAAAAGAAAAAATGAAATATCCAGCACCACGTTAATATGATCTCTTTAGGATGATTTGTACATATACTGCTAATAAAAAAAAATCTTGTCTTCTTCAAGTCATATGTATTTGGGATTAAATTTTTCAAATGGAATTTTTATTTTTATTTTTTAACATATGTGCTCAATAAATACTCTAATTTTTATTGAGATACATTTTATTTTCATCAAAATTTATTAAAATTACTTTATAACATTAATAGTTTTTGTACAAAATTATTATTTTTTTCAAACAAAAAAAAATATAACATTTTAGAAAAATCTTTTTTTTTTCCGAAGGAATGAATAAATGCAATACACGTTGGATCTTATATATTATACAGTGTATATATATGATAAAGTCCATGACTTGCAGTTTGGTTAAGGGATTGACTTTTTGTACTTTTTTTTTGGAAAAAAAAAACGAAGGGAATTCTTATTAAATCAAATCAAAATCAATAACATCCTGAAGAAACATGGGAGCAACATCCATGAATTAATTATATATTGACTATCTTAACATCCACGACGACCGGAACTCCACAGGTCTTTTTCTGATTCCCACAATCCAGGAAAAAACACTTAGGGGGGTGTATTCAATTCAGATTTTAAAAGATTATGTCAGATTTTTTATAATCCATGAATTATGTAAAATTCATGGATTGTTTTAATTCTACATAGACTTGGATAGATTTTAATGTATTTTATTATAAGGATTTGTTTAGATTCTAAAAAGTCCATAGATTGTTCTAACATCAATTATAGAATAATTAAAAATTATAGAATAAAAATAAAAATAATTACGATTTGAAACAAATGGGAGATTTACGATTGGGTCCTCGTATTTATAGCCAATCTGCCCTAAGGTCCTCACAAAATTGTAAATATGCTCTGAGGTCCCTATCGTTTTAACAATATCTCCTTTAAGGTCCTTCCGTCAAATTTTGCCATTAGCTTGTTTAAAAAAAATTACAATTTGATCATCGTAAATGTCATTTTATTTCTACACTATAATATATTTATGGGAGATTTACGATTGGGTCCTCGTATTTATAGCCAATCTGCTCTAAGGTCCTCACAGTTTTGTAAATAGGCTCTGAGATCCCTATAGTTTTGACAATATCTCCTTTAAGGTCCTTCCGTCAAATTTTGTGACAAAATACTATTTTATTACAATATAGATAAAATGTTGTGACAAGTGAATTTATCACCTAAAATAATTTATTTTTACAACTTATTTTTTTAAATAAATATTAATTTGTCACATTATAGAAAAAAAAATCCTATTGTGACAAAATTTTTTTGTTGAAAAATACAATGTCATTGAAATAATATAATTTTATGAAAATAATTAATTTTGCAAAAAAAAATTAAAATAAAAAAAAATAGAGAAAAGCTAGAGTAGTGGTCTGTTCGTCTCCCCTTTTTTTTGTGAGCATCAAAATCTTTAGGTTTGTGAGAAGATTTGTAGATGGATTTCTATTTATACCAAATATTCTAGAATCCATCACAATCCATTATTCAATGAATTCTTTGAAAATCCATAGAATTTTCAATACCATTGGATTTAGAAGGATATTTTAAAATCCTAATTGAATACCCCGAGATTTTAAATGACTTTTTAAAATCCTAATTGAATACCCATAGAATTTTAAAATACAAAAAAATCTTATAGAGTCTCTATTGAATACACCCCCCTTAGTGAAACTAATAGTGCATTTAGTTGAATTTTTTTAAAAAAAAATTGGCTATATAATATCTTTTGACTAATAATATTATATTTATTTAAAAATAAACTATATAAAATAAAATACTGAGCTTATTAAACTTTAACAATCAGTTAGTAAAATATTTTATTTAGAAAAGTAAAAAAAAATATTTCACTGAAAAAAAAAAGATTGAGGGATTCACATATTAAAAGATAATCAAACTCTTATTTTAAAATATAATAAAATAAAAAATATTATAATAATAGTTTAAGTGTTACTCAAACTTTTCCTGTAAAATTATGTTGCAAATAAATAAGTTAACATTTTTTCTAATTTATTTTTTTCATATTTCACATTAATATAATATTTCTCAATAAAATATAATTTCAGTAATATATCCTTGTAAAATATATTTTTAATAATCAATTTTAACAGCAATTTACTAACACACCACAAAGATGTTTGTCCTAATCTTTTGAGTAGTGCTTAACTATAATTGGTAACCAATCAGTACCCATAAAGTTTGCTTTAGAATCAAATGCAAAACCATCATCATGAACAGGTAATACTACTTCTGTTTACCCAAAACTTATCAACCTTTTCTTTCATTGTAATTAAGCTTTTCTTCTTCATCTTTTACAAACTTAAAATGGGCAGAAATCAAACTGTCAAATTTTTCATTTTTGTTCAACATTTAATTAGTTCTGATTAATAAATAATATAATTAACATAATTTATAAATTCTAACTAATTAATAATATGGTTATATGCAGCTTGATTATGAAGTTGATAGTCTTAATCTTGATTGTTGTTGGATTAATTGTTGAAGTTGTTGGTGGCGTACAAGAGAAGACTTGAGATTTATTCCTCTCAAAATTATAAGTATTATTTAATTACATACTATATAATCATCTCATTTATACCTTTTTAATATATATGATATATTATTATATAAATTGGCTTAACATCCATAAAAATCCCAAACTTTTTAAAAGTCTCACTTTAATTTTAAACTATAATTCATTATAATTAAATACTAAGCCCTACATTTTTTAATCAATTTTATCCAACCAACTTGAGACGCATGTTACAACATGACATGGTAGTTTGTGGCAAAAAAAAAAATATTCTAGAGTAATGTTGTAACATGCATCTCAAGTTGGTTAGGTAAAATTGATAATAAAAAAAATGCAAAGTTTAATATTTAATTGTTACAAATTATAGTTTAAGATTAAACTAAAATTTTTCAAAAAATTTGGGATTTTTTTGTATTAAATATATATATTATATATTATTCTGTTAGATTAATATATAGTTTTGCGATCAAGTATCTTTAAATTTTAATAATGTAAGAAATAAAGAGTTCAAACTATGTTCAGAATTCTCTCAAAAAATTAAAAAATTATGTTTATGTTAAACTTAATCATTTGATGATCAATTATGCAATTACTCATTTAATGGTTCCAATTTCATATCTTAATTTTTATTTCCGATTTATTTTAATCCATTTTAACTCGTGTAATCATATGTGTGGTGTGTGATTTATAAGATATGATGAAAGATATTAAGGTTAATTGTATGTAAACACTAAGTTTCATCAGTTATCACCCATTAGTTTAATTTTTTTTATTAAATTTGAGATCCGTCATTAAAAATTAAATTTAGTTGTAATATGATAATTGACCCTCATCACCGATTATAATAAACTGTTTCAATCTCATCATACATTAATTTATTAATTTAGACTTTTGGATTGATTCGAGATTTCTCACCCAATTGGTTCATTGATTTTTTTTTGAATTATTTAGTGTTAGATTTTGATATGTTATTGAGATTTGTATGATATATAAATTCCAAAATTTTTAAATGAATTAGTTTTAGAAAATTAATTTGTACCCAATAAAATTTTATTATGTGTTATTTTTATTTAAAAAATTGAATTATGATATAATTTGGCCAAGCAATGCATCAAAAGCGTATGATATTAAAGCAAAAAAATAAAAGAATGTGGACGCATCAGTCTAATCTCATTGAAGATAAAATTTTCTTTTACATGCCAATTATGTGATTTGTAAACATGTGAACACATAAATCTAATTTCATTGAAAAACAAAATTGTCTTTTACGTACCAAAATTGTAATTTTCAAATATTTAAATCTCTCAAACAAAACTTAATTCAATTCAATTTGAGCTTCTTCTTTTTTCAGTATTGTGCACGTCAAAAGATTTTTTTTCTATATTTTATAAATTATTGATATTATAAAAAATAAACAAATACTTATTGATTTTTATAATATTAATTTATTAATTTTCTAATTTATTTTAGAATAGTTTTTTTTTTTTGAAAAATAAAGCTAAATATTGATTTTTTTCTCAAAGTAATTATTTTCATGAAGGGCTAGCTAATAGAAGACTCGTATTTGTATAATAAATTTTTATTATTAAAAGTTTGAAATAATATATAGATTTAAATGAAAATTTAAAAAAAATTATTGAAAATTTGTATAATAAGTTTAAGAGTCGATTTCCTTCAAATGATTTTTTAAGTAAAAAAAATATTAATTATATCTTTCAAAATACAAAAAATAACAGGAGTCAAATTGGGTGTCTGTCTAAGCTTATAAAAATTATATTATCAATACCTATAAATTAATATGAACTTATAATTTTAAACAGTTAAATATTTATTTTAAGTGATCATAGGCTGATAAATATTTAATATTTTTAATAAAAAATAATATATAAATATATTTATTGTTAAAATGACTAAAAATAATATAAAGATATATTATCAAATACATTTATTAAACTAAATAAAAATAATATAATATAATAATTTATTTAGTTAAAATAGCTAAAATAATCAACTGCTTTTCTCAAACTTATTTTTTTAGATAAGCTCGTAAAATTATCTAAATAAACGTATAAGTTTAAATACAAAACTTATAAGCTGCGAAACACAACTCAATTTTTTTTTGAAAAAAAATTATTTAATAAATGAATAAGTTTAAATTAAAAAAATTATCCCATTTGGATTTAGTGATATTAGAGTTGGGTCTAACTCACACTGAAAACCCGAGTTGACAGTATGAGGATTGCCCAGCCTTATATGTGACTGGAGCTTTGGCTTCCTTACCGATGTGGGATCATTATCTCCAACATCCCCCTCAAGTGCAACCGGAGCCCAACCCGGTTGACACTTGCTACCACGAGCCCATTTACCACGTTGGGCGGACCAGCTGGCATCAATCCATCAGCTTCAGTCTTGTGAGAGTTCGGCCTAGGATCTAGCCCGTTTGGGCATGAATGTTCTGATACCATATTAGAGTTGGGCCTAACTCACACTGAAAACCCGAGTTGACAGTATGAAGATTGCCCAGCCTTATATGTGACTGGAGCTTTGGCTTCCTTACCGATGTGGGATCATTATCTCCAACAAGTGAGTCATCTCACATCACGTATAATTCAATTATTATATAAAAAGTATTTCTATTTTATGTATAATTTTATGAATAAATATACTTATTTAAAATTATTTATTAAATAATAACAATTTTTAAAAGTACAAAAACTAAAATATAAACACTTATACTTAAATAATATTAAAAGTATAAATATTATTGAAAACTTTTAACTCTTATAATAAAAAAACTTAAATTCGACTGAGATAATTGAAATTTTTAAATTTTATATAAATGTAATTATTCAATTCGATTCGACTTATTTATTAATAAGTCAGACTTGAGTTGCACAGAAAGCTAAACTCATTTAGAACATACATATAATCAACTATGCAATATACCAATCCCATCCAAATTTATAACAACTCATTTTGCAAATAATTTCATAAATATATAGTCTGAACAAATTTATTCATATAAAATTTATTCACACAATATTATAAATAATAAAATCTAAATCAAAGAGAACAAATTAAGAAAATAAAAACATATAAAAAAATAAAAATTCTAACCTGATATTTTTTCTCAATGAATTTATACATTTCCCTAATTTTCTTTTTTTTCTTCTTCTTCTTCTCCTTCTTCTTTTTTTCTTTTAGAGAATGTCAATTATTTTTTGGTTAATCTGTTAGAAGAGGAATATATTTATTTAGATGTTTTATCTTTTTGTATAAGTTGAAAGATAGAGGGATAATTTAAAATTTTAAAATGGGGCAATTAAGTATTATTAAAATTTTAGTTATATATATTAAAAATTTTTCAAAATAGCTGCCCCTTTCTTTATAGAGTAGCTTTGCCATTGCTTAAAGTCCTTCCTCAACGTGATAGTCGAAGCAACTAGGCACAGCTTTGAAAATTCTTGTTTGGTGCCGCAATGGCGCAACAACATCTGCAAGTAGAATCTAGCTACATACACTATAATTTCTTAGATATATATATATATATATATAATGACAATTAGCATTGAATTTATTATTGTCGTTTGATACATACCTAAAGCTCCAAAACTCTACTAATGTTAAACGCTCGACATATTTTTATTTTGTGTATATTAGTTTTGGAGTCAAGTCTACCCATGACAGATGGATAAACTCATAAAATTTATATTTTTTAGATATAATATTAATTAACTAGGATATGATTTGGGAGGTTTCAAATAGGCTTTAATTAGATTTCCTATTTGAATTTGTTTTTTAGTTATAATAATTATATAAGAATAAGTAATAGATTTTTTAGAATGTAACTTTTTTTTTCTCAAATGCTCCCATCTTCTTCTCTTATGCTCTCTCAAGGAATTATTATTCTTTGTGTGAGTTTGAGTGCAATTGTGAGGAGGTTTTGGCTTCTAAGCTATGGTAAGCCTATTTATTGTAAAATACAAGGGATTCATTCATATTCTTTGCCGACCATGGCCACGGTTCTGTGTGAATTCTGAATAGCCATTTCAGTTCATTGAACCAGACCAAAATAAGAAAAAATGGGCTCTAATTGAAATCAAAACCGGTGTATAAGAGTATCGATTCAGGCTCTTAATTTCTTGAACCAAAATTGAAACTGGAATCGGAACCGGCTGATTGAATCGTAAAAAATAAAAATAAAAATAATATATATTTTTAAAAATATATATATTTTAATATATATCTATATAATATTTATACATATATTAATTTTTAATATATGTATATTAAAAATTATATATAATTTTTAGTTCAAAAATAAATTTTAGAATTAATTTTTTTGATTTTTTTCTTGCACTTCAATTTTAATAAAATATTAAAATTATATATGTAGTTAAACACATATATTTAAAATAAAAAAAATATATTTGCAAAAATTTATCATTATCATTATTATTGTTATTATTATTTATTATTAATAGACTAATAATTATTATTGTTAATTTGTTATTATTTTTTAACAATTAATATTATTAGGTTTAACTTAATTAATATTATTAAATTCATGAGTCAGGTGTTTAATATCTTGAAAAATATTATCAATTATGGTTAATTTTATAAAATAAATATGAATTTAAAATAATAATAATAAAATTGGAACAGAAACTGGCCTACTATTCAAGAGCTTGAATCTTAACCAAACCGGCTCTTACCAGTTGAGATTAAGGTTTATGATTTTTTTGAATTGAAATTGGCGGTTTCAGTTAATCGAACCATGACAATAGTTAATTAAAGTCTAGCAAAGATTATATTACCCTTGTGCCTATATTAAAAAAAAGATTGGGTTAGGTTTGGTAGGAAATGAATTGCACTAAGAATTAATTTTTTTCACATATCAAAATTATTTGATTGTCAAACGTGAGAAAGATGTGGGCACATCAGTGTAATCTCATTGAAGATATAATTTGCTTGCACATATCAAAATTATGCTTTCAAACATGAGAAAAAATGTGGACACATATGTCTGATTTAATTGAAAATAAAATTGTCTTTTGCATATCTAAATCATCTCATGTTTAAACATTTGAATCTCTCAAATGAAATTTATTTAAATTCAATTTGAGCAATTTTCAAAATTATGTATTTTTTTCCATATTTTAGAAATTTATTGATCTTAGAAAAAGTAAATAAAGACTTATTGATCTTTAAAAAATAAAGGTCATTTCCATCGTGCGTAGCTCAAAGGCTCTATCCGGCCTTTTATAAATAGTAACATTCCCCTCTTATTTTGGGATCCAAATTTTGGACACCAAAACTTTATTGACTTGCATTTTAACTAAAAATTTAATTAAAATATTTAATTTTTCCTCTTACTGGGATTAACGTCTCGCATTTTCATTAATTTCATCCAATTCTTTTCACAAGTGCAGTTACAAAATGGCAGGGCCCTTAAACCTTTTGTTAAGAAGAAAAGTTATTATTTTCTTTTCTACATCCATTTTCATTCGTTAATTAATTAACTATGTGATGCTCCTATGGTGCGTACTATTCATCCTTAGACAAATTACACATTGGTTAAGTGCAGGGTGAGTAAGCAGTACATAAGGCGGGGTATGCTTTGACTTGTACAACGCATTTTGGGCCTGGAGGTTAGTTTGAGTCTGAAAATAAAACTGTGAGGGCTTATGCCCAAAGCGGACAATATTGTACAAGCCGGGTTATCACAACTTGGTATCAGAGCCAAGAGACCTATTCCTCTGGCCGGTGGTGGGGCAAACCTCAGTGCGGACGCTGAGCCTCTTAGGGGGAAGAATTGTGACGCTCCTATGATACGTACTGTTCATCCTTAGGCAAATTCTACATCTGTTAAGTGTCGGGTGAGGAAGCAGTATATAAGGCGGGGTATGCTTTGACTTGTACAACGTGTTTTAAGCCTGGAGTTAAGTCTGGACCTGAGAACAAAACCGTGAGGGCTTATGCCCAAAGCGGATAATATTGTACAAGCTGGGCTGTCACAAACTAAAATTAGTTAATTAATCAAGTCCTTTGCATCAAAGGTACAAATTACTTATGGCTCCGATTCTCATTAAAACGAGATAAATAGGCAAGCTCGTAATATTATTCTGAGTGGCGAGCTCACACCTAAATAACCAGCTGATCCTTTTATTTTCATTTTTATTATTTTTATTACTACTGTTATTATTTCTCCTTTTCTTTTTCTTAATATTTTGGGCCCCCACTACAAATTTGATGAGTTTGATAATGGTCATCATTATTGTTTTATTTGTCTTTCCTTTTGATTAATTAGCCAATTGGAGACTTGTACTCGACCTAGCACCCATAAGGACTAGAGTCCAAACTTCCCTGAAATTGTTATTTTTGGTGGGGTTGTAATGATTATTTTTCATACTTCATTTTGTGAATATCATACTATTACATCATAATTATGTCATTAATGGTTAGTTACGGCATGAACCATATAAATCACATTTTTTTTCAATTCAAAAGGTTAAAATCAATTAAAGAGAGAAAACTTAATTTTTTTATTAAAATTGGTATGAAAACTTAGTCCGAAATTCGTTATGATCGGTTTTGGACTAGTGTCCTTTTTGGGTAAAAACCAATCAAATTTAATAGTCAATTAAATGGGGTTTTCCTTAATTTTTTCACTTAATTTTTTTCAAACAGAATAAACTAAAGTGGCGATTCTCTAATTTTCGCTTTTCAAAATAAAAGTCACTTCCTCCTTTTCATAATAAAATGAGAACAAAATTATTTTCTCAAAATAAAAAAATCATTTGCTTTAAACCCATGTACCAAACTAATTGGAGACTGGACGAGGCATTGTCATGTGAAACCAAGCCCAAATGAGCATTTCGACTCCCAATTTCTAAGTAGGCTGGATCAATATTCGAGCGAGACCTCACAGCTGAATAAACAACTCGAGAGTTGATTACTTCCATCAAAGACCTCATCTCTTATAAGGCACCATATTGAACCACCACCACCATAATCAACACACCCAACAAACCAACAAATGCCACCTACCTAGCCGAACTACCCTCAGACACCACCCCCTGTTTACTACCCACTACCTCACCCAAAAGAGCTAGATCAACACTAAGCGAGAGACACTTATCCTGAACTATAAAACCAAGCTAGAAGGAGACTCTAGTCACCTGAGCACTCTGAGACCCACTCACAAACCCTCTCAACCCAATCCCCAGCCAAGCAAAAATGTAAGGATGCCATGATATCTAAGGAAAATCTTAATGCCCTCGTTGACGAGAGAATTAAGCAGATGCATAAGGGGACTATATTGCAATATGATGCCACATTTTGCTCCCTGCTATCTCAAGAAATTCTCAGTGACACCTATTCGAACTTCCATATACTAAAGATGAAAGAGAACAATGGCTCGTCATACCCACAAACACATATAGACAGTTTCTTTAACACTGCCTTCATATATACCACCTCATACTCAACTTTGTGTAAGTTCTTCCCCAAAATATTAATGGGAAATGCCCAAATTTGGTATAAGAGTTTAGATCCCAACTCTATGTACAACTTTAGGCAACTGACCGAGCTATTTATCAATAAATTTGCGACCTCCATAGACCCCGGCCATACCTCTGCAGATCTATTCAAAATTCTGCAAAAGCCTAAAGAAACAATTCAACAAATGTGGAAAGATTCAACGGTATAATGAATAAAATTCCAAAGGTGAACTTTTAATTGGCTTTAGAGGCGATGATCAGAAATACAAAATGGAAATAGTTCTAAAATTCCTTGAGCAAAAACCCTTCAGAAAGCTTTGTTGATATCATGGATCGAGCTCATAAATACATCCGTGTGGATGAAAATGACCGCCTCTGGGAGGAACTCCAAGCTTCTCGCCAAAGTCTGACCCTAAAAGCCTCTGAAGAACCTCATTGGTCAAAACCATCCAAGCCATATTCCTTCAAGCCTGACTCCACTAAACCTTTTAAATCGAGCTCATCATGAAGAAATTACATCTGTAACCTAGGAAGACCATCTGGCCAACAAAATTCTAATAGAACTTACCATATTTCAGAAGTTCCTGAGTAATTTACCCCACTCACTAACTCATGAGCTAGTATATTACGCTGGCTCAATGACAAAATAGAAGTCAATTGGCCTAGACCAATGAGGGAGAACCCTAATAAAGATTAGAATTAATACTACTGGAGGCTCGCGAATATGGAGTTCTTGCTAAGTCCATCTAGAGACCAAGCCATGAGACCCTAATTGTCATAATGGCAGAACCTATAGAAGGTTGGAGGCTTCCAACCTACAAGTTTCTTGAATTTGGTGATCTCCTTGACAATCTAGTAGAAGCCAAAAAGATCATTATAAAGTCTAGCTTATACTCCATCCATGATGGACTCTTGTACAAAAGGTCGTTCTTCAATCCTTGGAGTAGGTGTTTCAAAAGAATAGGATAACTACTTGCTCAGAGAGATACATGAAAGCATTTGTAAAGCTCAAGAAGGAGCTCGGGCAATAGCTCGGAAGGCGTTATTGCAATGATATTTTTTGCCCTCCATGGACGATGATGCAAAAGATCTAGTTTAAAAACGTGACAATTGGTAGAAGCATGCTAACCTATAACATCAACCCTCAATTGATCAGAGACCCACGAGAAGCCCCTGGCCATTCGTCCGTTGCAATTTTTTTTTTTGTAATGGTTATTACTTTTTGTTCTCTCTCTCCAGTCTATGCTTTATACAGTTATGCTTAATAATGGTATGAAATGAAAACAAAATATGATTGGTAAAATCAAATAAGACTTAAAAAATCTTTTTAAAAAAATTATTAGAATCTTACAAAAATGGGTAAAATCAATCTGAAATTTCTGATTTAACTAATCCAATGGTTTTGGATTTGGTTTTTGTTTTTACTTTTTTTGCCATTTTGCTTCAATTTTGGTTTTATATATATAAGCATATGGTTACAATAAATAGTCAATATTTTTAATATATATCAAGTATATAAAGAGTAATTTATTAACTTTATATTAATTGATAATTGAATGTACTAGTTTTTCAAACAGTTTAAACAAGCTAAGGTAATTTATCTTTGTATTTTTTAAATGAATTATTTTATTATTTGTTGAATTCTTAATGATTATAATTGTATATTAAAATTTTAAATTATACTATTTAATTTATTAGTATAAAATGGTTTGACTAATAATTTTACAAATATACAATTTAAAATGACTAAAAATTTAAAAATCAGTTAAAATAAAAAAAAAAGTTGCTTCTACATTCCAATAATGTTAATTAACGGTTATTCCAACTAAGCATCCTAATTGGAATAACAAACTAATTAGATAATTTTCATATTAATATTTTCTTAAAAATATGTCCTAAAAATTATCTAGTGAATCCCGACACACACGTAGAATTATCTTATTAGTTTGTTGTTTCAACTAGAATGTCTAGTTGAAATACTGGTGTATTATAGTATAATTTTTCCTAATTAACAAATTAGTGGATGATCAGTGAAAATGATAAGATTTTGTTTTAAAAATATATATAGAAGAATCGATATTAAAATAATTAATTTAAAATGACTATAACTAAGTTATGATTTGCATTCAAATAATATAATTAAGTTATTATTTATACACACACAAATTCTTGATTATTTTCATAATTCTAATATTATTTAAAAACAGTAAACGAAAGAAAGAAAATATGAAATATCATGCAACACACTAATATAATCTCTTTTAGGATTTTTTTTTTAGTAATCAGGAATGATAAATTCAACATCTCAATTTATCTCATAAATTGTAACAAAATTTTAAAATAAATAAAATAAAATATTCTGCACCATACTAATATGATGTATTTCTAGATCTTCTTATAATAGAGAGTAATATATTCAACATGTCGATTTTTTTAAAAATTCTAATAGAATTTAAAAATAAATAAAAAAGAAAAGAAAATATGAAATATCAGGCACTTGGTTAATATGATCTCTTTTACGATGATTTGTACGTATACTGCTAATAAATAAATAAATAAATCTTGTCTTCTACGAGTAGACGTATATTTGGGATTAAATTTTTCAAATGGATTTTTTTAACATATGTGCTTAATAAATACTCTAGTTTTTATTAGGATACATTTCATTTTCTTTGGAATTTATTGTTATTACTTTATAATATATGTTAATAGTTTTTTTTTACAAAATTATTATTATTTTTTACACCTGGTGGAGACACTGAGGCTTTTCCCATTACTACCGGATTGCATCAAGGTTCGGCCATGAGTCCATATTTATTTACCCTGGTTATGGACGAGCTAACCAGAAGCATACAAGACGATGTTCCTGATGACATTATTTTAATTGATGAGACTAGTGCTGGTGTAAACTGTAAGTTAGAAGTGTGGAGAAAAACCCTCGAAGACAAGAGTTTTAAGTTAAGTAGGAGTAAAACGGAATATATGCACTGTGAGTTCAGTCTAAGGAAGAAGCAGGAACATGAGGTTAAGTTGGATGGAGTTTTGGTTCCTAAAACCAAGCAGTTCAAATATTTGGGTTCGGTGTTCCAGAATAATGGCCGTATAGATGAAGATGTGGCTCACAGAATACAGGTAGGGTGGTTGAAGTGGAAGGGTGCGACTGGGGTTCTATGTGATAAGAAAATACCTCTGAAAGTGAAAGGTAAATTCTATAGGACGGTTGTTAGACCTGCGATGCTCTATGGTAGTGAGTGTTGGACACCAACGGGACAACATTTGCATAAGATGAGTGTGGCAGAAATGAGGATGCTAAGATGGATGTGTGGACATACCAAACTGGACAAAATTAAGAATGTTCATATTCGACAAAAAGTCCAAGTAGCGGATGTAGGAGATAAGGTGAGGGAAGGAAGACTTAGATGGTATGAACATGTTTTAAGAAGACCTCCTAATACTGCGATTCGTAAGTGTGAGAATTTGTTGATTGAGGGGGCTAGATGTCGTGGAAGACCTAGAACTGTGTGGAATGAGGTGATAGCAAGAGACTTACGTGCCTTAGATCTTGATGCGGATTTGATTAATGACAGACTTGAATGGAGACGTAAAATCCGTGTCTTGGAAGGGGCCTAAGGCTGGAGTATCTTTTTTGGTGTCTTTTGAGCTTATTTTGTTGAGGATCCATACAGCCGACCCCAACTTGTTTGGGACTAAGGCTTAGTTGTTGTTGTTGTTGTATTATTATTTCGAAACCCCAAAAAAAAATTATAGCATTTTAGAAAAATCTTTTCTTTTCTTTTTTCGAAGGAAGAAGAATAAATGCAATTGATCATGTTGGATCTTATTATTCAATATATGATAAAGTCCGTGACTTGCAGTTTGGTTTAGCTAGGGATTGACTTTGTACTTGGACTAATAAAGAACTAATTGTAAAACAAAACAAAATGAATTAATTATATATTGATTAATGTAACATCCACAAAGACCGGAACTCCATAAGTCTGCTGATTCCCACCTTCCTGGAAAAAACACTTGTGAAACTAAAGATGTTTGGATGAATCTTTTAAGTAGTGCTTGATTTTTCAGCTCACTATATATACTAACTTGGTAATTAATCAGTACCCATATCAAGTTTGCTTTAGAATCAAAGGCAAAGCCATCAACACATACAGCAATCATCATGAAGAGGTAATAAGCTCTTCGTCTTTTGCACACTTAATATGGACAGAAATCAAACTGTCAAATTTTTCATTTTTTGTTCAATAGTGTTAACACTTGTTTTCCAATTAAAAGCTGCAAAATTCAAGAATTTGTTCACATTTAGGCGTAATTAATTTAATATATTGAATAATTGGATAACTTGAGCAATTCTGAAGGTTATTAATTCTAAACCTTTTCTTTTTTTTTTTATTATATTTAATTTCGATATTCTATTTCTCAATAGATATATATTACAGAAAGTCTTAACTATATGTATGCATATACGTGTGTGTGTGTGTGTGTGTGTAGTTATTATGCAACTTGATTATGAAATTGTTAGTCTTGGTGTTGATATAGTTGTTGGTTCAATCTCATTTACTATTGAAGTTGAAGGAATATAAGGGAAAGAAAAACTTGGCAATTGGAGGATTAGCAAATCTTATGAAGCCGAAGAGCTTATAATAAGAATTTAAGCAAATATGAAATTTTTCTAATCGGTTTGAAGCTAAAGGGAATTAGTAGTGTGGCTGCCAACGTGGTCTCTAGAATAGGTGCTTCTGGTAATTATAGTCATAATTAGACCTGGCCATGACCGAGCTTGGGACCTCAAGAACTTGTTATCATATATTTTTTAAATTTCATGATTTTTTTTTTCCAATGTCATATAGAAACTTTACGGTTTTTTCAATTATATCCTGTTTGTTGTCTTTGAATTTTAAACTATTAGTTTTTTAGTAGCCTCTCATATATAATCACTGTATTTTTAATTTTTTATCCATTAATGTATTCTTTTTACACATATTTTATCCCTAATTCCATACATTTGTTGATGGAGCAATCCAGGTTAATTTTAAATTTTTTATTTTTATTATTTTTTTCCAGAAATATATATGTATATTTATATTAATTATGATCAAATAATGTGATTAATATAATTTATAAATTGTAACTAATGAATTAATATGGTTTTGCAGATTGATAATGATGTTGGCTGTTTTAATATTGATTGTTGTTGGATTAATATTCTCATTTACTGCTGAAGTTGTTGGCGTGGTTGGACGTTCCTCTCCTCGGACTCTGATTTATTCTCCTGGTCGTCCTAGTCCTCGTGCTGGTGGAGGTGGTTGATTAATTTTGAGTCACATAAGAGAACACAAGGAGAAGACTTCTTTAGATTTCTTCAACTATAAGTACTATCGTTTCTTAATTACTTATATACTATATAATCATATGATTTTATACTTTTTTTAATATTTATGGTATATTAATATTATACTTCATTATATTAGATTAATATATATCCAGTTCTGTAATCAAATATTTTTAGTTTTAATGTTGTACGAAATAAAAAGTTGAAAATTATGTTCACAATTCTCTCAAAAAAAAATTAAAAAATTATTTTCAAGTTAAACTTAATCATTTGATCATGATCAAGTATGCAATTACTCATTTAATGGTTCCAATTTCGTATCTTAATGTTTATTTCCGATTCATTTTAACTCATGTAATCATGTGTGGTGTGTGTTTGATTTACAAGATATGATTAAAGATATTAAATTTAAATGTAAAACTCTAAGTTTCATCAGTTATCATCCACTAGTTTAAATTTTTAAGCATTTAAGTTAATATAAGTTTATAAGCATTTAAAATTTTAAATAATTATATATTTATTTAAAATATTTATGAGTGGCTAATAAGTATTTAATATTTTTAGTAAAAAATAACTTATAAGTACATTTGCTATTAAAATGACTAAAAATAATGTAAAATTATATTATCAAATACATCTATTAAAATAAATAAAGACAATATAGTAATTTACTTAGTCAAACTAGCTTATAAGCACCAAAATAATAAGTTATTTTTTTCAAATTATTTTTTTTAGATAAACTCTTACAATTGTTTAAATAAAAACATAAGCTTCAATTCAAAGCTTATAAGCTAATTTGGTCCGCTTATATGCTCAGCCAAACACAATTCAATTTTTTTTAAAAAAATAATTTATAAATGAGTAAGTTTAAACTAAAAAAAAATTTGTCTAATTTATATTCATTGAGTCATCTCACATATAATTCAATTATTATATAAAAGATATTTCTATTTTAGGTATAAGTTTAAGCACAAATATACTTATTTAAAATAATTTATAAAATAATAATAATTTTTAAAAGTGCAATAACTAAAATATCTACATTTATACATAAAAATATTAAAAGTATAAATATTATTTATAGAAATATTAGGAGCTTTAATACAATTAGGAGAGCCAACTTTAAAAGTTAAGTTATTATAAGGAGTATACCATTGTTATATTTAAGAGACATGTTGAGCCACGCTTTAAATTTTTTATATATGTTCGACCCTGAGTGTGAAGAAATATAATAAGTATTCATATCGCTTAAATATAACAATGCTATACTTTTTATAATAAACAATCCTCACCTCATTATTGAAAACTTTCAACTCTAATAAAAAAAACTTAAATTCTACTAAGATAATTGAAATTTATAAATTTTATATGAATGCAATTATTCAATTCGATTGGACTTATTTATTAATAAGTCAAACTTGAGTTGCACAGAAGACTAAAATCATTTAGATCTGTGAGGTAATAAGAGTCAAAAATCGAAACCCTAACAGAAATCGTCACGATCCAGAACACAAACAAACATCAAAACAAACAAACAAACAGAGTCGTTTTACTTGGTTCACCTTTACACACAGTAAAGGCTACATCCAAGGCGAGGAGACAAAACCCCTCAGTCAATCCCTTAGAAACTTAGAATCGGCAGAAACAGATACAAGCCAAAGTCTCAGATCATCCCTCTCTCTCTCTGTTTACAAACAGTAAAGCTCACCTCTCTAACAAGATCACAAGAAAAACAAGCTCTCAAAACAGATCAAAGAACTCAGTACAGAGAACCAGAGGAAAAACAAAAGAACACTCTAGAACGCACTGACGGCCGAGAGAGAGAGAAAATTACACAGCACACAGATAACAAGAGTATTTATATCAACCCTAAACCCGTGTACAGGAGAACCACACGAGGCAGCTCTTCAATACTGCATAACATACAAAAAACGCACCGTATGGAATAAGAAAGGCATGAATCATCACGTGACTTTGAGTCACTTAAGACCCACAATCTCCACCTTGACTCCAAGTCTCCGAAGGGAATGACATCAGGAAATTGCCTCTTCACGGGTAATCACCAATCAGAAATATAATTTTAAGCTTTCAAAACTCCAAGCATACCCAGGGCATCCTGAAATTTTGAAACAGAAACAGGTTTAGTCATAATATCAGCTGGATTAATATCAGTATGAATTTTTTCAACACTTACCTCACCTTTTACAATGACATTTCTTATAAAATGCAACCTGACATCTATATGCTTCGTTCTTTCATGAAACATATTATTTCTGCTCAAATGTATGGCACTTTGAGAATCACAAAACACATAAACCTTACCATTCAGTAGACCCAACTCTGCAACTATACCTTTCAGCCAAATGGCTTCTTTAATTGCCTCAGTCAAGGCAATGTACTCAGCTTCAGTTGTAGATAAAGCTACAATATGCTGCAAGCTGCTTTTCCAACTTACAACATTATTAGCAAAGGTAAAACAGTAGCCAGACAGAGATCTTCTTTTATCAAGATCTGCTGCAAAATCAGAGTCACAGAATCCAGCAATATCATACATATTACAATCAGACTTTTTAAATAGCAAACCAACATTACTTGACCCTTTAAGATACCTAGACAACCATTTAACAGCTGACCAGTGTTCTTTACAAGGGTTAGACATGAATCTGCTAACCAGACTCACCCCATAGGCTAAATCAGGTCGTGTGCAGACCATAGCATACATAAGACTACCAACCACATTCTGATATGGAACACCTGACATATAGCTTGATTCAGTCAAGTTCAAAGGTTTAATGGTTGAGCACAACTTAAAATGAGCACCAATAGGAGTAGACACAATTTTTCCCTTATTTAAATCAAAAGTTTCTAGGAATTTCAGTATATAGTATTTTTTATTTAAAAACAGTGTACCTTTATTTCTATTTCTCTCTATGTTCATGCCTAATATCTTTTTAGCAGGACCAAGATCCTTCATGTCAAATTCAGTATTAAGCATGCCTTTCAACTTAACAATCTCATTCATATTCTTGCATGCAATTAACATGTCATCAACATAGAGAAGCAAGTATACATACACATTTTCAGACACAACAGAATAGTACACACAAGGGTCAAAACTACTTCTTTTAAAATCATGACTAGTCATAAAGTCATCAAATCTTCTATACCACTGCCTAGGGGACTGTTTAAGACCATACAAGGATTTTAATAGCAAACACACATGGTTTTCCTTACCCTTTTCAACAAAACCCTCAGGTTGTGACATATACAGCTCTTCCTCCAGATTACCATGGAGAAAGGCAGTTTTAACATCCAACTGTTCAAGCTCAAGGTCAAGCAAAGCAGTAATTGTTAATAGCAGTCTAATGGAAACATGTTTCACAACAGGACTAAATACCTCATTGTAATCAATACCTTCTCTTTGAGAGAAACCCTTAGCAACTAACCTGGCCTTGAATCTTTCCTTCTCAAGACCAGGAATAGGTGATTTTCTCTTAAAGATCCACTTACATTTAATGATCTTTCTGTCAAATGGTTTGGGTACTAATTTTCAGGTTTGATTCTTCCTTAGGGAAGACATTTCTTCTTCCATTGCCCTTTTCCACTTATCCCAGTATATACTCTGCTTTGCACCTTTGTAATCAAGAGGTTCATCCTCTTCAACAGCAGCTGCAGTAACTAGAGCAAAGGAGGTCAGTTCAGAATTAACAACATTGTAAGAGTAATCCTCAAACCTGACTGGTTTTCTGGTCTGTCTCCTCTGTCTATCTCTTGCTAACTGGTAGTTATCCAGTTCAGGCTCAGGAACCTGTTCAGGTTGTTCCTCTTCTTGATCAGATTCATCTGATCTGTCCTGTGCCTGTATATCCATCCCTGCACCTGCATTAATTACTTGAGGTGGATTTTGATCAGTTTGTACAAACCTATCTAGCTCCACCTCAATTTGAGACTTCTCTAATTGTACCTCAGATTTGAACTCCTGCATGTTAGTACTAGGAAACAGTAATTCATTAAATGTAACATTTCTACTAACAGCAACCTTATTTTCTTTTGGTAACCACACTTTATACCCTTTGATCCCACTGGGATAACCTAAAAATATGCATTTCTTAGCTCTAGGATCAAGTTTGCTTTGTGTATCATGAATATAAGCTATACATCCAAATACCCTCAAGTGTGTGTAGGTTATAGGTTTATTATTCCAAGCCTCATTTGGACATTTCAAACTCAGAACAGATGTTGGAGATCTATTGATTAAGTAGCAAGCAGTATGTGCTGCTTCAGCCCAGAATTTGGTATTTAAGCTTGATTCAACAAGCATGCATCTGACCTTATTTAAAATAGTCCTATTGTACCTCTCAGCTACTCCATTTTGCTGTGGAGTATAGGTACATGTCCTATGTCTAAGGATCTCATTTGTTTTACAGAAGTCATTGAACTGTTGATTAACAAATTCAAGCCCATTGTCAGTCCTAAGTACTTTAATCTTCTTATCCTTTAGGTTTTCAACTAATAGCTTCCATTCACAGAAAGTTTTAAACACATCATGTTTATTCTTTAGGAAATAGATCCATACTTTCCTAGAAAAATCATCTATGAATGTTACAAAGTACTGTGAACCTGACAGAGACTTTGGAACATAAGTAGAACCCCACAAATCACTGTGTACATACTCTAGACACTCTTTAGCTCTATAGCTTGTTAATGTGAAGCTATGTTTGTGTGATTTACCTAAAATACAACCTTCACAGGAATCTGGTTTCACAAACTGTGTGATTTCCAGATTTCCCTTCCTACTTAGGTGTTCTAAGGCTTTAAACCCTATATGACCTAATCTTTTATGCCAAAGAACTGTGTCATTTGCTGCTGACACAGTAGCATTAACAGTGCCAGTAGCAACTCTGCCATCTAAGTGATATAATCTATTTACCCTATGACCAGTTAACATACATTTATCCCCTTTGAATACTCTCAGAATTCCATCTCTTGCAGTATGGTATAGACCTTTTTCTTCTAGGAACCCTAAGGAAATGAGATTTCTCCTAAGGTCTGGAATGTGCCTAACCTGTCCTAATTCTATTTGCCTCCCATCATCTAACAGTAACCTCACAGTGCCTATACCATTAACATTACAGGAAGAATTATTACCCATTAGAACATTGGAACCAGTTAAACTATTATAACTAGAGAACCAATCCCTGTTAGGGGTCATATGATATGAACAAGCTGAATCTAGGATCCAGACTTCAGTATTTCTTGTACTAGATATAGTTAAAGCTTCAATATCATCATCTTGAGATGATGTATTGACTGCTCCAACCTCACCACTGCTCTGCCCTAACTTTTCTAACCTTTTCCTGCAAAATCTTCTAATGTGACCTTTCTTTTTACAATAATAACAAGTTCTCTCAAACTTAGAACTATTGTTATTATTTTGACTAGTTACATTACTAGATTAAGCACTGTTATTAAGTTGACTAGGCTTACCATTTCCAGTTTTAAACTTATCCTTTTTCTTTTTGATTTTAGATTTCTCCTTAATTACTAGACTTTCTGACTTACCATTCTTTTCAATGTTTTTCATCTCCAATTCCCTAAGCTTCAAAGCATTCGTAATATCCTCAACTTCTATAGTAGTTCTACCATACTTTAAAGCATCTTTTACATTCTGAAAGTGTTCTGGTATAGAGTTAAGTAATATTATAGACTGGTTTTCATTACTTAACTCTTCACCATTGTCAGCTAGCTCTAAAACAAGTTTTTGGAAATTATCACAGTTATCATCAACAGATTTTAAAGGGTCCATTTTAAAACTAAATATCTGTTCTTTCAAATAGGCAGTTCTTGACACAGATTTAACCAGATATAAAGAATTCAATTTATTCCAGAGTTCAGGAGCAGTCTTTATACCTCTAACCTTTCTGAGCACTGCATCAGAAAGGTTAAGTACTATTGTACTGTATGCAAGATCCATCATATCTTGCTTATCATCCGCACTGAGTGTCTCAGGCAATGATTCGATGCCACTAAGTACTCTTTTTCACTTCTGTTGTACCAGGATCGCGGTCATTTTCTCTTTCCAGATGGTAAAATCGACTTTACCATCGAATTTTTCTACGTTTATCTTGGCAAAAGACATGCTTCACAAACTTAGGGTTTTCCAAGAGAGCCTCAGTTCACTTCCCTTTAATCGATCTTTCCTGTCACAAAAACAAATAATCGACAGTACCAGATCTAAGCAGAAAACAAGGAAAGAAACTCGATCTGTTAAGAAACAAGCACTCTTAACCAAACAGTAACCCTAAAACAGATAAACAAGAAAATCAAAGAGAAAGTTTAACAGAAAAGAAAGAGACCACCTGTTCGATCTTCTTCTGATGATGGCTCTGATACCACTTGTGAGGTAATAAGAGTCAAAAATCGAAACCCTAACAGAAATCGTCACGATCCAGAACACAAACAAACATCAAAACAAACAAACAAACAGAGTCGTTTTACTTGGTTCACCTTTACACACAGTAAAGGCTACATCCAAGGCGAGGAGACAAAACCCCTCAGTCAATCCCTTAGAAACTTAGAATCGGCAGAAACAGATACAAGCCAAAGTCTCAGATCATCCCTCTCTCTCTCTGTTTACAAACAGTAAAGCTCACCTCTCTAACAAGATCACAAGAAAAACAAGCTCTCAAAACAGATCAAAGAACTCAGTACAGAGAACCAGAGGAAAAATAAAAGAACACTCTAGAACGCACTGACGGCCGAGAGAGAGAGAAAATTACACAGCACACAGATAACAAGAGTATTTATATCAACCCTAAACCCGTGCACAGGAGAACCACACGAGGCAGCTCTTCAATACTGCACAACATACAAAAAACGCACCGTATGGAATAAGAAAGGCATGAATCATCACGTGACTTTGAGTCACTTAAGACCCACAAGATCATACATATACAACTATGCAATATTATTCCAATCCAACTATATTATAATATCCAACCCATCCTAATTTAGAAAGAAAATGACAAACTTTATAACAATTCATTTCGCAAATAATTGCATCCATCTTCAAGAAAATTTATTCATATGATATATTGTAAGAAAAATATCATAATAATAATAATATTTAGTGGAATAAATTTCAAGAGGGTCTTCTCTTCTCTCATAAATCAGCCATGTCTATCAGGAGAACTGATAGAAACAGCAACAGGTCCCTTTTGCTTCAGAACAAGTAGCAAATTTTCATATTCGCTAATCCTCAAATAATTCCCAAGTTTTCCTTTCCTTGATATTCCTTCAGCTTCAACAGCAAATGAGATTGATCCAACAACTATCAACACTAACAACTTCATAATCCAACTGCATATAATAAAAATATAGTTAGACTTTCTATTAAGTGTTTTTAAAATTTTTATAATTAGAGCTGCTAATTATATTATATTAATATATATCTATGAGAAATAGAATATCAAAATTAAATATGATTATAAGAAAAACAAAAGGTTTGGAATTGGAAAATGGGCGTTTACATTGTTAAACAAAATATATAAATTTGATAGTCTGATTTCTGCTAATATTAAGTTTGTAAAAGATGAAGAAAAAGAGCTTAATTATAATGAAAGAAAAGATAGATAATTAAATTACCTCTTCATGATGATTAGTGTATGTGTTGATGGTTTTGCCTTAGATTCTTATAAAAAAATATTTTTGATATGGGTAGTGAATTAAAAGATGGGACTGAGAAGACTTATGAAGTTAGGTAAACGGTCCTTGTGTGGATTTTAAATTAGTCAATATATATATAGCTAATTCATTTTTATTTTTACTTTATTATTTCTTATTAATTAGTCTAA
The DNA here is from genome assembly GCA_947685225.1 of Garcia nutans. Lineage (NCBI taxonomy): Eukaryota > Viridiplantae > Streptophyta > Magnoliopsida > Malpighiales > Euphorbiaceae > Garcia > Garcia nutans. The sequence continues at coordinate 251,825 of CANTUV010000075.1, forward strand.
ATACAAGTCAAGGGCTGTGAAATGCAAAATTTATTGATTCGAGAAAATAAATTTTCATTTGAAAATTAAAATTTTATAAAAAACTTCAATAATTTAGCATTGGATTGATGGATTTATTTGTAGTCCTAATTATATTTAATATTAACAATGGAGAATTATAAAAAAGAAAAAATAAATAAATAGATAATTATCTTTTAATGCATAAAATAAAATGTTTCCAGTTTTCAAAAACAACTAATAAAAAGGAAAATTTACAAAAATAACTTAAAAAAACAAAGAGGGTGTTTCTCAAAACTTAAAAGCTGGTCAAAACTGATTATAAGCAGTTTTTAGATTATAAGTTGTTTATTTAAGTGTTTCTGAAAACTTAAATAGTAGATTATAATCTGATTTTAATCAGTTTTTTAAAAGTTGGGTTTTGCTACTTTTTTTTTAAGCACTTATTTTTTAACCAGTTTTGACCAAGTAAAAGATCATACTATCCCTACCTAATCTTCAATATTCCAAATTTGCCCACCCTATACACTTTAGTTCCCATCAAAATTTTTTTACGTTTCTTCTTAAATAAATTTTATTATTATTATTATTATTATTATTATTATTATTATTATTATTATTATTATTATTATTGCAAAATAAATTTTGAATTGACATTTAAAAAATTATTTTTATATAATAAATAAACTCATGGATAATTTGGTCATTTTGACAGTTTCTGCAATTAAAAACTGATTATAAGCTGATTTTACATAAACACTTAACTGATTATAAACTGATTATCAGCTGATTATTAACTAGTTTACAGAAACGATTAACTGCTTATTTTTAATCTGATTATAATCTAAAAATCACTTATTCACAATAAGCTGAAAAGCTTCAGTTTTAATAAACATCCTCAAAATTACAAAATACTGCCTAAGCAAGAAATTTCCAAAAATACTACGTGTTTCTTAAATATTTACATTTATACTATCTTTCTTTTTTATTCTTTTTCCCCTCAGTTAAAATTATTGTTTATTAGTTGATTATTTACTTAAAATTACTTATTTTATTAATTGATCTAAATAAATCAAACACTAATTTAAGATTCAAATATAATAATTATTTATCAACTTATAGAATTAATCAATGGTGTTTAAATATATATATATATATATGAGATTAGTTAATTACCCTATGATTACTATGTTGTTATTATCATTATTATGTATTGAGTTTATAAATTAAAATATTTATTTATTTAAATTAACTAATAATTATTATTAATAATATTACTATCAAAATTAATATAGTAATTAAGGTTATTATTATAAATAATAATTTGAAATAAAGGAAATTGTATGATATATTGATTAACTTAGTTATAATTATTTGTAAAATATAATTATTAAGGTAAGGATAAATAATTATTAAATAGCTGAGTTAATAATTAATTATTAATTATTAAATAGAAATATTCAATATTTGATTATTAAATAATTTAAATTAAATAGTTAATGTATTATGTTTAAAGTTTATAAGACTAATTACTTAAAATTTATATTATTATAATAAGAATAAACAAATTATCACTATTAATGTTATTATCATTATTTATTGATTTTTATTAATATTATTATTATTTTAGAATGGGCAATAGTTAAAATATTATTAATGTCAAGTAGTAGTAAATGGTTAATATTATTATAGTTGTAGTAATTAAATATTATAATTAAATTTATTATTAAAAATTATTATAATTATTATGACTAGTAAATATCAATTTTAATATTATTATTATTAGTTATTATTATTATAGAAATTTAATGTGGCAAAATAAGAAAAATTAAAGTAAATAATATTATTCTATTAAAAAGATATTTTTGTAAAAATTTTAATTATTAAAGAACTATTCAAATCAATTTATAATGTATTTTAAAATTTAAATAATTCTTATAAAAATATATATAAATAAGTAAAATTAATGATTAATAAAAATATTATTAAATATTTTTTAACTATCTTTGTGATTATAATAAGTTAATATTTTTGAAAAACTAAAGTAAATAAAATTATATAATAATTAGTTATAATTAAAAAATAATAATTATAAATTCATCGGCTTAAGGTTATTTAAAATTTATTTAAATATATTATAAAAGTTTAAGTAATTATTTTATATGAAAAATATAATAAATACTAATGAAGTACAATTAAATAAAGTATTCGTAATATTATCAATATTATTATTAAATTATAAGAATTAATGATTTAACTTATGTAAATTAATTATATATTATAATATCCAAAATGCTTAATAAATTGGAGGGATGAGTTAATTAGAATAAAACTAACCGGAGTATTATTGACAATTAGAGAAAATATTTAATATATATTAAAACTTCATTAGAATTTAAGAATCGTATTATATATGGTTCTCATATCATGCATATCATAATAGTTTGACAGTTTTAGGATATTCTTTAGTTAATAATTATTCTTATATTACTTTAGGAGTTGATTTAACAGTTGAGGTAAATCATAGAGGTGATCCATTTGGTTTTACAAATTTAATTTTTAGCCAAGATGAGTGGGTAAATATATAACATTATATTTCTAAAGTATAATATATATATATATATATCTTAGTTTGAGAAAAGAATTTACAAAATTTAAGGTGAAAACTTATTTTTGAATGATAATTATTTTTTTATAATTGAGAACAAATAATGGCAGTTTGATTTTTCATATATATGACTGATTATTTATATTATGCTAGATAAATAATTTATATACACTCTTATTATAAATCTGTCTGATCGCACCTTAATGATGAATGTTTTTATAAATTTAATGATACTATAAATTTACCTTTTAGCCAGGATAATTGCTCTGCATATGTATATTGAAGTTATTTCTCTTTAGACTTGCGAGGTAAGACAGCATGCGCCCTTGGATTGAAGTTGGATCAGTAGTAAATTATATTTGAGTGTATATAAATGATGTTGAATTGATTTATTTATATTATTTTGAGAATTGAGAAATATTTAAAAGTGATATTTGAAATGTTTAGAATTGAGAAGTTTTATTTATCCTGCTGATTAATAATGAAAGTATTAAGAAATGCAATAAGTATATTAGTATATGTTGTGTATAAATGTTAAATCAAAAGGTAATAGTAAATAGTGTACATTAGGTATATTTTAAGTAATTGCAACTATTTTATATATACAAATTGCAAATTTGAAAAAATTAAAAATACCAACTCCACAAAAATATTATACGTTAAGTATATTTTTGGTATTTGCAACTATTTTATAAATAGATAGTAAACTTAAAAAAAAACACTAAAATGTCAACTCTCAAAAAATGTATATATTAAATATATTTTATTATTATCTATAACTATTTTATATATACAAATTGCAACTTGAAAAAACCAATAATAACGCCTAGGAAATAGTATACGTTAAATATATTTATGATATATGCAACAATTTTGTATATATAACAAACTTGAAAAAACTAAAAATGTCAACTCTTAAAAAATTATATATGTCAAGTATATTTTCATATCTACAACTATTTCATATATGCATAATGCAACTTGAAAAAAACTAATATAACTCTAAAAATGTGCATATGCTCTATTGGTAGCACTAATGCGATTATGACTAATGTACCGTATAATAGCAAGGATAATGACAAATTCCAAAAAGCTGTGACATTTTCTTACATCATCATTTCTATTCAAATCGTTCTTGTTTAACTATGAACTTGAAGTTGCAAAAGAACCCACTCGTCTATTTCTCTTTAAAAGAAAGAACAAGGATAATTATGGAGGCAGTGTTGTAGTTGTGGTGGGGTTGCGATAGATGGAGTGAAGGAGCTCATATCTAAGTCGCCAAATACTGTAAAAAAGGAAACGAAAAAAATTCAATGTCGTATAAATGTAAAAAACAAAATATATAAATGTAATAAAAAACTATTGACCTAATAAATGTAATTCACGGAAAAAAAGATAGTATTTTATAAAATTTCCTCTAATAAAAATATGCCTAGTCGTTTTTAGTGAGATCATATTTATATTTATCAAAATTACAAAAGAAGAGAGGTTTGACATTTAACAAATAATTGTGGATTTGAAATCACATCCAAAAGTGCCACTTAAATACAGGGGCAAAACAATACTTTTTAATGGAGGGAGGCAAAATAAAAATGTTATGTATATATTAAAAATAATATAATAATCATCTTTTTATATATATTCATAAATCAATATATAAATATTTTTCATATATAAAGATGTAAAAAAAATTATAGTTAATTTTTACGTATTTTCATCCCTTGATAGTAACATACGATAATTTCATTATCCATAGTATCGAATAAGTCTTTCTCGATGTATATAATCAAATAATCAGTCATCCATTAATCTCCTTATAGTTATTCAACTATAATTTTTCTCTTAAAATATCTATCCATAACTTTAAAAAAATAACAATAACAACTATATAATTAATAAAATGTTAGTATTTATATATGTGTATATGCTCCTGAATTTATCTAATAAAATATGAAAAAAATAAAATAAATAAAAAATAAATAAATCACGAATATAATATCTTAAAAAATAGTTGAAGTAAAAATCATCACACAATATTTGATATTAGAAGTATAAATAATAAAATCTAAATCAAAGAGAAGAAATTAAGAAAATAAAAACATATAAAAAAATAAAAATTATAACTTGATATTATTTCTCAATGAATTTATCCCTTTCCCTATTTTTCTTTTTCTCCTTCTTCTTTTCTTTTATAGAATGTCAATTATTTTTTGGTTAATTTTTTTAGAAAAGGGATATATTTATTTAGAGAAGAATGATTTATAGGGATTTGTTGTTTTATCTTTTTGTATAAGTCGAAAGATATAGGGGTAATTTAAAATTTAAAAATGGGGCAATTAAGTATTATTAAAATTTTAATTATTTATATATTAAAAAAATTTCAAAATAGCTGTCACCCTTCTTTATAGAGTAGCTTCGCCATTGCTTAAATAGCTACAGGCACACTATAATTTCTTAAATATATATAATGAAAATTAGCGTTGAATTAATTACTATTGTTTGATGCATAACTCCAAAACTCTTATAATGTTAAACAATCGACATAGTTTTATTTTGTGCATGTTAGTTTTGGAGTCGGGTCTACCCATGACAAATTAGGATATGATTTGGAAGGTTTCAAATAGGCTTTAATTAGATTTCCTATTTTTTGAATTTGTTTTTTAGTTAAAATAATTATCTAAGAATAATTAATTGATTTTCTAGCATGTAAGTTTTTTTTTTCTTCACATACTCCCATCTTCTTTTCTTATGCTCTCTCAAAGAATTATTATTCTTTGTGTGAGTTTGAGTGCAATTGTGGGAAGGTTTTGGCTTCTAAACTATGGTAAGCCTATTTATTGTAAAATACATTGGATTCATTCATATTCTTTACCAACCATGGCCACATTCTATGTGAACAGTGAATTGCCAGTTTAGTTCACAGAACCGGACCAAAAGAAAAAAGAAAAAATGGGCTTTAATTGAAATCAAGACTGGTTATAACGGTGCTGATTTAGGTTCTTAATTTCTTGAATCAAAATCGAAGCCGGAACTAACTTAATAGAAAATGGAGTGAGAATTACCAACCTGATGCTCAGGGCATGGCTCAATTAGATCCTTCCCGATAGGAAAAAACCTTTTTATTAGTTTCAAAAAATTCAACTTCCCTCTCTAAATGTCCTATTTTATCTTATCAAAAATAGCCCATCTACCAGATTCCAAATTCCCCTTCTCCAAAGTTGGCCATTTAGCCCTCCAACTCCACCTAGTTAGACAATCAAACCCTCCTACCTTCTAAAAAAAAACAATCTTTCCAGCCCTTCATGGAGTTGGGCTTTCCAATGAAGAGCCTGAGCCTGAAGAAATAGGAAGTCTTCATTAGATTTTAGCTGAGCCTTTATATAAGACACAATATGACTAGAACCTCCATGCCTAGTAGCTCAAACCCCACGACGATTCACCAGACATTTGGGTTGAGCTTCCCTAGAGAGATCTCATTCATTGACAAATATGTTTTCGAAAATGGGCAAAGGGGAAATCGTACCCCTGCTCTCAAATCTTCCTCGTACATAATGATTTGATCCACCCCCGGAGTATCCTGACTTGGGTATTCTCTTCGGGTAGCAACATCCTATGGTTAGCCGATATTTTGTATTTCTTCCAAATGCCTTTTAGTTCTACCTCGGTCAAGGTGGAAGGTATATCCTTCACCCAAGCTCGGTCAGTAGAAACCCAAGCACTAGAAACTTCCTTTTCTTCCTTCTCATCCTCTTCTTCATATATTAAAGCAGGATGAGCCAATTTAACTCTTCTTCCAGCCACTTCGGCCTCGACTACATTAGTGTTTACCGACCTACCTCCTTTTAATGAGCACTCAACTTTATTATCAAACCTAACTGGGTCACTATACTGCAAGTATTGCTCACTCACCCTCTCTTTATCTATCGATACACGGTCACTCTCTGAACTCATCTTATCCAAACTAAAGAAAAGTCTAAAATTTAAAAATCTATAACAAAACTCACCAATTGCAGCTATAAGCAAATAAAGACCTCGATGGACATGAAAACTTTGAGCCACTCTTCAAGTTATACTAACTCACAAACCGAACAAAATATTGAATTCAACAGGGCAATTGAACACTCACAAACCATGGAAGTAATAAATGGTTAGTAATCACCCCTTTATTTATAGAGGCAGGAGCATTAAATGCCCCTGGTGGGAAACCTAATTTTTGATTCTCGCTCATTTCGATCTACAATAGATGGATCGTCCTCCCCGAAATGCAGTAGTAACAATTGTCCTTGTCTGACATAAATGTCAGACGGCTAAGGGTCACTAGTGGTACTACCCCCTATTTACCGGGGTCATAAACCGAGCCCGGTATCCCCTTAACACCAAGACCAAATTCTCTAGGGGAATGAACCCCGGTTCTAAACCTTCTGGTCCTATGCTCTTGAGTGTCAAGGAGACATATCTCGAACATAGCAGCCGTGCAGTACTGATGCACTCCAAAGATCCACTAACGCATTTAGATTTTGTCTCATATTCCTCAACTATAAATAGGAGTGAATCCCTATAGGTAAAACATCTTTTTACATTTTCTTGGTTCATTTATCTGTAGATAATTTGAACACTGACTTAGACATCAGAGTCTCTCCACTGGAGCTCGATCCCTTTCCTTGTTTGTCTTGTAGGCAGAAGAGTCAACAACAGAGCTCAAACCCAAACTCCTGAGTCCACTAATTCAGATACAAAATCAAAAATCAATGTAGATTTTAAAAAAAAAAGTAATCAACATCAGAATGATAAAAAAAAAAGTTCAGATTTAAAAAAAATGTACTTGCACTTTCCATCAAAATAAATCAACTGCAAAAAAGTGTAGATGTTCTTTGTATGTTAAATGAATAGAGTCATAAAAACAAGCATTTAAGATACATAAAATTTAACAATAGTTTTAATATATTTTAAATATTGCTATGTGTTGAAATCTAAAACATGAGACATATAAATAACTGAATAAGGTGTAAAATTATATAATATAAATATTGTACATATTGCGCAAATATTGCATAGATGTTGCATATAATTGAGTTACAGTGCAAACATTGTGTAGATGTTGAATTGCAGCTTTTATATGTTCTTAATTAGCATGCATATGGTGTATATATGTTATGTAAATGTTGAATTACAACATTTATATATTCTTAGTTAAAGCATAGAAGTTGTGTAGATATTGTGTAGATATTACATAGATATTGAGTTACAACATTTGTATATTCTTAATTAATGCATAGATGTTGCATATAAATTATACTCCAGCCTTTATATGTTTTTAAGTACAATGTAAATATCGTGTAGATTTCACACCGTTTATATGTTATTAATTATAGTGTAGATGTTGCATAAATATTATATTTCAGCCTTTAAAGGTTCTTTAGTATAAATGTCACATAGATGCACTGCAAATATTGCGTTTATGTTAAATTACAGCATTTATAAATTTTTAAATATAGTATATATGATATTAATTATAGGGCAGATATTATGTATATATTATACTTTAACCATTATATGCTTTTAATCAACTTGTAGATATTCTATAGATATTGAGTTACAGTCTTTATATTTTATTTATTAAAGCGCAGATGTTGTGTATGTGTCGTGTATATATTAGATAAATATTGTATTACAACTTTTAACATATACAATACTCATACATCATAAATAATACAAATAAAAACTAAAAAAAAATACAATTCAAAAGAAAAAAGATGTACTCATTTAAAAAATATAAATTGAGAAAGAAAAATTTACAAAATTACAATTTTTTTTTCTTTGAAGCATTTTATTGAATATCTAAAATGCATTACAATTAAATAATAAAAAAAACTCTAACATTACAATTGAAGAGTAAAAAAATAAAAAAATGAGAAAAAATTTCAATTGAATACACCAAAATACAATTCATTAACTGCAATCTGCTAAAAAACTTCACTCATTATGATAGAATCTTAATGCAAACTAACAACATTTTTAATAAATGAGAAACTTCAAAATGAATGCAATAAAGAAATAGCAAACGAAAAATTAAGAGAAAAATCATATCAACAAAATCTTAAAAACAGAGAAAATGGAATGAATAAAACGTAAAAAACTAATTAGAAGAGAGAATAAACGAACGTTGAATGAAAAATTGACAGCAAACGTTAAGTACAAAATTTAAAAAATTAAAAAATTAAAAATAAAAAAAGTAAAACAGAAAAAAAACCACCACATACCGTATATTTTTTTGAATACTAAGGAGGTCACTAACGAACCGGGTAACATTGTGGGCTATACAGCAGGAGGTAGCCCTCCCCTGAGTACCATAGAGGTACTAGCATGCACCATAATAGTGTTAAATATGTGGTCGGCAGGAATTGAACCCGAGACCTTCGCATCCTACCAACTTTTTTTGGAAGGTAGGATGACCAATCCACATACCGTATATTAGAAAAAAAAAAGATAAATAATGTAATTTTCTTTCAAATAGATGCCTCTTGACAATTATACCCTTTCAAATATAAAATAAATATTTAAAGCATATCTTATTTGTTTAAAAGATATAGAAAAAATGTTACATTTTATCCTAATAACGGGAAATGTTTAAAAGATAATGGGAAATGTCTTGGCTTTTGGGGAATTGAATGTTATCAAAGCGAAAAAATAGTCCGTGACTTTGACATTCATTGGATTCTAATTTCTCATTTTATTTATAAAATGTTTAAATAATTAATATATTTAATATTTAACATTTATGTTTCATTTAATATCTTTTAGCTATCACTTTCCCTACTCAGTCGGAATTGATAATTAATATATTTTTTATTTTTTAAAAATTTTAAAAAATTTTAATTTTTAATTAAAAGAATAAATTTATGTATATTTTTTTATTACATATCTATAGATCTATTTATTAAATATTTTTAATAAATAATATTAAATAAAAATATAATAAAATTTTAACAAATTAATTAATTTATTAAAACAAGAAACAAACTATACTTTAGAATATAAAAAAAAATATGCATATCAATTTAGGATGATAGAGTTAAAAATTAAACATAAATTTTATAAATGCTGGAATAATGCTATATAAATGCTTATATATTTATTGAAGGTTATAAGTATATATAATAAAAGGTGTGTGAACATATAATTTAATTATTTTAAAGATTTAAAGTATATCTTGTTCATTTAAATATATAGAAAAATGTTACATTTTATCCTACTAATTATAATAGTGGCAAATATTTTGGCCTTTGTGGAATTCTTTGTCATTAAAGCATAAAAATACAGTGTAAATATATAATTTAATTACTTTAAAGATTTAAAGCATATCTTATTTGTTAAAATATATAGAAAAATGTTACATTTTATTCTAATAATAATGGGAAATGTCTTAGCCTTCGTGGAATTCATTGTCACCAAAACAAAAAATATAGTCGACTGATTTGACATTCATTGAATTCTAGTTTCTCTTTTTTACTTATACAACATTAAAATAATTAATATAATTAATAATTAATATTTATATTTCATATAATATTTTTTTGCTATTACTCTACTTACCCAGTCGAAATTAATAATTAATATATTTTTTATTTCATAAAAATTATAAAAAAATAATTATTTTTAATTTAAAATATAATATAAACTTATATGTATTTTTATCATATATCTATAGATCTATTTATTAAATATTTTTGATAAATAACAATAAATATGAATGTAATAAAAATTTAATATATTAATTAATTTATTAAAATAAAAAATGGACTATAATTCAAGATATAAAAAAGAAAAATATGCATATTAATTTGGGATGATAGGGATAAAAAAAATGTAAATTTTACAAATGCTGAAATAATGCTATATAAATTCTTATATATTTATTGTAGGTTATAACTATATATATTGAAAGGTCTTGTGAATATATAATTTAATTACTTTAAAGATTTAAAGCATATCTTATTTGTTTAAAATATATAGAAAAAATGTTATATTTTATCCTAGTTATAATAGGAAATGTCTTGGATTTTGTGGAATTCATTGTTATCAAAGCAAAAAAAAAAAAAAATAGTATAGTCGACCGATTTGACATTCATTGAATTATAGTTTCTCATTTTTCTTATAAAATATTAAAATAATTGATATATTTAATATTTAACATTTTTATGTCTTATAATATCTTTTAGCTATTACTCTCCTGCCTCGCCGGAATTGATAATTAATAAACTTTTTATTTCATTAAAATTTAAAAAATAATTATTTTAATTAAAAGAATAAATATATATATTTTTTATTACCTATCAATAGATCTATTTATTAAATATTTTTAATAAATATAAATATAATAAAAATTTAACATGCTAATTAATTTATTAAAATAAAAAATATCTTAGCCTTCGTGGATTCATTGTTATCAAAGAAAAAAAACACATTCGACTCAATTGACATCCATTGAATTCTAATTTCTCATTTTACTTATGCAACATTAAAATAATTTAATATTTCTATTTCATTTAGTATCTTTTAGCTATCACTCTCCCTACCCTGTTTGAATTGATAATTAATATACTTATTTATTTTGTAAAAATTTTAAAAATAAATTATTTTTCAATTATAAATATAAATTTATGTATTTTTATTACATATCTATAGTTATGTTTATTAATTATTTTTAATAATTAATATTAAATATGAATATAATAAAAAATTAATATATTAACTAATTTATTAAAATAAAAATAAACTATCATTTAAGATATAAAAAAATTAAAAATATATATCAATTTGTCACGATAGGTGTAAAAAATAAACATAAAGTTTATAAGTGTTGAAATAATGCTATATAAATTCTTATATATTTATTGAAGGTTATAACTATATATATTCAAAGGTGTGTGAATATATAATTTAATTACTTTAAAGATTTGAAGCATATCTTATTTGTTTAAAATATAGAAAAATGTTACATGTTATCCTTGTTATAATCGGAAATGTCTTGGCCTTTGTGGAATTCACTGTATCATCACAGCAAAAAAAAAAAGTCAACTGATTTGACATTCATTGGATTCTAGTTTCTCATTTTACTTATAAAACTTTAAAACAATTAATATATTTGATGTTTAACATTTATATTTCATACAATATCTTTTGGCTGTTACTCCCCTGACGGAATTGGTAATTACTATATTTTTTATTTTATAAAAATTTAAAAAAATGAATTATTTTTAAATAAAATTAATATAAATTTATATGTATTTTTTATTACATATCTATAGATATATTTATTAAATATATTTAATAAATAATATTAAATATGAATATAATAAAAAATTTAATATATTAACTAATTTATTAAAATGAGAAATGGACTATAATTTAAGATATAAAAAAAATATACATATCAATTTGAGACGGAAATGTTAAAATAATACTATATAAATTCTTATATATTAATTGAAGGTTATAACTATATAAATTAAAAGGTGTGTGAATGTATAATTTAATTACATTAAAGATTTAAAGTATATCTTATTTGTTTAAAATATATAGAAAAATGTTATATTTTATTCTAGTTAGGGAAATGTCTTGACCTTTGTGGAACTAATTGGAATCCAGTTTTTCATTTTGCTTATAAAATATGAAAATAAGTAATATATTTAATATTTATATTGCATATAATATATTGAGGGAACATCAATTAAATACCTCATATAAAAAAACGTCAATTAAATACCTTTTGTGAAACTGATAATAAATTATAAACCTTATTCATCTTAAATAGATATCTCTTGGCAATTATATCCTTTCAGATATAATATAAAAAGTAAATCCAAATAAATTATAAACCTTATTCATCTTAATATGATAGTGTGCGAATCGTAACATCAACATAGTAGTATTACTATAATTACACGATCGCTTTTAATGTTTATTGTTGTTGATGATGTTTAAAATGATTTATCCAAATAAATACGATCATTTTTTTAATTAAACAAAACCGTATCCACGAAAAAGAATGTGTTTATTAAACATCATTGGTTAATAGACTCACAACAATACATTATTAGACAAAAGACTCTAAACCCATGAACAAACAAAACAATATAAAACAATAAGAGCCATTCTATGTATTAAATGCAACATAAAAAGCAAGAAATAAATGCAAGTGCGACTGAATATGTGAAGAAATTAATACAATTGTTTTTTCAATACATCATCATTTAAAAACAAAACCAAAATAAATATAACAGTAAATACATTACTAATTTTGCAATTTTTTCCCTTTAAATATAGTTGATAAAAGCAAATAATTGTTAAATATGAAGACATTTAAAGAGCGGAGCAACTTGTGCAATATAAGAAAATAATTGTATTCTAGGGTTTAATGGAAGAAAGAGAAACAAGAAAAATTAAAAGGAAAAAGGAAGAATGTCAAAAGAGCACTAAAGGGCATGAATGTCATGCTAGGGTTTAACGGAAGAGACAACAAGGCAAAGAGAGAAATAAGAAAAAGTAAAAGGAAAAAGGGAGAACATCAAAAGGACACCAAAGAGCATAAATGTCTATCTGACTGTTGCTAAGCAGTTTTTGGATATTAAACGAACCTCCCCAGAAGATAATTTTAATGTGGCTGATTTTTTCCTTTTTGCAATCAGTTTCGCTACAACATCTACAGCTCTAGCTAATTGTTTATCTTTTCAAATGTAACGGGAATTGAATCCACGCATGGTGGATTCACAATCAACTGCCTTGATCTACTTGGCTACATCCGCCCTAATCCTATATTCTATTGAAAAATGAGATTAGATTAAGGTTAAATTTTTTTTTTCGTCTAAAATCTTAGCACAGATCTAAGTTCAAATTCCTTCACAAAGATTCAATGAAAAAGAAAATACAAAAAAAATGATTTTAAATGATCTATTTTAGGTGAATGATGTTCACTATTGGTTTTACACTTTGTTAATGGTATTTTTCTGACAATTAATATTAAAATCATCTAAAATCATTTTTTTTGTATTTTAATATCATTTGTAAAATCATCTAAAATCATCGTCCTTTTAATATCATTTGTAACAGTAATGTCACCCAATTTTCTTAAATTTGTTTCAGTAAAATCCTCAAAGCTACTTTCTATCAACGTCGTTAACGGAAGCCAATGTGAAGGATGATATAGCACAGTAAATTTGTCTTTGAACCCTGGACCTTTTGTATAAAAATCAAACAACTCAACAAATTAAGTTACATCAATATGTTTATCACAAAGTTGCTTTATTTATATTTTAACTATAGTTTTTTGAAAAATTATAAAATATAAAGTAATTTTGCTCAATAATTAAATAAAATTTATTAATTAAATTAATAAATCTATGTATAAATTATTAAAAGAATTCAAATTTTCAAAATTATATAATTTAAATATTATTTATATATGAATAATTCTAATGTAATTAATCTTTAAACATAATTGAATAATTCACTTATGTCAATAAAATGAAAATTTTAGATTATTTGAGAAGAATTTAGATTATGCAAATGTAAAATAAATAAAAAAAATAGATTATTTGTATATAAAAAATTATAAAAAATAATTTTAAAATTAAATAATTTTGAAAAATTGAGTCTTTTTAATAATTTACTCATAGATTTGTTGATTTAATTAATAAATTTTATTTAATTATTGAACAAAATTACTTTATAGTTTATAATTTTTCAGAAAATTATAATTAAAATATAAATAAAATAAACTTGAAAGCATTATATTAATCTAGCTTACTTGATTAAGTTGTTTGGTTTTTATATAAAAGGTGCAGGGACGATGTTGTAGGGCTTGTTTGGTTTAGCTGTTCATAGCAGTTGGTAGCTGATAGCGGTTGCTGATAGCTGATAGTTGGTGGCGGATAGCTGGTAGCTGATTCGGGTTAGTGTTTGGTAAAAATACAATAGTTGTTGCAGTTTGAATATAAAATTACCAATAAGCATATCATTATATAATAAATATTAATTTTTATTTTATTTTAATAGGGTTAATATAGTTTTAATATGAATCAGCTATCAGCTGATATGAAAAAGCTCCGAGTAGGAGCTTATTGAAACAGCAGCTGTTTGGGGTTCCTAACAGCTATCAGCTGCTGTTTTAAAATTTTACCAAACATCAAATTTTACCAAACAGTTGTTGTTTGGGGTTCAAACCTCTATCAGCTGCATCAAACAGCTAAACCAAACACCCCGTAATATAGTTTAAACTTGAGGGATAAATTTGAAAGATAATGAGTGAAAATTATTATTTTTTTTTTTGAAATTTAAGGAGCAGATGATGTAGTGTCACATCATTTGTCACGCCAGCTTCCATTAACAGTGTTGACGAGAAGTAATTAGGATTTTACTAAAATAAATTTAAAAAGTTAGGTGATATTACTGTTATAAATTATATTTAAGGAATTCCGCTAAAACAATGCCTAAACTTGATAAATCACAGATGAAATTTTCCTTATTTTTTAGCTATTACTCTCCCTAACATGTCGGAATTGATAATTAATATACTTTTTATTTCATAAAAATTAAAAGATAAATATTTTAATTAAAAATGTATTTTTCCTATTACACATCTAAAATATACTCATTAACTACTTTTAATAAATAACATGAAATATGTGTGTAATATAAATTTAACCTATTAACTAACACATTAAAATAATAAGTGAATTATAATTTAAGATAAATAAATAAAAATATGCACATCAATTTGGGACGACATGAATAAAAAATAAACATAAATAGTACAAATGATGAAATAATGCTCTATAAATTCTTAATTAGCACTAAACTTCTCATCAACTCAGTGGGAGCTAGCATATAATACTCTAATAACCATGGAGAGGTAATACTTCCCACAATTTCATTTATTTAATTTCTTGCCATTTAAATTCATTCAAGAATCATATGAACACTTTTTTTTAAAAAACTGTGTTATGTGCAGTTTGATGAAGAAATTGCTAGTCTTGGTGATATTTATTATTGTTGCTGGATCAATGGCACCAGTTTCTTTTGAAGTTGAAGCTAAAAAGATGTTTAGTTCAAAAGATGATATGGTTAATGAGAGCAAGCCAAGAGGTCCGACGCCTCCATCGTCTGGAAGCCCATGCACATATATTCCTGGACGTTCCCCCGGCGGTCACTGCCCAATCGGTTCCGGTCACTAGCTAGCTCTAATTAAATTGTTGGTTTAATAAGAATTAATTAAACTTTATTTTAAGTAAATGGTTTGGAATTAATTTGGATAGGTGTAGGTGGCAAGTCCTAATACTGTGTGAAATTGAAAGCTGCCTATATATAAACCAAGAACCAGTCAGTCTTTTTTTTTTTTTGCTTTCATGCTCTCAACCTTCACTGCAACAAGTTAGTAAAAGCTGCTTCTTCTTCTTCTTGTGTTTGTTTTAGTCTTTACAAATTCGGGATTTTTATTTGCTTTTACGATGATGTTAATAAATATGGGTTTTGGTTAGATTCACAATTTGTTGCGTTTTTCAAAAGGAAATTGTTGAGGTGATGATTGATTTGAGTACTTTACTATGAATTTAGTAAAGTTTGTTTCTTTGGTCTTTTTTTTTTTTTGAGCATAAGTTTCTTTGGACTTGATGCATGGGAAAATGAAAAATTATATAATATAAGGGTGATTTTAACAGTATATCTTATTTAAAAGGGCAAATTAATTAAATAACGACATATTTTTTTATAATTAATTAAATAACAACATATTTTTTTTATACATCATTTTGTTCTATTTCAAGTGTTATTTTAGAAATAATTAGAAAAGTATCGCGTAATATTGTGGGTATTTTTATTAAATATTAGTATATTATACACAAATAACATAAATAAAAAAACCAAATAAAATAATAAACCTAAATAAAAATTAAAATAAAATAATTAATGCATTTAAACTAAAAACAAAATTTTAATAAAAAAAATAAATTACATAAATTAAAAACTCAACATGAAGTAAAATTACAATTTATCCCAAATCAAATAAAAATAATTAATTAAAAAATTTTAAAAAAGCTAAAAATATTAAAAAATAAATAAAAAAAATCAACCTAAAACATTAGAAAGAAAAAAAAATATCATACAAAAAACACAATCTCTCCCTAAAATTTCATAACAAATAAAAAAAAATTGGTAAAAAATCAGAAAAAAATCAATAACAAAAAAAAATATAATCAAACAACACATAAATTATTTAAAAAATAATCACATAATAAAAAATACTAAAAAAAATTGTATTTGGCAGCAAATCAATAATGGAGGGAAGGCAATAAAAAGAGCAAAGACTGACAATTAGATAAAGAATAATACGAGAGGAAGAACGACGATCTTTTCTATTTTGCAGAAAATGATAATAGCATAATAGTTATAATTTTTTTATGTTTATATATATAAAAATTAATTATTATTAATATCAAATAAAATATCATAATCATATTTGAACTCTCCAAATAAATATAATTATAATCAATATCAAATATAATATCATAATCTTATTTTAACTCTCCAAATAAATATAATTATCAATATCAAATATATCAAGCTCTTTAAATAAATATAAATTAATATTAAACTCTTTAAATAAATATTTATTATATAATAAATAATAAATTTAATTTGAAATATTAAAAAATTAGCATGCATAGCAATATTGAGATAGCTGACATATCACACAATATTATATAACGTTAGCTATTTTAGTATTATACTTATAGAATCTTATATGATATTATGAGTATTTTTATTTTTTAAATTCTATGATAATTATCTGTCACTGTAAAAAATAAAATTATTATTTTATGATAGACTCCCATCTTCTTTTCTTCTGCTCTCTCAAAGATGTTTGTGCGAATCTTTTAAATAGTGCCTAACTTGGTAAATAATCATTATCATATCAAGTTTGCTTTAGAATCAAAGGCAAAACCATCATCATGAAGTGGTAATAATTCTTCTCTTTATCCAAAATTTATCGATCTTTTCTTTCATTATATGTTATTCATGTTTCAACAATGTTAACACCTATTTTCCAATTAAAAGTTGCAAAATTTATTGAATAATTGGATACCTCAAGCGATCCTGCATGCATGTTATTAATTATAAATTTCTTTTTCTTATTAAGTGTGCCATACGAAATAATTATATTTAGTTTTGATATTCTATTTCTTATAGATATATATTAATAGAGTAAATTTCACTAGTCCCTCAAGTTTAGATATTATATTAGTATCGTCATTTTAATATCATTTGTAACAATAATATCACTCAAATTTTCAAATTTGCTTTAGTAAAATCCTCGAAGCTACTTTCCATCAACATCATTAATGGAAGCTGATGTGACGGCTGATATGGCACATGAATTTCACCAAAAAAAACAAGAATAATTTTTATCCATCATCCCTCAAATTTAGGCTATATTAAAGTATTTGTCTTTTTAATATTATTTGTAATTAAAAATACCCAAAAAACAATTGAGGTGTAGGGGATTCAAACCCTGCACCTTTTGTATAAAAGCCAAACAACTCTACAAATTAAGCTATATTAATATATTTCTCACAAAGTTGATTTATTTATATTTTAACTGTAATTTTCTAAAATATTATAAAATATAAAGTAATTTCATTCAATAATAAATAAAATATATTAATTAAATTAATAAATCTATGTATAAATTATTAAAAGGATTTAAATATGTAAAATTATCTAATTTAAATATTATATATTTTTAAATAATTCTAGTGTAATTAATCCTTAACTTAATTGAATAATTCACATATGTCAATAAAATAAAAATTTTAGGTTATTTGAGAAGAATTTAGATTATGAAAAGGTAAAATAAATGAAAGAAATAGATTATTTGTAAATAAAAAATTATAAAAAATAATTTAAAAATTAAATAATTTTAAAAAATTGAATCTTTTTAATAATTTATCCATAGATTTATTGATTTAATTAATAAAGGAGCAGATGATATGGTATCACGTCATTCATCATGTCAACTTCCGTTAATGGAGTGATGAAAAGTTACACTGAGAATTTTATTAGAATAAATTTAAAAAGTTGGATGATATTACTTTTACCAATTATATTTAAAGAATAGCGTTAAAATAATATCTAAATTTGAGAGACCACAGGTGAAATTTATCCTATCTTTTAGATATTACTCTCCCTAACCTATCGCAATTGATAATTAATACACTTTTTATTTCATAAAAATTAAAAAATAAATATTTTAAAATATTTTCATTTTACACATTTATTTTTATGCGAGATATACTCATTAACTATTTTAATAAATAACATTAAATATGAACGTAATAGAAATTTAATATATTAAAATAATAAGTAAATTATAATTTAAGATAAATAAAAAATATGCATATCAATTTGGACGACAAGAATAAAAAATAAACATAAATACTACAAATGCTGAAATAATGGTATATAAATTCTTAATTAGCACTAAACTTCTCATAAACACAGTGGATGCCAGCATATAATACTCTAATAATCATGGAGAGGTAATACTTCCCACTATTTGATTTATTTAATTTCTTGCCATTTAAATTCATTTATGAATAATATAAACCCTTTTTTTAAAATAAACTATGTTATGTGCAGTTTGATGAAGAAATTCCTAGTCTTGGTGATATTTATTATTGTTGCTGGATCAATCTCACCAGTTTCTGTGGAGGTTGAAGCTAAAAAGATGTTTAGTTCAAAAGATGATATGGTTAATGAGAGCAAGCCAAGAGGTCCGACGCCTCCATCATCTGGAAGCCCATGCACATATATTCCTGGACATTCCCCCGGCGGTCACTGCCCAGTCGGTTCCGGTCACTAGCTACCTCTAATTAAATTGTTGGTTTAATAAGAATTAATTAAATTTTATTTGTGTAAATGGTTTGGAATTAATTTGGATGAGTGTGGGTGGCAAGTCTTAATACTGTGTGGAATTGAAACCTGCCTATATATATATAAACCAAGAACCAGTCAGTTTTTTTTTTTTTTTTTTTGCTCTCAACCTTTACTGCAACGAGTAAAAGCTTCTTCTTCTTCTTGTGTTTGTTTTAGTCTTTACAAGTTCGGGATTTTTATTTGCTTTTACGATGATGTTAATAAATACAGGTTTTGGTTAGATTCACAATTTGTTGCGTTTTTCGAAAGGAAATTGTTGAGAAGATTGATTGATTTGAGTACTTTACTATGAATTTAGGAAAGTTTGTTTCTTTGGACTTGATACATGGGAAAATGGAAAATTATATAATACAGTATAAAGTTGATTTCAACAATATTTAAAATGTCAAACTAATTAACTAATGACATTTTTTTTATGTACTTTAACGATTCTATTTTAAGTGTTATTTTAGAAATAAATAGAAAAGCCCCACACAATTAATAATCTGGGTCTTTTTATTAAATATATATTATACACAAATAACATAAATAAAAAAAACTAATAAAAAATAAAACATAATCAAATAATAAATCTAAATAAAAATTAAAATAAATCAATTAATGTATTTAAAATTAAAATAAAATTCTAGTTAAAAATTAAATTACAGGAATTAAAAAAATCCTAATATAAATTGAAGTAAAATTACAATTTATCTAAAATCTAATAAAAATAATTAATTAAAATTTTAAAAAAATGAAAAATACTAAAAAATAACAAAAAAAAACCAACCCAAAACATTATAAAAAAAATATCATATAATAACCAAACAACACAAAATCTCTCCATAAAATTTAATAACAAATAAATAAAAAATGGTAAAAAAAGAAAAAAAACTCAATAGCAAAATATATATATAATCAAACACAATAAATTATTTAAAAAATAATCACATAATAAAAAATACTAAAAAAAATTATATTTAATAGCAACTGATGATAGAAAAAAGGAAAAAAGAAAAAAAGGGAAAAAAGAAAACAAGAAATGACAATGAAAGAAAGACAAATTTTTCCATTTTGGAGAAAATGATAATAGTGCAATAATTATGGTTTTTTTATATTTATATATATATAGATATAATTATATTTAAACTTAAATAAATAACATATCATAATCATATTTAAACTCTCCAAATAAATATAATTATATTTAAACTTTTTAAATAAATTTAATTATTATCAACACCAAATATAATATAATAATTCTATTTAAACTCATATCAAATAAAATATTTTAATTCTATTTAAACTCCATAAATAAATATTTTTTATATAATAAATAATAAATTTAATTTAAAATATTAAAAAATTAGCATGCATGGCAATATTAAGACAATTGATGTATGACATAATATTATATTAGCGCTAACTATTTTAGTATTATATTAGAATAAAATCATGCATGATGTTGTGAGTATTTTTATTTTTTAAAATTTTATGATAATTTTAAATAAATAATTATTTACCTGCAGCTGTAAAAAGTAAAATTATTATTTTCTAATAGACTCTCGTCTTTTTTTTTTTATTGTTCTCTCAAAGAATTATTATTCTCTATGTGAGTTTGAGTTCAATTGTGAGAAGGTTTTGGCTTCTAAACTATAGCAAGCCTATTTATTGTAACCTAAAATATAAGGGATTCATTCGTATTCTTTACAGCCTAGCAAAGATTATATATTAGCCTTGTGCCTAATAAATTAAAAAGGATTTGATTAGCTTTGGTAGGAAATAACTTGCACTAAGAATTATATATATATATATATATATCAAAATTATTTGATTATCAAACATGAGAAAGATGTGGACACATCAGTCTAATCTCATTGAAGATATAATTTTCTTTCGGATACCAAAATTATGCTTTCAAACATGACCAAAAAAAAATTGTAGACAGACATGTCTGATTTCATTGAAAATAAAATTGTTTTTTACATACCTAAATTATGTTTAGTTAAGATTCAAAAACCTTTATAAATTTAAATATAACGTTATTGTCACACTCCACTCTTATAATATTAAAGATGAACTTAACATGTAATCTGACAGTCTTGTGAAATAACATTAATAAAATAAACTCAATAATTATATTCAGACAGTGAATATAATTATTAAAATAATAATAATAATAAAATAAAATGTAATATCAAAAAATAAATTCACCAATTTAAAAAAAAACTATGATAATTATAAAATAAAAGTAAATAAAAAAATAGAAAGATTGTATTTAAGAATAAAATAGCAATTACAATAACGATAATAGCGATAGTAAAAAAAAGGAATTAAATTATGAGAACTTTGATTCTGTCAAGCGGATATGTAGACATTTGAAATTAAGTTTTAAATTTAAGTCCACCTTAAAAAAAATAATCTTCCCTAAAAAAATAATAAAATGTGTATTAATCAGTGAATCGTAAAATAAAAGATTTAAAAAATATTTAATAAAAATGAGAAATTAGAACAAGTTATGTCCATGGAGTGGGCATAATTTTTTTTTTAAATAATCATAAATTTAACAAAAATTAAACTATAAAATCTTTATATTCAAGTAGCGAGTGCATGAATTAAATAATTAATTAATAAAATATGTAACCATTAGGGTAATAAAATTATTAAAAATAATAAAAATATAAAATTAAAATAGTAATTATAAAAATATATTCAGGAGTGAACATTATTCAAAATAATATTAATAATAAATTCAATAAATAGTAAAAATATAAAATTTCTACACTCTAAAAGTGAATTTAGAAGCAAAGTCATGTTGTAATAAAAATAAAAACTATACCTATAACAGTAATAAATTTGTTAAAATAATAAACAATAAAAATTTAATAAAAAAATATTTATTTTCAGACAACAGATATAAATAGAAAAAAATAAAAATAAAAAATATAATTAGAATTTTATATTCAAGCAGTGAATATAATTTCTTTTATTAAAAAAATATAGATAATAAAATATCACAATAATTATAGTACCAATTTTCGACATTGTAAGATATTTTTCCTTTCCTACATATAATTAACTCTCAAATCTAGAAAAGCAAAATATCACTAGTTGTTCAATCAAGCCTTATAATTGATTAGTGGTGACTTCTTATACAAATAAAATAAGAACTAAATATAAGCCAACAAGGTAAATTAATCAAATCGATATCTCCCGCAGGCTCTCCGTCGTTCCGTGTGCGACATCAAGTATTAGATTTCTCTATTATTATAAACTAATATATTTTTTTCTCATTCATATTCAGAGCACCATATAAAGAATATTAAGTGTTCTATATATAACTAACATACGCTAAAAATTTTAAACAATAAAGTATTCAAAAAGATAGCTTAATAAAATAAATGATTTATATTTTTGTTTCAAGATCATATTTGCATTCACATGTTCTTTGTATGTTCGAACGTATATATATATTTTTTCATAAAAGTTAATAATACGATCTTTTGAATAATTTATGTTATTGTTGATTTGCTTTGTTAAAAAAACTTGTAATAGTAAAATTATAATAATTGGTATATGTAATATACCAAACTTCAATAATGTTAATTCTATAAATAGTATTGAGATACTGGCTCTATATGAGAAAGTACTATTTATACATAATCACTTTTATAAGTTATGTTTATTTTAATTCTCTCATAAGATATTATAATATTTATTTTATACCATACTTATTAATAAGTTTAAATAAATTAATAAATAAGAAAAAATATTTATGATTATCAATTTTTTATATTTTTTACTTAAAATTATTATAGGATTTCAAATTATTTTATGTATACACATTAGTTAAAGACACTTGCAGCATGCCCAAATAGTATTCAAGTTATGCCTAAAACAGAAATATCTTTTATATAATAATTGAATTGTATGTGAGATGACTCATAAAATCTAAATGAGCACTAACCAGCTTTTATATCGAAAATCTAATTGAATTATAGCTTTTAGTTTAAACTTGCTCATTTATTAAATAAATTTAAAAAAAATTGAGCACTAACCTGCTTTTACCAATCAAATAACTAAGCAGTGGTTTGACGGATTTATTTATTGTCCTAATAGTTATATTTAAAATTAACAACAGAGAATTATAAAAAGGAAAAAATAAATAAAGAGAGAATTATCCTTTAATGCATAAAATGAAATGTTTCCATTTTTTGAGTAACAACTAATAAAAGTACGTCCAGTCGTTTTTAGTGAGACCATATATTTATCAAAATTAGCAAAGAAGAGAGGTTTGACGTTTAACAAATAATTGTAGTTTTGAAATCACATCCAAAAGTGCTACTTAAATGGCTACACTCACACAACAATTTCTTATATATTAATAAATAATGAGAATTGGTATTGAATTAATTACTGTCGTTTGATACATACCTAAAGCTCTAAACCTCTTCTAATGTTAAACGCTGACATATTTTTATTTTATCTATGTTAATTTTTTGGGATTGGGTCTACTCATGATGGAGGGATAAATTCATAAATTTTATTTTTTAAAAAATATAATATTAATTAATTAGGATATGATTTGAGAGGTTTCATATAGGCTTTAATTAGATTTCCTATTTGAATTTTTTTTTTAGTTATAATAATTATCTCAGAATAATTAATAAATTTTTCAGAACATAAGTTTTTTTTTCTCACATACTCTCATCTTCTGCTCTTCTGCTCTCTCAAAGAATTATTATTCTTCGTGTGAGTTTGAATGCAATTGTGAGAAGGTTTTGACTTCTGAACTATAGCAAGCGTATTTATTAAAAAATACAAGGGATTCTTTCGTTTTCTTTTTAGCCTAGTTTTGGTTCATACATATACACATATACATGTGTGTGTATATATATATATATTACATAATATATATATATACGTAGATTTAATTAATAAATTATGCGATGGTACCGTCCACCTTTACTTAAAAATATATATATATATGTATATATATTATTTATATAATATATATTGTATATATTAAAAATAATAAATAATTATGTCTCATTTTATTTTTATATAAAAAGTTTCATGTCTAATTTAAATGTAGATAAAATTTTAGCAATTGACCAAACTAAATAAATAAAATTCTCAAAAATTTCTTTTTATTTTGACATAATTTATTTACTTTCAAATTAACTCATATTTTTTGTATATAAAATATTAAATTTTAATGATTATATTTTTTTAAATATGAAAATTAGTCTAATAAAATTGAATTAAACTGAATTTTTTTAGAATTTAAATGTCTAAATAAATATTTATTTATAATTAAATATTAATTAATAAAGTTATATTTTGAGTTAAATCTTAATATTTTATTTATATCTATTATATCACATAAATTTATTCAAAATAATTAATTTAAACATTTGCTTTAAAATATCTCAAAAATATATAAGAATTATTTAAAAAATAATATATATGATATAATTTATCAAAATAACATTTCATTATAATTTTTTTTATTTAAAAATTTTACATTTCCTTTGACTAAGTCATAATTCCGCCACTGCTAGCAAAGATTATATTAGCCTAGTGCCTAAATTAAAAAAAAGGATTGGATTGGCTTTGGTAGGAAATAAATTGCACTAAGAATTAATTTTTTTTTACATATCAAAATTATTTGATTGTCAAACATGAGAAAGATGTGGACACATCAGTCTAATCTCATTGAAGACATAATTTTCTTTCACATGCCAAAATTATGCTTTCAAACATGAGAAAAAAATGTGGATACATATGTCTGATTTTATTGAAAACAAAATTGCTGCTAAAATAACTAAAAAATAACATAAAGTTAATTAAAAATTAGATTAAAGTTAAATAAAATTACTTACCATATGTAAAACAAATAAAATTATTAAAAGCTAGATCTAGCTTTCTTTCTTTTTTCTTTTTTTTTCTTTCTTTTTAGGGAAATAAATTTATGGGAAAAATAAGATAAACAAAAAAGCAAACAAATTATGGGATAACCATTCCAAATAGAAAAGGCTTAGACACCTTTCCCTTACCCAACCTCATCATATGTGTCATCATGCACATTTCTTTTTTCTTTTTTCTTTCTTTCTTTCTTTTTTTTCGAAGTTTCTATAGTTACTACTATTATTCTTTCTCCAATACCTTTTTCACACCAAGTTATTTTCACAACGAATTATACTTTAACGATAAATTTATAACCTTTTTCACACCCAATTATTTAATAAATGAGTAAGTTTAAACTAAAAAAAAATTATCTTATTTAGATTCAGTGAGTCATCTCACATATAATTCAATTATTATTTATATAAAAGATATTTCTATTTTAGGTATAATTTTGATGAATAAATATATTTATTTAAAATTATTTATTAAATAATAATAATTTTTAAAAGTACAATAACTAAAATATATACATAAATAAATAAAAAAATATTAAAAGTATATATATTATTGAAAACTTCCAATTCGATCTTACAAAGACTAAGATAATTGAAATTTGTAAATTTTATATAAATGCAATTATTCAATTCATTTCGACTTATTTATTAATAAGTCAAACCTGAGTTACACAGAAAGCTAAACTCATTTAGAACTTACATATAATCAACCATGCAATATGCCAATCGAACCCATCCGAATTTAGAAAGAAAAGGACACACTTAATAACAATTCATTTCGCAAATAATTGCATCCATCTTCAGGAAAATTTATTCATATGATATATTGTAAGAAAAAATATCATAATTATAATAATATTTAGTGGAATAAATTTCAAGAGGGTCTTGTCTTCTCTTATAAATCAACCATGTCTACCAGGAAAACTGATAGAACCAGCAGCAGGTCCCCCTTGCTTCCGAACAAGCAGTAAATTTTCATATTCGCTAATCCTCCAATAATTCCCAAATTTTCCTTTCCTTGATATTCCTTCAGCTTCAACAGCAAATGAGATTGATCCAACAACTATCAACACTAACACTAACAACTTCATAACCCAGCTGCATAATAACAATATTATATATATTTAGTGTTTGTAAAAAAATTTATAATTACAGTTACTAATTTTATTATTTTAATTAATATATATCTATGAGAAATAAAATATCAAAATTAAATATAATTATAAGAAAAAAGAAACGGTTTAACCTGCAGGATTGTTTATAAGGTATCCAATAATTATTCAATGTATGAAATTAACTAGGCCTAATTACAAACAAATTTCTGAATTTTTACAGCTTCTAATTGGAAAATGGGTGTTTACATTGTTAAACAAAAAAGAAAATTTTGATAGCTTGATTTCTGCCAATATTAAGTTTGTAAAAGATGAAGAAGAAGAGCTTATAATTAAAAAAAAAGATGCATAATTAAATTACCTCTTCATGATGATTAGTGTATGTGTTGATGATAGTTTTACCCTTGAATATGTTAAAACAAACTTGAGATGGGTAGTGAATAAATAGCACTACAATTAATTAAAAGATTCGGGCACATCAGTCTAAAATTATTTGATTGTGAAACATGAGAAAGATGTGGGAACATCAGTCTAATCTCATTGAAGAAATAATTATTTCCTTTCACATACCAAAATTATGCTTTCAAACATGAGAAACAATGTGGACACATATGTCTGTTTTAATTGAAAACAAACTTGTCTTTTACATACCTGAATTATGAAATTTTCAAACATTTGAATCTCTCAAATGAAATTTATTTTAATTCAATTTGAGAAATTTTCAAAATTGTGCATTTTTTCTATATTTTAGAAATTTATTGATATTTTTTTTTGATAGAAAGCATATATATTATTAATAATATTGAATGGGAAAAACATGAATTGTGAGGCAATCTACCCAAGCCAATACGCTTACCCTTACGCCCATAACTAAAACATCATCAACTCATGTGGAAAAAACCCCATAACCAAGATTAATACAACAGAGTTATTTCTACTTAACAGAAATTAAAAGATAAAGTTGAAGACCAGACTACAAGATTAATTGCATATTCTACACTTTAAGATATCACATTTGCAGCTTAACAATTAAGGAGAACAACACTAAGCTTATTTGCAACTCTTATATAAAAGCACATTTCATTAACTACATCTGCAAAATAAATCTGCATTGTTCTTACTTTTAAATAGCGATGTTGGAGCTGTTATGTCTATTAGTCCACCTGATAAACATGGTTGATTTTTGAGAAGAGAAGACATCTTGATTGATTTATTCCATTAAATGAAATTATGATATTTTTCTTACAAACTATATATTTTAATGTATCATATGAATAAATTAATTTTCCTTAAGATGGATGAAATTATTTGCGAAATGAATTGTTATAAAGTGTGCCCTTTGATGGAATGCAAGCGGAATAAATTCTTTCCTACTTAAATGAATCTATGAGGAGTGATTAAGTAAAATTCAGCAAACAACCATTCCACAATCTGTCTCAAATGCATAAAATCATTCACACATAGACATAACGATTTTTAACGTGGAAAACCCCTTCAATATGAAAGATAAAAACCACAGAATTTCTCTTGGTCCAAGTAAAAGAGCTCCACTATCAAAATTAATGTTTACAGTAATTACAAGCTACTACAACAATCCTCAAGTGAAGTAGTAATACCAAATCAACCAAATAACAAGAAATAAACAAGAGAACAGAGGAAAATCACTCAAAATAGCTAATGTTCATGCCAATTGATGATCTCCGGTTGTTCAAATTTAATCTCCACCGTCCAGATAAAGAACATATCATAAATGTACTCACCAAATTTCAGCTAAATCCAACAACAAATGACCATCCGATCGTCGAAAAAAGGCAAACTGGTCGTTGATGTAGAAATGCACGTAAACAATAAACTTCGAGCCATAAATGCCGAAAATTTAACTGTCCAAAACAGATCCTCACCGTTCAGAATGAAGAACGATGAGTCCTCTAACTTCTATCCAAATTTCAACCTGATCGGAATATGTATGATCGTTCAATCGCAGGAAGAACAAAGCTGGTTTGGTTTAAATTTTCAACAGAAAAAATTCTTCCCTCTTTCTTTTCTCTCTCTTTTCTCTTTCTCTTTTTTCTCTTTTGGTGGCTGACATAAAAATGATCTCTTACCTGCAATATAGGGCTATAGTGGTATACTTATATACTAAAAATAGTAATGATCCTAATGGGCTAAGATATGGGCTCAAATATGAGTTTTTCACATATGAAAAAATCTAAAAAAAAACCTAACGCCCTTTTTCTTTCAGAATTCGGATGGGCTAGTTTTAATATATATAGTTGGATTTGGTATATTGCATAGTGCATTATATGTGTATTCTAAATGAGTTTTAGCTTTCAGAGTAACTCAAGTTTGGCTTATTGATAAATAAGTGGACTTTAATTGAGTAATTGTATCTATATAAATATATAAAAGTTAAGAAAATTAGAATTCTTCTAAGGTTGTCATATCATCTATTTCTAAAAATACAGTCATCATGGAGCCAATGAGAAATACTACAATGTTATAATTTCTCAATTTCTCAATTTTATTTTAATTTCTCAATTTCATTTTCTCTCTTCTTGATAAAAAAAAACTTAAATCATTCAATTTGATAACGATTCAATATTCAATATTTTCTTTTTTTATTAATTTTAATAATTTATGTAAAATTTAAAATTTAATAATTAATCATAATTGTGACTTTTAATCTTTTATTAAATAATTACATATTAATATAATTTTATAGTATTAATTAAATAAATTGTATTTAAAAATTTTAATTTTCTATAAATTAATTATGCATTAATATAATTAAATAATATTGATTGATTTATATATATTTTTTAGAAATTTAAAAAGTTTTAAAAAATATATAACTATTAACCTTCAAAATAAATTAATTATAAATTAAATAATTTATTTATAATAATGATTAATTTATATATATATTTAGAAATTAAAAAAATTAAACTATAAAATATATAACTTTTAACATTTCTAACAAATTAAACATATATTGATAATTTATGTAATAATAATAGTTATTTTAATAACCCTTTCAATAAAAATCTAATAATTATATATTTTTCTATTCTCATTTTTCTCCCTATTTAAGAAAGTTTGCTTGAATAACTTTTTTCTTTTTTTTCTCATTTTTATAAAATTCATTATTTTTTATAGTAAATATATTTATATATATATATATTTTTTGTTCTTGATTAGTAAAAATATCAAGTTATAAAATAAAAGGATTATATTTGCTCACCAATATTATTTTAATACAATTGTGATAAAAATTGAGATAAATATTTTATTTTATATTTTTGCAAAATAATTTATTATTAATTTATATATAAATTATTTATATTTATTTATATTTTATTCTCGTTATCGTGCAATGAACATATAATAGAATAGAAAATAAAAGATTTATAACTGTTATGCAAGCGGATAAAAAAATATAAATTATAATTTTATAATTTATTATTATAAAATTTAGATTTTAAAAAGTTGAGGGTTTAAAAAAGAATCTAAAAATCATAAATTTAAAAAATAATAAATAAATAATTATTATTAATTATTATTTAAAAATATTATATTATATTATATTATATTATTATTAAATTCGAATAAATCCGGTTAAACTATGGATCAATCATTAATTTGAATTGGTATTCAGTCCGATTAATTATAAAAATATTGCTTCTTAATAAAAGACTACTCCATTAAACAACGATAAATTATTTATGAAAAACAAATACATAAATAGAAAATAAAATATTTAAAAAAATTACATTTACATCAATTGTTAGTTTGAATTGAACAAAAATATTTAGATTTTTTTTTACAATAATAATTTATTTTATTTTTGCTAAACTAGTATATGTAGTTTTTTTTAGTAAGACAAATAATATATATATATGGATAAGTAGTAGAAATTAATTTAACATAATTTATTAATAATATTACAGGTTTCTACATATGTTACGTGATAGTAAATAATTATTTATCTCATAGTTTAATTTATTATATTTAATCTGTAATAAATTTATTATGAAATATATAGTTTTAATTTTTTAATTATTGTTAATATATATTTTTGTTTAATATCTTTTTAGTTTATTAATTTAATTTATTGATTATTGTGATAAAAAATATTAGTATAAATTAATTATGTTAAAGATAAAGTAAAAAATTAAATTCAAGTATCGCGCGTGCAACGACTAATTTATATAAAATTTACAAATTTATATAAAATTTACAAATTTCAATTATCTTAGTCGAATTTAAGTTTTTTATTATAAGAGTTGGAAGTTTAATATTTATACTTTAACAGTTGTGTAAATTTATATATTTTTGTTATTGTACTAGTAAAAATTATTATTATCTAATAAATAATTTTAAATAAATATAAAATATGCATAAAATTATTCCTAAAAATAGAAATATTTTTTTATATAATTGAATTACATGTGAGATGACTCATTGAGTCTAAATGAGTTAAATTTTATTTAGTAATTATTCATTTATTAAATAAATTTTAAAAAGTGAGCTCCAACCAGCTTTTACTTACCCGGCAATGGTACGACGGATTTATTTATAGTCCTAATTATATATAATATTAACAATGGAGAAGAAGTGAAGAACTACAAAAAGGAAATAAATAAATAAATAAAGAGAAAATTATCCTTTAATGCATAAAATATTTTTTTTTTCAGAAACCAACTAATACAAACATAGACAGCTTATAAAAATATGTTTCTTCATCTAATAGATTTGAGATTAATTCTCTTTTTTTTATATCAACACTTGATATAAAAAATTAATAAAAATACATTGCCTTATTTATAGTGAGACCATATATTTATGAAAATTTATTTTTTTATATTTCAAAAACTAAAATGAGAAAAAAAAATAGTTTAAATCTTCTTTTATAGAAGGTCATGTATGCTCGTTAAATTTTATCTATATTATGACTAAGAATTCATAACTGCATATGAGATTTGTTGCAATGAAACTATTGACTGCAGTTTACATCAGTTATGTCACGAAATATTCAATGTTATAAATCAAGAAATGATTAGTTAAGAATGGTTATTCCTAACTCAAAGAGTTTTACGTAATCAGTCATGAAGTTTGTTGCAAAGTTTAAATCTCTTCATGTATAAAAGACAATATATTATTTTTATAACATTATTATAATTATAAATGTTATGAGACATTGGTGGAAGGAATCTAAAAATTAATTAATTAATTAGTCTGTTAATTTGTAAGACTGAGTTGGATTTGGACTAATAAGTTAAAAATGTATTAATTATTTTGAGTAATTTTTTTTAGATTAAATTAATATTGTTGACTAATTAATTTAATTAATATTCAACAGTCCATCCATATCTCTTCTGAGATGCCATCTTCCTTGAAAAAGCTTGAACTAATTAATAAAGATGATTGCCTAAATCTTTTAATTGCTAGATTATTTAATTAGCTCAAACGTCTCTACATCAAATTGGTTAATTAAAATCAAAGCCAAAACCATATCAAGACACAAAAATTCATCATGAAGAGGTAATTCTTCTCTGCTTATTAATTACCTAAAACTTATCTATGTTTTCCTAAATATATTTATAGTAAATTGTAGGCCTGGTTGCCAAATGATTCCTGAATTTTTTTTTTTTATCTTTTTCTCCAGCAATAAAATCAAGAACTTATTATTTGTAAATTTCATGATGAAATTCTATAATTATTGTTTCAGTTTCTTATAGAAACTATATATATATATATATATATATATAGCTACATAACCGTTGTATTTTTAATTTTCTTTTATTTATTATCTTCTTTTTACACATTCTTATTTGTTAATTTTAATTTTTTTTCTTTTTATTATTTTTTTAGAAAATTCTATTATATATGCATTAATTACGATCAAAGAATATGATTAATATATATAATATATAAATTGTAAGTAATTAATTAATATTATTATTATGCAGATTAATAATGAAGTTGATAGTGTTAATGATGATTGTAGTTGGATCAATGTCATTGAGTGTTGAAGCTGGTGGTGCGGTTGATTGCACTCCTACTATAGGTGCTGCAGGTAATCAAAGTCCTCCTGGTGGAAGTGGTTGATGATGATGATGATGATGATGATGATGATGATGATGATGATGATGATGATTATTATTATTATTATTATTATTATTATTATTATTATTATTATTATTATTATTATTATTATTATGAGACACAGAAGAGAACACATAAGGAGAAGACTTCTTGTGATTTCTTTATTTCACTAAAAGTTATTAATTAGTACTATCATTTCTTAATTACATACTATATCTATATAATCATATGATCTTATGCATTTTTAATATTTATGACACATTATTATATATAATTATATTATATATATATATATATATAATTTTGCAAATAAGTCTGTCATTACATTGAATAGATGTAAGCAATTGCCATAGACTTAGATTGGTAGAGTTATTTTTTAGAATTTTTATTAGAATTTGAAATATAATTATTATAGAAATCACACTATACCAAACCATTCTATGACAATTAATTATTAATAACGTGATAATTTTTTAGTTATTTTAATTCAAAATTAAAACAATAATTAAATCAAATACAAAATAAGATGATCTTTTACAATATTAAAACTCACATTTTCGTGGGAAATTTAAAATTTTTATTCCTTAAAATATTTTTATATACAATATGAGTATAACTTAAAATATATTTACACTTAATAAATGAGTAAAATCAAACTGAATAAGTATACATACTTAAATTTAACTTATCTATTAGAGCCTCTCCAACCGTGCGCCAATTTCCATTATAGCGCACGGTTTTTACTCTAACCAGTCGCCATTTGTTGCTCCATTTTGAAGACCAGCTACAGTGTTGCACTATATTTGGTGCAGCACTGTAGCTGCACCATTTTTTTTTTAATTTTTTATTCCTTTTCATTTTTAACTCAAAACTTTAAATATTTTCTAAACAAGTCCTACTTTATTATTTTTTAAGTAAACTTTTATAATTAGGTGCTTATTTTTTTTAACCCACTCAATATATTGTATTATTTATTAATTTTATATTTTAATAACTAAAATGTAAAATTTTATTTAAATAAATATCATGTAAAATATGAATTGTATTTATGACATATTATTTTATTTATAATACATAAAAATAAGTGGAATTGAACATTTATTATAAAAGTGCACGATCCGTACTTTGTACAACAAAGAGATGAAATAGGTAAACTTGGATTGTCTACTCTTCAAAAAATTACAGCTGCTTTTCGAATGTTAGCGTACGGTTTGTCGGCGGATGCTACCGATGAGTATGTCAAAATTGGAGGGTCAACTGCAATTGAATGTCTGAAGAGATTTTGTCGAGCTACTGTAGAGGTATTTGGCGAGCGGTATTTGAGATCACCAA
The DNA here is from genome assembly GCA_947685225.1 of Garcia nutans. Classification (NCBI taxonomy): domain Eukaryota; kingdom Viridiplantae; phylum Streptophyta; class Magnoliopsida; order Malpighiales; family Euphorbiaceae; genus Garcia; species Garcia nutans. Next base: position 285,871 of record CANTUV010000075.1, read on the forward strand.
CTCCTGAAGATGTTGCAAGACTTCCATACATTGGTGAGTAACGTGGCTTTCCAGGAATGTTAGGTAGTCTCGATTGCATGCATTGGAGATGGAAAAATTATCCTACTGCCTGGGCTGGACATTATACAGGTCGTAGTGGATCACCAACAATCATTTTAGAAGCGGTAGCTGATTATGATCTTTGGATATGGCATGCATATTTCAGAATGCCTGGATCAAATAATGATATTAACGTTTTGGAGTCATCACATTTATTTTCCAACCTTGCTAATGGTATTGCTCCTCCTGCTCGTTATGTTATTCAAGGAAAAGAATATGATATGGATTATTATTTAGCTGATGGTATATATCCAAAGTGGTCAACTATTGTGCAAAGTATTCGTCAACCACAAGGAAATAAGCAAAGGTATTTTGCTATGAAATAAGAATCATGTCGAAAAGATGTTGAACGAGCTTTCGGAGTGTTGCAGTCACGTTTTGCAATAGTTGCAGGGCCATCACGTTTTTAGAAAAAAGAAGTGTTGCATGATATATTAACTACATGTATTATCATGCATAATATGATAATCGAGGATGAACATGATCTTAATGCACCTATCGAAGACGGTAGAGAATTTCCAGCGCCAACTGTTGAAAATATGACTGATAAAAATGCTCAATTTCAACAATTTTTGGCTCGACACAAAAAAAATAAAGAATAGAAATGCCCATTTTGCTCTTCGTGAAGCATTAATAGAGCATTTGTGGGAGCAATACACTAATTCAAATGACCCTTTCAACTAATTTGTACTTTCTTTAAAAATTTTATGTAATATGTGTGTCTATTTTATTTGTAATTTGCTATGGTATATTTAATTAATGTGTGGCTTTAATTAATATGAATGTATTTTTATAATTAATATTTGCTTAATGTATTTTTATAATTAATATGTAATTAAAGAATTTTCCAACTTAATATTTTTTTATTTGTCTCTAACAAATATAATATATTTTTTTATTAATTAATTTAATTATATTTGGATGAAAATGCAAAATATATAAATATATGGGGTGAAAATATAAAATGATATGAAGTTTTTAAGTGAAATGGATAAATAAAGTTGAAGTAAAAAAATAATATAATATTAATGAGAGAGAAGAATCTAAACAGAATATTTTTTTTAGTGATAAAAATGGTGCAGATGATTGGAGATAATGCTGCGCCATTTTGGTGTTTTGCACCATTTTGGTGCAAAAAATAGTGCACATGGTTGGAGTTGGCCTTATAAGAATTGGAAGTTTTTAATAATATTTATACTTCTAATAATTTTTTTATGATAGAAATAAATATTTTAATTATTGTACTATTAAAAATTATTATTATTTAACAAATAACTTTAAATAAATATATTTATGCATAAAACTATACCTAAAAGAGAAATGTCTTTTATATATAATTGAATGATATGTGAGATAATTTACTGACACTGAGTTTAAATGAAAGAAAAAAATCATTTTTAATTTAAATTTATTCATTTATTAAATAAATTTAAAAAATTAAGCTTGATGTAGCTTTTATTTAATCGATATTCCTTTAAAAGTTATTAATTATTAGTTCATCTAAAAAATTGTTAACATATATATTTTTTACAAAAATTAAAAATGCAATAAATAAAATAATATTTTTTCTTTTATATTTTTAAGGAAAAATTATGCAAAACACGGTGAAAAAGTTTGATTTTTTCAAATATAAGGTGAGAAGTTTTTTTTTTTCAATAATATGGCAACTTGTTTTTTTATTTCTTTTTTATACTTTTTAACGTTATTTTTTATATCTTTTTTATTTTTTGTTTTTTAGTTTTACAATTGTATATATATATATTATTTATAAATAAATTTTTAAATTTTTATATTGTTAATGTACCTAAAAAAATAAATATATATATAATATATACACAATATATATAAAATAAAAAGTGACATATTTGTAACATAAACATAACATATCTGCAATATACCTACAACATATATACTATAATTAATCAATATATAAATGCTAAAAGATAAATATATATAATTTAATTAAATAATATATAAAAATTATATAATATATAAAGACTAAAATATAATATATGCACAATATATATATAATATATCTGTAACATATGTATAATATATCTAAAACAAATAAAATTGTATGATAAGATGATATTCTTTAAAAAATTAAAAAAATTATAAAATTACGTGATTTTCTATCATATGTATACCTTTAATAAAAAAAAATAAGATAATTTTAAAAATCAAGAACATCATTTGATTTTTTAATAGTATAATACACTTGATTTTTCGGACACTATTCCCTTGTTAATTAATTTTAAAAAGGATTCTCATATTTTTAGGGGGCAAATATGAAAATTTACGAAACGTTGACATGTTTTAATTTTTCGTAAATTATCAACAAGCAAAAGTCAGGTCATTTACCGTTTAATAAAATACCACAAATATGTTTTAATAAATAAAAAAGAGGAATTGTTATTTCATATTTCAAAAAACTAAAATAAGAAAAAAAAAATTAATCATCAAGATCTCTTTTTTTCATGGCCAAAACAAATCTCTTTTTTTACAAAAGATAATGTATTATTATTTCTATAATAATAATATAATTATAAACATTGGGAGAAATTTATGTGGAAGGAATCCAAAATGTATGATTGAGTTGAATTTGGACTAAGAAATAAAAATATGTATTAGTTATTTTGACTAATTTTTTTAGATTAATTAAATTATATTATTGACTAATTAATTTAATTAATATTATCTCCTCTAAGATGTCACCTTCCTTGAAAAAAATTTTGAACTAATTATTAAAAGATGATTGATCTAATAAGCTCAAAAACTCCAAATCAAGTTGATTATAAATTAAAACCCAAAGCAAAAACCATATCAAGACATACAAAAATTCATCATGAAGAGGTAATTCTTCTTTCCTTATTTATACCCAAAACTTATATATGTTCACAATTAATTATCTCAAAAAATTGAAAAATTAATCATTTGATGATCAAGTACTGTGCAAACACTCGTTTAATCATTTGGTTCTGTGCTATTCATAACAATACCCTTTATTTTATTTTTGTTCTTCTTATGGGAAAATTTATTATTTCATTATATCAATCTACTGCAATAGAGCTAGCTAGTCTCCCCACAGGGATTGTTAGAATATAATAAAATGTGGAAAAATCTCATACACATTATGAATGAGAAAAATAAAAGGTTTATGTTAATAAAAATTATAATTTTTAAATGAAGAAGACAAATAAAAAAAGTCTGAATAAATTATTTTATTCAAAAATAAAATAATAATCCAATTAAATTAAAAATAAGCAGATTCTTTTATCACTTAAAATATCACTTTTTTGACAATTTAAAATTTTTACTCTATAAAAAACTTTTATTTGCGATATAAACCATTATTACGTTGCAAATATGTATAACTATTAGGATCAATTTAAAAACTTAATTTGAGATAATATAAAAAATATAATGATAAAATAAAAAAAGAAAAGAAAATAATAGATTTATGTAATTCCGCATAAATTTACATACATAATGAATAAAATTTACTAATTGAATTAGAAAGAGATTTAAAATTTAAGAAAGATAATAATAGTTAAATTCTAAAACCTATATATTCAATCACCACTCTTAAAAATAAAATTGAAATTATGACTATAATTCTTAATTGATTCTCCAACACAAAAAAAAAATATAACCAATAACTCATATAAATATATATATAATTTATAGAACAAAAATTTTTAATTGCCCACAAAAACGTGAGTTTTAATGTAAAAGATCATCTGATTTTTATTTGATTGATTTATTATTTTATTTTTGACTTAAATAATTAAAAATTTATCATGTTGTTAATAAGTCTACCAATATAAGTACATGGTTCTATGGCAATTACTTACAGCTATTATATCAAATTTTTTCAGTTATTGAGACTTTTTTTTTATTTGTATTGTTCATTTAGAAATTAAATATCATTTCTCATTAATATTAGCCTTTTATAATTCTTTTCTTATTCATAAACTGTGTGAGACGATTTCAGCGTTTTATATTCTAATAAAATCCTCTGGGGAGACTCTACTCTACTGTAATAAATTGATAATGAATTAATAATTTTTTCCCACAAGAAGAACACTCATTAAATGAGCAATATAATTGCCTACTTGGTCATCAAATGATTAATTTTAACATATATATATATATATATATATAATTTTTGGAGAGGATTCTGAACCTATTTCGAACTTTGTATTACGTATATAATTAAAATTAAGAGATTTGATTGCAGAATTATGTATTAATTGAATATAATTATACAAATGATTATAGTATGTAATTAAGAAATGATAGTACTAATTAGTAATTTTTAGTGGAATAAATATCAAGAAGTCTTCTCTTCTCTTTTGCTGTCTTCTTCTGTATCTCATAAATCAACCACTTCCACCAGGAGGACTAGGACGATTAGGAGGACAAGTACTAGGAGGGGAATCAACCGCGCCAACGACTTCAGCAGTAAATGAGATTGATGATCCAACAACAATCATGATCAAGACTATCAACCTGCATAACCATATTAGTTAGTTCTAATTTATAAATTAGATTAATCATATAATTAAATCATAATTAATATATGTATTCCTCGAAAAAAAATCATAAAAATTTAAATTTTAATTAAACCGGATTGCTCCATCAACAAATGTGTGGAATTTGGGCTAAAAAGTTGTGTAAAAAGAAGATAATAAATAAAAGATAAAAAAAAAATCATGAATTATTTTGCAACCAGGCCTACAATTTATTATAAATATAATTAGGAAAACACAGATGAGTTTTGGTTATAAATAAAGAAAGAAAAATTACCTATTCATTATGAATTTTTGTATATGTGTGTCTTGATATGGTTCTGCAGACTTTGGTTTTAATTAACCAACTTGATTTGGAGTTTGAGCTTAGCAATTATTAGATTTAGGCAATCAACTTTTATAATTAGTTCAAGCTTTTTCAAGGAAGGTAGCATCTTAGAAGAGATAATATTAATTTAATTAGTCAATACTATAATTTAATTAAAGAATTAGTTAGTCAAAATAATTAATGCATTTTTAATTTATTAGTCCAGATTCAACTTTTTTTTTATAAGAAGTAAAATAGCTTTCATTAAACAACATAAAATATTACATAATCCCCGCTAGGGTGAGGCAACCATGGCCAAGGTTTTGTGAAACCACTAAATCAAACTGGTGGTTTTAATTCGGTTTAATAAACCAAATCGTAAACTATAATTAAAGATTCAGAACCGGAACTGAAATATTCTTTTAAAATTCTGGTTTTGATTCTAAATTTTTTTAACCGGAACTAAACTGGCGGTTCTAGTTCCAAACCGTCCAATTTAAAAATATATATTTATTATTTATTCTTATTCTTATTTATTATTTATTCTTATTCTTATTTGTTGTTTATTATTTATTCTTATTCTTATCCGGTTTCAAAATATTTATTATTTATTATTTATTCTTATTCTTATTTGTTATTATTATTAGTAGTAATATTTATTGTTTATTATTAATTATTATTGTTTTGCTATTATTAGTAGTAATATTTATTGTTTGTAGTTAATTATTATTGTTTTGTTGTTGTTGTTGTTATTATTATTATTATTATTATTATTATTATTATTATTGTTTGTAATATTTATTGTTTGTTGTTAATTATTATTGTTTTGTTATTATTTTTTTATTTATTATTATTAGTAATTATTATTATTAAAAAATACTATTATTATTTTTGTTATTATTATTATTATTATTATTATCAATTTATTTTTACTATTAATAATATGATTCCAGTTTTTCCAATTTAGACTCGTATTCCGTAAGATTTAAAGTCGAATATTATCGAAGTTGCAAAAATCATTTCACATAAAGTGTGGTGAAATTTCCCCCTCAAAATATTTTAAATTTTGAGAGACTTGCACTATAAAATTTAGTATTATCCACTTGATTTTGGTTATGCAGTAGAAAAGCATATGTAAACTACCATTTTCACCAAAAAAAAAAAACAAAAAAACAAAAACAAATGATAGCAAAGTTGAGCAAATATGAAAATTTGCGAAATGTTGGCATGTTTTCCTTTTCCGTAAATTATCAATAAACAAAAGTCAGGTCGTATAATTGAGTAGAATTTGAACTAATAATAAACTAAAAATATATTCATTATTTTGACTAATTCTTTTTACAGATTAATTAAATTATATTATTGACTAATTAATTTAATTAATATTGTCTCATTGAACTAATTATAAAAGATGATTGCCGAAATCTAATAAGCGCTAGATTTAGGGGGTGTTTCCCTGAGCTTAAGCTTTTTGACTTATAGATTATAAGCTGCTTATAGATTATAAGCTGCTTAAAAATAATTTGATGACATGTTTCCCTAAGTTGTGTAATAAGCGGCTCATAAACAATAGACCTGTTTACCTGAGCCGTTAATAAATAGCTTATAAGCAGCAAAAATGATTAAATAACCAAAAAGTATATGTATGCTATTAATTAAATAACAATATTTATTTTAATAACTGTTTAATATATTACATATATAATTATTAATTGAGATTAATATAATTATTTAAAAATTAAAAAATCAATTTATTTATTTTAAAATTATTTTAATTAATTTTAAAATTATTTATTGATTATATAAATTTATTTTTGTCTTAAATATGATTAGTACTTTAAAAATTGGGACTAGCAGAGGGTCTCACAATAAAGAGATGGGTTATTTAGGTTAAGGGGTAGTTGAGGAATATTAAAATTACATGAGGCTATATGTGTAATTCTTTTGGTCAACTTAAAACTCCTTATAAGGAGTTTTAGAAAAAGCCAAAATTTGTGGCTTATTTTAAAACTCCTTATAAGGAGATAAGTCATGATAAATAAGCTTAGGGAAACATGTCTTTCGACAGCTTATGAGCTAAAAACTCCTTATAAGGAGTTTTGACCAGCTTATGAGCTTAGGGAAACACCCCCTTAATCAGCTCAAACTCTACATCGAATTGGTTAATTGAAACCAAAGCCTGCAGAACCATATCAAGACATACAAAAGTTCATCATGAAGAGGTAATTCTTCTTTGCTTATTTACCTAAACTTATATATGTTTTCCTAATTATAATTATAATAAATTGTACGCCTGGTTGCAAAATGATATTCCTGAATTTTTGATTTTTTTTTCCTCTAATAATAAGATCAAGAACTTATTATTAATATTTTTTAAATTTCATGAAGAAATTATATAATTGTTTCAATTTCATATAGAAACTTTACAATTTTTTCAGCTATATATATATATATATATATTTATATATCTTCGGTGAAATTAGGCTTTGAATTCTAAATTATTAGTTTTTTATTAGTAGCTCCATAACCATTGTATTTTTTTTATTTTTCTTTTGTTCATTATCTTCTTTTTATACTTATGTTTAGCCAAAATTTCGTGCATTTGTTGATGAAGCAATCCAGGTTCATTTTAATTTTTTTCTTTTTATTTTTTTTTCACAAAATTCTATATTAATTATTACAATAAAATTATATGATTAATTAATATGATTTATAAATTAATTATAACTAATGAATTAATATGGTTATGCAGATTGATGATGAAGTTGATAGTCTTAATATTGATTGTTGTTGGATCAATATTCTCATTTACTGCTGAAGTTGTTGTTGGGGCGGTTGATGCCGTTCCTGCTGGTGCTAGTACAGATCCTCCTGATCATAATAGTCCTCCTCGTGGAAGTGGTTGATTTATGAGATATAGAAGAGAGTACAAGAGAAGACTTCTTCATATTTATTCCACAAAAAATTATTAATTTCTTAATTACATACTATATCTATATTCATATTACATTTCTATGCATTAATTATATTATGTTAATACATAATTCTGCAATCAAATCTCTTAATTTTAATAATTTACAAATAAAATAAAAAGTTCAAAATATATATGTTCACAATCCACTCAAAAATTTTAATAATTTAGCCCAGCAGGCCACCTGTTGTTACTCCTACGGAAGGACAAGAGTTCGATCCTCAAAAACGTATTTCCGAGGATCGAGCTTTTAAAATATATATATATATATATGTGTGTATGTGTATATGTATATGTATAAATTTTTTAGTTATGTGGATGGTGTTGTGCTATATATTCATAAAATGATAACAATACCCTTTGTTTTTGGTATTGTTCCTCTTGTGGGAAAAATTGTTATTTAAAATTATTATTTCATTTTCAATTTATTACTATAGAGTCTCCCTAGAGGATTTTGTATTAGAATGTAAAATGTGGAAAATCTCATACACACTATGAATAAGAAAAATAAAAGGTTTATGTTAATAAAAATGATAATTTTTAAGTGAAGAAGACAGATAAAATCTGAATAATCACTTAATTTAAAAATAAAATAATAATCCAATTAAATTAAAAATAAGAATTATTTTTATTTTTTAAATTATCACTTTTTTTCTTTACAGATCAAAATTTTTACTTTAATAAAAAAATTTTATATGTTGTACAAACTATTAATATGTCGCAAATAACTATTAGGATTGATTTTTTAAAATTTAATTCGAAATAACATAAAAAATGTAATGACAAAATAAACAAAAATAGAGAAAATGATAAATTTATGTAATTCTGTACAAATTTATATATACAATAAGCAAAATTCACTAACTAATTTATAATTATAAAGAGATTTAGAATTTAGAAAAGATAATAATAATACTTAAATTAATCCTAAAACCTAAATTCAATCACTACCCTCAAAAATATTATTGAAATTATAGGTATAATTCTTAATTGAGTGTCTCTAATACACAATAATTCATTTTTTAAACACAAAAAACATAATCAATAGCCATATATACAGTAGCTTCTAGAGAAAGATTACTGCGGCTAACAAAACTAAAACTAGCTTCAGTACAATTTGGGGGGGAGAGGAAATAAGAAGAAGAGAATACAAGTGAGTATTAAACGCTGCGTTTTTATCTTTTAGTAAAACGGTGCGTATAAATAACAACGGCTATATTTGTCATCCCCCCTCTCAAGTTGGTGTTTGGTGAAAAGTTCATCAAACCCAACTTGAAGCAGAAATGTTTAAAAAATGTAGCTGGAAGAGGCTTTGTGAAGAAGTCTGCAAGCTGAGCATTAGAAGAAATATGCTTTGGATGAATGAAATTATCTTGGTATTTTTCTCGAACAAGATGACAATCGATGTCAAGGTGTTTAGTTCGTTCATGGAAGATAGGGTTTACTGTGATATGCAACGCAGCTTGGTTATCGCACCACAAGGAAATCGGAAGCTTGACAAAAAGATGCAAATCACGAAGAAGATAACTAATCTACTGTATCTCACACACAGTTGAAGCCATACTACGATACTCTACTTCTGCAGAGGATCACACACAATGGTCTGTTTCTTGGTTTTCCATGAAACCAGAGCATCACCAAAGAAGATGCAAAAACCAGTAACAGAGCGTCGAGTTTACAAATAGCCCAATAAGTATCACTAAAAGCCTGCAGCTGAAAAGCATCTGATTTGGGGTAGAAAAGACCCAGATCAGAAGAGCCTTTAAGATAGAACATGTAAAGCAGACTGCCAATGAGGCTCATAAGGAGATTGAACAAATTGACTCAATTGGTGGACTACAAAAGTAAAATCCAGTCGAGTAAACCCAACATATAAAAGTCTACCAATAAGTCTTCGATAAGGCTAAGGGTCTAAAAGCAAAGCACCCTCGTGATCAGACAGAACACAACCTTTGGTGATTGGAGTAGCTACAGCCTTACAGTCAGTCAATCCAGCATTAGCAATAAGGTCAGTAATGTATTTATGTAGATTGAGAAATATGCCTTGAACTGACCTTGCAATTTCAATCCCAAGAAAATATTTAGCAATCCCCAAATCTTTGATTGTGAATGCTCTATGTAAATATTGCTTAACCTCAACAATAGCTTGCTCTGAATTGCTAGCGAGGAGTACATTATCCACATATACCAACAAAACTATAAAACAATCAGCTCGAGTGAGAGTAAAGAGACAATGATCATGTGGAGATTGATGAAAACCAAAAACCTGAAGCTGCTTAGAAAATTCTAGGTTCCATTGCCTAGAAGCCTGCTTAAGACCATAGAGGGAAAGATTCAGCTTGCAAACTTGCCCCTTTGTAGCCTTTGAATAACCCTCAGGAGGTAACATATAGACCTCCTCATCCAAGAACCCATGGAAGAAGGTATTGTTGATGTCAAGTTGATGTAATGGCCAAGACTTTGCTGTTGCCATAACCAAAATCAACCTTATTGTAACTTGCCTAGCAACAGGTGAAAAACTATCATTAAAGTCAATGCCTTCAATCTGATTATACCCCTTTGCTACAAGCCTAGCTTTGTAGCGTTCCACAGTTCCATCAGCATTTAGTTTAAGTTTAAACACCTATTCACAGCCTATGGGTCATTTACCCTTTGGTAATTCAGTAATCGGCCAGGTATTATTCTGCTCTGAAGTAGACAATTTAGCCTCCATAGCTTGCACCCACTCTTTATGCTTAGCTATTTGTTTGTATGTCCTTGGTTCCTGTATAGATGACAGCTTAGCCAAGAAACATAAATGTGAGTCTGCAAAATGATCAGTAGCATTAGAAGCATGAAGGTCTGTTTGAAAATCTGATAGCTAAGTAGGTGGTTTAGAGACTCGAACACTTTTTCTTAAAGGATTAGAAGGTGGTTGAGAAGAGGCAAGAGATGATGAAATAGGATCTAATTGAGTGGATGGAATGGAAATATCTGAAGAATGAAAAGAAGAAGTAGGTAACGCAGTAGTGGATGAAGGAGAAATAGTATGAGGCAATTGAATAGGCAAAAGAGTGGATTCTTCAGAAATAAGACTAGGTAAAACATAAGAATTAGAAGGAGAATGAGAATATTGATAAGGAAAGGCATCTTCAAAGAACTGAACATCATGAGAAACAAATATAGTTGATTTTGAATATCAAAAAGCTTAAAGGCTTTCTTACCACTGGAATGTCCCAAATACATGCACTTAATAGCTCTAGAATCCAATTTATGTTTATGAGGTAGATTGTTCTTTGCAAAAGCCAAGCAACCAAAAATTTTCAAGAATGAATAATCTGGTTGTTTATGATACAACAACTCAAAAGGAGTTTTCCAGTGTAAAACAGCAATTGGAAGTCTATTAATGATGTATGTATAATGAAGGACAGCTTCTGGCCAAAATTTGTCAGGTAGATGTGATTGAAACAAAATGGCTCTTGTGATTTGTAAGATATATCTATGTTTCCATTTTGTTGAGGAGCATAAGGAGAAGAAAAATTTTATGATGATAATCTCATAATGGATAATTTGAACATCAGAATGAATTCTAATTCCCATTTTAAAATAAACTAAAATGGTATTCTCAAGTTTATAGGATCTGCATTAGCTAGATTCATTTTATCTTGGCTCCAGCAATTCTACTATTATTGTGCTAGGAAAAAAGTTATTTTCTGAAATAAAAAAAAAAAGAGAGAACTTATTGTGAGTGTAAAACAGTGTAAAACAGCAATTGGAAGTCTATTAATGATGTATGTATAATGAAGGACAGCTTCTGGCCAAAATTTGTCAGGTAGATGTGATTGAAACAAAATGGCTCTTGTGATTTGTAAGATATATCTATGTTTCCATTTTGTTGAGGAGCATAAGGAGAAGAAAAATTTTATGATGATAATCTCATAATGGATAATTTGAACATCAGAATGAATTCTAATTCCCATTTTAAAATAAACTAAAATGGTATTCTCAAGTTTATAGGATCTGCATTAGCTAGATTCATTTTATCTTGGCTCCAGCAATTCTACTATTATTGTGCTAGGAAAAAAGTTATTTTCTGAAATAAAAAAAAAAAAGAGAGAACTTATTGTGATGCTTTTTGAGGTATTTGTTTAGTCATTGATGACAAAGCAAGAAAGAAAGAACATCTTTACATTCTTTATGTCTTGGACAGATTACTACGCTGAGTAGTGCTCGTTTGTACATGCCAAAAGACTTGTTGCCATTGGAAGTTCGAGAGAACACTCTAAAGCAGGTTTTAGAATTTCTTTCTAGAAAGCCTTATGGACTGCCATTAGATCCTGAAGGGGACATGAAGGTATTTACTGCTGCATTTCTGCATGTCATCTATTTTCTTTTATTTGCACTTTGCCCTAAGTTATTGTCTTGTAATGTTGTCATTCTTCAGATTCAAAGTAACTCATACAAGAAGGCAGTTCGTCGGATAGAGGCTTTAGAGCACCTGTTTGGAATGCATGATATAGCAAAATCTCCCCTTATTGAGCAAAAACTCAAAGTTTTACACAAGAAGCAAGAATTGATGGCCAAGATCACGTCAATCAAGAAAACAATAAGTTCTTCTACTGCTTTGGCCTTTAAAGATGAACTTAAAGCTCGAAAACAAGTACTTCGGAGGCTAGGGTAAGCAAACTTAAAGCTCAAAAACTAATTTTCTGTTGGTTTGGTGAGATTGGCAACTCCATTAGGAAAGGGGGTTTCGATATTCAGTTAAAGGAAGTTCACAACCAACTTTCAATTTAATTTCCCTGCCTCATTATGAAGATACATACTGTGAATTAGGTGTTGGATCTCCGCCTGTTTTGGCACAGATCACATAACCTATGCCTTCCACAGGGGCAGATGGATAGATGATCTGTCTTAGCTGCCAAATGAAATATATAAGTGGGTTTTGAATGCTGTAGGCTATTTAACGATATCCTAAGCTGTCTTTTAGAAAGAACTAGTCATATGAAATATATATTTTGGGTTTGAAATTCTTTTGGGACATTTGATTTTATTTTGCTATATGTTTTTTCTGTGCCATAATCATTTCTGTTCTATCTTGTCATAGCAAAACCTCAACACAATTCGTAGCAGAAAGAGTGTCACTGCAAGTTCTTAATGTGCTCTGCCCTCAACCCCGATGTATTTATTGGATGGAGCTCAAAACATATGCTAATGAGCAATTAATTGTTTTGCGTGTTTTATTCTATTTTTTCTTTCCCATTTTTTTTGGGGTTCTGAGAAAAGGTTGAGTTCTTGATTTTGCTCACAAACTTCATACAGTAACAATCAGCTAATGTCATTTATACAGAGGATTGACACAAACTGTAAAATCAAGTAGGTTGAATTTGTCCCTTGCTGAATTATATCTTATTTCATATAGTAATTGATTATTCAATTCAGTTTGGTTTAACATGATAATGAATTTGCCTCTGATCTGTACAAGCAATTTTTTGCAGAATACCTAGTTGTAAATGTATATGCTATGCAAGTTAGTCATCTAGTAGATTTGCCCAGTTCCACTGCCGTTGGTGGCAACATGGCTTTAGTTTAGGGACGTGTCTTCTGTGAAGTTCAACATAAAACTCTTAAATGAAAACTCAAAACAACAGGAATGCAAACAATCACCTATCCGTGACAACCTGCTTGGAATTAAGGTTCCTAATTGATGCTTCAAGGTTTTCAACTTTTCAGAGCTATGATTGGATTGGCTTCTTTAAGCCAGTTTCAAAATTTTCAACTGCATACGCAGAATGCTATGTGAAAGATCTAATCTTTTTATTCATCTGAGGGCAAGAACAGTATACATATATTTGTAACATTTCTCTGGTTAAACAGACATGCAAGCGAATTCTGTTGGGTAATCACATCAGTAAACAGAGCAATTTAAATCAACATGAACAAAGAGAAAAATAAAATAAAATCTATATATCAGTTAATTTCGCGAATGTGAAAACAAGGACAGAAGCAACGAATTAGATTGAGAGCATAGCTAACAACACATCCAAAGAACCCAGCTGACCTCTCTGTTCTAGTAGTCTGCACAGCTGGTACTCCATAAACAGGATTTGGAATTGTATATTGCTGGTAGCTTAATAATGGAGTATCAATTGGCAATGTAGGACAAACCCCATTTGCTTCCTCAACAATTACTTGAGATCGGTACTGAATTTGACTTTGATAGACCAGTTCTGGGACTCCAGGTGTAGAAATGGCTTCAAAGGTGGTCTGCTGCTCAGGCTCTAACCATGGTGGTAGTGGTGGAGCTGAGGGTTGAATTGGGGTGGTGGTGGAATAAGAGCAGCAACAATGACATGGTGGTGGTGGTGGTGGAGGAGGATGATGGTAATAGTGTTCTTGATATGTCTTCTTTCTTCTCTTCTTTCGTGGCCAGAATTTCTTGAGTTTCTTCGCTGCTTTTATCATTTCTTGATAAAGCTGAAGCACTACTTGGTGGAAAATAGGGCTTTTTTCTTGGGGTTCTGTAACTGTGATTATATGCCAACAGCTATAACATTGGATACGCTCCTACTTTTGACTGTAGAAAAATAATTGAAAGCGGAATGCCTTAATAATCAAATCACCACACGTAAATGAAATTTATCATTGGTTTTGTTAAATGCCCTCATTAAGGAATTATTGATACAGGCATTTATTTCTAGATAAATTTATTTAAATTTTTATATATTATTTATTTATTTATTATCATTATTATGCACTATATGTTGATAGATAGTATTTTTTGTGTAGCTAATTTTATGAATTTCACGAATCATTTTAAAGGATGATCACTTTATTAAAACGAAAAACAAAAACAAAACTAGTCCTTTTGTGAATATTGATTTAAAAAAACTAAATGATAGGAAAAAAATTTCTTTATTTTCTATGTTAAACACTAAATAGGATATTAATATTCATCCGGCCTAGCATGTCTAACCTTAAAGAATTCTATTTATAATGAATTCTACAAAGATTTTATATTCTATTTTATTCAAAATAAATTAAAGAGTTTATAAAATAAGACAGAAAGTATAGTTTTTACATTTATATTAGAGTTGATTTCATTATAAGCATAGCAAGTGAAGATACGGGAAATTAAGACTTTTAGGGACCCACCAATATGCTTAGAAATATGGTCTGTTGAATGACTTTTTTTTTTTTTTTGCAAGCATTCAACTTTTCCAGTTTCAAAATATTCAAAGTTAATGACCGTCACTCATGCACTTCCCAGCCTACCTTTAAGAAAATAAGATGGAGCTGAGACCGTTAGGATTATATTTCTTTATATTTTATAGCATTTTAATAATGTTTAGAACTCTCTTACCATCTGATCCCTTGCCATGGAGCTCAAAAATTAGGATACCAAACATAGGACTCCCCTCGTCATTGGTTTATCAGTCAATGATAGAATATCTATTTTACTATATACATTAAAACTTTGATAACTCTAATTTCAAAATTATAGACCAAAATAATGGAGGATTATTGACCAAAAAAATAATAATGTAGGATTCCCCTACAATGATCAAGCAGTTTAAAGATTTGAACACCATTAAAACATCACATAGGGAGCAGTTTAAACAAAGGCAGAAGTACAAAAAAACAATAATATTTTGCCTTTTAGTTGAAGAACAATCCCCTGCATCAATTGCCAAAACACAGATACTACCGGCTGCTGCACATAAACAAGAAAAAAGCACAAATTTTCTTAAGCAAAGCTCCCCAAATTGTAAGAAATCTTTTTGTAATGAACTAAGAACTGGGTATTATTCAGCAATCACTATACTGCAGAGAATTATGTTGGTAGTGTAAATTTGAATGCCTAATTCCCATTTCCCAAGAGAGAGCTGAAGAGATAAGCATGCAATGGAAAAGAAAGCAGCAAGTGATAAGGATATATATACTTATGTACAAAAGGAAAGATTGTGCCAATGTGAACAATAAAAAAAAATCGAAAAGAAACAGTATAAATGAAAAAAAAAAAAAAAGACAGAGAGAGAGAGAGAGAGAAACAGCAGATTCTGCATTCTTCATTTGTGGAGCAGAAGAGGTGGAATGGACAAACTTTCCAGCCTACTTGAATCCTAAACAAGCACTATAAGATTCTCTTGGAAAAAACTAGTACAAGTAAAATCCCAAAACCTATTTTTTTAAAAATGACAAAAGTCACACTCTCCACAATGACGTGTTTAGCAAACAGCCACCAACCATCTCACCAGTAATTGAGTGCTCTATATATCCAGAAATGTTGCTGGCCACTCCATGTACACCACTATCAACAAAATCTTGACCAAATTTCTCTGTTCCTCTTCCGTGTTCCCTTTCCTTATCTCTTAACAGCCATTCACGGTAAATTGCATGGATTTTTTAGCACCCGGGACCAACAATAGAAGACTGGTCCTCCATTGTAACTGCTGCATCAGTATCACCATCAGCTTTGGATGCTTTAACCTCTTCATTGACAGGAAGTTTAATCTTGGGTAATAATCTCTTGACTTCCTCCGATGTATAGATGAAAATTTTCCTCACCATGCTGCAAAACTCGCTGCAACGAAAAGATAAGTAATCAGAAACCCAGCAATGCATAAATTTCAAGAACAATGCAATAGCACAGTCAAATAAACTTACTGCCAGGGATCATCCCCAACCATCATCATGTCATCTTCATCATCGGTGTAGACAACTTGCCATTTGTTTGCGGATCCTCTGAGCTCACCTTCAATTTCAAACATATCCTCCAGCTTCCTCAGCAACTCCTCATAACATTCAAACCGTGTTAAATCAACAGCTCTACCAACAGCAATACCATGCATGTGAACCTAGATAATAATACATAGGCCATCAAGCATTCAGAACTGGCACTATTGAACCAGCTTAACATAAGGGAAACAGAAAAAGCTTACTCCATATTCTAGCAATCATTCTAACATCAATGTTAATATTGATCAAAAACTATTCTAATTTTAAGAAAAATGTCGAAAGTGCTTTAACTGCATTTGCAGCACATAGGAAGAGTTGCGCACAACCTAAGAACAGGAGAGATTGAAAATTATTACTTAAATTCACAAGATTCCAATCAAGGAATACGAGCTCAAAGGAATTACTTTTGTGCAGCTTCTGATTTGCCTGCTTTGCAACTCTTGAGGAGATCTCAGACATGATTTCTCAGGCTCGCAACTTACTGAAGGGACTTCAGACCGATTAACATTTGACGGCTCAGAATGCTGATCAGATTCAGCATCCAAAGATACAACAAGGTGATCATCCCCTATAATTCCAGATCCAATAACCAATGGTGAGGTTTCTTCAGCATTGGAGTTGTCAACAAGTTGAATCCCAAAGAGCCTGTAACCATTTCCAGTGCCTTGTCTCCTCTCACCAGAATCTTTGTTAGTAACTGGGACAAAACAATCTGTAACACTTTCCACACGGTTAGGCCAATACATTGAATTGGGGGAAGCACCAGAGTGTGGAGAATTGCCACTAAAGCCAAGAGAGTTGACCCTTGCAGCTGTAGAGAAATCGCTTGATGGATAAAGATCTCGTCCACGTTGAGAGTCCCCATATGAGAAAGCAGAAGACTCAGCTGGGGGTTTCCACATGCCTGACGCTCAGAGATATCAGCAGGTACATTCTTACAAGCCAATGCAAATAAATGAAATGAAGGATACTGAAAAGAAAGGTGATATACCAAGTGCAGACAGTTCTGATGTTTGTGAAGGTAAAACAGATGGCCGTGCCCGCTTGTTCCTTTGCACAGGTTGGGAATTCGAAGGAGTAGTTGCAACAAGTGGCTCCAATTCCCAAGGTGATACTCTGTCTGGACGCAGGATTGAAGAAGGTTCATCCCACTGAACCTGGAGGAGGACATGATACAAGCCACAAATGAAGCGAAGAAAAGACAAGCTAATTCTTATATGAAAATAGGAAGGAAACCATGTCTAATGATAGCCATGTTCTTGAAAGAAAAATATTAAAACAGCAAAAATCACAAAGAGGAAAACAAAGACATTGTCCAAACACTCAGAAACCATAACAGAAAACCGATGAAGAAAATTATCAAAGTTGTCAACCTTTAAGGATCTCCATTCAGAATCGGCCCATCCAGACGACATATCATCTCCAACACCAACAATAGTTCCACTAAACCTGTATCTCAAAATATGCTCATGATTAAAAATAATGCCATTGAGTTTTATTATTAAATGACAATTCAAGAATAAGACAATACCTTCTTTCAGGAACTTCCTCACCCTCGAATCTCATCTTAAACCTCATCCCAACAGAGAGATTGTGGCTCCGAGCTTCAAGATACTTGTTGACACTTACAATGAACTCGGATCGACTTGTTCTGAAATGAAACACTTGCTTAGCAAAGATAACATTCAAACAACACAAGTACAACAAATGAATAAAACAACAGGATCAAGTAGATGAAACACAATAAAGAGCATCACCTTGGCTTATAGAAAACAGAAAATAGAGTTCCAGTTGCAATGGCATGAGAAGCAGTGGCAAGAACGCCAAGATGCATGCTTTGGCTAGAGATAACAGAAGATGGCATATTTGTGTGTTGTCTCATAAGCCTCCTAACTCCTACATGAAGCTCTTCATTTTCTCCCCTGTAAAAAACACATCAATTAATCAACAAATTTTACAAGGTTTAGCAACAAAGTCACTGCAAGAAAAATAATAATGTATCATTTCTTGCCTCAAGAAGATGAATGCATCGCCTGCCGCTAACTTTTTTGAGCTAACAAAGACACTCCACCCAGTTGTGAGCAAGTGGCGTCTAGGTTGACCTGCAATTGATGTTCTTATCAATGCTCCCAACAATTAAGATAATATTATTTTCTTGAAAGTTCCATAGTGTGCACCAAATGATCTACAAAATCAAGAATCAAACTCGACAAATAGCAAGTATAAATATGGTAGCAAATTATTAATACCACATGATAATTTCTTTCAATCAGGAAAACCCTTCTAATTTCTTTCAACCAGGAAAACCCTTCTTTATGATGGCTTCAGAAACTTCTATTCGCTGCCATAAAGATATTTTTTAAAAAAAAAAGGAAAATAGAAGGGGGGGCTTATGTACAATCCATGAACAGGTCATGACCAAATTCAATCATGATCAGAAACTACTTCAGTGATGATTCTCACCATCAAAAGGCTCAAGAAAGAGGGACTGCAAACCATTCGAAGCACACACATACATGGGACCTGAACGTGATTCCTAAGCAGAAAAGAAAACTTGGTACAAGTCACAATCAACCAAAGAACTATTTATAATTTATTTTTTCTGAAATTGTGTAGTTTTGCAATGTTACTAAGCATATTATCCACTAGATGGCAGTAGGTGACGCAGAAATTTAACTGGCATAAACTATTAAAGAAAAACACTACAGAAACAAAGTGATAAAACAATTAGATGTCCAGTTGCATGTAGTAGAATAAAAAAAATTGCATGCAGTCTTCAGCAACAGCAGTTAAAAAATTGCCAGCTCTAACCATTTGGCATCATTTTTTTTCTTTTTAAGAAAAAAGCAACTGCTAACCCCGAAAAATATGTCGAAAGTGCCATTCATTGCCATGCAAATCAGTGGCTACCAATTCCTGCCAAGGTGGCTGTTGGGACAAATCCTATACAAAAAAGAGAGAAGAATGTCAAGAGGGAAGTAAATAAATTTGCACTGCAAAATCACAAGGGCAGTGGCAATTTAATGCTTCCTAACCAGTGGAGGAAGACAATCATCTGCATGCCTTCGAAGAACAGAGAAACCACCATGAGTGCTTGTGTCAGAAGCAGTAAGTGTCTTGCAAAATGAATGAACCATGCATCTTTCAGGTTCTGGGAGTGAAGGATCAGGACTAGTAACCTTGCTTTGCTGATTTAAGAAGAAATAATAATAAGACAAATACAGCAAAAGATAATAAAATGAAGTGTGTTTGAAAGCCTTGTGTTAACCAGAGCTTACATCTGGTTCAGGAAGCAGTGTAATTTGTGCATAAACTTCATCTGTTTCAGGTTCAGCCTGGAATTCATAGAGAAAAACAAGCCAAAATCATTGGAATTGCAGAAAGCTTACCAAATTTCAAGTGTACCAAAGAAGAAATACTAAGATTCATAATGTTGCAAATATCATAAAGCAAACCCACCCTACACTGAACATTGACCACTTTGCAAAGAATTTTAGATGGAAGATTGAATGAGGGCATTTGCTGCTCAAAACCTTGATGCACTAAAGCCTCAAGCTACGCATAAAGGAGAAAAAAAAATCTGTAAGACAACCAAGCAAGACAAAGCACAATAACATGGGTACAACACAATTCTAATAAAAACTCTAAGGTATATTTAAGCATATTAATAGAAAAGAAATAAAGACATCATATTTCTGATCTCTGCTGAATTCCAAAAACCTGTTCCATGTGACCTTGTGGAAAATAATAAACTCGCTCCCCCTCACGAGGTAGGTTGACAAGAGGTCCAGCGCAGGCATGCCATAGTTCTTTGTACAAAGCATCGTTGCATCCCCCTATTCATAAAAGGATTATATTTCAAAGGTCATCAAATCAAAAAATAATATAGAAGCTCTCTGTCTGATTCAGAAGCAGTATACTTATAAGCCAAAAGCAAACATAAGAAACCTCATTGTATAAATGCCACAAAAGGTCGATCTAATAGTGCTTTGCCTATATCAATATGATGGATCTCCCATAAATTTTTTCTGAGTGCATTTGTCATCCATCCAAAACACTAATGTCTAGAAAATGAAAATCAACAGAGTATACTTGAATTAACTCAACTCAACTAAAACCTCAATCATAACAAAATCCATACACATGTTTGGGAAAGAATTTCAACAGAGCATATAGAAAAATTTCAGTCACTCCAAATGTAAAATAGGCATCCTCGCTCGGCAAAGCAGGTTTTCAAATTCAAGTTCCGGGATTCTAAAGTTGTCTCACCATCCTATTGCTAAACCACCAAGAAAGATAGTAAGAAGGGGAAAAAGAAAAAAGGCACAGGAATAGCAGTTTTAAGTAACAATAACACAAAGGAAGAGGCTGAAACAACTGTTATCTCATATGACCTCTAATCATTCTTTTGTTGGATTCAGTATGCCAGACTTAGAGTGAGATTATTGGTCAGCAGAACTTTTTTATTTTTTTCAAACAAAGAAGCAAATATATATATATATATTGAAGAGCTTGAGCTTTCCATTGCCTTAGACTACTGGTAAAAGCAATATTAAGCCTAGACAAAGATCAAACAAACCATTTTTGCAAGCTTTAACCTAGTCATATATCAACCTTCTAATTATAAAAAATTAGTAGAATTTAAGTCATCCAATAAAACTGGAGGCAGAATGCATATAGGTGAAAGGCTTATTAATTTCAGCATCGATACTCAACAATCACCACAAACTCAGAATTGCATAATGAAATGCATGCACCTATCTGGCTATTTCAACAACCATATCTTTGTCCATTACAAATTTAGCATATATTGAGCCTTCTTATTACTTTTTTTGTGAACTTCGACACAAATGAACATGACCGATGAGAACACAAGAAAACGAAACTGCAATAAGCTCAAACCTGTATGAGGATGTCCAGCATATGTGTGATTCGTACTTGTGAATGCCATAGCAAAACAACACAAAGTCCTCAAAGTCCAGTGAAGTCAGCTATGGAGAACGCAAAATTCAAAGAAGTTAAATTAACAACAGAAAAAACTTGCAATTTGCTATCTCACCAAACTAGAACTGAATTTAAGGTAGTTAAAACTAAAAACATATTAAAAGTGAAATCAATTATCCCATCAAACTAAAGCACACCATTAATGGTAAATGCATTTAGTATAGCTTAATAGTTACACCGATTGATTCAGTCGTTAGCTTATTAATTAAAGCCCCCTTAATTCCTGATCAAGTGTCAGAATGAAGAACTCTAAGCCTTTTGCCTTAAATGCTGCTTTAAAAAGTCAGCTTCTTTTTGTCCTTCTAAACCTAACTCCCAATTTTACAAAAAAGCATGAACCTTTCACGAGTTCATATTGCCCTTAACACTTTTTCCAGCACAATATCTTTCTCACTGTCTTTTTTTTTCAAAATTAAACAAATATTTTAGCTACTATAAAAAAATAATTACCAAAATTCCGATAATGTTAAGACAAAATCAATGATCAAACACTATAGCAGCATGATTCGAAATAAAAATTACATACTAAAATTGCTAATTAACATTAAAAAGAACAATTACGGGATCTGATTAAAATAGATAAACGAAGCCAAAAACAAAAACTAATTTTCCCCGTTAACATAGATAGAGATGCTCATTTCAAAATGCCTCATTTTCCTTCATAATCTCAGCAATCAAACACTACCCATCAAAAATAACTACAAAAAAATTCGACCCACCTATTCTTGAGCTGTAATCCGAATCTTTACGATCCAAGAACAGCAACACCAATCGCAAAAGTCAGGGATTTAATGGACAGATATCAACTAGATCGAAATACATAAAGAAAAACACAGTAGCCTCTCTCTCTCTCTCTCTCTCTTCTCTCTCTCTCTATAAATGTATATACATAGTGTGTGTATATCGTCAATGTTCGGTCGAAGCCGACACGACCTGGCTTTGGCTTCCCTTTTTTGTTCCTCTCTTACACACAGTCTTCTCTCTGTGGTCCTTTTTCTTTTTCTTTTTTTTTTCTTTTTCCCCTTATTTTTTTAATTTAATTTGTCTCTTATAAATATATATATATATATATATATACCTTTGTGTGCCCATGGAGGATAGACTTGACTCTTGGCAGAGACCAAAAGGAAAGTTGAGGATTTTATTGTCTTTTTCATTTTTATTTTTACTTTTTTATATTTTATTTAAATTGTGGACATTAGACGGTGAGGATATTTAGAGGGTGTTTCTCAAAACTGGAGCTTTTCAGCTTATTGTGAATAAGTGATTTTTAGATTATAATCAGATTAAAAATAAGCAGTTAAGCGTTTCTGTAAACTAGCTAATAATCAGCTGATAATCAGTTTATAATCAGTTAAGTGTTTCTGTAAAATCAGCTTATAATCAGTTTTTAATTGTAAAAACTGTCAAAATGACCAAACTGTCCATGAGTTTATTTATTGTATAAAAATAATTTTTTAAATGTCAATTCAAAATTTATTTTGCAATAATAATAATAATAATAATAATAATAATAATAAAATTTAATAATAATAATAATAAAATTTCTTTGATGGAAACTAAAGTGTATAAGGTAGGTAAATTTGAAATATTGAAGATTAGATAGGGATAGTATGGTCTTTTACTTGGTCAAAACTGCTTAAAAAATAAGTGCTTAAAAAAAAGTAACAAAACCCAACTTTTAAAAAACTGATTAAAATCAGATTATAATCTATTATTTAAGTTTTCAGAAACACTTAAATAAACAACTTATAATCTAAAAACAGCTTATAAGCAGTTTTGACCAGCTTTTAAGTTTTGAGAAACACCCTCTTAGGTTAGCTTATTAAAATTAACTTATAAATATTAAACACCAATAAATTAATTTGAGATTATAAATACTTAAAATTTTAAATTATTACATATTTATTTTAAATATTTATAAATAGCTGATAAATAGCTTATAAATATATTTTTAAATAAATAACTAAATAAATGTAAAATTATATTACTAAGATCATTCAATAAAATTAAATACAAATAATATAATAATTTATTTGACCAAATTAACTTATAAGTTATGTATTTATAAACACTAAAATAATAAGTTATTCCTCTCTAACTTATTTTTTTCAACTTATAAATTTATAAAACTGTTTAAATAAATACGTTAATTTAAATTTATGGCTTATAAACTAATTAATCAGCTTATAAACTAAGCTAAATACTAACGTGTGAATTTGGTTTAGCTTTAAAAAAGAAAAAAAAAAGTGAATTGAGTTCAAATCGTACCTAATTGCCCACATAAAATTGGAAATACTTTAATTTAACCAAGTCCAAAATTTATTAAGTTTGATTTGAGCAAATTTTAGATAAAATAAAATTTTTGAATTTGAATTTGAGAATATTCAAAATTAAATTCAGCCAAATTAAGAATTTTATATGAATTAACAAAAACAAAAACTAATTTTAATTATGTGTTTGAATTAGAACAAAAGTTTATTGAATTTTATAACAAGAGAAAAAAAACTTTAGCAGCTTCATATATTTTTATTTATAATTTGTCTTTAAAATAATTTTTAAAATTAATATAGACATAATATTTGTTTTTATTTTTGCATTTCTTTATTTTTTAAAAATAAAATTTAATGCAGCTTCAACTTTTATTGTAGAGTTTTTATTTATTTATTTATTTAAATGTTATATTTTATTTTTGTTTGAATGAAGATGTTTTTTTCATACAAGAGGCGATTCAATATTTTTCCATATATGACATATGAAATTACCATTATCTTTTATTTGCATAAAAAAATTTAAAAAAACTCACTAATTTTATATCTTGTTATTTTAAAATTACATAATTTTATTTATATTTTATAAATTGATGTACTTTTTTATTTATTAATTAGAATTCATTTTTTATTGAAAAAAAAGTTTTTCAAATTTTTAATTGAATTTTATCATATAACAATTTTCTTTTTTAGCATCACAATGAAAGATTTTAATTATAATTTTGGACAAATATACTATCAAATTATAATATTATGTATGTGCATAATAATATTTTGTTAAAAAGATAAATAGAATAATACTAAATCTCTTTATAAAGAATATTTCATATTAAAAAATCAAATGAATACAATAAAATTGTAATTTTGTTAAATTGAATTTAAACTAATAAAAAATAAGTATAATAATATTTTATGAATTATATAGATTAAACTATATCAACAATCCGTTTTTATCAAAAACAAAAAATATATCACCAAAATTCACTTACAAATAAATTTTTACATTTTAAAAAATATAATTAAACATATGAAATTAGTTGAAATTTCAAATTTTGATATATGGAGTAAATTTATAATCAAGTTATTTTTTATTATAAAAGCAACTACCCATCATTTGAAAGAAATGGGAAAAGGAAGATAATCTTAATGTTGGGAAGAGAATAGAGCTGCTCCAACATGAATTAGAGACTCTATACTCGAATCCCATTGATATTAGCCAATAGGAAAGGCAGAAGCAAATTGTCGAAGAATAAGAGGAATGTTGAAAAAATGGAGAGATTCTGATTCCAGAGATCAACATTGAAATGACTGACCACAAGGGATCAGAACAAAAAATTCTTTTATGCTGTAACAATATGGAGAAGACAACTCAACATGGTTCTCAAGATAAAAAATGAGGAAGGCATTTGGGTGGGGGATGAGAAGGAGATACAGAGTTTGTCCTTAGATCACTTCAAAAACTTTTTCAAAGTTGCGTCACCAACTAAACAAGAAAAAATAGTTAATGGGATCATCAGAGTCATCTCGAACCAACTAAATGGTTTCATATGTTTCACTCATATCATAGCAGGAAATTAAGGAAATAGCTTTAAATCTAGGGCACATAAGGAACTTGGACCAAATGGATTCCTCGAAACCTTTTATCACAATTTTGAGCACATCATCAAAGAAAAGGTGATGTGTAATTTCTTCATCAATGGTTACCTTATTAAAGAGTTGGACATAACCAACAACGTGTTGATCCCTAACATGAAGAAGTAAGAGCTATTAAGAGGATTCCTATTGGACCAGTGGAAGATGAAGATAAGCTAGTTTGGCATTTTCCCAATAAGGGTAATTAAGCTCTCAACCAAGGCTATTTATCATTTCATTTGCACTTCTAATATACCCTCTCAAATAGATTTTAGACACTTTAGACTCCAATTATCACGTGAATGCACACTTGAATTTTGGAAAAGCATTTGGAACCTAAAGTGCAGCCTAAAATATAGAACTTTATTTGGAGACTTTTCATTAATTCTATTATTGTGAATGAGAATCTTTACGGAATGAACCTTAACATAACCTATGAATGTCCTCTATGTAATGATGTTTTTGATTTTGTATTGCATATGGTCGTCTTTTGCAACTATGCAAAAGCCTCTCTGTTTACTTCTAATGTGGGTTTCATTCCATAATATTTGAATACTATAACTTTTGCTTCTTGGTGGATGTGTATATTATCTATTACCAATTATAACTTTTGCTTCTTGGTGGATGTGTGTAGTATCTATTGTCAAACATTAAGGTTTGGATTTTCTTATGCCTAGGGTTGCTTGTGTATGCTAAAACATTTGGAGGAATAAGAATTAATTTTGTTTGAAAGGAATTGTACCTAAACTTGAAAGATCAACCTATATGGCCTCTAACATACTTAATAGCTATCATGAAGCCCTTTCATTTTACAATGGTGTGTCATCATCTTTATAGGAAACTCAACCTTTCAATAATGTCTATATGAGTTATGGTGTTTGGATTCCCCCACAACTTGGTTGGATTAAGGTTAATAATGATGCTACCAGTGAAAGAGAAAGGAGCATGGCTAGTGCAATAATCATATTCATTCTTCTTGGGCTTTTATTAATGGAGTTGCTTGCTTAATCCAATCTACAACACCCCTAAGGAATGAGGCACATCATTGCTTATGACTATGCAAAAAGCAATGCATTGCAATTTTTAGTAGTGCATCTTTGACAATGATAGCCAAATACTTATTAAAGCTTTACAAGACCATGTTGTTTGTCCTCTAGATATAGATCCTCTAGTCCTTAAATTTCACAATCTCTCTAAGCAATTTGTAAACTGTTGCTTCTCTTTCGTAAGCAGAGTTGGTCATAAATCAGCTAACTGATTAGTTAGGGTTATATCTGATGCTACCCTCATCAAATTGTTCGATCATTCTCATTATTGGGCTGTCAATAATACAGCAAGCCTCAATTTCGGGTACTTTTAATCCCACCGAGCTAGCGATCTTCAGCCGACAGTCTATCGACATATTCACAAATTATGAGCCAGATCTTGTGGTCCCAACACATCCGCAAATTGTGCTGACATTGACCAGAACTTATCTCCCTGCATCAACTATAAATAGGGGGTTACCCTCCACATATAAAGGATCATATTCTCTCTCACTCTCTTTTTACTTAGAGCAGCCGACCTCTAACTTAAACATCAAAGTCTCCCTCTAAGGAGCTAGGTCCCCTCTCTCTTATTTTGCAGGTAGGTGACCCTCAACTACAGACATGTCGAACCTGAACTACAGAGCTAGGACACCCCCTGAGAAAGCCTCTATTATCATTGGTGCGGTGAGCGTGGATATACTATTCCCTAGCAGAAGCAATAAACCTTGGGTATGTCCTAAGTTTTTGCAAGAAAGGCACTCTAACCGTGCCTTGTTTCAACATTTCATACTATATCATTCTCATGCATTAGTCTTTCACACCGTACTCTCAAGCTAAACTTTTACAATGTTCTCACACACTTTAAAATTCAGTTCACGATGTTCAAATCATTGGTTTCATTTATAATACCATACTATGCAATAATATCCTGAGCATTTATTTCATTTTATTCATAAATGCTGAATTGCATAATAAATGTGTATGTTATAGCATACCCATATATAAAATGCTTGCAACCCACTAGTTTTGAGTTCTCATAATGCTCTAGTATATACCAATTTAATACACATTATTCAGCTCATCGCGTGCATAACATTTCAATTACTTACACCGAGCGTTGTATTTACTAACACCACATTTCAATTACTCAAAGCTCAACATGCCCTGCATTCCAAGCTCATCAGTGTCTCTGTCGCACATTAATTTTCTATATATATAATTCACCATGCCTCGCACTTCGAGCTTTGTTGCACCTAGTTGTGCATATCTCAAATAGCTCTCCGTGCCTTGCACACCGAGCTCAAAAATGCCTTAGCCGCATATCAATCATCTATATTTATATAGCTCACTTTACAGTGCCCAGTCGCGTCCAAATATCAAACAACTCAGCTGAGCTCTTCAATTACTTTCAGCTCAACGTGCTTTGCATACCGAGTATTAGAGCACCCTGGTCGTGCACTCAATTAGTATTCTTCATATTACAATAAGAAACAATAATATAAATTCAAAACACATTATGTTAAAAGTACCGAGCTCTTTATGAGCAAATAAACTTATGAAAGCAATGAATTAGGTTAAACCAAGCATTATTTAACACACAACACCGAATTTTTATACATTTTCTTGCACAATTATTTTATTTATAATATTGAATGGCTTGGCGTGGCATACACTGAACGTGTATTGGTGATTTATATGTCTGCACACATATCAAACTCGTATTATGTCAAAATGCTTGCACACACATCATATTACTGACTCGTATGCTTTAATGCCTTCGTGCACACAGAACTTCCATTATGGATTTACATGTTATAGTGCCCTCATGCACACCAGATTACCTTTTTTGGTTTTGCATACATTCATGTACTTATAGCATCTTCATTTATAAATACCGAGCTGTTTAGCTCCTCGCATAATGACATTATTTTATTTATAATTTTTACCTGCTTCAACGTTTTATCACACACCAATGTGCTTGTAACACCTTTGTGCGTCCCTTATTATAGTCCCCGATCATGGGCCGAGCTTCCTGCTCTAACCGAGCACCAATACTCTAATTATATGTATTTCATTTATTTACAATTTTATAAGCTTGAAGGCCAACGTATTATTGCTCCCCATATGTATTTTCGAACCCCATCTTTCCATTTTATTATTATTGTATAAGAAACGTGTATTAATATAAATAGTTAGTAATTTTGACCACCCGCTAAGACCATGCCTAAAAGGCTCATTGACATGAATGTCAAGACAATGAGAGGGATACAAACACCCTTGACTAGGAGCTAGTACAACTCCACTAGAATTAAGAGCCTAATTAGAATCAAAGCTCACACAACTTTTTTCGAGCCATAAAAATGCTCAGAGGGCTTTCCATTAAGCCATGTCTCCAAATGGGTCGCCCTAGCTGACCATAGTAGCCAGCATCTCAAGAAGGTAATTTGGGTAACAAACTAAACTTATGTAGTAGACTGCTCGATATTCAAGCTCCCATACACGAGCCATGACCCGAGTGCAATGCATATAACTTACCTAAGGCATATTATGATAACTGATTGATTGGATACATCATGTGACCGAATAGATTGAATAGAGTTCATAAGCAAATCAACACAATATTATAGATAGGGCATCCATTACGTCATTGCACTAAGTTCGGTTTTCAACCAAGCCATCAAGTCGATACAAATTGTATACCACACAAACTATAAAATAAGATATAAATGTCAGAACAAAATTCATAAGAAGGATACTTCATTAATAGGAAAAAGTTCAATACATAGTTCGGTCCTTACAATTAGCTAGATCGAGCTCTAAATACCCTAGAGTCACATTAGAAAATCCAACTAATCTTGGTCCTCCTCATCTTGGACTTCTTCATTATGGACCTCATCCTTCTGATCCAGATCCTCCTCTCCTTTATCTTCATCGTCTTTAGCCTCATGCTCATTAGCGAGCTGGTCGATATCTATCTCTATCATCCACATCAGATCCATGTCCGAATACTCTTACTTCAGCCGATTTGACGCAACTTTTTGGTAAGCATAGACACCTCAAAGCATACTGCTTATTGCTCCTCGCGTCCTTAGCAGCTAGCTCTTGTTAGACAACTTTAAGTGTGTCCTTTGCTAGGCGTAGCTCATCATCCTTGGATTTTAGAGCTTCCTTTCATTTTTGAGCCGTATAGTTTCTCTAACTTAGCCTAACTTTTCAGTTTTCTTCTTTAAGGCTTATTTAGCTTGCTTCAGCTCCTCATCTTTGGCCTTTAAAGACTCCTCCAATTCTTGTCCTTTATCCTTCTCTTCATCGCAGTTCCTTCTAGCTCAGTCAAAGTTGGTTTCCATGCCCACCACCCGATCCTTGATGGTATGGGCGACCTAGGCAACCTGCAAAGTATTATTTAGTTAGGTCATATACTGAACATTCAATATAACTTCAAAAATTCAGATTATTCTGTATCATATGAGATATTGTCACCATCTCTTTTGCTATATGCTCCAAGCATTTTTGCGCATTATCGCATCTTTCTATCGAGTTAGCTTTATATATATGTTTGAGCACTTTTTGAGTCATGGGTTCCTGCACTGAATAGCTCATGCTATGCAAGCACTCTAACTTATCATTTACTACTTCCACTAGCTGAACCATGTTGTAACTGTGGGCTGGTGGTTCCTTCATCTCTCTTTGAGGTAGGGTTTGCCGGACCCATTATGAAGTTAGATCTCCTCCACCATTTTGTCAGTTAAGTACTCTGACACTTCTCTAGTTTCCTAAATTTCTGTTGTCACCTCTGTGGGGAGCGTCAAGTCTAGTATAGGCTCTTCTTCCCGAGCGGAACAAGTCCTAGCACCTTACTCGCTCGGTTATTCGCAAGCCATCCAGGCCTTTTTTCGAGCCTCTTTTTTGGCCTCTCTCTCGACCAATCTTTTTAGCTCATTATTGGCCGATACCGAGTCCTTATCTATTTCACCTAACTAAAAGTCAATACCTAATTGCTACCAGTAAATAAAATAAAAACTAATTAAAGAATGACATACCTGTTTGAACTTCTGGTTGAATTTTCTTTAGAGCCCTCCGAAAGGGGAAGTACTCCCTTATTAAAGTAATGACATTCCTCTTCTCTCTCAGAATGTCTTTTTCACTAGTTGTAAATGTCGCGAGATCATCCTCGCTAAGTTGCGCTCTGGTCCCTTGTTCACCACTAGGATCGACATACCAAATATTTTGGCAGTTGAATCCCTCATGTTCTAAGATAGAGAACCAGTCTTTCCAGGCCTTGATTAAGTCCGAATTTCCTTTAACCATCCCAAGCCCAAATCCTCCTTGCAAATAGAAAAAGTCTTTGCCTGATCCTGAGTGTATTTTAAGCACGCTGAAAGCACTCAGCATTCAAGGGGTAGGCACCACCCCGAGTAGCCCACACAGAATTTCAAATTCTATTATAGTACACCACGCGTTAGAGTTGAGCTGGCTAAGAGTTATCCTGTGATAGTTCAGAAAATCTCTAAGAAAGAGGCGTAGAGAATACCTCACTCCCGATCTCAAATCCTCTTTAAAAATTGTCAGCTGATTTTCAGGCAGTGTATCATAGGCTCGGACATCTTTTTTAGGAACCAGCATCTTGTATTCTTTCGGTACTTGATATTTCTTCTGGATCCCCGCCAAGTATGTTTCTGTCACTGAGGATTAGATGTCCCTTACTCGAGCTTTTTCCGAGTTCGTATTCACTAGTATTTTGAATACAACCTCTTCCTCGTCCTCATCAATTAGTTTAGGAGGCCTGACATTTTGTTCAGTATGCTCGGTCATGGCCGACCCAACTTTCACCCGAGCCCCCTCCTCATGATGGATCCCCTTACCCATAATTAGGAGAGCCCATCTCTCCTGCCTCCTCAGGAAAACTTAAACTAACTATCACTCGCACCATATTTTCTACTAAAAGATTAAAATAAAAAAATTAAAAACAAAAACTTAACACTAACCTCTTTTACCGAGCTTTTAAGACCAATTGACAGTAGTCAAACAAACTGAACTTCGATCTTTTGATTTAAGTACCAAATGTTGTTATCAAACCCTCTATTTATAGAGGAGACTTCACCCAGATGAACCAACATCCTTCATTAACATTGCATGCGTTATAACTTTTCAATTTTCGCATGACTGTTACCTTGGTTACCGAAGCATCACTTTACTGTTGCATGACATGTGCCCTTTTAAAATGTTAACCGGTTCTCCTAGGCATAAATGCCAAGACCACTCAGGAGGGACTAGTGGTATTACCCATACTATCCCTCGGAACCAGGTCTTGCCCTCTGAGCTCCTCGAGCTTTCCTCTTTTTGAATTTGGGCCTTGCCCTTCCTTGAGTTTCTTAAGCCCTTCTTCCCCGAGCTTTGGAATCTCTTACCCGAGTTCATCATGTTTTAATCTTTTTGAATAGTAGTATTACCCATACTATCCTTTGGAACCGGGCCTTGCCCTCAGAGCTCCTCGAGCTCTCATCTTTCTGAATTTGGGCCTTGCCCTTGGACCTACTCGAGCTCTCCTTTTCTTCCTTGAGTTCCTTAAGCCCTTTTCCCCCAAGCTTTGGAATCTCTTACTCGAGCTCATCATGTTTTAATCTTTTCGAATTTTTCTATTAAGCTTCACTAATAGTTCTATTTTAAATATTGTTCTATTTTAAAACATTTCAATTTCTTTGCAGCTCATGTCAAGCATTAAGTAGATGCTTCTAAATCACTATTCTTAATTTGTTATAAATGTCAAATATTTAGGAAATTGATGATAGTTCCTTTTTTTAAGCTCATTGGTCGAGCTTCATATTTTAATTATGCATTGCATCATCATTTAACATTTTTACTTGAGTCCACTTGAGCTTCCATGTATGACTTGATATAAATATTAAAAGACTTGAGGGAGACTATTTATGCTACCCTCATCAAAGTGTCCCGTCTTCCTCATTATCGAACTGTCAGCAGTACAACAAGCCTCGATTCTGGGACTTTCAGTCCCACAGAGCTACTGATCTCCAGTCGATAATGTATCGATATTCTCGCAAATTATGCTGATATAGACCAGACCTTATGATCCGAACACATCCGCAAATTTTATTGATGTGGGTCAGACCCTATCTCTATGCATCAACTATAAATAGGTATCCCCACAGGTAAATAATTATATTCTCTCTCACTCTTTTTTTTACTGAGAGCAACCGACCTCTGACTTAGACATCAAAATCTCTCTCCGGGTAGCTCGGTCCCCTCTATCTCTCTTGTTTTGCATGTAGGTGATCTTCAATTGCAGACTTGCCGAACTCGAATTACAGAGCTATGACACCCCTCCATAAAGTAGGCCCCGTTATCAATATCTAATCATGTTTTTTTTTTCGATTGAATCGTAAACTGTCCATGACATCTTGATGCTTTTTTTATACTCATATTTTGCTTTAATTCTTTTTTTTGACAAACTTTTTTGCTCTAATTCATAAATTCATCATTTAAAATAAAATAAAATCAGATTAACTTAAATTATACTATACTTAAGATTTGACGTAACACCCCTAGAAAAAACTCAATGGATTAAACAAGTCGATTGGGCAACCATGATCTAAGTACAATGAACACAAAACAATATCCTATAATTTCTACATCTCCTTTAGGGTTGTTCAAGTGGCCCGTCGACCCGACCAGGATTGGGAGCTTCGGGCCCGATGATAAATATATATTTTTTAAAAAATAAAATTAATTAATTTTTAATTAATTATTAATATTTATAAATAATTATATTAATTTTTATGTATATTTTTGCATAAAATAAAAATTATAGCATTAACAACTCATAAATAACATATAAAATATAAAAAAATTAAATAAAAATTATAATATTAATAATAAAAAAATATATAAATTTTTTGAGTTGTCTGAATGTAGCCTATTGATCCGAGCGGCCTGAGCAGGCAGAAGGTTGGACTTCTAACTTCATTTTTTTTTTGTTTCGGGCCAGGCTAGCCAAACTCAGTCCGTAAATAGCCTAATCTCCTTAAAATTATCTCCCATGTATTTAAAGCATTTATTATTATTTAGGTTTCTATAATTATATATTTTATCTTTAGTTATGGGATTATCTAATATGGTTCACTTTGAAATTACTTTTTTGACTTTTATATGTACTTTAAAAGGACAATTATGCCCATGTGTTTTGATCTTGTTTCATAATATTAGGCAAGTGGAGGGAATTTTGACCGACGGTAAGTGACTGTAAGTGGGAATATGACAGCACACTGACATCCATTAATTTAATTATCAATTAATTAATTAATTATATAAGTTGGTTATGTTCATTGCTAAATTACTTAACTGCCCTCCAATTATTTGACGAAAAGACAATTACATTCTTTACATTCATTCATCTATTCTTTTTCTTTTACTATACAAACTTCAAGAATCTACAAGGATTTTGGGTCTTTATATCGTTTGTTTATTTATTTATTCATTTATTCTTTCACTTTCTTTTCCTCTTTTTATGTATTTGGGGAACAATCAAATGCAATTTTGTTGATTTTATTTATTTTAAAATTAATTAAAATTGTAATGTTCCAGTCAAAATATTTCAATTGTATCAACTTAGAAAATACAAAATACTTAATATTGTCATATTCGAATATCATCAATAGTAAAAATTATATAGGAAATTTAAAACATTTATTCTCTTGATTTTATATTTTGAGAAAATAATATGTTTTAATATTGGGTTTGCACATACTTTTATTGAGAAGAATATTTATTAATTTTCTATCATTTGGTTACTATTGTAAGATTTAGTTAAAAAATACTAAAAATTTCAATTTATTAAAATACAAATATATTTAATTTATAATAATTTTATGTTTTTAAATTTTATTATTCAATATAAAAAACATAAAAAATCGGTAAGAATGACTGGCCAGCAATAGCACTGACAAGTGACAATTCACGAGAGGGAAAAAAATTAATTGTAATGGCGTCGCCCGGAGTCGAACCGGAGACCTTCAGTGTGTTAGACTGACGTGATAACCAACTACACCACGACACCTTTGGTGAGATAGTAGAAAAAATATAAAATTATAAATGTAATTTTATTCCTATAAATAAATCGAAGAGCCGGAGAGCGTTTTCAATGTGGCGCTTCTGCTTTCAAATTGAACTCATCCAGCATTTTTTTTAGCCCTATCACTACTGCCACCACGACCACCACCAGAGGGATTTTCTTTTTTCAGAAAGATATTGAAACCCTAACAGTTTGGTGAGATCGAGAGATATAGAGGATGATACTAAGAACTCCACCGCCGAAGAGACCTAGAGATGATGTTAGAGCCATCGAGAACTCCCCAGTCGGTTCAAATCGACAGCTTGTCATTTATGAAGATCCTTCTGTTGTGGTTCAACATCCGGAATCATCTCATGAACCTCAACATTCCGATCAGATGCTCTGCACTTACCAATGCCGCCAAATGGTACTCCTCAGCTTAATTGAGTGTTTATACGATTGAGGGATGCCTTATAAGTCATTCATTTACTTTTCTATGTTATTTGTCAGAGAGGCAATTCTTACCTCTTAATCTTATTAAGCATAATTGTAGGTTAAATCAGATTTTCTGGATGCCTTGAGCAATGCAGAGAAGCAAGTTCGTGATTATCAATCTAAGTTTGAGACTCTAAATGAGAACGTCAGCAAATCTGGTGAGTTACAAGAGGATGATGATAAGTGATGATGCTATTATATGCATAATCCAAACAATTTTAGTTATGTTTCACAAATTCTATTATTCTTATATATGGTGATGATGCTAGAGACAATCTAATTGTTTATGCTCTCAAGAATGCTATTTAGTTACTGTAGTATTTTTGTGGTATCATTTCCACAATCCCATGCAAGTGTTCATGTGAGTAGCATTAGTTTATAGTTGTTATTATTAATTCTGGTTATTGTAGATTTGGCTTGCACATAAGATAGCTTTCAATTTATTTTTATTTTTATTATTCTTATTTCTTTTTTGGGGTAGGCTGAGATATGTGTAGCCCAAATTAATCCTAATTCTTGCAGAAGCTGAGAGAAAGAAGTTTCGAGATCAGCTCATATATACTGAACAAGAACTTGCTGCTGCCAAGGGACGCGAACAGGCATTGCAAGGGCAACTTTTAAAGGAGATAAATGATTCCCAAGAGAGGTTAAAGAAACAATTAGAATCATGCAGTAAACTCGAGGTAGAGCCCTTGATAATGAAATGGATTTTCTCTTCATCGCCTTGTTCTAATTATGTTGCACTGATTAGTTCTTAAGGCTGATTCGCACTTGTGCACAGGATTAGTTAACATGTTTGGTTTCATATTTTTTCTGCTTTAAGTTTGAAAATTCTATTGTGCTGTGATAAAACTATATCTTGGTTTTTGGTGATTCTAGTACAAAATAGTAAATCACATATCCTCATTTCTCTTTGGAAATCTGGATGCATAGATTTTAAAATGTGCTGTAACTTGTAAGACCATTCTTCCAATGTTACCTAAACAAATCTGATACAAATGTTGATGCATCTGGCTTAATGAAAACCTTGTACAATCATGTGGTGATTAGAAGGCAAAAAATCTTTCTGCCAGAAAGAAGAGAAAGACATAATTTAATTACTTAATGACAGATACATCCTAAAGCATTTCCTATCCAATACTTGGGGTATTTCATTCCATTACACAAGTAAGAACTGGGCTTGAATTCTATTGAAACTCCTTACTAGCTTGTCTCCTTTTTCTTTATTGATTGGCCATTGCTGTAGTACACTGATTTGTACATATTCATTTCAATTCCTTAGCATGAGTGAAAAACTGCTCTTGAACTCCTGAAAGAGCAATCCTAAATTAGAACTCTCAATTTGCTGAATTCACAAGTTACATATTTCAAATTATGCTAGCACTTTACCGCTGCTTCTAATGTTGAAATCTTGTGCGCTTGAAGTTTATGTTGATGCACCACACTTCATTTTCCTGAAGAATTAGGCTCATTTTTTTCTGATCTATTAAATAGTTAAAATCAAGATATTAGGTAATCAATTGTATTTAATGTTAGGGACTAGCCAATATTGGACATGATAAAAGGGGGGGGGGGGGGAGAACAGTTATATTGTCATATGTTTGGTGCTGGTAAGACAAGCCAATTCAGTGGACAAGACCATAGGGGTTGAGAGGACAATTTTATTGGATTTGATGCTTGTCTTTATCCTCACACTAAATGCAGCCATAGAATATTTTGTCTCATGAAGCTAATCAATTGATTGAAAAAAAGTCGTGAAACATTCAGGCCAAATAAAATCTGATTCATTAAAGCACAGAATTTATCATCATGACATGTATGAATCATTAGGCTTCTACATATTTCATAAAATTGTTATTTTATATCACCAACATATTATTAATGTTAGTACCAATATTATTGCTACCCCGAAATAACACCATGTGTATTGAGAATGCCACCATCACTGAAGCAATTATTTGTGCCATTATAACCACCATCATTATCACTGCCGATTGCCATTGACATTCTTATGATAGGAATTGAATATCATTTAAAAGTAGATGGAAAAAAAAAATACTAATTGCATTTTCAGCAGTCAGTCAGTAACTTGGGTGTTATTATCTAATACTGTAATTGAATTCTAAACTTTCAGCTTTAATTCTTGGTTCATGTAATTTAGGTTCAAAGTTTTTGATTAACCCCTTCATTGCTGTAACCTGTTTTTTTTCCCCTGCTTTATGGTGTGTTTAGTAATTGGACTTAACTTTTTCCCCTTTTTTTTCTTCTTAGCTAAAGCTAGAAAATGAAAAGAATATTCGCAGAAAAGCTGAATCCTCAGCAACTTCTGCTGCAGAGAAAGCAAGTGTTTTGGAAGGGAAACTTGCCCATCTTTCTGAAAGCACAGAAAGGGAGAAAAAGCGCCTCAATAATGAGCTTGCACAGCTGCAAAGAGATTCAAATTTTTCTGTTTCCAGAATAGCTGCAGATGTAAGCTGAACTTGTGGATTCTCTACAATGATTCAGTTGTGAGTCCATGTCTGTTAACTACTGGATTTATTTGTCTTTTTGTAGCTTGAAAGAATGGAATCCAGAGCTAAAAATTCTGAAAAAGAATCAGAGCTACTGAAGGAGCAGCTCCAAAATCTAAAATTTCAGCTAAATGAGGTCCCTTCTGTATATTCTTTCTGTGGTTTCTTTTTATTTTATAATCCCTATAGCTTATGCTCCCCATCTCCCTCTTTTTTTTTTTTTTTCATTTGTACTTTTGAAGCAGCACTTATACATACATTTTTTATTTCAAACATGGATAAGCTCACATACCTCATGAAGCTCTAATCCTGTAACACCAATAGCTATTCCTGCTCAAGACACAATCTAAATGTTTGGTGTAAAACATTGATCTTGTAATATTTTACTCAATCAATGACGAGAGACTCAATCAGTTTCTCATAAAGGCTTCTGATTTTCCATCCAGTGCTTGCAGCGGAAAAGTGAACTAGAGAAGAAATTATCAAGTTTCACAATACAAGAAAGTTCTACTGGGAGCAATATTCTGGTTAAACATCTCCAGGAAGAACTCAGGCACTATGTAAGTTTGACTTTCACTTTGTTACTTCCCTTGTATTACCAATTTTCGTTCCTTTACTTTATAATATACACAATATTACATGTGCATACTCAGATTACAAAATTTGCAGACCAGGATTGTTGCTGATGCTGTCTTATTTATCATGTATTGATCAGATCAATTTTTGTTACAGTACCTAAGGGTAAACAAATGATTTTGGAGTCGTTTGAAGGATTTTCTTACCTAAACTTTAATGGACAACTATTTTACTAGTGAAACCAAACCTAACTTAATAGAAACATTATGGTCTGATCTGGTTTTTTAAAATGATTAGATATATAATTTAATAATGCAAAGAAATGAAGTATTAAATCTAAATCATACACATCCAACATAAACCTGTAATGCAAAGAAAAAAATTAAAACAATTGTGATAGGAACATCATATTTTGGTCTCTTTTCCTGTTATCATTATCATTTTTTTTAAAAAAAAAAAAAGAATCCAAAATTTTCTGAACTCAATAAGGCACATTCCCAGCACTAATATATTTGGATTTAAGATATCATTATGTTTTGTTGGTCATATACGTTTGGTATGTTTGGTTTTTTATCTAATTTTTGTATTGCTTGAAACCCTCTCTCTTATAATTATGTGATATATCTACATTTGACTTTTGAACTAGGAATCTGAAGTGAGAGAAGCAAGAAAGATGAAGTCGTCTTATGAAAATATTGAATTATTAAAGGAGAAACTATTGGAAGAAAAGAGACGTAGAGAGAGGGCAGAGTCAGAATTGTCGAAGGTGCAGGAACTTGAGCTAAATATGAGGAAGTTGGAGGATGAGCTGTCTTCTTGGAAGTTGATGATTAAAGACATCCCTGACGTGTCATGTTGTGATGATGTACCAATTAAGTTTGCGGCTTTACAGAAGTATGTGCATAACCTTTACTTGATAGTTGATACTAGCATGGATTCATCACTTAAGACCTGCTTAAGGGTTAGCAATAGAAAAAATACCTTGAAACTTCCTGAAATGAGGATTTTTTTTAATAAAAATATTTATAAATGAAAATTGTTGGTGGTGGCCTAATCAATGGAGACAGAGTAATTTGATATCTATTTTTAAGAATAAAGGAGATATTCAGAATTGCTCAAATTATAGAGGTATAAAGCTTATGAGCCACACTATGAAATTGTGGGAAAGAGTTGTGGAACACCGTTTGCGGTTAGATACTTGTATCTCCTCAAATCAGTTTGGCTTTATGCCTGGTCGATCAACTATGGAAGCTATTTTTTTTATAAGAGATTTGATGGAAAAGTATAGAGAGATGAAGAAGGACTTACATATGGCTTTTATTGACTTGGAAAAGGCGTATGATAGAGTTTCTAGAAAAGTTTTATAGTGGGTCCTAGAGCTTAGGGGAATATCTATATGATATATTCAAGTCTTGAAGGATATGTATGAGGGAGCTACCACCAGTGTCCGCACCATGGGAGGGGATACTAAGAATTTTTTCGTTTCTATTGGATTATACCAAGGTTCAGCTTTGAGCCCTTATCTTTTCGCCTTGGTCATGGATGAGCTAAAAAGACATATACAGGATGACATCCCTTGGTGTATGATGTTTGCAGATGATATTGTATTAACAGATGAGACTCAAGCAAGGGTAAGTCAAAAGTTGGAGTTATGGAGAAGCACTTTGGAATCTAAGGGTTTTAAGCTAAGTATGACTAAGACTGATTATATGTATTGTAGATTTAATAGCGAGAATAGAGAAAGAGGCAAAATTATTTTAGACGGAATAGCAGTGCCTCATAGTACTTATTTTAGATACCTTGGCTCTATTCTTTAAGAAGATGAGGGTTGTGAAGAAGATGTAAATCATAGGATTAAAGCTGGTTAGATGAAGTGGATGGGTGCTACAGGAATTCTATGTGATCGAAAGATGCCAAATAAATTAAAAGAAAAATTTTACCGCACCGTAATACGGCCTGCGATGGTGTATGGTAGTAAGTGTTGGGCAGTAAAAGGACAACACATGAATAAAATGCATGTTGCGGAAATGAGAATAATAAGATGGATGTGTGGTCATACTAGGATGGATAGAATCCGCAATGAGTGCATTAGAGGAAAAGTGGGGGTAGCATCTATTGAGGATAAGATAAGAGAGCATAGATTGAGATGGTTTGGCCATGTGAAACGAAGATCTAGCGATGCGCCTGTTAGAAAAACCGAACAAGCTAGAGTAGATATAGCTAAGAGAGGCAGTGGTAGGCCTAAACCAACTTGGTCAAAGGTGGTCTAAAATAATCTTATGATGTTACATCTATCAGAAGAGATAACCTTAAATCGTATTGTGTGGAAAAGAAGAATCCATATAGCCGACCCCAATTGACTTGGGATTAAGGTTTTGTTGTTGTATTAGAAAAACCAGTTCATTTTGTTTTTATAAGGGCATTAAAATTACATTTTAGTAGACTAATCAAGTATAAAATTTTTGAATCTAGTGGTACAATTAAAAACAGATTATGAAGCTTTCTTTAGTTGGTGAACCCATAAAATTTGGCGACAGTAACTTCTTTGAAACAAAATCAAAGAGAAATGATTTTACTAGGAGCAATTGAAATTTAGCAACCAATACTATGATTGAAATCTAGCAATTGGTGGTCAGGATGGATTGGGTGTTTTCTAGAGCCAGTTGTACTTGTTAAGGCTAGTCGATAATTGGAAGTAAACATGTTCTTTTGTAACATCTGGTCTGTGGAATAAATTCTCATTTCAACTGTCAGTTGCTCTATTGCTGTACAAGTTACAAAGTTGGCTGAGCTTAAATGAAAAGCTTGGAATTAATGTCTTTTATCTACTTCTCTTTCTTTGCTCCCATTTTAGTTCTTGTTCTTCCACATTGAGATTTTCTGTTCAATGCAGAGAAGTGATTGATAACATGATGAAGATAGGTGAGTCAAATGCACATTTAAAACAAATGGAGGTAGCTCTGGATGCTGCTCAACTTGGCAAACAAAATTCTGAAACTGAGGCTGCATTGATTAAAGAGAAGGCAGAAGGCCTGAAAGTGGAGATCAGTAGAATTGAATTTATGGTAAGTGTTGATTGGGTATCATCATGCTATTTTGAGTTTCAATATATCTTCCTTTTTGGGTTTTTAATTTGAGTCAATTATAAATTGGAGATATTACCATTCTAGTGGGTATTTTTCTCTCTAGTTCTATTAGCTACAGCAAGGGAAGTTAGTGTAGACTATCTGGTTCAAAGAGTATGAAATTTAATCTTTGCGTATGCAGGAGAAATTTGATTAGGAAGGCATCCCTTCTTAAATGGTTTTGAGCAGTTGTAGAAAAGATACTTTATGTGAACAATTTAATTGGAGAAAGAGGAAAAGGAAGAAAAATATTTGTTTCCAGTGTTGCATATCTCAAAAATGGGCTAATACTAGTGACTTCTGAAAATATATAAGAGGGTTAAGAGAGGGAGAGTTTATGAAATGGTTGGGATGAGTGTTGGCTGTGCTCTTTCTGATTATTCATTTTACAGCTGTATATGGAGTTTGTATCATCTTATTTCTGTGAATGATTCACACAACTCGTGCTCTTGACATTTCCATTCTGCTGCTTGGTAATTGATATAGTTATTTTTTTTTCCTTTTGCTTTCTTCACGAGTCATTGAAGTGTTTTCTTTGTTAGCCACCTGGTGCAGTTGAGAGTAATCTGTTTATTGTTTGAGATCATAATTTACAGAGAGTGATCTATGTGGAAACTTTGATATATTGTATGGCTATTTATGATCAAATGCATTTTTAACTTAATATTGATTTCCAACTGTCACTGTACATAAAGTCGTTTCCTCTTTACAAATATTAATGGTCAATTGCAGCTTTCTACTGTTACTGAAGAACGAGACAGGTTGAAAAATATTGTTGATGAAGTGAGAAGGTCAAATAATGAACGCTCGGGTGGTGAAGTAGCGACTGGAACTCTTTTTCAGGTCCTTTATTACCCACCCCTCCTCATCTATTGAAATGTGTTCTTATCTTTACTGACAGTTGTTTGCACTGTGTTTTTATTTGCAGGAGCTTGAATCATCTCTTGCAAAGAAGGATTGTTTAATTAAAGAATTGGAGAGTAATTTACATGAACAAAAAGAAGTTAATAATCGTCAATTTGATGAAATAAAGTTACTCAATGATAGGCTGAATAATGAAGCTAAGAGAATTAAGTCGCTGGAAAGGGAGAGTGATCGGCTTCGTTCAGAGATTTCTCTATTGGAGTCGAAGGCATTGGCACTTCTGTTAAACCCTCTTTATGCAATTTGCTGTTTGTTGGTAGTTATTAACTCTTAAAATTAAATGGCTAAGGAATAAATTAGTTTTCTTGAAGTAGTTCTGACACTTATTTTTCTTTTTTTATGCTAGCACACATTGAATATTATATTTAGTGATTAGATTATTTGTGAGAAGGACTCTGTCCTGGTCATGCCAGCATGTTTATTATTGTTTGGCTGCTGGTTCTGGCACTTTAAATGGTTGGTTTTTGTAACATTACTATCATGCTGGTTAAGGGCTTCTCCCCTAAACAAAGTTCAAACAATCTAATGATTTTGGTCAAAGTTCTCTATCTATTTGGACTTCCTATGAGACAGCATTTTGAACATTCATTGATGTCTTGAGTGAGAAATACTAGGCTGTCTAACTAGGTCCAATTCTTAGTTTTCCATCTTTTAAATTGTAGAATGAAGGGTTCTTTGATCTACTATGTACAAAATAAGAGTGATTTCTTTTGGATAAGGGGTGGCCGTCTTTGAACTGGGAGGATCTCGTTTTAACTGCTTTAAAAGATCAGTTGTTTTAGTATCTGTATCTGTATATGTTTTTTTTTTTTTTTTTAAATTTAGTTTGTTAATAAAGCTATGAATTAATTACATGTGCCAGATTAGCTTGCAAAGAATGATAGAAGAGCTAATAATTACCTAGTTATCTATATGGATTACTTCATGCTCTGAATCAGTGATGGTTATTGACGTGAGCTGATTTTTAGGATGCAGTTGCGGTTTAAATTTCTTCTCCTCATCTAATTGAGAAAAAATAGACAATACCATCGGTTTACCTTTTTGTTGTTCGGATTTTTCTCTTTAGATTTGTATTGTGCTAGGAGCCACTAAAGACTAGGTTTTCAATTCAGATGGCTTGATATATTAAGGATGCTTTGAGGCTAATAGCTGAAGGTGATCCTAGCCTCTCAGTCGATGCTTGGGGAACGCTTCTGAGAGGACTTGATGAATAGATTCCTTAGTCATGTGAGGCATACTGCCTTAAGTTTGTTTAAGGCTGTAACTAGAAGTCTCTACTGAATGAAGGCTGACAATTGACTTTTGTCTTTGAATACCCAAATGCCTTACCGAGTGCATTTGTGTATACTGGTGGCTTCCAAGTGTTGTAGTATTAGTGATGGCTTCAGGGTCAGTATACTAGTGGTTTCTCTGTCTGAATATTATTCTTTGTAAAATATTGATCCAACAGAACTCAGCAATTTATAGTTTTTCCATCAGTTCTTGAATTTTTTTTTTTCGTCAATGTCATTGAGAATTTTTGGAGTGCCCATGAAGGGATTTTTAGCCCGTCTTGTAAAAAGTGAGATTGCCATCAAAGGCAATGTGTAGAAAAAGTATAATTTTTCTCTCACATTCTCCCTCCCTCCTTTACAATTTCAAGTTATTGCTAATTTCTGATATTAATTTTGTCAAAGGCATTGAGAAGATGTAAATCAGGTAGGTTAAGTTCCAACACTCT
Source organism: Garcia nutans (assembly GCA_947685225.1). NCBI lineage: Eukaryota > Viridiplantae > Streptophyta > Magnoliopsida > Malpighiales > Euphorbiaceae > Garcia > Garcia nutans. The sequence continues at coordinate 329,847 of CANTUV010000075.1, forward strand.
TGTTGGCTTTTGTGTTTTATCATTGAAAACCTAAAGATTTTGTTCACTAATATTTTGTTTGTCTTTTTTTATTTTGCATGCTATTGAGAATTGATAAGACATATAACACATTTATTAAAAATTTTAGTTTTTTTTTTGTCTTGTTTGCCTTTTTCCTTTACAGCTAGGTCATGGCGACTATTCTACTGCAAATACAAAGGTATTGAGGATGGTAAATACACTTGCTGTTGATAATGATGCCAAACAAACTATAGACGCATTACGTACTGAGTTGCAGAAGACAAAGGAGAAGTTACAAGCTGTTGAAGAACTAAAGAGCCAGACAGGTATCGAGAAATGCTGTTTGAACAAGAATTTCTTAACCCCATTTATTTTTCTGCTCTTTGTGGCCCCTGTGGCAAAGTCTATTATTCACACACAAGCTGTCATACAAGCGTGTATCTAGTGATCATTTCTTGACTTATGCAGCTTCCTTCTTTGCTCCTGACTAAGTGGCTTCTATGGATTGCCTATACGTTGAAGAATCTCTATAGATAGCCTATATGCTAAAGGATCTCAATAGATAGCCTATGTATTAAAGGATCTCTATAGATAGCCTACATGCTGAAGGATCTCAATATATAGCCTATATGTTGAAGGATCTCAATAGATCCTGTTTTTGGCACTTCTTCAGTCTCATGCCTGAACATGCCTACTTATTACCTGTAACTTAATAGCTCTCTTTGGCGAGCTTCGTGAATTGCTTTAAAATTCAAGTAATTTATTTGTTATGTTCTATGTTTGCATAGGTTTGATATGTCCAGTTGTCGTGTAGTTTTCAAGATTTTTAAGGACTCTTTGGTGCATGTGTGGAATTGGATAAGTCTTGATGCTTAAGCCAGTAGGTAGGAATGACAATGGGGTGGGTGTAGGTGCAAGTATTCCCTCTTAATTTTTTGTAATTTTATGCTATTTAAAAACCATAATCTTTATATGTTCATTAAATATATATGTACATATGAGATTTTTTTACAATGTTATTTGTTAATATCTGAGGGAAAAAATAGTAATGTGTAAGAGAGTATATTTTAAATATTAAAAAAAGCTTTTACTATTAAAACTGGGGTGGTGGCCCTTAATCTGAATTTGATGCATGGGTTCCCCATTGTGGCAGGGAAAGTTACCCATTTCTATGACAGTAAACCATCTTTGCATTATGCTCTTTGATGGCATTCATACCTCTTAAATATTTGTATGCTTTTGAGCCATGATTTTAGTTTTTCAGGTTAGAGGTCTTGTCTCATGGCCAACTTGAATCCAATAGGTAATCTTGATTTTTAAGCCATCTCTATACGCCTCATCATTGGCGACTTCTGGAATCCCCAAACATTATCTTTCTCATTTGATCTTTCAACTTGATACAATTTGAGCAAGTTTTGAACATTGCTTTCCATGTATACCGCTGCAGCTTTAGGATGGTTGTGCAGCTTATCATTTTTCTTCCATCCTCTGAATAGAGTTTTTAACTGAAAATATTTTATATTTTTAATGATTCCATAGCTCATCTATCAGTGGCATGTTTACTTGAGTCTTTTTCCTTATTGTATTTTTTTGCAGGTGATGCTGGAAAGCTGGTGGACTCCTATATATCTGGAAAGATAACACAGCTAAAAGAACAAATTGCAACACTTGAAAAACGTGAAGAAAGGTGACTAGTGTTCATCAACATATTTCAATAGCTGTATTTTTCAATTGTATTTTTTATTTTATTTTTATTTGTTTAATCACTAAAGCATCTGAATTTATCCAATGAACAGATACAAGACTGTTTTCGCTGATAGAATTTCAGTGTTTAGGAGGGCATGCTGTGAACTATTTGGTTACAAGGTATCTCATATATGTATATGTTCAGGATGCCAGAGTCATTCCAATATTGCTGCATTTCGTTGAGTTCATTGCCAATGTAAGAATTACGTGTTTCATTTAATTCTGGTTGAGAAAACATCATTTTATTTCTCATATTTTTCATTAGCAATATTGGAATGACTGTGGCCTTTCTAGCGTACGTTTGAACTAATTTAGAGTCTCTTGATTGTGTAATACATACTTGCGTGAATAAGATAATTACTGGAAGGATATGTTTGAATTCTCTCTTCAGGTCAGTGTACTCTCTCAGAAGGCATTGTTTCCTGTTAGAGCTTATTCTTTTTGTTTGATCACATTTTCACAGATTGTAATGGATGAACACCAGCGTTCTAATGGAATCCCAGTTACTCGATTTACCCTTCAATCTATCTATGCACAAAGTGATGATGAGAAGCTTGAATTTGAATATGAATCTGGAAATACAAACATTTTGGTAAGATAATGAAATACGAGTAGAATTGTGCGCCTTCCATTGCATTTGACATAAAAATTCTCATCACTCAAGAATAGATTCACAGTTAGGATATTCTGAAGTATTTGCATTCGTTGGTTCCTTAAGTGGAATATAAAATGAACATAGCAATTACTTATGTTTCTTTTTTTTTTTTTTGGCGTTACTGCAAATGCATTTCCTTTGGTTGTGGATATTCTCATGTACTATATTATATACATTTGTCATGGCAATCGGCAAGTATAGATGTTTGAACTATTTTCAATTCATTACAGGCAAATGCTTACACCTCTCAGCTTGAGATTTCTCGTCAGGTATGGAATAAAACTTTTTCTCCAAATGTGTGTGTGCACTTGCAGCACTGTACACATATACACTGTGCACTTGTGCTAAATCATTGCTCTTTTACATGTTTGCTTTTCAAGTAACATGATTTGTCATCAGAATTGCTTGCCTGTACTGGGGAATTCTACTCATCTTCATCCTGCCTTTTGCAGGTTGATATATTTATTCATAAGATGAATTCTATCCCAGCTTTCACAGCCAACTTGACAGTGGAGTCTTTCAACAAAAGAACTCTATCTTAATACAAAATCAAAATAGCCAGCTTACTCTAGTTGTTGCTGATTTCTCGTATGTTGTAAGAATTTGTATATTTTGGACTTAAGTGATGCTATTTCCCAGTTGATATGCTATCAACCTAGCATAAACTTTTAAATTCTATAGCTGCCAAATAGAAATTTAGTGTTTTGTGTCTACATCTGAAATGAACTGCCAAAATTTATTGGCATTTCAAGGTTGATAATTCTCTTGGTGCTGGCCTTCCGATGACTGTACTGATCATATACTATCTATTGTTTCTAGTTATTCTCTCTATCACTTATTTTAATTGGAATCTTTTGTTCAAATAATTCAAATTTAGGTGATCTTACATCTTTTTCTGTATCATCAGAATTTGAGCTTAGTTGTGTCAAATTATGTTTGCACCTTTGTAATGGAGACAGGTGAAGAAAGGACGAGAAGTGGGAGATAGTGGTGAAATTAAGGTGCGTTAATGTTACCATATTGGCTTCATATTCCCTTTTGGTCTTCTTAATATTTTAATATCACGTTATGGTAAATATTCCAAACAAGTCCTGTGCAGAAATAGTAATAACCTACCACCATCACCATCATTAGTGACTTGGACCATCATCTTTACTTGTTAGGGCTGATTTTTGTTTCAGTCCCGATACTCTCTTAAGTAATCTCACCTTTATCACTAAATTAAGGCACCGGTGGTGTAGGATGCTGATATATTTTATATATTTTCTCTTATTTTTATTAGGGCTGCATTTGTTTAGGTAATTTGCAGGTAATTTGAAATTATAGGATTTTTCTATTTAAATTCTCAAGTCCAGTTGAATTTTTCTCGGAGAGTGCATTTTTTAATAGTTATTTCTAATTTATCAAGAAAGTTTTTATCTACTAATTTTGACTTTCATGAATCTAATCCCAACTCAAGATTTTCCATTTAGCTTAGAACCATCATTTGATCTTTGACAAAGAAAATGTGATGGTCTAGAGTCATCCATGCCACAATCAGTGAAAACTGTTAGTAAGCATATGTAAATTGTTAGTGCATCAGCAAAAATGGATGGGATGATGGGCCAAAAAAAGCATTGAAAAGTTGGTTAAAAAAGCAGTTTTTGGTGGCGCTTTCTCGGCTGTGGTGATGGGTTTTAATCTCCCAAAGCTGATACATATAAATTTGACTTAATTGAAAAGCTTGTATATGTGTTTGTGTGTGAATGCCAAATTGTTTCAGTTTAGTGCTGGTTCAACTTTCAATTGCTAGTAGCTAATGAAAGAATATGAGCTGACCTTGCTTTTAATGATATATGATGAGTGCTAATGGTTTTATCAAGTTGGACAAAACCCTAAAGTCACTGTCAATCATTTGAATGGCTTCTAATTAAGAAATAAGATTTAAACAGAATTTAGTTTCTATTTTTGCCATGTTTCTGTTGATCTCATTCTCTGTATCTTGATTCTCTTTTTCTGAGATCATTTGTTGACCTGTTGATTTTAGCGGTTGAGCTGCTTTTATGGTCTCTGCATGGCTACATGGACAACAATGGCTATTGTAGACATGACTTTTGTAAGAAGATATGACCTTTGCTTTATTTATAAAGGTATCACAAAGTTCACCTATTCAGTAAGATATTAGTGGAAGAAGATGCTTTATTTTTCATTTTTTTAGGTCCTCAGAGCTTGTTTGGTAAATTTTGAATTTGGAATCAGAGTGGAATAGGATTTTATAACTTTTTTTTTTTGAACAAAGGGTTTTAAAACTTCAGACATTTATTTTTAAGTTTATTTTAAAAAATTAAATAGAATTTACTAGTTAAATTAATAATTATACTATGAAATATATATTATATCAATAAAAATTAAAATTATTGGAATTATCCAAATGTGAAAAAAATAGATTATTTATATATCAAAGAAAAAAAAAATAGAATTCTATTCTTGAAATAGGACTAGTAAATGTGCACTTATTCTTTGAAATTTTGAAACAACTCTGAGAAAGAAAAGTTGGTTGAGTTTCATGGTAATGTTTATTTTGAAATAGAAAAAGTTAAAAAGAGTTTCAAATTTTTAATTACTTATCTCATTTCTAAGTTTTAATAATTTTATTCTCTTTCAAGAATGTTCGACCTATCAAAAATGAAGAAAATAAGATAAAAGTTTGTGATTTAGTTTAGATTTATATTTTAAGGGCAAAAGAGAAAGTGATAAATAATTTAAAACAATAGAGAAGATAACAGTAGAAGATGAAATGAGAAATAGGCGTAGGTTATGCTATTTGAGTGAAGAACATGAAAGAATAATTATGTAGGTCACATTACTATAAGTGGATAATATTGAAAAAAGTTAAAAAGTTAGTAGAAAAATCAAGATTTCAATTAAATTTTTTCCTTCTTCATATATACTTGCTGTATCTTTAATAAATTCTTGCGTTAGAACAAAATGAAATAACTTCTGGTGAGCTGGTACACTTTTGAAATGACAAAGTCAAACCATGTCAAAAACTAAATGAAATGATTTTAGATTCGCCATCTTCAAAGATTATTAACAATTTGTCCTCTCTAATTTGGGAGATTCAAATCCTTTTATCATTGGCTCCCTTTTTTATCCTCTCTTTATGGTTAGTTTCTTTAAGATCATTATTTTTAGGGTAAAAGTTTCTTCCTCTTTTTTTCTTTTTGGTGTTAGAGGGGATGGAATGCATCAACTTTAATTTGTTCCTTTCTTGCAAGAAATGCTAATATCCAAAACCCTGTGAGAAAGTGATTGTCCTCTGGGGGAATATACCCAATTTTTGCCTCAATTCTCACATAAGGCTAAGAGGCTGAATTTTTTAGAAAGTCACTTTTTTTAAAACTTTTTTTCTTTTTTCAAAGATACCCAGTAGTGTATATCTTTAATATATCATATATATACTCGATATGTACTTATAAAAAATATTATTTTTAAAATTAAAAATTTAAAAGTTATATTTTTGAAAGAAAAAAAAATAAAAGTGGATATTTTTAAAAATAACTTTATTTTTGGGTTATTTTTAAAGAAATCCATTAATTTTTAATTTAATTAGAAATTTCAATATATATATCATATAACATAAAATAAATTTTTTCTAAAAATTCATGAAATTATCAAAAATCCTATCTAAAACCCTAAATTTTCAATGTTGAGTTGGATTATACGTATCTTGAGGTAATTAGTTATTTAAGCAAGTATTTTTTTACTGAATCATTTGGCAACCGAGACATTGTCTGATTAATTTAAATTTAAATACTATCAAATCTCGAAAGAGATGTTCTTTCAATGTGTTTTTTTTTATATTCATAAAACTCGAGCCTGAAATCTTACTTAAGAGGCAACAAATTTCTTACCACTTATGCTAACTTATATCAGTTAAATATGTGTTTTTAATTTGCAAAGTTAACTAAAAATTTTTAAATGGAAATGCGATGAAAGTAATTGCTATATATATACTTGAATTTTATGTTATCTTTATAACTAATTAAATAATAAAAGTAATAATAATTTAGAATTTATTTTGTCAAAAATATAATATATTCTACTTTGTTAGCCAAAATTCTGAATAAAATTGAAAAGAATTTTTGTTATGAAAATTAATTAAAACTTCTGTATTATTGATGTATGTTTTTTGGTTCTCAATGTACAATTCTAGATGCGTCTCTGTTCTTCATCTGAACATTTGCCCTTTTATTCTATGTTTTGGTTGCAAACGGGAAATTATGTTAGCTTGTTTCAAGTTTTTTAATTATGAGTTTATAATTTTAATATTTTTATTATTTAACAATAAAATTATTCTATAATTTCTGTCACAGACAGATTCCAAATTCAACCAAATTGAAGGGTTGAAACTTCTAATTATACTAAAAATTAATTCAGTATTTTAATCGAGTTTTTGCCAAAAATTCAGACTTACTGTTAGCCAATTTTATCCAGACAGCACCTTGAGTCACCATTTTAGTGCTACAATATCCCTTCTGAAGTGACCTATTTAAATTTATACCTTTTCTTTTCCCTTCATATCCGTAACAAAAACAAAAGAAAATAAATTAATTTTATGCAAATTTTTTTATTTTACAAAAGACTTGGCAATAAAAAGATATAAATAATTTTAATTAGTGACTTCTAATTAAAGAGTTTTGTTTAATTACAAATGTTATTATTTCTAATAGCCAATATATTAATTTCTCAGTGATAACTCACTAGCTTAATTATTTTATTCAAAACTCAGATTATATATTGGTTTCTATTTTTTCAAATACTAAAGGAAGTGTATGACAACAATATTATATACTTATTATTAAATTATGTTAGATGAGAGAAATATGTTAGATGAGAGAAATCGATCCTGATCTGTTAACTTCAAGAAAAATATACTTATTATTAAATTATGTCTCGATATGCAAAGCAATAATATTATTGAGTATTAAATCGATTACATGTATATAAATATTTTTTGATATTAAAAATATATATAGTTAAGGATTTAAAATTTTCCATTCGGTCCCTCAATTTAAACTTAAATTTTAAGTTTTTTTTAATATTGATATTAGAGATAACTGAATTGATTCTAAATTTATTAGAAAAAATGACACCCTCCATCATATTTTTAAAAATTTTTACTTTTTTATTAGGGCTATTTTAGTTATTTTATTATAAACTCATAATAAACTCAACATAAACTGTATAAAATTTATAAACTCATGATAAACTCATTATAAATTCTTTGTAAACTAATAAAAATATGATATTTTGATAAATATTTTATAAATTCTGGTATTTTGATAAATATTTTATAAATATAATAAATTTAAAATTATTTTTAATTTTTCTTGTGCTTTTATTAAAAGTCCAATTTATTATTTAGAGGGAGCCATGTATATATTGGAAGGGGCCTTGGCCCCTCTATATAAATATATTAAAAATTTTAAAAATAATAAAAGGCCCCTCCCAATATATATATATATATATATTAAAAAAATTTAAAAATAATAAAAAAATTAAATTTTATACCCTTACAAATTTAGTGTTAATGAAAACTAAAAAAAATTTAAAAAGTATATAAATATTATTATATTCTCTTTCTTTACAAGTTATGTTAGAATTGAGTCTCAAAATCTGAATTTGAAAGAAAGTTTTTCCTATTTTGTATATGAAAAATATGCATAAATTTGATAAAAAATTATTTTCTATATAAAATATAATTTTTATTTTAATATTATTTCTAATTGAGTAATGATGATCTTCTTGTATATAGAGCAATGACTCTCATTTTTACTTTGTTAGTTTTTATAGCTAACACGAAATGATAATTTTTAGGAATGAACGTAATTAAAAATAAGTTCCGCAATAATATTGAGGATAAATTTCTTTTTGATTGTTTGCTGTTATATATCAAAAAAGAAATTGTTGAAATATTTTCTGTTAATTTAATTATAGATGATTTTTATTATTTAAAAGAATAGCGTATTCTATTTTGATAGGTTAAATATATTTAAATTTATTTTAACAATGAATATTAATTATATTAAATTTATAATTATTATTTTTTAAAAAAAATACTATAATTATTTATATTGACTGATGGACCCCTTTTAATATTTTATTCTGACTTCGTCTCTATTCAGAGTGATATTCATTTATTGTTATATTATATCTCTCCGTGCACTAAAAATTTAAGTTTAATTTCAAATGCATAATCTAAATAATTACCTTATTGAAAAGCAAAACTACACTTTGAATTTCATTTGCATTTGACTATCATTACCATGAACAAAGATGAAGTCTCATCCTTACTCTATTTTTTGTTGAAAACAAATTGAAAATAGTAAAAGAATATTTGAGGAGGGTGATGATGCAATGCCTATTAAGCTTAAAATATAAGTGGCATACAAATGCTTGGATTGTCCTTCTTAGGGAACAATTGGACAATGAAGACCTAAGTAGTGTCTACATCAACCTAAAATTAAATTTCTTTTTGAATACCCATTATTATTTAAAATCTCTATACCCAGTCTACATCAAAGCAACATACCATATCTTATTATATATATTTATATATATATATATATATATTAAATATTTTGCCATAAAAACTATATATAAGCCTACTACAATTATAAATACTATATCCTATATACCCTTTTAATTATAATATTATACTTTTAAACTAAAAACATACTATAATATATTTATATATATATTAAATATTTTTCCATAAATACTATAAGCTCACTACCCTTTTAAAAAACAAAAGCATACTTTTAATTTGCTTGGCCAATGCATCCAAAAATCTGAGTCTTTAAGGTTTGAGATATATATTGCATGATTGCAAAGCTACCTCTACTCGAAGAGTGTTAAAAAAATTTGCAATAATATTATAATGTGGCATCTTTGCTTGTATGGTCAATATCGTCCGATAATGAGTTTTATCCTTTGTCTTCTTGTCTTACGTTTTTTTTTTTTTTTTTTTTTTAAGTTTTAGATGGTGATGAATTTAATATCTTAATTTCGGAGAATGATATAATTTTTTTAAGAAAAATGTGTAATCGAAAGTATTTTTCTTGGAAAAAATTAAATAACTTCGATATACACAATATTATTTAAGGTATGAACATAAATAAAGAAAATAAAATTAATATATATTAACAATTTAAATTAATACATCTATAATTATTAATTATAAATTAGCTTTTTACTCTCCTTCTAGTTCCTTTTTTTTTTTCTTAATCTCCTCTACCACTTTCTTTTTTAGACAAGCATATTTTTTTCTTTTCCCCTATCTTTTTATTTTTTCTTGATTATAGTTTGTGACTTGCAAACCCACCCTCGATGTTAGAAAATAGAAACTCATCAACCATATCATGAATCAACTAGAAACACGAAAAAAATAAGCAAACTCTCAATTTAATTAATAAAACCGGACAAGTCGAATCATAAAAATAATTTAAATATATTGATTAATAAATTATTGAAAAGTAAATTGGAGATGAAATAATAATTTATTGCTTTGTTTTTCTTGAGAATCAACTTCAATATATACTGAGTTTATTGATTAATCTGTGTATGTTTCATTTGACATATGTATGTATGCATGCATGTAAGGCAATAAACCCATCTCTTTTCTTTTTCTTTTTTTATCAAGTTGCTATAAAAATTTTCCTTCTACTCAATATGATCTCATTTAATTAATTTTCTGAACTCTTCCTTAATATTAATAAAAATAACAAATGTTTAATAAAAACCTTAGAGTTTATTCGGGATGATTTTATTTTTTGGTCTTAGCTTCTTTTGAAAAAAAAAAACTAAAATGTGCTCGGTAATATCATTAGATTTAAATTTTCTTAATTAAATAAATTTTTGTTTAAACTAAATATGTAATTCATAAAATATGATTTTGAGAGTTTTAATTGTAAGAAGATATTATATATCAATAAAACTCTTTTTTTAATACAAGACATTTTATATCAATGAAACTGTCTTTTTTTTTAATTTTTTTAATTTTTTATAAGTAAAATTTTAATAATTTTAATATATTATTTTTAAAAGTATAAAACTGATTTTTAAAAAAATATAAAACAAAAACAAAAATTAGTTTTTTATTTAAAAAAACAAAAACAAAAAAATTATAACCAAAAGCAGCATACCCTTAAAACTTGCTTAATTTTATGGTCATCATTATTATCACCACCATTAACTATTAAAGTTTTTAATTGTTGTAATATTATTGTTATTATTTATTTTTTTAAAAATTATATTTGTAACGATATGTCGCTATAATGCTAAGAAACATGATTACCCATTACATAGATAGCATTTTACAAGTTTCAACTTTGAATTAGAATTTGAATTTGTGAGATAAGATTTCCACACATATAATCCAATACTAAAGCTGATTATAAATTTAAGTCAAAAGGTTTAACACTGCATTTTTAATTTATTACACCACAAAGTTGAAAATTAATGCTTATTAATTGTTTTCTTAAAAATAAAAGAGGCAAACTTTTTTTATTAATATATATCCCCTCATGTAATGGTGATTTCTTATCATGTGATGAATTTCAATTTTGATCAAAGACATTTAAAGCAAAAGTATTAATTAATATTTTTCAGTTGACTGATTAATTTCTTCAATAAAAAAGAAAAATTAATCATTTATAATTTTGGATAAAAAAATTAAGATATTCATAATGTGTTTTATTAATTTTAATGGAAAAAGAGCAAAGTATACTCAATATATAGTACTATTTTTCTGATGAATTTTTTTTATTAATTTATCTTCATTGAAAATTGAAATTTTGATATGTGAACATACTTTTATACATGTTTTTTTATTGTATTATTTGAAAATTAAATTTTATATATTGCTATATTTAGTACATAAAATTTTGATTGACATATGATGCTGAAATTCTATTAAATAGTTGACAATTTTTAAGGGTATTTAGTATAAAAAATATTGAAATATTTAATATTTTTTATTTTTTTAATACATAAAAAGGAATAAAGACATAACACGTATCACTATAAAATCACGATGATTTTATAATAACGTACTAATCTATATATTCCAACATACACACATTTAAATTTTTATCTTTTAGTTGTTTTATAATGCTTATTTACATAACAATTAAAATCTTAATCAGTAAAATTCTCCTAAATCCAATCAAAATTATTACTATTGGTAAAACTTTTCAATCAAAAGTTAGAAATAATCCCTTTGTCTTCATTCATAGATAATAGCTACTTGTAATTTGGTATTTATATCTGCCCAAAATTTATAAGAGCAAAATTATTTTTTTAATAATATTTTATAATTTTTAAAAAATTTCAAAATATATATATATTAAATTTAACTGAAAAAATTATTATATATGTGTATTCTCAGTAGAGTCGGAGCAATGCATATGGTGGGGGAGGGGGACCTCTCCCATTTTTTTTTATTATATATATATATATATATATATATATAATAAAATTTTTAAAATGGGCCCTCCCACTAAATAAACCTTTTTTTATATATAATTTTGTTCCAAGCATAAAATTCTAATCCAAATGCTTTTATTTGGTTTAAAACTAAATATAAATTAGTCTAAAATTAAAATTTTATTTTATAAAAAGAAAAAAATAAAATTTGTAAGATAAGTCTATTTATCATTACAAATTAAAAATTGAACAATTTCATCAATTATGACTATGATTTTAGGACTATGACCTCATGGCATAGATAAGTTTTTTATTTTAAATTTTTTTATCAACATAACTTTTTTTTTACTTAAGGTCTAATATAGTTTTAAAATGACTACAATTTAAGAAGAAAAAAAAAGATAAAATTTATAGGATGAATTTATAATTTTTTCACTCTATTATTTATCATCACAAATTAAAAATTAAACAATTTAATCAATTATGGCCATGATTTAGGACCATGACCTCATGGCATAAATGAGTTTTTTATTTTTTTATTTTTTTTTAATTTTTTTTGTCAACTTAACTTTTCTGTACTTGAGGTTTGGTATAGTTTTAAAATGACTATAATTTAAAAAAAAATTTATAATTATTTATAATTATTCTTTTTAATTCTTAATCCATTAAAGTGAGACACTATTATTTATATGTTTCTTAAAATTAAAATTTAAGATTAATTATATTTTATTTTTATTTTTTTAATTTAATTGTTAATGAGAGATGTCAAACTTTAATTTATATTTGATTAATGTTGTTAAAGTAAAAAATATATATTTATTATTATTTTATGAATTACGATTACTTATTATTATTTATTTATCAATTATTATTAGTACTTTAAAAAAATTAAAGAAAAATATTATAACTATTTATCTCGACTAATTTGGCCCCCTTTAATACTCTATTCTTTGATTCTTAGATTTATATTTTCCTAAAATATAAAAGAACTCACATTTTCATTTTTTTTCTAAAATCAATTTTGAATCCATAATGATAAAAAAAAAGACTATTATCTATTGGATCTTAGGTCATCTTGGACCAAAATCTAGTATTGGTTGTTTGCTTTAAAATAATTTAAAAAATTATTTTTAAGAATTTGGAGGGGATACATTAAGATTTTAAATAATTTTATAATACAAAATTTTCAACATTCGTATAAATATATTATTCAGTGCTTTGACCTTATATTATATATATATATATATATACACACACATGAGTGTATATAGACCTATATATCTAAAATAAGAAAAAGCAAACAAAAAGTATATAAGAAAATGACTAATTTATAAACTAAAGTGACATAATTATAATTTTATCCCTATTAACAATAAACAATAATTATATACAAGTCTTTTGAATGTCGGCTGACTAATAAAGGAATACACACCTTTATCTACATTTAAATGTACCCTCTCTCTACATATGTAAATAAAAAAACAATTAATTACTGTCAAAATACTCCGCTCAACCATATTAATAAAATTCTTATATTTGTTATCCATTATAATTTTAAAATCAATATTTAAAAAATTTTCTATGAAATATAAGAGTACTTTGGAGGACTCGTAGAAAATATTATTTTGATAAACATTAAACTAATTTAAAAATATCTCTTCAACCATTAGGATAAATTAAAAATATTGCATTTCAAAAAAAAAATGTACAAAATTTTAAATGTGAAGCCAAATACTTAATTAAAAAATAGAGAATATAATAAGTTTATATGATTCGATATAAATCCACGTTTACGGGTAAAGAAAAATAAAATTTACTAATCAAATTATATAAATACACAATATCAAAAAAAAAAATCAACCCTTAAATCTAAATTTTTCCAATATATCATACCAAAAAATTTATCCAATATATATGCTACTATAAAAAAAAAATTATAGTTATAATACTCTTAATTGACTCTCTTAATAATTAAAAATGGATAATATATTAAATCCCCTCTTCCTATGCTAAAAAAATTCCCATAATCAATCATCTATTTTAATTTTATTTTTAATTATTATATATATTTTTACATAAAAAATTTTAATTTTCAAAATATTTTTTATACTATTTTTAATTAATTATTAATCCAATAAAATAAAATATATGAATTTGAGTGATTAATCAATAATAGATTTTAGTTCTTAAAACACCAACGAAACAGCCTACAGCCGAATCATCTAGTCTTAGAGTGTGTATGTAATCTTATATACATATAAATATAAATAAATATAAAAGCTCTACTGGATTCCATTAATTAAGCAATCAACAATACAATTAATTAATTGATGTTATTAACTAGAGAATGACAGATAGATATTTTAGTCCAAAGTTGGTATTAGGAGACGTAGCTCCTCTAGTTTTTAATATTGGTGAAACCCATTATGGAAATGCATTTACACTTGCAACTATATAATATATCAACAATATTCAAAATGGGAAATTAAATTAATTAAAGAAAAATATATTTAAGAAAATTCTATTATAAATCGAATGTATATATATTTAATTAATAAAAATTAAAAAATTTTAGTTTTTTTTTATTATTATTATTTAATAATTTTTTTATTAATTAAGTATATATACATTAGATTCAGAATAGAATTTTCATATACTTATACATATAAAGGGGGAAGAAAGGTGTGGGTGGAAATTATAAACACCCCACAAATGAAACTCAAAAGGATTTGAGTGCTCAACTACCAACTCAACTTATAACCTTTCTTTCTTTCTTTTAGGCCTTTTTGACCATCTACAAATTCATAGTTATAAACTATTTTCTTTTTTTTTTATTTAAAAAAATTATAGTTTATAATAAATAAATAAAAATTTAAAGAATGATGCCTTGAATGAAACCCCATCAATTGGTCCTAAAAATTGGATTTTTTTTATTATAAATAAAGTGGATTTTTGATGTCCAAGTTCAAGCTACTTTTGACTTATTTTATGTAGGGAGTGTACATATGTATATAAATGTACAGGATTAGCCACTAACTAAAAGAGAGTCGGCCGAACACATGTCCAATTCTCCGTACCCTAATATTATTTGAGTTTGTGGCCAATTTTTGGCCTTTTATATTTTATTTTTTTTAAATTTTTGATAAAAATTAAAAAAAATTAAATTTATTAAATTTATAAATTATTTATTAAAATATTAAATTTTATAAATTATTTATCGAAATATTAAATTTTTATTAATTTATACTAAATTTATTATGAATTTATAATAAAATAATTAAAATATTTTAATAAAAAATAAAAATTTAGAAAAAAAAATGACGAAGGGATTTAATTTTTTTTTATAAAACCTTTCACATTTTATTTATTTAATTTTTTCTCTACCACTTCGAAAATAATATCTATTAAATCAACAAGCCAATGAATCTTCAGTTTGGAATTGGCACGTTGGACTCTCAAATTTATTTATTTAGCAATTTACATATTTAATAATTAAATTTTATATAATTTACGAGGCAATTTCTCATGAGGTTCCCTTCGTTTTATTTATTTATTTTTTAGATACATGCATGTACTAGGAAGTTAGAAATTTAAATTATGATTTTTTATTAAAAAAGAGAATTTTTTAATAATGAAGAAACGAAAAATTCAAATTCAAGTTTATTATTTCATCAAAAGATACACTAATATTTGCAAGTGCTTAGAAAAAGATATTGAGACATTAGAATTTTAGTTTTATATTAATATAAAAATATTAATTTTTTTATTAGTTTATTAATCACAGTGATATTCATCTTTTTATATTTTCTATTTAATTGTTATATTATTTTTTTAATTATTATGTATTTTTATTTATAATTTATCTTAAAAATAATTTTTAGATCAATATAGATTTAAAATTTACTGTTCGTTTTTATTTTTTATTTTTATAATAAAATTAAATATAATTTAAACTTTCTTTCTCGTATGGAGGTGATTCAATATTTTACTTTTGAGTATATTTACTTATTAATAAATAAATAAAATATTTATTTATTAATATTTGATACTAAATTATATTATAGTATGATTGATATAATTATATTAAAGTTGAATTATTATGATTAAATTAATTTATTTTTAATAATATAATATAATTTTTTATTTTAATAATAAATATGTTTATAAGTTATTTTTTACTAAATATATCAATTGTTTATTAGCCATTTATAAGTGCTCAAGATAAATATATAACTAATTAAAATTTTAAATAATTCTTTTAAATGTTTGGTGCTTGTAAACTAATTTAAATATAATAAAAGCTAATCTAATTTATCTTTTTTCAATATAAAATTTCATTATATATCACAATAACTTAACAAGTGCACAAAATTATTTTGATAATAAATATGAGTTTTTATTAGAAATTTCATATTCAAATTCTATTGAAAGCAAAGCGGTGAAATTTGTAGAAGGATGAGAGCCATCTCTTTTGTATAATTCATCCAATGACTTAATCATATTAATCCATTAGTTCTATCCCAAAGAATGTAATAATATTAATTTAAAAAATATTTCTTTTTGAAATTACTGATCACCATATAGCTATTATTGTTATGTTGTCATTTTGTTGTGAAATTCATTGCCATTGGTATAAATTAAATTCATTGCCATTGGTATAAATTAAATAAACATATTTAATTTGTTTCTAGACATATATGTTATGGCTTTTTCTGACTGATTATTATTATTATTTAAGTATTTAATATTAATTAAGGCTTAAATCAAATCACCCCATTTTGTAATTGAGAGGTTGTGGGATAATATATGCAATTTGCAAAGCCTTCTTTCTTTATTAAGTGCTTTATCACACAAACTCATATTGATTGGCAAAAATGATATGCCATCATCAAGGAATCAATTTTCACTTGAAAATATTCATCAAAATTTTTTATATTTATAATTTTCTTTTAATTAAGGCCCAAAAAAAAAAGGAAAAAAAGCCTTGATCCTGAAATCTAGGGAAATAAGACTAATGTTTTTTCAATAAAAATAATCATATATATAGTGGATTATGTCATATCCAATTTTTAAGGGTATGTATTAGGAAAGGATCCATTTAAATAAACAATCTATATCATGCTTATATATATATATATATATATATATATATATGCCACTTATAATAATGAGAGAAAGAAATATATTTTTTTATTTTTCATAATATTATTTGTTGCATGAGTACAATTTATATCACACATTTTTATTCCTATAAATGGAAAATATATATCATATATTTAATTACAATGGGTTAATTAAATAAAATATTTCCTTCTTTAAGTGGCATCCTTCTCATTGATATCAAAATAGATATATGCAAATGAGTACAATAATAAAAAAACATTAAGGACTGAACAAATATATACTTAATAAACATATGGCCAGGGGCGGATGCAAAAATTAGAGTAAATGGAGGCTTACAAGTGGAGCCTTATTTCCTATTAAATCTATATTTTTAGATTTTTATTAATCATAATTCTTACAAATATTTTTCATTCTCAAATAATAAATTCAATTTTTATTAATATCTTAATTTCACACATCAATAATATAAATTAATTACAAAAAGTTTAAAAAAATTTTGTGATTTTAAAAATTTTTATCGCGAACACAATAAACTAGGAGCAAATTGAGAATTGAATTGAGAATTTAGTGAATAATACAATTGTAATTTTACATATAAATTTATGGCTATAATTATATATTTGTTATTCATATATACACCTATATATAGAAAAAAAAATAAATTTAATAATACATATATAGGATTTGAAATAAAAATAAAAATGAGAAACTTACAACGAAAGCTCTTTATATGTCTTTGAAACGATAAAGAGAAAGAAAATGAAAAAAATGAGAAATTAGTTGAAGAAAAAAAAATATAACTGTGTTTTATAAGAAAAAAGACTAAAAAAAAGAATTAGTAGAGGGATATAAATTTTTTTAAAAAATAACGATTTGAAATGTGATATATTTTTTAATAGTAATAATTATATTTATTGAGTTAAATCAACTAAAAATTAAAGAAATGAAAATGTAATATATATATATATAAATCTTTAATATATATATATTTTTATTAAAGAATATAACGTTAATGAATATAATATATATATATTTTTTTATTAAAGAATATAACGTTAATGAATATCTGTATTTTGTTAAATTATATATATATATATATATATATATAATTAGAAAATTTTCAGTCCCTTCATAAGTTGGTCATTGCATATGAGTGAATCTTAGTTAAGATAAATCAGCTTCTTTTACACTCCCCCACCCTCAAATTGATGGGGCTAAGCAGCCACCATTAACTTGTCTCTCAACAACTGAAAATGAGCTTTGGGAAGAGGCTTTGTCAATACATTTGTAATTTGATCACTAGAATGAATATAGCGAACAATAAGCTGTCTTGCTTTGACCCGCTCTCGAACAAAATGAAAATTAATCTCTACATGTTAAGTTTACGAATGAAAAATGGGATTGACAGTAGCACTCAAATTATCACACCAAAGTATTGGCGTTGTCGTGGGCATAGGACCAAATTCTCGAAGAAGAGATTCTAGCCATATAATTTCTCAAGTTGCCGCAGCTAAAGCCCAGTACTCTGCCTTAGTGAACGATCGAGACACATATTGCTGCTTATTACAAGTCTATGCTATGAGATTATCACCACAACAAAATCGTATATTTACGGTCATCACTGAAGCCGTCCCACTTAGAATCACAAATAACCATGCAAATGAGGACTATGACTACGAGTTAGCCATAAGCCATATACTATTTTTTTTTTTTGTACTTAATGATACTTCAAATGAAATTCAAACTCGATATCTCATAGTTTTATAATCCACTTTTATATGTCATTAAACTAAAATTTATTCGTATTATAAATTTTTTTTATAAAAATAAAATGATAGAATATTTTTATGTAATTTATTAATTAGAAATAACTTTTTTATATCAAAAAGTGAATCAAGGAATAATTTATTACGAAAAAAGGAGGTAAAATGAGAGTGAGCTAGCAAATTATAATCCAAATAAAAGAGAAAAATATTATGATAAAAAATAAAAATATTTCTCCTTTTATATCGAAAAGATTTTTGTATTATTAATTAAAATATTTTTTTACAAATATAAAATGATAGAAAATGAAGAACATAAGCAATAGATACTTTATTTTATCTTTGGATGGGGAGGGGGAATATATGATAAAATATTCAATTATTAGAGACAGAATCAAAATTGCCTGGTCAATTTTTAATTTATTATTTAGTTGGTGTAATTAATAAATATAATTAATATATAACCAATAATGGAGCAACCTTTTTTTAAAATTTTTAATTTTTAATTTTTTTTAATGTAGTTTATGGGATCCCCTTAGGATTCAGAATAGCTTGTCTCCACTTTGTCTCCCGCTTTGACCTCAAAACTTCTTTTCCTTGTACTCTAAAATCACAGCTTAACAAAGATCACCTTATGTTTAGGTTGTCTTGCACTTCTACCGTCACAATTTTCCTGCAAACCCACCAATCCCTCAATGCCACCTGTCAAATAATTTTTACTGCAATTATATAATCTCAACATAATCTTTATTTCTACTGTAAAAATTAGCAAATTCCGAAATAGAAATCAAATTTATGAACATTAAAAAAAACCCCAAAAATTCCTTAAGAGTTATCGGGTTCTAAAATTATGTTGAAATCATGAAATGTATAGATTAATTGACATATTTGTTATAATGTCTTTTTGTAAAGTGAACGAAGAGACATTAACTATTATAGTTTAGTGACTAAAAATATATATTACTCTGACTTAAATTTCTAATTAAAATTATAAATATTTTTATTTCACTATACATAATTAATAAAAACATAAGGAGATATTTATAAAAAAAAAATGCCAATATATGCAGTAGTAGTTTGGACAAATGATATTACTTCATGTCAAGTAGTCTTTGTCACAATTCTTGGAGAGCACTATGTATTCACATATTTCACCTAAAATTTCCAATTTGATTTATTATTTTACATAATTTTCTTAAAAAAATTAAGATTTAAATTTTTAATAATTAATTGCCTCAATTTCTAGATGAACACTCCATTATTTAATTATCGGCCTACTAATTCAACTTTAATAGCTTACTAATTTGGGTGCGGTGAAATCAAAAGATAAGTCATAAGAGAATAAACATTAATATCTTTTAATTGGGAAAAAGTAAGAAATAGAGAAGGCAATAAAATCCGTTGATTAGCAAGAGGGGAAAATAAAATATAAAATATAAAAAAAATACAAATATTCTCATATTTTATAAAATTTATATATTTAAAATTAAAAACAATATTTATTTCATATATTATAGTGTGTTTAGTAAATTATTAAAAAAATTAATTATTCGAAATGTATTTTACAGAGATATATTATAGAGATTACTTTTTAGAAAAATATTATATTATTGTATTTGAAAGATATAATAAAATACTGAAAAAATATATTGAAAAAAATATTAACTTATTTGATTATAACTTAACTTTACATAAAAAATATAAGTAATACATGAATTACCATTATAACATATCTTTCTTATTTTATTATATTTTAAATTAAGGGTATGATTATCTTTTTAACATGCAGATGAATTACTGTTATAACATTTTTTTTCTTATTTTATTATATTTTAAATTAAGAGTATGATTATTTTTTTGATATGTAG
Source organism: Garcia nutans (assembly GCA_947685225.1). NCBI lineage: Eukaryota > Viridiplantae > Streptophyta > Magnoliopsida > Malpighiales > Euphorbiaceae > Garcia > Garcia nutans. Next base: position 350,471 of record CANTUV010000075.1, read on the forward strand.
ACCCCTCAATTCACTTTATCGGTAAAATATTTTTTTTATTTTCTCTAAATAAAATATTTTATCAACTAGTTGATAAAAATAAATGGACACGATATTTTATTTTACTGGATAATTTATAAATAAACATAATATTTTTTATAAAATAAAATTATTTAATTAACTTTTTTAAAATTTTTGTATAACCAAACGTATTATTATATTATATTCATAAATAACAACTTATTTAAATATGGATAAAAATGAACCAAAATAAACGTTATTTTTTTCTAAATATTTTAAGAATGACAATCAAAATATTTTTTCAATATATTTTAATTTTTTACATTATATATGATAAATGATGTAAACAATATTTTTTTTAAAAAAAAAATCAGAATTGGCTTAAAAATCCAATCATCACGTCTCCTACTATACCCACCTCAAACTTGATATTGGAGTTTGACCCAAAAAAAAAAAAAAAAGGACATTGGAGAACCATACAAAGCGTGACATTATTATTATTAATTTATAATTTTTTTTTTGTGATGATCCATATTTATATAGTGTACTTTATGTAGATAAAAATTAATAGAAAAGGGATAAAAACCATGTACCTAAAAGAGATTAATTAAGCCAATGAAAGCTACAATTAGAGGATCATTTCAAAAAAAAAAAAACATAAATATGTCTCTATGTTTTTGCCTAATAAAACCGACAAGCTTTTGACCAGGTTCCCTTGTCCCTGTTTTCAACCACATTAACTGCTCCCACATTAGGTCTTTAATAGTACATTGCACTATATATATAATATATATTATATTAATATTAATATTAATATATATCTAAATATAAATTAATATTAAAATATTTAAAATTCAAAATTCATCCTAGTTTTAAATGTTTTTAAAATTTTTAGTTCATCCTAATTTTTAATTTACTAAGTGCATTTGCCGGCATACCTACTCCCTAACTCCTTTCTCTTATCTAATTTTATTGGTACAAAATTTCTTTTTACAATATGGTCGGTATGGTCTTTTTTATATAAAATTAAAAAAGCTACTCATGACTTTAATTCCATATCTATCACTCCATATATATATAATTATTAATCACTATAATATATATATATATATATATATATATTACGAGCTCCTTAATTTAAGTCATGGTTAATTTATAATTTAACTAACGAATAGTTAAATTTTAAAAATAAATAAAAGAAATCATATACATACTTACTCGTTATTTAATGGAAATTTAACATATATATATTTTTTAAAATAAAAAAATTCTATTTTTCATGACTTTTTAATCATCATAATTATGATATATACATGACATACTTGGTTCATAATTATCAACAAAAAGATTTTTTTTTCGTTGGTGAAAAATTAAAAGATCTTTTATGAAAAAAAGGGAAAAAAGCAAGAGCATGAATTCATATGTATACATCCATGTATATCTAAGCTATTAAGCATGTGATCAAGAAATGGAGGACCTTTGCGCAATGTCGTTTTGCATAGTTCGGCAAAATAAGTTAACACACCACATGCCATGTCAACGCATAATAGCCCTATAATATGTATATATATAATGTTTGGTTTATAGTGATATTAGATTTGATAATGATATGGCTAATTTAGAGGGAGATATGGTAAATGGATGTTTGTGATTATTTAAGAAATGGTGGTGGGTGGTGGGACCATGTTCATGCATGATGAAATAGAAATACATACATGGAAGTATGATATAAAATCTTTAAAAATTAAATAGTAAATTTAATTTTTTTTATCAATAATAATAATAATAATTAATATTATCGTTATTATTATTATTCTTCAAAAACAATGAGTTATCATACTAAAATAAATATGGAAAAGTGCAAATATGACTCAATTATTTAAATTTAGTAACATATATTCACCTCTCTTTTTTTTTCGTTTTAAAAACATATAATAAGTTTTTAAAAAGTGGAGCAAAAATATATAGCAAATTTGTTAAATGGAGCAAATATACATCTCATGTATCTCAATCTAAAATAAATTTTTGTATATATTTATTCCACTTTATAAACATGTTGTATATTTTTAAGACCAAAAAAGACATGATGTGTATATATATCTCTGATTTTAAATATTAGAGTCATATTTGTATATTTTCTCAATAAATATTTTAAAAAGATATCAAATTGAAATTTTTATGATTCCACAATCAACTTACTGTCCTTCAGAATCAAGAGACGATGAAATATGTGAGAAACCAAAACCATAAATAATTAAGAATATTTCACAACATGAAACTCGTGCAACAAAAATTGTGACAATATATATATAGCCCTTTTTTGAAAATATAAAGAGGTAATTATGAGCTTATTACATAATTTTTGACACATATATTTAAATCAATTTTATTAGTTTTCTTTAAACTAATTGATAATGGTTTTTAAATGGGAATATTAATTAATTAAAATGGCATGGGATTAAAAAACTAATTGAAAGAAAGAAAGAAACTAATGAAAGAGAGAGAAAATATAATTTTTCTAAAACCTAAAATATGCATAGATCACTAGATTATTCAAATTAAATTGCAAAGAGCAGAATTGCGCACCTGACATCATCGTATGTTGATGCTGAAGACGATTCTGGGTTTGTCGCCTTCCAGAGGATACACACTTTAGGTTTAGCGGAAGTACTACTGAAGGAACATAATGTTCTCTAAAAGTTGTTATGTTTCTCCGGAGACCACGACCCCTTATTTATAACTGAAAAAATTAATTAATTTCTATTTTGGTCATTCAACAAAATAGAAATTACTTAATGACCTCTACACTTATAATTCTGTTACGAGTGAGATATCTCAATAGTTAACAATCCTAATTTGATCAAAATTTTAATTTGACTATCTTAATTTGACTGCAATACATATTTAATATTTAAAATATATTTAGCTCATACTTATAATTAATTAGAGGATTAATTTTAATAATATAAAATTAATTCTAACAATTAATTAGCATATAGAAGAAGAAGAATGTGGACCACCAAACAAACAAGGCGAAAAATACTACAGCCTCAAATGTCAACTCTATTCTCTATCCAATTAAATAAAACACAAAAGCTCCTTTCAATTGTGTGCTAAAAAATAAATATACATAGTTTTGGAAAAATTTATTGTCTTTAAAATTAAACGAACTGATCGTTCCAATTAATTAAATTAAAAATTAATTTTTTTTAATTTTTTAATCTCATTTCTTCTTCTTCTTCTTCTTCTTCTTAGTTGTGAAAATGCTTCCCAATACACTCCTTAAATGTAACTCAATTGGTTAAATATTAAATCAATGTTTTTTTTTCTTTTCTTGTTTGTGTTTTTTTTTTTTGAGATATTTGAAAGTCTATTATGGATTTTTTTTATAAATTATTTCATTGAAGTCAAGCTAGGTAGAATTATAAAGGCTCGGGGGTGTGGATATCCTTTTTTAGTTTAATAAGTATGGTAATTATGACAGTTTTTATGTCTTTATTATCTTTGGATTTCTTTCCTTACTTTATATCTTTATTTAAATCGGTCCGATTGATAAAATCGAAAATAAGAAAATTTTCGGTTCGATTTAAGTAACATGGAGTCCACGTTAGTTGAAGGTGCGTGTGGGTATGATATTTTCAAAGGCAGTTTCATTACAAAAATAACTTTTTAGTCATTCTCTTCTCCTTATAAATTTAGCATTACCCACTTGCCTCAATTTCAGCATAGTAGAGTAAGACAACAACAACAACTAGTTTCACATTTTCTTCTTCTTCTTTTTTTCCAAGAAAATTGCAAAACTTTCTCTCTTAACAAACAAAGAGAGAGAGAGAGAGAGAGAAAGTGATCAGAGATGGAAATGGAAATAGAAGGAAGAAGACATAATAGCAACAAAGGGGATAGCAAGAACAATAATAATAACAACAGTGTTATTATCAGTGAAGATAATACAATAGATTGGAGAGGCAGACCTTCAAATCCTAACAAGCATGGAGGAATGAGATCTGCAACATTTGTTCTTGGTATGTTCTACAACATAAACTCTCCTCGTGTCAGTCTAGCTAGTGTTTTTTTTTCTGGTAAGTAGGAGTAACACATGCTCCTGACCACTAAGTTATACTTTGGTAATTTCTGTCTAGTCTTTGGAAGAACTAAATTAGTTGTTTGAATTATTTGCAGGGCTGCAAGCATTTGAGATAATGGGAATAGCAGCAGTAGGGAACAATCTGATAACATATGTGATGAATGAGATGCACTTCTCTTTGTCAAAGTCGGCAAACATAGTGACTAACTTTGTGGGAACAGTCTTTATCTTGGCTTTGCTTGGCGGGTATCTCTCAGATTCTTATCTTGGGTGTTTCTGGACCATGCTCATCTTTGGTTTTGTCGAACTTTCTGTAAGTTTTTTCTTTTCTCTCTTATCAATCACCCTTTTTCTTTTTTTCTTTCTTTCTTTCTTTTTCTTCTTCTCACCTTTTGTCTTTCTACCTAGCTAGCTAGCTAGCCCTTTCAACTCATCAACAATACTTAGCTTACTTTTTATATTAAAAAAAAATTTGGAAAGTTTATATATATATATTATTTAAAGATGAAAAGACAAAAAATTCCATATATTGTTAACTGAAAAAAAATAAAAACAAATTGTTTGTATGTGAATGAACTTTTTTTTCATTAAATGTGCATTAAATGTATGAGTTGAACTTTAAATTATATTTTTTTTTGAAAAGCATAAATTGATTTAAAAATATATCTAATCATTCATATTAAATTTGTAGGGTTTTATATTGCTATCAGTCCAAGCTCATCTTCCTCAACTAAAGCCACCCCAGTGCAATATTAATGTAGATGAATATTGTGTTGAAGCAAAAGGGTTCAAGGCCTTAATTTTTTTTGTGGCTTTATATTTGGTGGCATTAGGGAGTGGATGTGTTAAACCAAACATGATTGCTCATGGGGCTGACCAATTCAATAAAAATAACCAGAAGCAATCCAAGAAGCTCTCAACTTACTTCAATGCTGCCTATTTTGCTTTCTCAATGGGTGAACTTATTGCCTTAACAGTTCTTGTTTGGGTTCAAACACATTCTGGCATGGATGTTGGCTTTGGAGTCTCTGCAGCTGCTATGGCTATGGGACTCATTAGCTTGGTTTCTGGTACTTTATATTACAGGAATAAACCTCCTCAAGGAAGCATCTTCACCCCCATTGCTCAAGTAATTCATCTTCTAATCTTACTAATTAATTAATTGTCTCCACTTTTTTTATACATCAAAATTCTTATAAAAGAAAAAAATTGTGAATCTTCAAAACTTTTGACTTTCTTTCCTTTAATTTTTATTTTGTTTGTAGACAAATATTTTTTTGGTTTTTGGTTTCTCTATTTTCATAGAACTTGCTCTCTACTATAGCATGTGGAAAGTGACTATATATAAAAATAATATTTCTTATATTTCTCTAGTAGTCATTATTAGACTGTTGATTATGACCGAGAAATTTATTATTTAATATCCTCTAGCTAGCTAGTAGTGTCCATCAGGAATATATTTTAATTTAGTGGTTTTGCATGTTTTATTGTGGGATTAACTGTTTGATTCTACTCATTAACATGTGCATTTGCTAGGAACAATATTCACCTAATTTAATTATTATATAAATTTTGTATGGTTATGCTATTAGAGACAAAATTAACATGTGCATTATTGAATAATATAAGGTTATAGATATTGGCAATTTGGTATTAATTAAAAGGGTTGTCTGCTAATGGTTAGAGAGAAAATTTTTTAATACAGTTTTCTCTTATAAACATTGGCTAATCATATATGTATATAATATTAAAGCATTCAACTTCATAATATTCTAATTGGATTCTCTTTATCGTTTCTTCATTTTATCAGGTTTTTGTGGCTGCTTTGTTAAAAAGAAAACAAATTTGTCCATCTAATCCAGAGTTGTTACATGGAAGCCAAAATAATTTGCCAAATAATAATATAGTTGGCATATCTTCTGATTCCGGCAAGCTTGTACACACTCAAAGATTCAGGTAATTAGAAAAAGAAAAAACATAACCTTATCTTTCAACATCATTATAATGCGCCAAATAGAATAAAAGAATAGCAATATTTCACTTTATTATGTCTAATTTTTTTTTATAAAATTCACTCTCTGATTTTGTATGAATTATTGGCTAATAACTAGAATATAATTAATTCTAACTGTGTGATAAATTGCATTGATAATCACTAAACTAAGAAATTAACAAAAATTTTTCAGGTTCTTGGATAAGGCCTGCATCAAAATTCAAGATGGGACAAACACAAAAGAAAGTCCGTGGGGATTATGCACTGTAACTCAAGTGGAGCAAGTGAAGATACTACTATCAGTCATTCCAATATTTGCTTGCACAATAGTTTTCAACACAATTTTAGCTCAACTCCAAACATTTTCAGTCCAACAAGGAAGTTCAATGGATACCCATTTAACAAAATCCTTCAAAATCCCACCAGCTTCCCTTCAGTCTATCCCTTACATTATCCTTATAGTAGTAGTCCCTTTATATGACACTTTCTTTGTCCCTTTTGCAAGAAAATTCACTGGCCATGAATCAGGAATAACCCCTTTACAAAGAATTGGTTCTGGTCTATTTTTTGCCACTTTTTCAATGGTTGCTGCTGCTATAATGGAAAAGAAAAGAAGAGATGCAGCCATTGATTCAAACAAAATATTATCAATATTTTGGATCACTCCTCAATTTTTAATCTTTGGATTATCAGAAATGCTTACTGCAGTTGGTCTAATTGAGTTCTTTTACAAGCAATCATTGAAAGGGATGCAAGCATTTCTAACATCAATAACTTATTGCTCATATTCATTTGGGTTTTATTTGAGCTCTTTATTGGTTTCTTTAGTAAACAAAATTACCTCAAATTCTTCAAAAAAAGGATGGCTTAGTGACAACAATCTCAACAAAGACAGGCTTGATCTTTTCTATTGGCTTCTAGCAGTCCTTAGCTTCCTCAACTTCCTCAATTACCTGTTTTGGGCTAAATGGTATTCTTATAATCCAACTTTATCAAGTTCACAACAGCATCAAACACAAGGAGGAGACTACATCAACCATTATAGCTTTAATCCTTCAAAAAGCATTGGAGATGAAAGTATACCTTGAATTAAAAGATATATATTTATACATATATATATACATATATAATATTATGTTTTATATATTATAGGAAATTAATTGTAAGCTTGCTTGAAATTATATATATATCTATAGGCTTGTATCATAATTTATAAGTGAAGAATTATGAAGAATGATAAAATAGATGATTATCTCCCTTCTTTTTCTTTTTTAAATTATATACGAGCAAGGACATATCTAAAATTTAAACTCGAAATTTAAGTAAGAACAACAAATGCTTCTGGTCATCAAGATACATCTTGTTGGTTCAAATTTACAAATTTTCTGTATGAAAATCAAGATTATTAAATCAAAGATTATTAGTATTAAGTTTCTCTTTAGTATTGGAGTAAGAAAGCAAGTGATTAAGAAAAATCTAAAAGATTAAACACACGAATCGGATTGTGAAAATTTTATTTTAAAAAGCAAAATTTGGAGGAAAAAGAAGATAAACTTTTCAAGGGTCCCAAAGGATCAAAGAAGAATTGCTATTACAAAAGCCCATTTTCAAGATTCCTTGCATTCTCCTTTTGTTTTCTTCTTTATGTACATTAATCAATTTAAAATTTTCTTGATGAATAATGCAATTCCCTTGATCGTGGGGACCTCATAAGTTTATTCATTTGAAATGAATATAAATAAATAAAAAGGAAGAAATATGATAGTGCTTGGCTAGTGCTATAATACTTGAAGAAAGATCTTTTTGGAGCAATCTAACAACTATAATGTGATGCATGAATATGAAACATAATCAATACTCTATCAAATACGAAGTCAAAAGGCAAAAGTAAAATCTTAGAAGCGGAGAAGAGAGTGACCGATTTGTCTCTTTACTCTCCTTGAAGGGTGCGAGCTAGAAATCAGAAATTTTAATTTCCATGTTATGGATTCACTAAATAGTAATAAATCATTATATAGTTCACAATAACATTTTTAAAGGGAAAATAATCTTATAAATGGAAAGAGAGATTACCCATTAGGAAAAAAAAATAGAAAGAAATTGTAATTGAAGATGATGTTTCATATTCTATGGTTGTTTTCCATATCATTACATAAACTTCTACAAAAAGGACATGCCTCAAACATGTCTTGATGTTGGAACTGGCTAGGCCCCTCACCGGCAAAAACCCTTTAAATATCACTATGTATCGAAACACCTATGGTTCAATATTCATTAAGATGTGGGCTAAAAGATAGACATGGTTTCCCCACTATTGATGAGGAAAAATGGTGCTCCATTCTGTTAATTTGGTCATCATTTGGATAATGGCTTTTTTTTTACCATAACAAGCATTAGTAATTTAGGATTCCAAAGTGAAGAGTAATCAGAAGAGATATGTTGAAGTGATCAACGAGACTTAAAGAAATGCACATTAACCTGCTAGATATATATATGCCAACTTGCCTTCTATTTCCATGAAGTCAAGCTTGTTACAATAAAATTAAAAATTAAAATCATTTATGGGTTTGTCTTTTCTAATCAATTGAATCACTGACATACTGTTAATTCTGGGGGAAAAAATCACAAATAGGAGTAATGCTCTTCAAGTATTGCAAAAAGTTGTGTAGGAGACTTTCTATACCATTCAAGGTCCTCTAAAATATGGGTTTAGGCACTTGGGATGATAAAATAAAGATTATATATTAAAAAAATTAAAGGCATGAATAGTAACTTCACATGTACTCATTTCATGTAGTTTTTCTCATAGATTGAAAGTGTATGGTATATGAACTTGCATACAGTTAATGTATTAAATATTTAGCTATTTGATGGTTGAAGGATATTTCATGGTGCATGATATCAGCAATGTAAACCCTGAGACTGTAGTCTAACGGTCGAATACATTCTGCATTTCCACCTTACCAGAAAACAAGCATTTCAAATTAACTACATTTTCTTTTCTAGGGAAATTAGAGCTTGCAGTACATAGAACACAGTCAAATGAGCGAAGGCTTCTAAATTGCCCAGCCTTCTGTATTTCAAGTTCCCATGCTTTAAAATGGCAATTAGTTTAGTCTCTAGAAGAATGGACCAATATTAAGTCTATGCTACCTTCCACTCGAAAGCTACACACTATAAATAACTAAATGTTAAAAACTGAAAATAAGGGGAAAATTTTAGTTATAACAGAACAGTAGTGCTAAAACCCAAACATCTGCCAATGGCATTCTAAGTGAAATCCTCACAAGAGGTAATGCTATGCACTAGATGCCATAGTCTCCTGTGCGATTACAACACTTCAACTATTGTAACCTTGCTACTACTACATCAGTTGACAAAAGGCATAGCTAATAGAGCAAGTTACATACGACCAACAAAGAAAAATAATTGGAAACAATCTAATCATCAGCCTCAACAGTTCCACCTTTGAGATGCAAGTGCTTTTCCCTTTTCTGGAACTCCGTCAAGCCCTTCCCACTTCCAGTTACACCAACCTTACCATTGGGGTCATCAGGAGACTTGAAAATGCTCTCTCGCTTGCGCCCAGAGAAGAAACCAATCTGAAAAAATATGCATAGGCACATATCAACAATGTAGTAATACAACTTCAACAGAATGTATCTGGTGATATCCACTATTTATTCACGTGCTCAAAGGCCACAGAGATCCAGGAACTAATTTCAATTTCAATCAATGTGCAATCAAATCCTTGAACAACTAAGGCCAAAATGCTCCACACACAGACAAAATCTTAATCCAGGTATGGGGAGCATGTAATAGTCAATCAATTATCGAAAAAGCCACAATTTATGCTATAGAAGTAACATATAGCAAAAAAAAAAAGGTTAACTCTAGTGGATACCTTTTTAGTGCTGCCTTTAGATGTCTGGAACTGTTGCCATGCATTCTGCCGCTTATTCTGTGCAACTTCAAGTTGCTCAAAACGCATCTTTGACTTGAAAGCATGTATCTTCTTACGTTTGGCAGATTTCTGGAGGTGTCATGTTAAGTAATCCATTACGCAAGAAAAATGAGGAAGAAAGAAGAATAGTTTAACAGCATATCTTAAGGAGGACAAAATTGGGATTAAAACTATCATGAAAAGCAAATATCAGTGTGTTTTATGATAATAACCAACCAAATTTCATAGGGAAAAAAAAAGAAGTTTGGTCTAGGTAAATGCCAGATGTGCAAAACATAGGGCAGATGCCAGATGGATTTCTCTGCTAGCCCAAAAAAAAATGAAATGATTTTGAATTTAATAAGACAAACTGAGTCCTTTGGATGCGGATTGAATGGAGTAAAAAAAATGTATTTGAGCTTTACCAAACTCGAGATAAACCACTAAAAATAACTTTATTAGTTCAAATATCAGTAACCCAAAGTGAAAGATAAAAGAGCATAGAACTGCTGCTTACAACATCGTCTGGGTCATCAGCATTTATATGAAGCTTTAGCGGCAAACTTCGTGATTGGAAGTCAACAGAAGCAGCTTGGGCAATCTTCCGTTTGATAGCTTGTTTCGTAGCTTCAGCAACTTTTTCAGCTTCCAGTAAAGCATTGACTTCAACTGGTCTTACATTGGCAGGATCCACCTGGGATTAGTAATTGTTAGGAATATACCATCCACCATATGGAAGTAGAACACACCACACCACACCACATTGTGGGAAAAAGAATGAAATTAACAATCCACAACAAATAAATGAGGCATATAAAGCATAAAGAAATCAATAAACAATCCCAAGCTATAAAGAATCAACTTAGTTACTTAGGTCATTCTAGTTATGGAATGGGACAAAATTTACCACCTACAGAAAGAACTGCCGTAGAATAGGTAAAATGGGGAAGGTGACACACTGCTGCTACAAATAGTGTAATAACAATGATAGCTAAAATGAAGTGCCTAGAAATGGGGTAACAGCTTCACCCAAGGTTCCCCAACAACAACTCTAAAATGGCCAATAACATATGGTATATAAGAACCAATTTATAATGGTTCTTATGTCAGATAAAGCTTTTTATTGCCGATAAAGTCTGTTATTGCCCAATAACTAGGGGTCAAGCCAGGTTTTGGCCTTGCCAGCAGCCCAGCCTAAGAAAGACTCGAGTCTGAATTTCAAACCTGAAACCTGGAACAGGGACCAAGTGGCACTAGTAAACTCAGCCAATCAGGTTTTCAGCCCATAAAATTAGGTTAGATTTGTCTAAAACAGCATCGTTTGATAGTATGCCATTCATATATCCGGGCAGGGTTAGCCCAAGGCAAATTCTATCCAACCCAACATTTCTGAACTTTTGACCCGCATAATGAAGTCCAACATCCCCTACTAATAACTTCATCATTCTATGAACTCTTCCTTGTTGAGTTAAGAAAATTTATCCCAAGACTCGAACATGTATTTCATACACTACTAAATAATGGAGTATGGTTTTATATCCATCCCTAGATGAAGACCTTGTGACACGTAGCTTGGCTTCGTTAACATGTATGTTACTTTATGCTTTAGATCAGTCATATTCATCTTCAGAAATGCCAATTAACAATATTTATTTTCCTCCATGATACTTGTCATATACATCCATGCATACACAATTCTATTGCAAGAATAATGATAGAGATAGATCAGATAGAACTAGGACAATGTGATACAAGTGTAATAAAAACATAAATGATTTGTGAAGCTGCAGATATCTTACCTCTTCCTTGTTCCCCCATCCATCATAGGCAACAAGATATCCATTTGGAGTAAGAGCCTCAATTGTTGCATCATACCTGAAGATTTAACTAATCAAGCACAGCAAATACAAGGTGGTAAAAAAAATGGAACTATATAAACATTGAATAAACTTTGAATTTCTCAATGTTCATCACATACCACTCCCCATCTTCACTCCATACAGCTTGAACTTTTGCACCAACAGGAAACTTCTCATGTTGATTGAAGATGTTTGTAGGATCCTAATTAGAAAGGAAAAAGGCATTATGTAACATCCAGTATATGTCTTAACAAAATTATTCAACTTTCACATTTTCACCATGCCATAGTACACAATCCCCAAAAATATGCAAAGAAAAGAAGAAAAATATGCAATTGCAGTTTTATTCACCTGAGAATGAAGCAAACTAGGGGATGCACTGGATCCTATCCCAATATCTGATCCAGAAATCTCATTCTGCTTTGCAGTTGCCAGGAGTTCCTCCGTCAAAGCAACGACCTGCATATTGACAATGTTAGGCTAGTATTGTATAACACAGAATCTCTAACGTGATAAACACCAATCTTCATGAAAAATCAGACTTAGAATCTCAGACTGAACATCGAAGAGAGACGGGCTGGCATCACGACAAATAGTCCACCTGCAAATGAACCAAGATAGAAGTGATGGGCATCTTGATGTTCTAAGTTTGACAAAGAGCTCCATTATTTTCTTTTTAAATAATTCTCCATACATTCCCTATTTCTTGAGTGTATGAACTTTAGTTAGTATAAAAAACCACCCTCACCTTTTCCACCCTGAAATGAAAACAAATCTCCACCGAAGCCATTAGCAGCTAACTAATGTTGCTTGTTTGAGCAACATGTTGAATCCTTCAAGAGAGAGTAGGAATAGATAAAAAGAAGATAACTGCATTAAAAACCTAGACACTGAAATAGTAACATCTACCCAACACACACCCAAACAGAAACACCTATAATCTGTTTTCTGACCCCTAATTCCTAGAGAAGGAAGAAGTTAACCATTGCCACAAAATAATTCTCAAACATTAACCGCTTCCACAAAATAATTCTCAAACATTAACCGCTTCCACAAAATAATTCTCAAACATTAGCCGCTCAAGATAACTCAAAAGAAAGAGAAATTTTGCAATTTAGGAATAAGAGAAAGAACAAAGTGGATAAAAACAATCATAGCAATGATCACCTCATTAAGCTCCTTCTCCATGTCCACATACTCAGAATTATCAGGATCATCAGCCAAAAGCTGTCTGACCTGATCCACAAGCACAAAAGAAGATATTACACAAATAATATGGCAACATATAAATAACACGCGAGAAAAAAAAAACAACTTTACAGACATGAGCAGAAAAAATGCAAATCACGATGAGATATATTCCTTTTAAATCGCAATTGCCAATAATGGCACTCAAAACTAGCCAATTGCATAATTATTACAAAAACCACCCAATATCTAAAGATACATATAATAAGAAATCATAACCAGCCAATTGTCAAATGATCAATCCTTGACCATACATTCATTATTTTTAACACCACAAGTAGATGAACTATGAGCTAAACATACGACATTATTCATGCCTTTAAGGCCATGAAATCAACCGAAATTCAAATCAAAGCAAAGATAAGTTTATAATCATGAGCAAAAGAAGATAAAAAGAATAAAGAAAGTAAAAGGGGTCTGGATAGGAATTCGAAAAACAATAACAAGAATTTTTTTTAAAAAAATGCTGATTAACAATGCGTGAAGCTCAATAACGAACAAAAACCTAGACTACACTTTGCATTTATTAATAATATTAACCCAAAAACCAAAAGCTTAAAAATAACTCCATAGGAACATATAATAATATTGCAATTCATTTGTACAAGCGTTGTTCGATTTCTCATAACAAAATTTGAGATCTCGGTTATCCTTTTACTTTCTCTCAAGCAACACAGAGACAAAGTCTGAATTTTTCGACTGTAGTACCTCAACAACAAATCAGCTCTTAATGTCAATTTATTACAATAACTCAATTCCATTCCATTATTTATTCATTTGAGAAAATATTAACTCAAAGAAAAGAAACAGAAGGTAAGATTAATTTGAAAAGCGAAACCCTAATTCAACATAATTCAATATAACGAAACATAAAATTAACAATAAAATAAAACTTCAAACAATCATGAGAATAAACAAACCACAAAAAAATTAAAAATTAAAAAATTAAAAACAAAAAACAAAATTCTAATTCGAGAATACCCAAATCACAAAATTCCAAGTACCAACAATAGAAATTCAAAATTTCCAAAAGAAACGAAAAACCCAATACATCTAATTCGAAGAACCAACATTGAAAATCAAATTTTCGCAAAAAAAAAAAAAGAGAAATACCTTATGAAGTTGATCTTTGTATATAGCGAGATTGGAAGCGAGCTCCTCAATGCTTATTTCTTCTCCTCCTTGCATATTTTTACTTAATTAAATTATTATTTCGATTCTAAATTTCAAGATTTTGGATTAATTTGTAGAGATCGAATGAAAAATAGAAGATTTTTATAGAAAACAAAAAAGGGAAAGCAAAGAACAAAAACCCCAAGACTAACACAATCCAGAACTAAAAGCCCCACAAAAAGATCTATCAAAATGCCCTTTTATTTTTAGCCTTTGAATTTGCAGAAAAGCCCCCCGACTTTTTTGAAATTTTTATAATTAACCACAACAAAGACGGTTGCTTGTGCCTTCGTTTTGTCGGCTAGCATAATCCGATCAATCAATTGTTATATTTTTATTTTCTAAATTAATTAGTTTATAACTTCACATTGATTTATTGATTTAAATTTTAATTGGATTACCAACCAGTTTTAAAAAAATATTGGGATTACCAAATTTTATTTTATCTTATATTATTTTACATAAAAATTCTTTGAGAAAATGATTTTTTTAAGAAAAATTCATACTAATACAATATACTTGTAAAGTAATATTTTTATTTTTTAATTTTAAGTTAATTAAAATTTTAGAAGACGTTATTAACAGTATTTTTAATTAATAATAAAATCATAGGATGTCTATCTAGTTAGACTTGAAAACAGAATCTGATTGCACCATTTTTTTTACATTCAAGACAATAAATTTGTAAAAATTGCTTGCTCTTGAACAAGCCAGAACGTGATAAAACCAATTTGTTAACAATTTTATTCTAAAAACATTATCAGATTACATTAAGAATTTATTAAGCCAGAAATAAATTTTATTTTGCCCAATCAAACCAAAAACAGATTTCAGTTTTTTCCAAAATGGTCAGAGGAAAACAATAGTCTCAAATCGAAAAAATTGCAGTCAGCTTCCATCATCCATATGAATTAACCAGTACAAGCAATTGTGTCGCAAAACTGCCTTTTTCCTCCAATGGAAAAAAAAAAGCAACAATTTGCATTTCAAATCTTAACAAAAATAGCAATGCTATTAAAAGATAATTTTTTGACCCTATACATAAAAATCCATGGCCTGTATATGCATGATAAAAGTATGAGCTTCTTCAACCAACACCTCGGCATTCTTAACCCCGTAATACCCTGGAACGAGGACTATAACCTTTCCTTTTGTTTCGTTTTCAAACCGGGGGGAGCTCGTACAGTATCACGCTTCAAAATGATGATATTTTTCACTCCCTCAACAATAAACTTCAATGCAGCCGCTACATAGCAGGATTGAACATGCCCATCACTCATTGCGAATGGAATAGTACTTGTCCCAAAGTGTAGGTGATTTCGAAATTTCATTCGTAAGGTTCTTGAATTTAAGGCTGCAATCACCTCCACTGCAAAAAAAAAAATATATCAAGCAATATTGATTTGATCACCTCTAGTGCACTATATGACACCGTCCATCAGAGCAGCAATGTGCATAAGCTCAATCAGCTGTTTCGCGCTTAATTCAATGGTTGAATTTAGAAAGAATCAAAGCCAAACCTTATGCGATTCAATGCAGCAATTGCTCGAAGAGCACTGCGAATCATATCTTCATTACGATCTACTTCCTGCTTAACAGCATCTTGCTTTGGCTTAAAATTGATAGTTTTTTGGAGAGGGTCAACCAAAGAGTCCAGCACTGAAGTGCCAAGAAGGGAATCAGAAAATCTGTAACACACATTATCTAAGTAGACACTCAAAGTTGATTAACTAACCTGCCAAAACAGCAGATGGACATTTATCTGCAAGTTTTGAGAGGATAAGATGGCAAGGCATCTTAACATCATAATGATCTGAAACATGCCCAAACAACTGGTCAGTTGAGTCGATAAAATGAGAAATGAAAAAGCAATATGTTACAACCTTTTCAATCTTCACGTCTAAATTTAGCTATTACATTTTCTCTATCCAATACTAACACAATATCGAATAATATATCAGATTAAAGCCATATAAAGGATGCTCCTCGAAACCAGAATTCACTAAAGAGATAAATATTGTTCTCAAAGAAGAATAAGATCAATAAATTAGAAGGAAAACGTGCCCTCAGTATGTATGGATAAAATGAATCTAAGGGTTTATTCTGCTTGTGAAAAGCTCTCAAACATAATTGAAATGTAAAAGCCCAACATTGTACACCCCATATAAGAAACCAAATGGGAAAATGAAAAAAATTATTTAAACAATGAATAATCACTAGGTAGATAATATGAATGCTTACCATCAAGACCAGATTTGAGGTAAGGAATAATGAAAGATGACGGGTTTACTTGATCAAGACAACTGTCCAGCAGGGTGTCTACACATTCAAATGCTGCTTTCCTCAACTCAAGTCCATCATCCACAATATGCTTGAAGGGACCAAGATCAACTGTCCGTATCAATTCTTGCTGCACCAAGCAAAAAAAAGTTAAATCGATAAATTAATTAAACAAAGAAACATCACTTCAACATTGTTATGTAGTATGCTAAACCTGTCAGCATCTTGCTAAACCATCGGAGGGTAAAAGGCTAATATACTAAACCATTTCAATTACAAAGTTTAAATCAAGCTATTAACTGTCATCTGTGCTACAACTGGGCAGGCACAATCAGCGTAAGGCAGAAGAAATTTCAAGATTTTTTAGTTTACCTTAATAAGTGTTTGATCATAGAGAAGCGGTAATAATTCCGGGAGAAGTCCCTTGATAAGGTTAGGCTTATTGTGCGCAAATGTACTCAAGGCCAATACAGCTGCACGTCTAACATACTGTACATGATATAGAAATATAGCTGTTAGGTTGAAGACCCCATAAACCCACCACAAAACCTGCACCATCTGAATCTCTGACTCACCCGGTCATGGTCCTTGACGAGCATAAGGAATGACGAAATCTCAGGGTATATAATTTCATCTATCTTCTCTGGCTGCTCAACTATAGAATATTTTACAGCAGTTACCACTGTGGCTCTGGTGAATGCAGCTGGACTAGTTGTTCTCACCTACAAGAAAATCAGGGTAATCGAACACCATACCAGATTAACTGTATTGCAAATATCAAGTATTACTAACTTGTCAAAGTCCAAATTGTCCTGAAATTTTTTTTGGTCAAATACCTTAAGTGCAGGAACAAGTTTTGCAGGTTCTATGAGTGCAATTTTACCCAGGCACTCAGCTACAACATTTCGAACGCCCTCTTCCTCGCTCTCACAGTGGTTAAATAGTAATTTCAGTATTGTCTCAACACTCGAATCCTGGAACTCTGCTTTATCTACAGATTGCCTTACTATAACCTGCATCGTGTAGGAATTTAGGAACTGAAAAAGAATTTGAAATAGATATATGCATTTCAAACTATCAGACTAAGTCCAACACAGATTCTTAAATCAGAAAACCCACCTCTTTCAGTGAATGAAGCAGGAGATACTGTTTCTTCTGCTGATTATCAATCTGATCCAAGATAAAAGGCAGATACTTGGACAGATTACCAACAGCAATATTTCCAAGGGCATAAGAAGCAGCAGATTTTATCTCTTCAAATGGAGATTGAAAGGATTCAATAATAATAGTTTCAATGCGTACATGAGAGCTTAGATCCTTCCTTCTCCCAATCTCCCCCAGGCATAGCAAGGCAAGGTGCTGCTTAGCCTAGAGAATAAAGATGAAATAGCCATTTTAAGCTCAAAAAAATAATAAAAAAAGATCAATAAAAAAAAAATTATCCAGCAGGGAAAAAGGGGTCTTGCAATACATCATTAGATTGTTAGAAAAGCCTACTAGAGTAACTTACTGAATTGGTACTGCTGTCATCTTTAAGAATCTCTGTCAGCATTTTCACAGTAGATGAACATTTCTGATAAACTGCAGCAAGGCAGAGAACCGCAACACATTGGGCAATTGAATATAAGGCCTGTTTTGCAACACCACCTGACTGGGGAGATGGCTTAGCACTTGAAAGCAAGGAGTCCAGTAGAGTGTCAAAACTTGTATTTGCAGAATAGACTAATGCAGCAAAGAAATTTTGCAAAGCCTGCAATATCAAACAAAAGATAACCAAGTGTTATTTCTGAAAGAAAAATCATGATTACTGGTAGGAGCAGAAGAAATACCAAAAGGGCTTGACCCTGAAGCAATGAGCTTTTGATTAATGTTAGTGCCTGGGGAAGAACTTTATTTCTAACAGCCAAACCAATATTTGGGCTTGATCTCCTATCAGCCATCAAAGTGCAACAGAGTTCCAGAGCAAGAGCTGTCATGTGCAAGTCTGAATCACTGATACATGAGCCAAACAAGAGAATTACTTTCAGAATGAAGAAGAGATACTGAATATGCCTGACTATAAAAGAGCACCAAAAGAATGAAGTAAAAAAGTAAGGAACCTTATAAGAGTTGAAAGCTCAACAATAATAACTTCATAAGCAGATGAACCGATTTGATCACCACACGCTACAATTAGGGAATTTAGTGTCCCTAATGTTGCCTGCCTTAGTGCCCGATTAGCCTATTTTCCAAATCAAGGAACCAGAGTTCAGAAACCATATATGTCTATAATTTTATGCATAAAACAATCAAGTTAACAGCAATTAACAAAGGCTATACCTTTCGCAGGAATGCTGTTAACTCTGCGATTACATGCTCCAAAACACATGATAGATCAATCCGAAGAGGAGAAGCAGCAATGACAGCAAAAGCCTAGATTCAGAAACTCAAAGGTTCAAGTAATCATGCAGTATCATGACCAAGCCAAATAAATCAATTAACAAGTGGAATAACATCAGAAGAGAAAGCTTAGTTCAGTAACATAATGGTAAGAGAAGTATAGCCACACATAACAAGTTCAAAAATAAATTAAAAAAAAACTGACCTTCACAGCTGTAAGACGTGTTATTTCATTCCCCATTCGATCAACAAGTACAGGAAGGCATGCAGGCAACTCTGCTCTGAGGTTATCGCCAAATGTTGAAATGACGAGTCCCATGCAAGAAATAGCACATTCCTTGACTTCCTGGAAAAAAAAAAGGGCAACATAACGCAAACAGGCCAAATGATTTTAACATGTACGAAGCAGATAACCAATAACACTAACCTGGTCTTGGTCTTGGTTTGTCAAGCGTGACATGATGGCATTATATATTGGATGAATAAATGGTTTGAAGTCAAAACCCAAGACCTATACCAAGAATAGCATTTCATGTCATCAGAAATGATCTAACAAGATTTTGAATAATAAGAGGCTGTAATATAATCTAACCTGAATATTTGGACGCAAAACATGAACAAGTTCCCCACACACTCTTAATGCCTCAGCTGTTACCTTATAGTACCGCTCACCAACAGCTGATAAAACAGGACTAGATAGAGCCTGCAGGAAAAGCATATGTTGTAAAATGCCATTGATCCAATTATCACACTCACTTGAATTGTGTCGTTTCTTGTGCAAAAAGTAGGCAAAGCATACAAGATAACATATCAAATCTATACAAGTTAAGATATGCATAAAAACTGTACAAACTACAAATACATTCATAGAAGAAAGGAGAAAAAAAAATGTTTTCACATAACTCCTCTCCCCTACCACCGCCTAAAGGGGAAAAAGAGAGTGAAGGAAAAACTAAAAGTTTGAAACATCCTAAAATTAGCTGCTGCATCAAACATAATACTCATGTTTTGTATTTTTCAGAGGAGAAAATCAGAACTCTAGGGAAAGCTACACCAAAAATGTCCTGTAAACAGGCATTTAAGAATGCCATCAGGAGGCTCAGTGCGCAAATATCACTATAAGGAAGAATCACTAGTAGATTGTCCATCCATCTGCAGCCATATTTTCCTCCTAGTATGCATAATTATCCACCTTGCTGCAATATAATGTTCAACCCAACACAATAGTGAACTGCTCATTCACCTCCAGCACACTTCATTATCCACTTCAAGCACAATCTGACAAATGTCACTCTCCCAAAACAATCTCCAAACCCATAGTAATACCCCAAGGCTCAGGTAGCATAACAGAGCAAGTCCCAATTTACAATGAAAACCTCCTAATCTATCCCAGTTGAATCCAAAGTAAGCCCCCTGCAGTATCCACACCCACAGAGGTTTTAGGGTTAGTGTTAGGTTTTACCCCCTTGCCATTCCCAAAGTAGACTCCATCCTGAAAATGTCTACAGACTCTAATTACTGCCACTGAATTTCCCAAAATGACAAATGAACATTAAATAAACCCTTATTCCACCATGCCCATAGGATTCAACAAGCTAGACTAAAGAGACAACCATCTCCCAGTGGCTTTGTATTATCTCATTCCACATGAAATAATGGAATCATAAGCACCACCACACCCCCCACCCCGCCCAACAACACAAATGCATAGTTCCTCAATGAACAATCAGAATTCAGATCAGCAACGAGTGGCAAGATTGATGTAATATGCCTGCAGATTGCAGAAGACTACTCATAAAGTAAGTCGATACTCACCAGTGGACAGGACAAAAGATCTTTTTACTGTATATACCATTTTTGCTAAAAACTATTAAAAAAAATAAAGAGCCAGAATTATCACTATTACCTTGATATGAGGGTGGAAAACAGGAGGAGAATGTGAAGCCAATACCAATCTTGTAAATATAAGAGCTTCAATCTTCAAATTTGAGGTTGAAGACTTGTCCTGGACAAAGGTAACAGAGGAAAAATTGGAAAGAGAGAAAGATAGAGAGAGTGAGCGAGGATATCAATATAACCATGGATAAGAATTAACCATCAAAGACAATAATCTTGAAGCAATTTGGCTTACATTTAGCACCTTTTCAATCCCTAGAATGAGTGATCCAATGTGTTCTGCAAGGCAGTCTGGCAAGACAACCACAAGCTCTTTCAGAACAGAAAATGCACCAACCTGCAGATGAATGACATGTTTTCAGCCATAGTTGTAAATTATAATGAGTATATGAACATAATACACAGCGGATATCACCAATCCCTACCTTTGTCTTGATAGATTTCTCACGAAGCTGCCTATTTATAGATTTAATAATCTTTGGCACTTCCTGTTTCAGTAACCACCTTGGGCTGTACAACAGTAGCATCAAAGTAATTCACCAAAAGACAACTCCTAAAACAAGAAACAAAGTGCAAAGAAAATAACTCCATTATCTGAATACAAGAATAAAAACTTGCCCCGAACCAATCTATTACATTTTGAGAACTCATTGCAAAATAGTCCGCATATTTCTAAGACCTACTGACTTTGAAATGGTGCAAAAATAACACTATCAATTTGGATAAGAAAAGAGACCATTTGAACTAATTCAAAAGAAGAAAAAGAGCAGCATGATGAAGGCCTACAGCAGAGCAGCACATTCCCCCTCCCAGCGGTTTCTCTACAATAAGCCCTTGAAGTTCATTTGAAAACCACCTCTATGTTTTATAGAGACTAATAAATATTAAAGATCATTTTAAAATCATAGATGAATGATATAGACAAACTTGAAGTAAGTGAACACCAAACAACAGCAACAAGAGACACTTAAAAAGGAATATAAATTTGAAGCCAAGCATGTAAAAATGTTTGAATTACATCATACTTGCCTCGATTCATTCATATCAATCTGCCCTTTTGTAACATTTCCACTTTGACGTAGTAGCTCAATGAATGTATTGAAGACATCCATCTGCATCACAACATACCAAAATGACCAGCTGAAATTTAAAATGATTAAATACCAACTTAGATCTTACCTTGACATTTTCTTCTCTTTCTTTAAATCTGTCAATCAGTTTAGGGCAGGCCTGTACAAATATATAATTGAATGTTCAACAAAACAATAACATGGGATCTTGAAATTATAAAGGGCCATTTACTACACAAATAAAGACCTAATCTCAGCAAGATATCATGTCTCAGACGGGGTAAACATCTTTCCAGTTACCTATTCACAAGCTTAAATTCAGTGTCAAGCACAATGAATCAATCAAAAACTGCAGACCTAGGCCACCATATTGAATGATACTTAAAAAGAAAAAATCAATTTACTTATTGCAAGGAGATAAGTTCATGAGTTTTACATAACATAATAATTGATAAGTTAATCCATATATACCTCCTCATATAGCTTTGAAAGTAACTCAGGACGAGAAACAATTAATGCAGCTAAACATTTAGCTGCTGCTCTTCGAACTTTCCAGCTCACATCCTCATCATCTGTATATTCATTTGCACTCTCGCTGCAAAACAAGAAAGGGTCAGAAGAAAGTAAAAAATTCATCCAGCACATGCATTTGCATCAACTCATATGTGTTGCTGAAAACTTACTCATCCTCCTCCTCTTCATGGCTCTCATCATCAGTATCCTCTTCCATGCCATCAGTGAAGTTTGGATCATAACTTAGGTATTCTAGAGTAAGATGAAGAATTTCATCACAATAAGAAGAAATGTCCCTGGGGCATCTGAGCAGAAAACTTTCTAGTGCCTATAGTCAAACTTTAACAGATGAGAACATAGTTGTAACACAAGCTAAAAAGGCTTGGTATAAACATGATTAAGAACAAAAATAAGTGGGGTGTATACACACCTGCAAGCTGTATTCACGAAGCTCCTCATCATTCTCTGATGCACATGTGCAGTAATTAATCAGAACTGGTACAGTATCTCCAAGATGAGGTCCAAACCGGTATCCCACAGCACGGCTAAAACCCAAAACATTCACATTTGTAAGCACAAATATGACTTGGTTTGAATGTTGAAGCACAAGCAGACTATGATTATGTTTCTTGAAATATAAAGAAAAAAGCTCTGAAGTTCACTTTTTGATGCATTCAATGCCCCAAGTTTACACCCACAAGCACACGCATTCAATTTGGCATGTTGGATACCATATATTAACCCCAGTGACTACACTAATTAATACTGCTTTCTTCAAAAAATAACCCAGGAAAGGGACAAGGAAACGAATTATAAACATACATACAGACATATCTTACCTTAAAGTACCAATCATTTGAATATTTGTACGGGTCATCTCAGACTTTACACCCTTACTTCTTAAGTTCCGAACAACTTCAACTGTTGTCTTTGCCAACAGATCATCTGACAAGCTTGAAGCAAGAGATGCTGAAAACAAGAGAATATGTTATGCCAAATCTCCTTCTGGTTGATATATAATTTAGTCTCTCATTTAATTTGCAGACTAAAACTGCTATCCCAAATAAAAGATTCATCAAAACTGCAAATGTCCTGCAAGGACAGACATAATCCATTCTAAAAATCAGTTTGAATATATCTTCTTTCCTTGTTCAAGCAGTGAGAAAACTATCAAAATGGAGGACAAAAAATGCATAACAATTCACCAACTTGTCAATGACATGTCTAATCTTCAAACTTAAGCTTGTTTCTTCACAAGCTCATCCACCCAAGAAACCAATCACAGCCAAAACCTACTTTTTCTGACAAAATCAAATGACAATCATGTAAGCAGCAATCAAAACTTATATGATGCATAAAAGGCACAAAACTCCTAGTTGACTTGTGGACTAACAATTGGAAACAAGCCAAACTTCCAAGTGGTTGGAAATTTAGTTCCAAGTCTACATGTTCTTTATTAACGCACAGAAAACAAGAATAGCAATTAGCAACTATGAATCGACGTCATTGTTAAGATGCCTTCAGAAAAAACACATCCTTGGAGAATTAAAATAAATTTACTTGATCTTTACCAATACAAGAAACAGTCTTCTTTCTGACACTGGCTTGATTGGAATTCAACTGGGATAAAAGTGCATTTAAAAGCACCTCATGGTCAGTCGCCATCAAATTTCCAAATTTAAGGAGGACATCGCATAAAATATCAAGAGATTCACATTTTATCTCTGTAATCATCCCCTGAGGCAGAAAAAAAGCAAGGAAAAAAAATTACCCAGGAAGCTTCAAAAGGATGAAGTACTAAAAACATTACATGCCTTTTAAAAATTCACCTGACTAGTTATTCCTTTTATCAACTGTGGAGATAAACAAACAAGAATGGATTGAGCAAGAGATTGAGTAGTGATTTCGGATACAATAGTCTTCAAAGCTATGCTTGCAATGTCACGATGTTGATCCTTTCCATTGAGCAACTTATCACATAGTTTATTAGTCATCTCCACAACTCGAGGCTC
Source organism: Garcia nutans (assembly GCA_947685225.1). Classification (NCBI taxonomy): domain Eukaryota; kingdom Viridiplantae; phylum Streptophyta; class Magnoliopsida; order Malpighiales; family Euphorbiaceae; genus Garcia; species Garcia nutans. The sequence continues at coordinate 374,921 of CANTUV010000075.1, forward strand.
ACTGACCTTCTTTACCAATGGAGCAAGACTGTAATAGCACAACAACAACATAAAAACGCAGCCAGGCAACAAGACCATTATTCACTACCCTTACCCATGTTTGGATAATGGAAAATATGGGAGGAAGAAAAATAACTAAGGGAAAATAAAGGAAGAAAGTCATTCTCCCTTGTTTGGAAGATGAAGGAAAATAAAAAAGAGAAAGAAAATAAACATCATTTTCCTTCTAAGCCTCTCTCTCCAGTTTGGATATAAAATAGAGGAAGATGTTAGTGAGGGAAAAATAATTTTGTTTTCCTTCCTATCCAAACAGAAAGAGAGAAAATAACTTACTTTTCTTTGTTTTCTTTCCACACTCTTTTTTCTCAAACAGAGGGTCAGCTTAACTTTTACCCTGTACTGGTGTTCACATTTGAATACAAAAATTGTACAAGTTGGAACCAACCATTGTAATAACTTACCAATAAACATGATTTTTTTTTACTTCCTTAAGTCCCCCCATCTCACTGATGCCTATACCTATGCAATACTTCCAAACTATGTTCCAGATATATTTGATAATATGTTTGCCTATAACAGTTGGATTTTGAAATCCAAGCTATTACATATTTCAAACACTAAGCACATACATCAATCATCAGATTTCTTACACAAAGTCAGCAGTTTATACAAGACATTTTACAAAAGAAAAGAGAAAAGAAATCAAAGAATACCACTTCACAGCCAATCCAGAAACATCGCCAGCCACATCATCAAGCTGCTGCAGAACAATATTTGACAACTTTATCTCCAAATCAGCATCAGCTTTAAATGTCTCCTTGCTTAACTCATTAAGCAAGTCAGATGTTGCCATATATCTGTAATCTTTATCCTTACCCGTCATCTGCAAATAAAGAACAAAAAAAGTTAATTGAAATATAAAAAGTAAAAGCAAAAGCAAAAGCAAAAGAAAAGCTAATGCACAAAACTCCCTTCCCAACAACAGTCAGGGAGTTGGTACTTTTTTGCATAGAAGTTGTTTCGTCAAATCCATGATCAGTCACAAAGAAGCAATGTTGCATTTGCACAAGGTTGCCCTTCAGGAGACAAACTGAAACAATCTTCCATAAAAGAACCAGCGAACCTAGCATATAACTGTACACATACACGTTTAGGCATAAAATAAACAACTGAGAGGTAGTACCTTTTCCAGAATACCAGTGAGTTGCAAATTCGCCATCCTATGGCAATGAAGTGGACAATGCACCCTTAACTCAAATCTGATGTCAACGATCTGTTATAAAACAACCTAGAGAGAAAAAAAATACTAAAATCACACAACTGCAAAAGCCAATAAAAAAAAAATTGCAAAATAATAAAAAAATAATCCTCACTTCCACCTTTACTGACGAAATATTCAAAACAAACCCAACACGAGTAAGAGTATGCAAAAACTGAAAATGGGGGCAATTACTATTTTCTTCTACTGAGCACAAACAGAATAAGCACATAACCTAGAAGTCAAAAGCAACACACAAATAATGGCTACATAATCCATATCAAAGACGAAAACAACACAAAAGAGAATCAACCTACGTCAAACAATGTATAATATGATTTTTCTTCCAAAACTTATACACACATAACAACGTACCGAACAAGCAAATTTTGCATAATTTTGGTTTTTATCATCCAATCAAAATAAACAATCACAATCACGTGCAAATTAACAAACACATTAACACAGAGCCAGAGCAACAATATAAACAACTGAAGTGACAAAACAAACATGTATATCACTAGAAAACAAAATCCAAGACAAACCCACAAATATCTCAATTACACAAGCATAAACAAGTAAACAACCCAAAACTAAAAGAAGAGTAACTAAACATGCGAAACCCTAAACAGCCACCTAAAACCCAATAAAAAGAAATTATTGTAAGACAACCTATTACATAGAAAGAAACCCTAGAAGAAGCTAACAGTACAATGCTCTTATAGCGGAATCGAAAGCAGAAACCAGCAAATGAAATAAACGAAACGATGAATAAATAAATAAAAACGAATTTAAATATAGTTTTGTTTCCCATTGTGCATTGATTGAGAAGAGAACGTACCGCGAAAGAGAAACTTCGGATTGATTGAAAATTTGGGTTATTGAAAGCAAAATTGATCTGTTTATAGAGTTATAGATTGTGGTTTTGTTTTCATCGGTGAGTGAATCTCTCTTCAGTGTCGATGAATAGCAAGCTAAAAACTACAAAACCCATTTCTTTACAAGTAGCAACAGCGAGCAAAGTGTGTGTGCCCAACAAAGCTCACACCTGACTCAGCCTCAGCTGCTTTTAGGCCACGGTAGCTTCGCTTGCTGCCTGTTATTGCCTTTTTTTTATGAAATATAGCAATTAGCAAATAAATTTGTGTATATTTAAATAATCAATTTTTTTTTATGTCAAAAAGAAAATAATAATTTTTTATTGTGCGGTAATTATTGGCAGGGAAATTAATGGTTTATTTGGATGATTTGGAGAAATTATATGATAAAATATAAAAAATACGTCTTTATCTAATTGATTTTTTATTTTAAATAGGATGTTCAGTTGAAATTAACATTATATTATATAATTTTTTGATGATTAGTAATGTTGTTTAACAATATATAATATAGTATAATATTGTTTATTATATTTGAAAAAAGAATAATATTATGATTAAATAAAATATTTTTATTTTAATAATATTCCTAAAACTTTCATATTATTATAAAAATGAAAAATAGATTATAAGAATATACTTAATAGTTAAAAAAAAATTATTAATGATATTTAAATTCTAAAATCCAACTTAAATTGATAAGTTATGTTATTGAATTTTGATGATTGATGGAAGCAAATTTAAAAAATAAAATAATATATATATTAACATATGCATATTTTAAAAAAGAATAATTGAAATAACTAAATAAATCACTCAAAACTTTTTTTTAATTCATCGGAGGGATTTAACACATGGACTACACAATAGGGGGTAGTCCTCCCTATCAACACTCATCACAAGGATGATCAACACTCACCACAAAGGTGACGGAATGGGAAATCGAACTCGTGACCAACTGGACACATCACAGCGCACTAACCAACTAGGCTAGGGCCTCAACCCCTCAATCACTCAAAACTTTGATTATAAGACTGATTTCAAATTAAATGGGAAGTGGAAGAAAATTTATAAAATTTCAGGTTAATTATTTTTATTTTTAGTATTAAAAAGAGAGAGTCGATCCCCTAAGTTTTGTATTAAATAAGACGTATCAATAGCTTTTTTTTTATTTGAACTCAGATGTATCAATAGCTTAAATATCAAATTAATTAATTTCGTATTTTCAATTTGCATGTTTACAATTACCTATTTTAAATTATCATCGCAAATTGACTCATTTTTAAATATTAAAATAATAATATTAAACTTCTAAAAATATTAAAATAATAACATTGAACTTTCAGAATTTTTGGCATATGACAGCATAACCACCACACGTCAAGAAAGTGAAATTTTATTGCATTCAAAAGATAAAATGACTTAATAATGGTATTCAATTTTGGCCTTTCGTTAGTTCAATTCTTTTGAAAAAGTTCCTTCTGAAAATTTATCTTTTTTTTTGAACGAATCCTTCTGAAAATTTATCAAAACCTAAAACCCATGACAAGAACCGACAACACTGAAAGAAAGAAGGAAGAAAGGAGGAGACAAAAGTCTACTTGCACATTCCAACAAAAATCTTCCTAAGCTTCAACAAAGTCTTTCTCATTTGCATCATCAACTGTATTGGTGTTGTAATTCTCGTATTCAAAGTCCTCATCAAGATTCTCCATGGTTTTCCCAAAGTTAAACGACTTTGTACCCATTGTCGTGAAAGGCATTAAACCAAAAGCTCGAGCCGTTTTGATTTCCCTAGCAACCTTCCTCTGGGCCTTGGCACTTATGCCAGTCTACAAAATTAACAGTGAGATGCATAAGGCATCCACATAATCTTATCATATCAATTCAAGGAACTACAAATGTTTGAATTTCCACTCCGCAATGTAAATTACCTTGCTCCTCTTAATAATAATTCCTGCATCTGTTATGAAGTTTGCAAGGAATCTAACATTCTGCAGAAAAAAATTCACTTAGATTCACACCAAAATTGCAAGGATTACCAGTGGACAGCTACATGCAGATTTGACCAAATTTTTGGAAATAATGAAAAACAAATACAAATATAAGCAATTATTCTTGGACAGGCAGTAAAAGTAGAATCGCAAGCACCGCTGGCAACCACTGATGTTTAACCAGAAATTTCCACTGAATTGAAAAATGAGAAGGTCAAAGAATCTCCAATTTGCTTCTTTACACAGGAGTCAACCAAGAAATAACTGCTTCAGAAAAAAAAATTGAGTTTTCCTAGAAATCATGGGACAAACAGCTTGCTGTTGATCCAGGAATGAGAGAAACGCATCATCTCCAAACACCCAAGGAAATGACAATTAACTTCCCACGAATCACCAACCACAGGTGATGAACCAACAGATATATGAGCAATGGACAATAGGTAAATCATAATCAGCAGGATAATAAAACCCATCCAGTTGCAGTGCAAATCTTCATCAATCTAAACCTATTTGTAGCATTCATGATTCATCTTAAGATTTGAGGGGTGGGGGAACAACAAAAGTTATATGTTAAGCTCACCCGGAAATCAGCTTTTTTCAGAACTTCCTGTGTTGTTACTTCAAATTCCTGTCTTCTAGGTGGTTTGCTGACTCCTGGTTTTGTAAGATCCAAATCCTGCAAAAGTCATACACTGCTCAGACAAGACCAACATGAGCATTAAAATGGCATGAGAAGTAAAAATGGCACCTGCAACAGCAAAGGTTCAGTGCCAAAGAAAAGAGGACACAGTAAAGTTATCAAAGTTGAATGCAGATGATACAGCAAATAGAAAAGAAAATCCACAGTAAATTTTTTGACCTCAAATTATTTGATTACTTCATCTCAGAGCTACTATAAAAGTTTCTATCAATAATTTGCTTTTAATAGCAAACTATGCTACTGGTTGATGAAATTGGACTCAAAAAAAAAATCATATCAACTTGCAAACATCAGCCATAAAGAACGGTTGGGAAAATGAACCCGACCTGCTTAATGATTTTAACAGATTTTAACAGAATTATTCCATCTGATAAAGCAATGAAGCATGTCAGGGAAAAGAAGGAAAATAATTAAGAGAACAAGTAATACAAAAATATCTCTGACTTGTAAGACCACACAACAAGATTCAACATCCGAGGAATTCTCTCAAAAAGGACATCAACTGAAGAAATTTTGACACTTCTACAATTGGAAGTATGTGGGGTAAAATGTAATGGCAGCAGAAGGCAGGAAGGAGGTTTAACATTCAGTTCTAATCTGTACCATATGACTTAAGGCATTTCTTTTCTTCCTGTTCTCCGTCTTCCTCTTTTTTTATTAGAAATAAATATTACAATGTACAATATAAATAGTAAAATGCATAATATAAAGTACATATATCAACCTTCTTAATCTTATAAGAAATATCAATCAGAAATTGAAAATTTGGATTATGAGATCACATAAAATATTTTTTTTAATTGGATCAATACTTTCAATTGATTGAGTATGAATACTATAATTAAATAAATTCCTAAAACATATGCATTCCTGACTCTTCATCCCATAGTTTTCACATCTGATTGAGCTCTACTTTATGCTCTATATTAGACATCTTCATTTATTTCTTAAACTGAAACTGAAGACGTCAAATCAATTTCTTGTATATTCTATATGGTCAAAAGCGATGCAAACATAAAGCAAAATGCAGTTAAAAGGCTAGTGTTTTCAAAATACTTCTATGAACTAATAGGATCAAAATGCAATTTTTCAAGTACAGATGTCATGGTCGCCATACTACTTGCCTTAATATCATAAGTTGATCCAAGTTGAAAAGTCATATCTGGTCGAAAAGAATAGCCATCCTGTTCCACTTCCACAGAATCAAACTCAAAATACGCAGCTGCTTTCTTCAACTTTCCATCCATTCCATCTGATAAAGTGTTAAAACTCTCATCTAGGCCATCCAAAATCTGGGAACTATTTCTATCATTCAGCCTGGAACCAGTCCTATTACGAGCTTTTTCAATTCTATCAAGCTTTTGAAAAAATGAGTCAGATGCTGAGCTACCTCCAGAACCAAATATTCGCCACTCAAACTCATCATTAGACTCAGAGGAAATAGGATTTTCCTTATCACCACTACTGCCACCACCTGTCCAAATACCAAAAGAACAAAAACACAATAATGGATTTGACATATGGATCAACATGATTCCCGTGTTTATATTAAAAAGAAATGTGGCCTTCCTGATTGCATACTTGTTTGGAATTAAATAATTTTTAAAAAATGCTGAAATTCAAACTCCACTTCTATAGAAGCTGAGACTATAAAGTTTCAAACAATTTTAGTTAGATTTCAAATTGATCTGCAAATGGATTTTAGATAAACAGTACCAAAATGCTATATACAATCTAAAGTACACAATTAATCGAATCACACACACACAAAAAAAAAAATCAATCAATCCTCCTACAACCATCACCATAGTTTTCTTAACACCGCCACCGTAATAACCATCTCACAGCCACCACAATCATCCACACATATTCATTTTTGTTATATACAAAAGAATATAAGAATCGGAACTCGAATTCTCCACAACTGATGCATGTAAGCAAAGTGAAGGATCATAAATAAATATAGATAGAGAGATGGACCTGTAGGAGCAATTGTAGAGAGAGGTTTGGTGATATGAGAGGCGAGACATTGACGGTATGAGCCACCGGTAATGGAGCGCAAGCTGTATGAGCCACCTCCTATTCTTCTCATGTCTTCTCTTCGGCAAGTTCACTGAGTCACTATTAGGGTTGATGTGATCAGCCTTTCCTTCTTGATAAAACTACTTTGAGCATGTGAGGTGAAAATAATTAGAAAAGGTGAAAGCCCAAACTATCATCTCCGATTATTATTATTATTATTATTATTATTATAAAATAGAAACAATAAATCATTCAATATGCTATAAATATATATATAATAATAATATTTATGAGTTTAATAAGTAATTAGATAATATTTTATCTTCCTCGTTTCCAAGTTTAACACAACATTATAAAAAATTTTATTATCATATTATTAATTAATAATATTGATTATATTTTTTAGTTGAAGTGATAAATAAATTAAATCACATTATCAGTGTATGTTTGATTGGGGTAGAAATCGATTTGATAATGGATATTTTTTATTATTGTTGTTCGGTTAAATAAAATAATTAGTAAAATAAGAATCATATCGCCTTAAAAAATAAAATGAGTTATAAGCAATTTTAATTTTATATTAGAATCAATAATTGAAAAACACTTTTAAAATGAAATCAAAATCTAATTTTTACTTTTTAGAATAATTAATCAATAATTAATTTAATTTTTTCTAATTATAAAAAAATGTTGAAATTTTTAAATAAAATAAATTTATTTTTGGAGCTCCGATCTTTCTCTTCCCATATCGATAAATATGTATATATCGAGATATATAAATTATCATATCTCTATAAAATTGTCGTAATTTTATAATGATATATGTCTCTTTCTGCATATCAAAAAAAAAAACTAACATGTATCGTATGAAATGTGGCTGTTTTAACCTGCTAGGTTCAACTCTAGCTAAATTTAATGGATCTGACTTGTGTATTGACGGGTGATGTTGAGATCTATAGAACAGTATGTCTCTACAAAATCATCCTATTTTTATGGTGATGTGTGTCTCTGCCCTTTTATATATATCAAAAAAATAAATAAATTTATTTTTCCTCAATAAAATTAAATTCGATTTTGAAAATAGAATATTATGGATTTCATCTTCTTTACTATTTTTTAATTATAATATCTATGAATTTTTTAAATAAAATGAATTCAATTTTTCTTAATAAAACTAAACTAATTCTTTGAATTTTTAAAAATAAAATGTAATAAATTTGATTTTTTCCATTTTCTAATCACAAAATCTGTATATTTTTTATTAAAATAAAAATGTTTTTTATATTATTAAACCAATTTTTTTAGGACAATTTAAATAAATTGAAAGATAATTTTGATTTTGGTCCTATTATAATTTAAATAGCTTCAAAGGAAATTGAATTTCAATTTCAACCTAAATCAAACAAAAAATAAATAAATAGTGATTTTGATTCCATCAATCATTCCAATTTCATTTTATTCCAATCTTAATTCAAAAAATGCAGGCATGCCACCTTAATATAATATTGCTCCATGCTAAATATATCGCGGGAGATAATCCCCGCCGTGTCAAGTAATCCCCACCCTCTGCTTCACCTCATAGATAGAGTTAGATTTGATTTATCATCGTCCCACGAGAATCCTCGCGGAGACAGAGATTCCCATAGAAAATTTTCTTCCTCTGACAATTTGATTTTTTTGAATGAAAATTTAATTATATAAAAAAGTAAACACGTAATAATGCAATAATTTTATATAATAAAAAAAAATACATTAAGTTCTTCTTCAAACTCACTATACATAATAATATTCTATTTTCTTAGTACATAAATTACATTTCTTTTAGTAAAGAAAAGATGATGAAAAGAGAATTTAGAACTGAATAGATATCATAGATATCATACTTAATAGTCATTCACATTCTAAATTATGTTTATTGAAAAAGAGCATCATTCTCATGCAATTATTATTAAAAAGATAAAAGTGGTTTTTAAATAAACAGTGTATTATCTTCATATTACAAACAATAAAAAATTCAAATTACGAACAGAGCAAAAAAAAAAAACAACAATTCAAGCACCACTTGATTGCATATTCTCGAGCTCAACCACTTTTTTTATTTCAATTAATCTAACATATAAAAGGGAATATTCGAACTTTCTATAAGCATTAATTCACTATAATCATTGAAATATTCTGCGATGTTGTTTCTGCTTGTAATTTTTGCAGGTTTAGTATTATTGTTGTTAATCATTGTAATTTTTGCTTTCCCAGCAAACCCAGCCCGAACAAAATCAAGCACAAACCCGGCAAATATCTTAGCTACCCCTTAGCACCAGCATTCTCAAGCCAAACCCAGATCAACAGTACACCAGCCCCCAAGCAACAATTGCAATCTTCACACAAGAAGCAACAAACATATCAGCAACTTCCACCAAAACCCAGCAGATCAACACACATTCAAAATTCGTTCATATTTTGAATTTTTCAAATTAAATTTGTGATCTAGAAATCATAAAATGAGAAATTTACAAATATTATGGAATGAACCACATAAATTAATAATAAAAAAATTATACTTGAGTTGGTTTGCGACGGTGAGCATCCTACTGGACTCAAACGGTGATAGTGATGAGAGAGGAAGATGATAATCAATGTGGGTTTGCGATGAAGATGATGCACTGGCTTGAGAATGGAGATGATGATAATGGTGATGATGAGAGATAGCTTGGAGATGATGGTGGAAATGGTGGCTTGAGGATGAAAATGACGGTGAGGCTTGAGAATGAGAGGCTGGGATGCTCGGTTGGTAAATGGTGGTGATTTGAAGACAGTGGCTGCGAAAGAGTAAGAAATTTTAGGTTATTTGATTTTTGGGTTAAAATATTAAATAGGAAAAATTATGTTATTGGTGTATGAACTTATCTTATTTTTTTAATTTTAGTATATATAATTTTTTTTGTCAGTTTAGTATTTATATTTCATTACCGATCAATATATAAGTGTCTCTTACCATTTTACTCAAAAATTCAATGATGGCTAGACTTTATAGTCTCATTTTTTCTAAAAAAAACTATCACATCATATTAACAAAGCCCTCTAAAAAAAATACCCTAAATAATCTTTTTTAACACAAAATCTCTAAATTAAAACGAATTGTTTTTTCAAATCAGAAAACTTTTCTTTCCTCTTTCGATTTTCACAGTAGCTGAAGGAGAAGAAGAATTCGAAGAAGATTGTAGCAGATGGATGAAACTCCTAGGCGCACATGTGAGGAGCGAAAAGTTATAAGAACCTCTTGAATACCGAATAAGGTACAACACAAGAGAATAACTACAAGTAATAAGGGCTCAAAAAAATGAAGAAAAAGTAGATAAACATTATGTGTTACGCTTTACATGTATTTTGTTGCACGGTTTGTATTGTTATAGCAACTAAGAATTATTACTTGTTAAGTCATTTAAGCTATGATTTAGTAAAGTGTGATATTTTAGATTTTATTTAAAATTGTGAATGAGAACTATTGTTAATTGAGACAATGTTGCAATTACTTTAGTTTTAGTTATTCTTCTCCTATTATTATAATCCTTATAAAGATTGTATTTGTTGTAACTAATTTTATAATTATGTGGTTTGCTAGTATATTTGGGTTTTCTTAGTTTGGATGAGTGTATATTGTTGATGTTTAGTGTAGATAGGTGATGGAGTAATGGGATGGGTGTTTATTGTTATTGTTAGTGCGGATGGGTGATTGAGTTTTGAAATGTATAGTACAGATGTTGTTAGTTTATTATTGATGTTAGTTTAAAAGTTATTACTTTACTGATGCTGATGGTATTTAGTGTAGTGATTGGGTTTACTTTAATGCATGTATTGTTATTTCAGATGTTTATCGTTGTCATTTATGTTGTTAGTTTAGCACTCAAATCTATTATTATTGCTATATTTCAAACCAAATGTCATCTGCTTATAATGCATTTTCACATTAAATAAGAACTCATCCTCATTTTCCATTTCAAATCACTTGTTGTTGCAAATTCTCATTCAATTACCACATCAACTAATTTTTGCAGACTACACATTATTATATTACAGACATTATAGCAGCACATTAATTACACTATTTACACCTCAATCAAAGCACACACGCATCTTAACTTATTCAAATGAGAATTAGCTTACAAACTACTAAAAATTAGTTTGCAAACTACATATTCCTTCTTCATGCTTATGCATTTTCAGAGTTCAAACTCATATTACTTCACAACATTAAAATTTAATTCAATTTAAATGCAAACAATAATGTGAAGTTAAGATAAATATAATTCATCTATTGGATAATCAAAAAATAACATTAGTAATCTAAGTTACATTCAAAATCTGAGATTATTTATGTCCCCCAAATCAATCTCAGTATACAAAACTAAGATACACCAACCAAACAACAATCCCCCTACATTAATCACAAACTCAGAAATACTAAGAACAACCAACTACAAAATCACCATTACAACTACAAAATCACAAACCCATAAATGTTAAGAACAAACAACTATAACGGTCCCCTTACATTAACTAAAACCAAACAAAATCACCCCAAACAATAAAAAATCACAAAATAACCTCGAAGATTATAAATAATACCAATAAGATCATGACAATCCACAATTATCTTTTCTCTTTAAATATTGCTTTCAACTTCAACTCCAGTCTTGATTTGCTCTTCATTAATATAGATATGATTTTCTTCAATCACTCATCTTTCAGTGGACAATCAAACCGATCGAATGTTTGATCACATGATAAATTATCGCATGACTAGAACCTCCTCCTTGGATTCTTCGGTGTCTAAGAGGTTCTTATTACTTTTCGCTCTCCACATTTGTACGTGGGAGTTTCATCTATCTGCTATAATCTTTTTTAAATTTTTCTTCTTCTTCGGCTGCTGTGAAAATTAAAAGAGAAAGGAAAAATTTTTTGATTTGGGAAAACAATTTGTTTTAATTTAGAGATTTTGTGTTAAAAAAATTATTGAGGGTATTTTTATCCATAGAGCTTTGTTAATCTGACGAGACAATTTTTTTAAAGAAAATAAAACCCACAAAGTCTAGTCATCACCTAATTTTTTAGTAAAACGGTCAGAGACATTTATATATTGATCAGTAATAAAATATATATACTAAACTAGTTAAAAAAATTATAGAGATACTAAAATAGAAAAACTAGACAAATTTAGATACCAATGCTACAATTTTTCCTATTAAATATTATATAATTTATATATATTAATATAATACATATAAATATATATAAAAACATATATAGTTAATATATTGACAATTATTTTGTTTTTTATTTCTTTTTTTTATTTTTTTAAAAAATTTACAAAAATAACTTAAAAAACAAAAATACAAATATATTATACAAATAAAAAATTTACAAATACATTACACATAGAAACTTTGCAAAAATATTTATTTTTAATGTGCATTGAGCTTATATTGAGTATATTTTGGATATATTTAGTATATATCGTAAAATTAAAAAACAATAATTTTATAAACTCAGAAGCATAAAACAGTAAAAAGAATAAAGTACAATAAAAATGAAATATTGAAAAACAAAATAGTATCTTATGCAATAAATTGCCTCTTTCTTTTAACCCTAAAATTCACAATTTTAGGCTGCATTATACTTCATTCCTTTCGATCAAAATAAATTGCTTACTACTGTAGAAAGACCTGTCCATTTCTTCGTTTAACTTTAGTTTCATTGTATCATTTAAACTAAAAATTCCAAAGCTATTCAGTACAAATTACTAAAACTGATCGAATCTGAGAAGAGAGTCAATCTTCTTATTTTACATCACATTAATCCATTTAATTATCAGCATATCTCTTACCTTCAATTGCCACAGCAATTCTTTAAAACAAGCAATTAGATTGAGTCAGCAATCCTCGCCTGATGTTGTCTCTATCAATCCACTTTCATTATCATCATAACTTTAACTAACTCTGAAACTAAGCTTCTTTTATTTTACAAAGGCTACCACAAGAAGCAGGAATTTTCTGAGATTTGCATGTTGTATTTATATATATCAAGTAAGGTATGTAAGATAATAAGTAGAAATAATACACATGCTTATCTAATTAGCTACAACTACAAGCATTGAGCTTTTGACTGAAAATCTGGTTCACCCTCCAACGATTCACCTTGTATAACCTCACTATTGCCCTGCAAGCCAATGGTAATTATGTTCAGACAATCAAGCATAACTAAAAAAATAGCATTAATTAAAAAAAAGTTTAAGCGTGTTATTCAACATAAAATTTTGTCCACTACGGCATCATAAGAGAAAAAATGAATAAAAAAATTCACCACCATTCTTCTGCAAGTCTAAGGTTAATTTCTGTTGCTCTCAGACAATCAGTTTCAGGTACTGGATCATATATAAATGATTTTATGCAAGGGACAAGCTTTTTTCGAGCAAGTTGTTCAATAAAAAATTATGATGCAAAATATAGTGACAAAAATATATGTAAGCTGTGAAGTGAAGTGAAGTGAAAACAAATGTGCCCTCGAGTTTTACTAGCCATGATCATTTCTCTAGTTAACTCAAACAACCTACATAATTTCCTCAACATTAGAACCTTCTAAACTCTCGACCAAAAAATAGAATAATTTTAGCACTTGAAAGGATTTTTCTTTTCATCGATTTTTCTTTTCATCTTAGTTTGGTATTGCAACCAGAAGATTTCACCATCTATGTTCCATACACCATGCTAAATCCACCACTAGGGCGTAGGGACAACACAAAAGTAGCTCATCCATATTATTGCTATGTGCTAGGACTAATAGACTCGAGGAAAATACTTCCTTATGGCCTGATGCAAGTAATCAAACCCTGTCCAACAACATGATCACACCAATTATTGACCAATCAACCTTAACTTACATTAATTTTAAACATCATTAGAATTTTTTTTTTTTTGAGGGTGCACTACGGGAAGTTTATTATTACATAAAATGAGCAGACTGATTACATTATCCAAAGATCATTTCAAATTGTAAATCCCTTAAACTGCATTTATTTTTCAAAATCTTTCCTACGGAAGTTACCATAGCTAAAAAAACCCTATGAAGACCTTGAAATATGGTCATTCACCAAAAAGGTCCCATGCCTTCTCAATATTAAGCATTACAAGGTACAGGCCGCTAACCATAGTGACAAAGAAGTAAAATTTGGATTTACGTATTAGGCTCAGAATTACACATTTGTTATAAATTTTTTAAGATCTGGAGTTGTCCAAACTATAACTCAAAATTCATCACATTTTTTTCAGCATGTCAATGTCTATGGAAAACTAATAAAGATGGAGAATTCAGCAAAAATTCAAGTGGAGAAAAAGCAGGTGTAAATATGCAATACCATAGATCCTTTCAGCTTTGTTTCACTAAAATTACGCTCCGATGCGCCATCCTCATGAAGAATTTTCGCTCCACATCCTAGTGCATCCACCGATCCAACAGCCTCCTCATCAACCAAAACTACATCAATACAATTGGTTCCTGTCTTGTTCTCTGGAATCTGTTCACCAGAAAATAACCATAAGAGATCTTTAGAATTATAAAAAGAAAAAAAAAAAGCCTCTGATGCATAATAAAACTAACTGGAAATTTAGTATACCAAAATGACCAGCATCATCAGTAGAACTAGCTATCTTCATAATATAAGCCCCCACCCACGCAAAGAATAGAAGGCCAAAGTTTTTGCTCTTTTTCTTTATTCGAAGTCAGGGGCAAATCTATAATTATATCCCTTTGGAAGGCTAAATATAAAAATTTCATCTTCATAAAGATTGTACAACAGGACAGCAGCGACCATTTCACCATTAATAGAAAGAACATATGGCCTATTCACTCTCTCTTTCATCCAGAAAAGAGAAATAGCCAATCCTAACTTGTGAAGTAACACTTAACATCCTTGAAATTCAATGAAAGTAAAGGAGAATACTATACTTCGGTTCCCATATAAAACAGATAGAATTCACCACCAAAGCAATTCATTATCAAAGCATACCTCATACATTGCTTCTGTTAGGATGTTTTCTAAGATAGCTCTCAGACCTCGGGCACCAGTGTTCTTAACCATTGCTTTCTTGGCAATCAATCTCAACGCATTCTCAGTAAAATGTAGTTTGACCTAAAGTATTATAAAGATAACAAGAAACCGCAGTTCCGCCCATACATCAGCATCAACTACTAGGCAAAAAAGAAGAAGAAAGCAGAAATATTTCCCATTTGTACCAGGATACAAAAAATTACATTATTCATATTGAACATCTTTTTGTACTGTTTACCAAGCGCATTTTTGGGCTCCATGAGTACCTGAAAAAAAAAAAAGAAATTGCATGATATCTTGTCAATTTCGTTCAACAAAATTGAGTGCATTAACTTCAAATTGCAAGTTTCTCCAGCTGAAAAATCCTTGACAAATAGAAGCAGCACTATGCCCCATAAAATAACACAAAAGATATGGTTTATATGAATGAGGAAACAAAAACCCTACAACAGTTATTGGAGAAAAAATATGGAGTCAGAAAAGTGGAACGTGCCTGAATCAGCTGGTCCTCATTCAAGGCTGATAAACTCACTAGAATAGGAAACCGTCCAACAAATTCCGGAATCAGGCCATACGCGACTAGATCACTACTTTCTACCTGCAAGTTCATACAAAAACTTGAGAATACCTACTTGAAGTAATGAGGATTGTATATCAAGAATATATAACTATTAGAATAACTCTACAGGTCTTAAGTGTAGTAGGCCTAGTTCTCACAGATTCCAACAACGATGATGTCACAATAGCATCAGTCATTCTACCAGTCCTCATGTTTGCACGAACTGGCGCTCCAAAGCCAATAGAAGCATCTTGCCGTCTGAGTGAAACATACAAACTTGAACATTTAAAACTATGCGAACTCAAGCAAGCAAATTCTATGAGCATAATAATACCTAAATAAGGTTACCTTTCTGAAATAGTTTTCTCCAGATCAACAAATGCCCCACCACATATGAATAAGATGTCTTTTGTGTCCATCTGTAATCGTCACATCAAAGTTATAAGATGCAAAATAGAAAAATTAAAAGTAATTAAAACAGCTGAAAACTAAGAAACACTGTTTTTTCTGGTATTCTTAAAGCCTGTAAAAGCATCAGAGAAATAGTCCTTGTACTTCTTCTCAAGAAAAGGTATGTAGGAAATTCCTTATTCCTGATGCATTAATGAAAGGGGAAGTGGCATAGTCCTTTGTAAAGCCACAACTTTGACAAAGACCTCCAAGGAATAGCATCACTTCATTCTTCAAGATTATGACTTGGTAAGAACAACAATGTCACTGCTCTTACTTTAATGTCATATTGAACTTTTCTTTGTTACATAGCATACTATTCTATTTGACAAAAAAGAGGGAGAGAGAGCATTCATTTCCATTTTTTTTATTTATTAGTGAAGAAAGAAAACAAGTATGTGTAGTACCACCACTTTATTAGTGGCACCAAGCTCATTCACAAAACACAAGCCAAGTGTCAGAAAGTACATGTCAATTCTTGCTTGTTGTTCCCTAAGGAATTGATTTGGAACAGTGGATCTAACTAACCAAAACGAAGTTGTCAACTGTTTTATCTTTCAATTCAGACCAAACATTGCAAAAATTAACTTTAGCACCTAACAAATCAACCATGATAATTAACTTTATGAATTTCAAAACACCCTAAGTTGCAAAAAAAAAAGTTACCTAATAGACAATGACACAACAGTAAGTTTTCCCTCAATTCAGGAAATGTTCCTATCCATCCATTTCAGGTATTTAGGGACAAAGAAGCAAAGCAATGTTCAACTGAATAGAGCAAGGACTGCACTTTGTCAGATTTTGGTTTAGCATGTGGACACATATTTTGGTCTAAAATACCTGAATTGTATCACCACGAGGTTGCTTCCGAGGTCCTTTATCAGGAACAGGAACATTTACTACCTGAAAAAGGGACCATTCGATTATGATAACCAGATGAAAGTGATGTCAAAGCAAATCTAACATCTTCATATAGTCTGGCTATCATCATTTATGTAAATGATTAAATAGCTAATCATCATACCACGCTCTTCATAAAGTTATAGATAATGATGGAGAAATACAAATGATAATTATGCCAAGAGCAATAATGTTGACAGACAATGAAAATGATAGCAGAAAGAAGCTATGAAATAGATCTCCAACGAAATTTAAAATTCATTCCAGGCAAACTGCAGACAGCTTATTTGTCGACCAGATGTTAATCCAAATAAAAGTGGTGATTAGCAATAAGCTCAAATGCTATACAGCACATTCAAAAAAAAAAAGATGAGGCAATAATTACCTTATTAAACCGAAAAATGCTATCTTGGGAATGAAAGCCAGCAGAGAATACAAAAGAATTGTCTTTAAGCACAATAACTAAGGTAGTCAATTTTTGGATTGTTCAAACAAAGCAGTCGCCAGTCAAAAAAAAAATAAGAACTTGAGTGAGCCCTGTCACCTCCAGCAGGCAACTCACTGATTTTTGCTAAGTACACACAATGTCTTTACAATTTTTGCTTTTGAAGAACTTCCAAGGTGAAGTAACTTCAAGGAGGCACGTAGTTTATGCACTAAACTATCATTCCTCAAAGCTCTAGTACTAACATATTCTGCAACGAGAATGAGACCTATACAGATGAGTCCCATAAATAACATATAAAGCAATAACTGGTTTTCACTTCCATTGTAAATATAAAACCGCCCATGTTCCAGGAAGTATCAGATACAAAGAGAAAACTGACATTGCATATCAGGGTAACAAGATGGTCTGTAAATTGAACTATAAATACTAAACTATGAAAAAAAAAATTCTCCCCAAGTTTACTTGACGTAGCAAGGAAGGACAGCCCGGTGCACGAATGCTCCCGCAATGAGCGGGGTCCGGGGAAGGGTCGGACCCATTGGGTTTTTGTACGCGGCCTTACCTCGCAATTAATTGCAAGAAGCCGTTTCCACAACTCAAACCCGTGACCTCAGGTCACACGGCGACAGCACTTAATTAATTACAAGAAACCAGCTGGGGTACAAGAAGTTCAAAAGTTCCACCAAAAAAATGTAGTAAAGAATGCAAAGAATTCTTAACTGAAAACTATTTACAATTGATTGACTCACAGTTCCTTCCAGCATTTTTAGTAATGCCTGTTGAACGCCCTCTCCAGATACATCTCTGCCAATATTGGAACTCTCTGCCTGCAAAGAAAAAATAAAAGCAATAATTATAAATCAGATGTCCCAGTATAGAAAACACAAATCTGCACACTGAAAAATCACAGTACCTTTTTAGTCATTTTATCAATTTCATCGATGTAGACAATCCCTTGTTGAGCTACTTCCACATTGAATTCAGATGCCTAATTGGGACCAAAAAAGTACATAAAAAATGTTAAGACCAAGAACACAGAAGCACATACAAATAGCATAAAGCTGTAGCCAATAATCATATTTCAAGGCAACAAGAGGTAAAGCTACAAACTGTCAGTTAAAACAGTTCCCTGAGCAAACAAAGATTTGATTGTTTCGATCAAACACACAAACAAAAGGGTAATATGCATGCAGACTAAAATATGCAATTTATGAGCTAATGAAGTAACTTGCTGGACATGATCATTTTAACAGTGACCCACAATCAAACAACCGCCATTTTAGATTTGATAAAAGATATGTTTCATTACTTTTACAGTGGTGATTTCCACTTAACATTATAATTTAGTACCCCAAGCCCCAATATCATACATCAACATCATAGATACCGTTCCTACCCAGCTGATTAAACCAATGAAAGGGGTCATATACTATCATTATTATGCATCAATAATTTATGGTCTATTATTTTCAGGACATTCCTATTGTTGAAAGAGAAAAGTTCGACAGTAGGTTGTCCAAAAATCAAAATAATCTTTTTTAAAAAAAAAAAAAAGAAGATAATATTCCTAGTACCAGGATTTAAAATCAGAACCCCTCTCAAAGCAATGGATCACCAACGTTTATGACTAACAATCTCAAACAGTTGAATTTTAAATCCTTATTTGCATGTTGCACATTTGACATCAGAAACACAATGGAATAATTAAGAGATCACTCCAATGTGTGTCCAATAAAATCATTCACAGGCCAATGTGGCATCTTGGTCATTCATATTTTCAAATTGTTTTCTCAAAGATTAATGAATTAATATAAAAAGGCCTGCTATAAAGAAAAGAAAGATAACATAGGGAAAGATAGAGAATAAAAGGGTACAAGCTAGCCCACAACATTGTTTTATTGGTAAGGGAAATTGGAAGCATAGGTGGGAAATTGAATTAGGGAATATGTCCACAGATTGCACAAATTTCCAAATTGTTAACATTAGATGTATCTTTTTGTGAAGGTTAAGAAAATTTAGGTTACGTAAATATACTTCGGAAAAAATAATCAAATCATACCGCTAGTAGCTTGTACAAAATAGATTCCACATCTTCCCCAACATAACCAGCCTGGAGAGAAGAGAGGAAATTCATTAGTGAAATTTAGCTAAAAATATAGATAAAGTTCCTTACAACCAACATCGTTTTAAGATAATGATATCATAATCCGAATAATGAAGATGATATTGTAATCCAAAAATATAATTGAAGAAGAAGGAGAAAATTTTCTTGGATTTTGGAAAAGAAACTTTGAGGAATTTTATTTCCAAAGGAAGTATAATGAAATGTAAGGATTCTTCAATTCTTATAATTGGTGGGAGGTATAATACAACCAGGGGCAGAGATGAGGATAGGAAAGAGCTTATGCATCAATAAATGACCTTATAAGTGACAAAAAGTGGAGGTAAACATGTGAAAAACATACTTGCCTGTGTAAGTGTTGTTGCATCAGCAATTACAAACGGTACATTCACAATGCGAGCAAGTGTTTTTGCTAGTAACGTCTTCCCTATCCTTATGGTCAAGGTAAAATGAAATGAATCAGACAGAATCCCTTGCAAACAGCATGTCTGAGCTTATAACATAAAAGTATACTAACCAAATCAATTTACACTGCATTAAATAACCAAATCATAAAAAGAAAGAAAAAATTTACCATACCCGAGCCAGTGGGACCCATTAATAATACATTGCTCTTGTCTAACTCAATGATCTCATTGTCCTCATTTTGGATATCATTGTAACTGAATTGTATTCCTGACCTGATATCCAGATGAAGATGTTAAGTAAAATGAAACAGCATTAAATTGAGAGGGGCATATACACTTTGAGAATCAAAAGAAATATAATGTCATTTGCCAGAGAAGACTTTGCGCAATGTTGATAAAGCTGATGAAATTACCGCTAATGATTAAACAAACAAAGTTTGGGGCTACTATTGCAAAGCTTTCAGCCAAAAGCATTGCCCCAAATGTATCTGCTAAAGGCACTTATATTGTTTTATGAACAAATGCTAACAATTCTAAACCCACTTAGGAGGAATGAAGACTAACTCTTTTTGCCTGGAGGCGTGATATATCCTTTTATAGTGATTGTAAACTGCCACAGAAAGCACCTGTTCCATGAAAACAGATATCCATAAGAATCCCAAAAACAACTAAAATTACATCAAAAAAATTATATTCCATTTACATCACTGTGAGAACAGCGAAAATTTCACTAACAATAAACAAAAATGAAAAGAAATTAAACTAACAAATTCAAAAAATAATTGAATGAAGAACCTTTTTTGCTTTATCCTGCCCAATCACAAACTCATCAAGCCCTTTACAAATCTCCTTAGGCGTGGGCAACTCTTTATCTAACCTCATATCATCAGAAACCTCCTCGGAATTTCCATTTCTATCGCAATCTTTCTGAATGGTCCTCTGTGTATTACAACCAATAGTACCAGTACCACCATTGTCAAAATCCTTAACTCTGCCAAGCTCAATAAAGCTTCCCTGCAACGGCTCCAACTTAAATGGCCTAAAATAGAACGCTGTTTTGCAATTAGGGCAGAAATTGACCGCTTGGTAAATGCCAGGTTCTCGGCCGGTTAGTGACAGCGGCCGGTTCGAGAAGAGCACAGGCATTTGAGAGGAGCATCGAGGACAGTTAACATTAGCTTCAATGTGGTCGTAATCGGAGGTAGAATTCTCCCTTAATTGGCGAATGAATCCTAACCTGAAACCGAAGGTTTTTTTTGAGTGTGTAGAAATGTGCGGCTTCGGGGCTGTGAGGATAGGAGTGAAAATTTTGGTGGTGAAGTGTTTGATTGTGGCGGTGGATACGGCGGTTTTGGTGCGTTTGAGCAGCGAAAACATGTTTTTGCTGCCGTTTGCTGCAGCTTTTATCGCTGCCGGGAATCGGAAACAGTTGTGCGGAGCAACTATCAGAGATGAAGATGGTGAAAGACTGAAAGTAGATAAAATAAATGGGCCCTCTACTTTAGCCCATTAAAAGACTAGTGAAGAACCGGGCGTGGCTCGAAAACCATGAGGACCCGCAGGCTTCGGGTTCATCCAGTTTAACCCACCCCGCTGGATATCCGCCACTTTTATTAAATAGGCGGATGGATAGTAAAGTTTTAAACCTGAATTGGATTCGAAGCAAAACCAATGATATATAATATTTTTTTTTTAATTTCTTGATATGACATGTGTGTTTAATATATATTTTTTAATTTACAACTTATTTTTAAAAAAATATATAAATGAATATGTATAAATATATACAAAGTTAATATTGAATAATTATTACTGAAGAAAAAAAATAAAAATAAAAATGATACATCCTTCTTTCATTGTATGTATAAATAGGTAAACTTTTAATTTCATCAATTTTTTATTTTTGCTTTTTTATGAAACTTTAAGAGGTTGTTTAGGACTATAAAATATTTTTCATTTTTATTTTCTAATTTTTCAATTTTTTATTCCCTAAATATTTTTCAAATGAAAAGAAAAAATATAAAAGGAGTCTATAAAAATTAAAGTGGAAAACAAACTCCTTATATATTTTAAAAGTATTTTTTTAAAATTTAACTATTAGCTAATAAATAAAAAAAATTTTTTATAATTTTCTAAATGGAAAATAATTTTAACTAAACAATAAATTTTATTTTACATTCTTCTTTAGAAAATTTTTTGGAAAACTGAGGTTGTTTCCTATAATTAAACATCCCATAAATTTTATTTTAAATGTTACTTAAAATTTAATGAAAATATTCAAATTATATTGTTAAATTTGTTAATAATAAATTTTAATTATTATAGATATTTATTTGTTAAAGATTTGTGATTAGTGCTTCGTATTTTTTTCTAAATTTTAAATTTTAGTTTATATTAGTGGGATTATTGCTTCTTATTTTATATTAATGGGATTAGTATAACTTATGGCTTAGTTGATTAATGTAATGTCTAAGTGATATCATTTTTTTTAGCATATTAAGTGATATCAATTTTAAATTAAGTTTTCTGATTGTGGAAAATAGTAGAATATGGGATGTTGAGAAACTCGTGGAAAACTTTCTGCTCGTGATGTTAATGCCATTCTTTCGATTCCTATAAGCATAAGCAACGTTGGGGACCCGTTGTTGTGGCATTTTGACAAGAAAGACTGCTATACTGTAAAATCTGGTTACCATATTAGCCGGAGTAACCATGGGCAAGTAGTGATTCAATCTGAATTATGGAAGCGTCTCTGCAGCCTGAAAATTCTCCAAAGATACGGGACTTCATATGGCGAGCATTAAGAAATGTGTTGCCTACTAAACAATACCTTATTAGTCGTGAGGTGGAGGTCGATGGTATTTGCCCACTTTGCTTTGAAAGAGGAAGAAAACTTAATTCCCCTAAATGAAAGGGAAAGAAAACTTAATTCCCCTAAAACCTAAAATATGCATAGATCACTAGATTATTCAAATTAAATTGCAAAGGGCAGAATTGCGTACCTGACATCATCGTATGTTGATACTGAAGATGATTTTGGAGTTTGTCGCCTTCCAGGGGTTACACACTTTAGGTTTAGCGGAAGCACTACTGAAGGAACGTAATGTTCTCTAAAAGTTGTTATGTTCCCCCGGAGACCACGACCCCTTATTTATAACTGATGATGATGATTAATTTCTATTTTGGTCCTTCAACAAAACAGAAATTCTTATCGGTCTCTACACTTATAATCCTATTACGAATAGGACACCTCAATAGTCACAATCATAATTTGATCACAACTTTAATTTGACTATCTTAATTTGACTGCAATACACATTTAAATATTAAATATATTTAGCCCACATTTAGGATTAATTTTAATCAATATAAAATTAATTCTAACAATCTCCCACTTGGGCTAACATAAATTAAATGTAAATGTATATACCTTAATGAGCTCATAAAAGCAGTCATACTGAAGGTGCCTCAAACAATCTCGTCCATTGATTATATCGATAAAGGACTGAAGGGCCAGTCGCCACATTCATCGTGACTCAAACCAACATCAATCACATTACCAATACTCTCAAATGACATAGATCAATAATATGAGTGTAGCATGGAAACTACATGTAATGTGATCTAATCATGCCTATTTCCAACTGGTCAATCTTAAGTGAGATCAAACATAAATATAATACAGAGTGTAAAATAAAATGAAAGAAAAACTCATTTTTCTGCAGAAACTGAATGTACTTTATAAAATATATCCAATGTCAAAGAGAGTATACATAAAACTTAATGCAAACTTAATGAACAAACTCCCACTGAAACTAAATAGTCTCAAATAATGTGACACCCATATGAGTAGTGTGCTCATGAAAAACCTTAGGTATCACTGCCTTAGTGAGCGGATCCGCAATCATGGAGTTCGTTCCAATATGCTCTATGGATATCTGTCCACTCTGTACTCTCTCCCTCACAGCCAGAAATTTTATCCCAATGTGTCTCTATCGAGAAGAGCTTCTGTTGTTGTTGGAGAATAAGACTGCTGAGTTATTATCACAGTATAACTTTAATGGCCTTTCAATACCATTCACAATGCGCAGCCCTGTGACAAAGTTCCTCAACCAGATTGCCTGATTGGATGCCTCATAACTTGCTACAAATTCTGCTTCCATGGTGGAGGTAGCTACTAGAGTTTGTTTCACACTCTTCCAAGAAATAGCACCACCAGCCAAGAGATATATGTAGCCTGAAGTGGATTTTTGACTGTCTTGGCATCCCGAGAAATCAGAATCAGTATACCCAATGATCTCAAGCTGATCTGATCGCCTGTATGTGAGCATATGTTCCTTTGTTCTCTGAAAATATCTCAAGACTCTTTTGGTTGCTTTCCAATGATCTATTCCTAGATTGCTGAGATATCGCCCTAACATGCCAACTATGAATGAAATATCTGGACGAGTGCAAACTTGAGCATACATCAAACTCCCAACTGCTGACGCATAAGGAATCTTCTGCATCTCCTGACTCTCAAGTTCACCCTTTGGACACTGATCAAGACTGAATTTATCTTCTTTAGCAACTGGGGTATCAATTGGTCTACTGTTGTGCATACTAAATCTCTTGAGCACTTTCTCAATATAGCCCTTTTGTGATAATCCAAGAATACCTCGAGTACGGTCTCGATCTATTTGAATCCCTAATACAAAAGAAGCTTCACCTAAATCTTTCATCTCAAAGTGTTTTGAAAGAAAGACTTTAGTCTCGTGCAGCAAGTCCTTACAGTTAGTAGCAAGCAATATGTCATCCACATATAAGACCAAAAAGATAAACCTACTCCCACTGAACTTGTGATACACACAATCTTCCACAACATTTGTCTCAAAACCAAAAGAGACAACTACTTCATGGAACTTGAAGTACCACTGACGAGAAGCTTGCTTGAGTCCATAAATGGATTTCTTTAATCGGCATACCAGTTGCTTTGGGTCTCCAAATACAAAGTTTTCTGGTAGCACCATATAGATGGTTTCATCAATGTCTCCATTGAGAAACACAGTCTTCACATCCATTTGATGTAACTCAATATCAAAATGTGCAACTAGAGCCATGATTGTCCTAAAAGAGTCATTCGATGATACTGGAGAGAAGGTCTCTTTATAGTCAATCCCTTCTTTCTGAGTGAAGCCTTTAGCTACAAGACGAGCCTTATATCTTTCCACATTACCATTAGAATCCCTCTTAGTCTTAAATATCCATTTGCAACCAATAGGTTTCTTTCCTTCAGGTAATGGGATAAGATCCCAAACTTGATTGTCTTGCATAGATTTATATTCTTCACTCATTGCCTCAATCCACTTATGAGAGTTGGAATCCTGCATGACATGATGAAAGCTGATAGGATCATCTTCCACGATGTCTACAGTGTCCTCATGTTCCCGAAGATATACTACATAGTCATCCGGAATAGCATTTCTTCTTTCTCTAGTGGACCTTCTTAAAGGCACAGGTTCTGGCTCAAATTCTTGAGGTTGTTGAGCTTGTACTTGAGGAAGAAAAACTTCTTCATCATGATGGGGAAGTTGATCAACATTGTCTTGTATTGGATCTGGAATTGCTTCTGGGATATTAACAATTCTAGGAACCTGAACAGTCCCAGGAGCAAAGATAGGAATCGACACTGAGTGTTCCTGACTCGATCCCTCCTCAAAGACAATGTTTCTAACCTTATTTTTCCCCCCAAACTCAACATCCTCAAAAAATGTTGCAATTCCCGTCTCAAAAATAGATCTGGAAGTATGATTATAAAACTTAAAACCCCGAGATCGCTCAGAATAACCAACAAAGTAGCTATTAACAGTTTTGGAGTCCAATTTTGTCTCATTAGGCCTATAAGGCCTAGCCTCAGCAGGACATCCCCAAACATGAAGGTGCTTTAGACTGGGCTTGCGTCCAGTCTAAAGCTCATAAGGTGTTTTTGTAGCTGCTTTAGTTGGTACTCAGTTAAGAAGATAGACTGATGTCTTTAATGCTTCTCCCCACAGAGACTCAGGTAAAGAAGAATGACTAATCATACTTCTAATCATATCCATAAGAGTCCTGTTACGTCTCTCAGATACACCATTCATGCTGGGTGTACCAGGCATGGTGTATTAAGGGACTATACCACAGTCCTGCAGGAAAATAGCAAATGGCCCTGGACGTTGTTCACCTGAACCGTCATATCTGCCATAGTACTCACCTCCACGGTCAGATCTAACAGATTTAATCTTCTTTCCGAGTTGATTTTCAACTTCGGCCTTATAAGATTTGAAAACATCCAGAGACTCAGATTTCTCATGAATGAGATATAGGTAGCCATAACGTGAGTAATCGTCTATGAATGATATAAAGTATCTTTAACCATTCCTAGTTGCTGTAGGGAATGGGCCACAGATGTCTGTATGTATCAACTCTAAGACGTTTGATGACCTATTAGCACCTAATCTCTTTTGTTTAGTCTGTTTACCTTTAATACACTCAACACAGGAGTCCAAATCTGTGAAATCAAGTGTATTTATGATACCATCTGACACAAGATGCTCTATTCTAGATTTAGATATGTGACCCAAACGTCTGTGCCATAGAGCAGCTGAGTTATCCATATTCAGCTTCCTTTTGGTACCTATAGTACTAACTTGCAGGGTCTCATTATAAGAGGCATCGATATCTAACATATATAGATTATGAAGTGCATACAAGAAACCAGTACCTAAATTTTTTGAATCCATAGATAAAGTAACTTTATTGTTTCCAAATGAACAAGTAAAACCAGATTTGTCCAAATGGGAAACAGAAATTAAATTCCGCCTAAAAGACGGAATTACAAAAGTATCTACTAGATCCAAAAAAATTTCAGTTCTTAAACACAATCTAAAATGTCCTATCGCCTCTACTTCTACCGGTTTGCCAGTTCCCATATAAACGTATCTTTCACCGTCAGTTGGCTTTCGGTAACTTAGGCAACTCTGCATTGAAACACTTATGTGACTAGTAGCACCAGAATCTATCCACCAAATGTTTCTAGGTACCGAAGTTAAATTAACTTCAGAACAGACTAAAACCAAATATTTTCCCTTATCAACAGTCTTATTATCAGTATGTTCATTCATAGGGACAAAGTTGGGATTACACGGCATGCTAGCTGAATTCAGAGAAAATAAATAATAAATAAATGACATAAGCTCACAATCCACAAAAATTGAAACAAATCACAGAAGTAGAGTTCAAATATTGGAAACAAGATATCGGGCACAATATTAATATTCTCATCTTTGGACATAGAATATTAACTGTAATTGGTATCTCAACGCAGTAATCAAATATTGACAATTCAGTCCTGTCAAATAATAAACCTTCCTTTGGGCCGATTTATTATCCACATGGATGAACACATAATAATTATCACATATTTATTACCGCAATGTATTCTCAATTCAGTCAGATAGCAACCTTCCTTTGGGCCGATATACTACCCGCAATGAATTTTAACACACATATCTAATACCCCAAATAAAGTAATCTACACAATAGAGGTCACTTTGGCGACATATTGCTTCAACCAATTTATCCGAAAAATATTAGACACAATCAGGACTAAGATTCCAAAATTCGAACTCAATTTAATAAAATTAACAATTTTTTTTAAATTACAATTAAAAAACCAAAAGTTGCAATTTAAAAATTTTAATTTTTAAACACTGAATAAGTTTGCCCCGGAAAAATAATTTAGTCCCCAATAAACTTAATTTAATGGCTAAATTATAAAATTGAGCTAAAATTAATAAAAAAAAAATTAAATTCTGGATAAAAATAATAAAACCAGAAATTTTTTTTTTTTTTAGTAATTTGTGTTGATATGCTTTCGTGATGATGGCTAGAGTTTGATCACGATTGACTTTCAGTTTTCTTACTGCTATTTAATATAACACTGTCGATCAAATAAACCAATTCCTTTTTGCTGACATCATCAAATCGTTCTCTCAAATTATTAATCTTTTTTTGTCTCTTAAAATCAACAAAAATATAGATAATTGAACGCAGTATATCAAATTCAAATATTTAATCATCACAAATAATTGTGAAAATTGGACCAGCTGAAGATTTAATCAATTAATTAAAATCCTTATCTGTGTTCTTCTAAACCAAAACGAAGAATAATTTTTTTAAAAAATTTTAAATTAATTAAACCAAAACAAATCAAACCAAAATTGATTTCAGATTACTAAATTCAATTCCAAATTAATTCTAAAAAATTACAATCACCGAATTAATTTTCTAGAATAAAAACAATAATCAATACCGCAATTTAATCTAAAAATCTAGCAACCTAGCACAGGGCTCTGATACCAATTGAAAGAGGAAGAAAACTTAATTCCCCTAAATGAAAGGGGAAGAAAACTTAATTCCCTAAAACCTAAAATATGCATAGATCACTAGATTATTCAAATTAAATTGCAAAGGGCAGAATTGCGTACCTGACATCATCGTATGTTGATACTGAAGACGATTTTGGAGTTTGTCGCCTTCCAGGGGTTACACGCTTTAGGTTTAGCGGAAGCACTACTGAAGGAACGTAATGTTCTCTAAAAGTTGTTATGTTCCCCCGGAGACCACGACCCCTTATTTATAACTGATGATGATGATTAATTTCTATTTTGGTCCTTCAACAAAACAGAAATTCTTATCGGTCTCTACACTTATAATCCTATTACGAATAGGACACCTTAATAGTCACAATCCTAATTTAATCACAACTTTAATTTGACTATCTTAATTTGACTGCAATACACATTTAAATATTAAATATATTTAGCCCACATTTAAGATTAATTTTAATCAATATAAAATTAATTCTAACATGCTTTTCTCTTAAAAATGTGGATCATGCTCTACTTCATTGTGTCAAAGCTATGTGTTGCTGGAGTTTGGTAGGAGTCATTACTCTCTCTCATGGAGACTCTTTTGCTAATAAATTTATTCAGATTTGGAACGACTTGGGCAGAGAGATAGTGGAGATGTTTTCATTTGTTTCTTGGCATATTTGGAATTCCAAAATGATTTTCTTTGGAATTCTAAGTATATCTCTCACAATCAGCTTGTATACAATGCTGTCTCTCATTTAATGGAGTGGAAGTCAATGGAGGATATGCGAAAAATGCAATTTTCAGATGGTCCAACTCTACCTGTTGCCACAACTGCTATTGGTAGTATGCAGTCTTTTTTGTCGAACCATGGTTGGAGCTTATTTTATGATGCTGCAATTTTCCAGCATGAAGGATGTTCTGGGTTTAGGGTTGTTGTTGAAACTGCAGAAGGATCCTGGTCAGGCCCGGCCCTGAGGGTAGGCACTAAGTGCGACCGCCTAGGGCCCATGCTAGAAAGTCCAGAATAGGGACCCAAAATCCCAAAAAAAAAATTCTGCATTAAATAGCACAACAGCAGCCAAAAAATAAAATAAAATCCTGGGTTAATTTTATTTCTTTTTTCTTCTGCCAAAATATCGTTTCATATTCCTTAGAGCCTCTCCGACTTGTCTTCTACCAAAAATCCGAAAGACTTGTATTGTTTTTTGATGTTGGTCCCAATGTTAGGGCCCTCTTTCTCATTATTCGCCTAGGGCCTTAAAAATTTCAGAAACGGGGCTGATCCTGGTTCAGAGCAATTTCAGATTACATTGATGGTGTTTATGAGCCTAGTATAGCAGAGGCCATTGCTTGCAGGTCTGCTATTGTTTATGCATCACAACATTTGCTTGATAATGGTATTATTTACTTGGATTGCCAGCAGCTTGTTACTGCTTTGCATTCCTCATCGTGGGATAACTATTCTTTTGAGCTGATTATCCAAGATTGTAGACTGCTTCTAAGTGCAAGGTCTAACATCAAAGTGAGATGGATTAAAAGACATATGAATAGTTGCTCATGAATTAGCACGAGCTTCAATTCGTTTTTCCCGATTCGTTATATGGAAAAAGATTCCAAATATAATTTCTCATTTTATGATCATTAATGAAATTGGCTCTATGCCTTTCAAAAAAAAATTTTAAATTAAGTTTTTTGATGTAATAATACATTCGAGAACTATAAATCACTGCCAAAGAAAGAGCGGCTCTTAAATGTTGAATTGTGATCATTGCCTAGGACCATCCAATCTGAGTATGACAGTTTCGATAATATATGAATAATTTATTTCATGATATATGTGTATATATATATATTACAAATTTATAATTACCAAATAATTTCTCCGTTCTATTTTAAACATTGTGTAAAAAAAAATTATATTCCATTTTAATTATTATTTTTATAAATTTAAAATAATATTAATTATAAAATTTTAAATTTATCTTTATAAATATTAAATATTATTAAAATTAATAATTAATATAAAAAATTTTAAAGAGATTAATTAAATGAAATACTATAAAATTTTTATAAAATTTATAATTATTTATAATTATATTGAATAATCGAAGTGTAACGAAAAGAGTATATATTTTATTTAACCACCCAAATATAATTTAGTTGTAAAAAATATGTGCTACCCTTATTAAGATCACGAGTTCAAATTACATCTTTATTCTAAAATAAAAACTGTTGTTTCCTGACAACAATAATATAAATAAAGCGTTCTCTCTGTTTTTTTGTCATTTAACCATCAAGAATAAATCAAATAGGAACTACTCTCAGTCAACTTTTTTACTTCGGCTTCTATTATAAGCTTCCAGTGGAACCTAAAACAAACAAATGAACGAATAATATAATTTAATAATACACTTCATCCGTCCCATAGAAATGTGTCTATTTATCATTTTATAAAGATTAATAAAATAAATTATTTTATTAAAAATATAAATTTATATATATTTTTTATTATATTCTTACTTTATCATGTAATATATTTAATAAATAATATTAAATATGAGTATTATAGATATTTAACATATTAATTAAATTATTAAAATAATAAATAAGTTATAATTTAAAACGGAAAAAAAATTAGCTTAACTATTTGGGATAGAAATAGTACATTATGTAATATAGTATTATAAGTATTGTTGATTGTATTTGAAATATGGTATAATATTTTATGGTTAAATGAATTGTTTTTGTTTAGTTTAATTGTACTGTATTATTGTATAAAAAATAAAGTGTTTATTACATTTGAAACACATTAATTATATATAAATTTGCTTTTTAATTAAAAACAAAATTCAACCATAGGTATAAAAATATTAAAATCTTAAAAAATAAACCTACTTCACATAAAAAATAGGTTAATGACATTATTTTTTTTATCAAATATGACATTATTAATTTTCCAGTTGCTCTCTCTCTTGAGTTCTGTTTGAAGCTCTCTTTCTTTCCAAAGTAACCTTTTTTTTTCAGATATAGGATTGCAGCATACCTAAAAGCTAGCTACAGCTCTATGTTCAGAGGCGAAATCAGACTTTTTAATAAAGAGGAATAAAATAAAAATATCATATATTTTTTAAAAAATTTGAGAGGGAAAAATTAAGTATTTTAAAAATTTTAATAATATATATACATATATATAAAAAAAAATTTCAAAACAGAAGGAGGCAGCTGCCTCATTCTATTGTAAATGTCTTCGCCAATGCCTAGTTGAGTTGTATTGGCTTATTATTCTCTCGTTTCTTACTGCTTTGTTATATGAGGTAGTTTGGGGCTCTTGGGTTAGAAAGCCTCTAATCTTCTATGAGGTTGTACTTCTCTTGCTTGACATTTGATGCAGGGTTGTTGCCCTTGTTAAATTTGTAAGCCATAATTTGTATCTTTGGCTGTTATATTATAAGATGTTTTCTTTTTTGGCTTTAAGTAATGAAGAGATTCAGGGGCAATTTTGTGCTTTTCTGTATTCTAATCTTTAGAGTCCTAAGGTTTTATGTATTATTTTTTAATTAATGAAATCTCTATTTTTCCTACAAAAAAACATTATTGCAAAACTAAACCACAAAAGAATATAGCAAATAAAGAGAAAATGATCAACCACACCTCGGTTAATAGACCTTTCCAACTTATCTTAACTATGATCTTTGACTTTTTCCTTGAGTTAAATCAAAATAAAAAATATAGAAATAAATACTATGAAAAGAATTCCAAATATGACAATTTTATATATTTGATACTTATAAAATTTGTTGAATATGTTTTTATATTATAACAAACCACTAAATTGATGACTATAAAAACTCATCAAAATTTATAATTTTAAAATTATGAAATTACTATTAAAAATAGACAACCAAAATATAAATTAAAATAAATAAAAAAATTAAATTATATCATATGTTATAAAAGAATAAAAAATCATAAAAGTAACAAGGTATTTTTTTTTAGTATTACAATATTGAAGAGAGAAAAATCGAACTTATATCTATTTAAATAATGTAACTTATAGCTAGGCTATGATTAATATGCATAAAAAAGGTATAAATATGATAAATATTAGGGTTAATTACATTAATGATTCATGATTTTTTATTTTTATCCCATTAAAATTCATGAACTTTATTTTGTAAATATAAAATTTTTAAACATTTGATTTTATTCCACTAAAATTCTTGAAACTATTTTTCAGCAATTATTATATGATGTGGCAGTTATATGGTATCGTATGATAAAAATTAAATTTAATTTCATCTCAATTATCATCTATATTTTTTTAACAAACCTAAAATTATATTTTTCATCTAATCTAAAATCACTTATTTTGCCTTTAATTCTTTATACACGAATTGAAATGAGGTGAAATTAAATTTTTTTTAATATCTTTTTGCCATGTGATGATACTTTACAATTATATTTGTCACGACCCAACCCAGGGGCCACGACCGGCATGCAACCAAACCGAAATCCGACCACATAAGCCTTAGAAACATTCATAACAGTCTAAGTGCAAAACAGTTCAATACTTATATAATCCTCAATCCTAGTTCAAATACAAACCATCAATATAATCAAATCACAATAAAATCATTCGGGAAAATCTAAAGCAGACAAGTTCTACTTATTACACAAAAAGGGATTCGGATTCAATCCGCCCAAAAGTTCAATATCCAGAAATCTCTAAGCAGAAAGACCGATAAACACAAACGGAAAACATGATCGACTTCGCCAAGAAGAGAAATAAGATAGACGAAGGCAATCACTGTAAACCTGCAAGACAATCTGTAAGGGTGTGAGCGCTTTATATAGACGCCCAGTAAGCCTATGAGAGGCAGAGAAACATCTAACAGTTATATAAGCAGTACATATAATACATTCACAAATTAAGCAATCAAGATGGTGTGTCGGGGTCACCAATCAGTAAACAGTACAGTATAATATCAGTCACATCCGCCCTTATAACTCCTCAGTACAGTACAGTAATCAGTAATTAGGCATGTAGCCATAGTAAACAGTATAGGTATTAAGCCTCAGTAGCAGTATAGGCATTAAGCCTCAGTAACCTCCTTCCCCTTCACGACACACCATCACACAGCACAAGTAATATCAAATTCAATATTCTCACATAAATACAATCACATGCAAGTTTCTCTGTCTCCTAAAACATGCGAGGTTGATTTCGGAAGAATAGTCTAGTGAATATATAGAAAGGATAATATATTATAAGAAGAGTTTATATATATATATATAGGTTGTTAGCAAGTAGCACAACACAAACAATTCAAATACACCCATAGAACTTACCTGGTCTAACAGTCAGCTAAGCAATCCGCCACCCTAAGTCTGAGGTGCTGCTGGACCACCTCCTAACCATTAACCATCAATTAACAACCACCCTTACAAATGTATGCAAGTGCAAATGGGAATGCATGACGTGAATGCACGCAATTCAATAGTTTTCATAACAAGGTTAAACATTTTCGTCAACCAATCATAACTTAACTATCACAATACCACACCTTTAAACTTGCTTTCCAGAATATAAAATGTCATTAAAAGTCCTTACAATTTAAATTTATCAAATACCTTACTTAAATATTCAATATTCACAAAATACAATTTTACCGATAAACCTGAATAACGAGTGTCAACTTGTAAAATTCAAAACAATTAACCAGTATATGAAAAATTTATAATTTTCAACCAAAAGTTAATTTGATATCTGAAAAGCATCCTACCAAAATTTCATAATTTTTTGAGACTTAGAAGTCCCTCAATCAATTTTTATTCATAACAGTATACAGCTCACAAGGTATACTGACAGCAATAGAAATATCTAATTATTTCAAAAATATAACAACAGAAACATAAACCAACATATTTTTCTTGTAAATTAGACTTCCGGAACTTCAACATATATGAAAATCAAATCTAAAACATTTTTACACATTTTAATATGAATTTCGAAAGTTACAGATGATGAAATCGCATCTATAGTACAGTTCGTCAGACAACAGTAGCAAACTTGAATTTTCCAGAAATATACGATGCTCCAAAATCCCAAAAATTATTTTTCTCATAAACTAGACTCAATTTCGAGCCACATATCCAAATTTTAGATTTTTATCATGTTCCAATATTTAATTAAAAATCGAGCAACATACAGCACTAACATCAAACTTCAGCAGAAAATTAAATCATCCAAAAATTCAAAGAAAAAAATTAATTCGAAAACCCTAATACTCAAATTAATTCAATCAAACCCTAATTCAATACATTCATCAAATTTCAGAACCCAACATACTAGCCCAATCAATTAATTCAATACCAAAATCCCTCAAAACAATAAAAACCCCAAAACCTAACCTATTTTGTAAAAATCAATTTAATTAAATAATAATTCGAATTTAGCCAAATTAATTAAGAAAAATACCAACCCAATATGATACTAATATGAACTAATCAAATGGAAGTCGAAATAATGCAAAAGGAATCAAGAAAAACCTCAAAAACACCTAAAAACTCAAAAAAACAGGTTGCTGGAACACTGGCCAAAACGACCAGGCGAGCAACGCCGCGCCACGCAAAACGACGGGACACGAGATGCCGAACGACGAAGTCCCTGGCTCGCGCTTCACCGCCGAACGACGCTAGCCACCCGCCGAACGACACCACCTTCGTCACGCGCACAGTGCCAAAACGACGGCCTCTGATTTTCTGCCCCCAAAACCTAATTTCTCCCCCTTTTTTCAAAACACCCGAAAAATAGAAGACCAAAAACCTTACCCCATCTGAATTTAGGCCTATTTATAGGAAAACAACTCTTTAAAATTATACTTTTACCCCAATCTAATTTATTTTAATTAAAAACACCCCAAAACTATTTATTTTCATAAAAAAATTACCCAAAACCACAAATTTCACAAAATCAACTCAAATTTATTTTTGACTTCAAACTTTAACCCAAAATAATTTATAATTATGTTTTACGCATAATAATACCCGAAAATACCGAAAACGACAAAAAATCCAAAAATGACGAAAATACCCTCGGCACCCAAAAATACAATATTATACTCAAAACGACCGTCTCGTCGTCCTGAGTATCAAAAAGACATTCAAACCATCAAATTATGTTCAAACAACATGTGAGGGCACAAAATAACTATTTTGCCCCTAGACTTAAAATCATTCAAAAACCAAGGGTTTTACAATCTAACCCCCTTAAAGTAATTGCGTCCACGCAATTGAATCCAACATAATCATTATTTTTCAAAAACTGTCATTACAATAGTTATACACAAATCCAGATGGTATCGTCTACTTAGTATGTGTCGTTATGGTTGATCAGGCCATAACCACAAGATACCAAACACTAATGACCATTCCAGGTTTGATCCATTTAGAGTTCATTAAATAAAAACCAATTATCAGATAACCAAAACAAAATAAATGAATAGCGCTTAGCACTCAACCCAGTCAATATCAGTGTCAATCAATCGAGTATAACATTATCTCTGTTCATTTTTCCAATCCATAACAATATTAATATACTGTACCTCTGTAACCAACAACAGAAATATTCTGTAACTCAACATCATTACACATACACCTTTTCAATAAGATCCATTTCATACAATTGTCAATCATGCGCTTAGCGCTTAACCCAGTCACAAACAATATCATGCGATGTATGAGTATGATGTTATGCTGGTATGCAAGTGCTCTAACACTAAAACTGAAGAATATTACAGTCTAACCCCCTTAAAACGATTTCGACCTCAAAATCTAAAACATACCTGAAGACTCAAACAGATGGGGATATTTAACTTTCATAAGCTCTTCGGCTTCCCATGTGCATTCTTCAACAGAATGATTGCGCGAAAGGACTTTCACAGAAGCTACATCCTTAGAACGCAACCGCTTGACCTGACGGTCCAGAATAGCCATTGGCTGCTCCTCATAAGAACAATCATCACTAATCTCTACAGAGTCCGGAGCTAGCACACGATCAGGACTAGGTACATACTTTCTCAACATCGAGATATGAAATGTCGGATGCACAGAAGCCATCTGAGGTGGTAAATCAAGCTTATAAGCTACATCACCAATCCTCTCCAGAATTTCAAATGGACCAACATACCGTGGAGCTAATTTTTCCTTCTCACCAAACCTCATAACACCCTTGAAAAGTGAAACCTTCAGAAACACTCTATCCCCGACAGCAAATTCCAGATTTCTTATTTTCAAATCAGCATAGCTCTTTTGTCTACTAAAAGCAGTCCGAATACGGTCTTGAATCACTGGTACAACCTCAGCACTGTATTGGAAAAGTTCAGGACCCTCAATTCGATGCTCACCAACCTCCTCCCAATATAATGAAGTTCTACACCTTCTGCCATATAGAGCCTCAAATGGAGCCATACCAATACTAGCCTGATAATTGTTATTGTAGGCAAACTCTACCAAAGGAAGATGATCTGCCCAACTACCACCAAAATCAAGAACACACAATCGCAGCATATCTTCCAAAGTTTGAATAGTCCTCTCCGACAAACCATCTGTCTGAGGATGAAAAGCAGTACTGAAATGAAGATTAGTTCCCAAACCTTCCTGAAGCTTCTGCCAAAATCTAGAAGTAAATTGTGGTCCTCTATCAGAAACTATAGAAACTGGGACCCCATGAAGACTCACAATCCTGTTGAGGTACAGTTTGGCATACTGTGACACTGTGTACTTAGTATTTACTGGAAGAAAATGAGCGGACTTAGTCAATCTGTCAACAATAACCCAGATCGAATCATGCCCACCAGGAGCTTTAGGCAAACCGACAACAAAATCCATATTGATTCTCTCCCATTTCCACTCAGGTAGTGGTAACTCCTTAAGCAATCCCGCAGGCTTATGATACTCATACTTAACTTGCTGACAAGATAAGCATTGAGAAACAAACTGTGCAACATCATTCTTCATCTCTTTCCACCAGTACAACTGCTTCAAATCCCGATACATCTTGGTGGAACCTGGGTGAACTGTGTACTTAGAGAAATGTGCATCCTTAAGGATATCAGTCTTCAAATCATCTACCTTAGGAAAACACACCCTAGTACCAAACTTCAAAACACCTTTATCATCTATAAGAAACTCCTTGTTCTCACCGGCTAAGACTTTATGTCGTAAAATTTCCAAATCTGCATCCTTACTTTGCTCAGAAATAATCCTACCAAGAAAATTTGGCTTCACAGCCAAACTAGCAAGAAACACCCCTCTACCATTCACCACTTCTTTGTCAGACATATTAAATGTCCAACCCTCATCAAGCAATTGGTGAATCTCAGAAATCAAGGACCTCCTTTTCAAACAAATATGTGACAAACTCCCCATAGACTTGCGACTCAAAGTGTCTGCCACAACATTTGCTTTCCCAGGATGGTACTGAATATTATAATCATAATCTTCCAGAAACTCTATCCACCTTCTCTGCCTCAAGTTCAGATCCCTCTGCGAGTAAACATATTTGAGATTCATATGGTCAGTAAAAATCTCACATGTAACACCATACAGATAATGCCTCCAGATCTTTAGTGCAAACACAACAGCAGCCATCTCCAGA
Organism: Garcia nutans; assembly: GCA_947685225.1. Classification (NCBI taxonomy): domain Eukaryota; kingdom Viridiplantae; phylum Streptophyta; class Magnoliopsida; order Malpighiales; family Euphorbiaceae; genus Garcia; species Garcia nutans. The sequence goes on from CANTUV010000075.1 coordinate 412,811, forward strand.
TCATGCGTAGGATAATTAACTTAATGCTTTTTCAACTGTCTTGAAGAATAAGCAACCACCCTACCATGTTGCATCAACACACATCCCAAACCAATACCAGATGCATCACAGTAAACAGCATAGCCTTCATTGCCCTCAGGCAAAACAAGTACAGGTGCAGATGTCAACCTTTCTTTCAGAAAGTTAAAAATCTCCTCACAAGCATTATCCCAAACAAACTTAACACCCTTGAGAGTGAGTTTAGTCAAAGGTGCTGCAAGTCGAGAAAAATCTCTAACAAATATTCTATAATAACCAGCCAAACCCAAGAAACTCCGTATCTTTGTGACTGTCTTTGGTCTTGGCCAATCCATGACTGCCTCAATCTTCTTTGGATCAATCTGAACACCCTCAGAAGATATAACATGACCCAAGAACACAATTTTATCCAACCAGAATTCACATTTTGAGAACTTGGCATAAAGTTTATGTTCCCTCAGAGTTTGCAAAACCAGCTTCAAATGTTCCTCATACTCTTCTTTAGTCTTGGAATACACCAAAATATCATCAATGAACACCACAACAAACCGATCAAGATATGGACTAAACACCCTATTCATCAAGTCCATAAAAGCAGCAGGGGCGTTGGTAAGTCCAAAAGACATTACCAGAAATTCATAATGACCATATCTTGAGCGAAAAGCAGTTTTAGGTATGTCACTCTCTCGCACCCTTAACTGATGATAACCAGACCGAAGATCAACCTTTGAGAAAAACTTCGCCCCTTGCAACTGATCAAACAAATCATCAATCCTTGGTAATGGATATCTGTTCTTGACTGTCACCTTGTTTAGCTGCCGATAATCAATACACAACCTCATGGAACCATCATTCTTTCTCACGAAAAGAACCGGAGCTCCCCAAGGTGAAGTACTCGGTCAGATGTACCCCTTCTGTAACAAATCATTCAGCTGCTCCCTCAACTCTTTAAGCTCTGCCGGTGCCATTCTATAAGGCGGCATAGAGATAGGATTTGTGCCGGGTACAAGATCAATATAAAACTCAATCTCCATTTCAGGAGGTAACCCAGGTAAATCCTCAGGAAAAACATCCATAAAATCTTGCACTATAGGGACGTCTTCTGGTTTAACTTCTTCTTTCTTCACATCCCGAATAGATACAAGATAGGCGTCACAACCTTTACGCAACAACCTTCTAGCTCCCAAAGCAGAAATCATCCGACAAGGACCAATGGTCTTGGAACCATGGAATGTCACCGACTTACCTTCTTCATAATCAAATCGGACTATTTTAGCCCTACAGTCAACATTAGCTCCATGACAAGCTAACCAATCCATTCCCAATATCACATCAAATTCCAACACAGATAAGACAATCAAATTTGCAGCTAAATCTGCACCCTCAACTCTAACCATACAGTTACTATAAACATCCACCGTCTCTATCTCATCCCCCAGTGGCGTATGAACAAACAGAGGCTCAGCCAAAAGTTCATGTGATCTAGATAATCTAGAAGCAAAGCTAGGTGATATGAATGAATGAGTAGCTCCAGGGTCAATAAGAACATGTGCATCAAACGAACATACAGAGAGTGTACCTTGCACCACATTATTATCAGCCCGAGCTTGCTGAGCATTAAGATTAAATACCCGAACATAATTCTGATTCTGATTCTGGCCTTGGTTCTGATTCTGAGCTTTGTTCTGACCTGGTGGCAAAACGGGTACAGCATTCTACTGCTGATTATTCTGGTGATAACCCTGATTCTGCTGACCTTGGTAGCCTCGATAACCTCCATTTTGTCGTCTGCCATTCTGATTACCTCGGCCTCCATTATAACCTCGACCACCATTACCTCTACCATAACCATTGCCATTACCATTACCGTTACCACGGTTGTTGTTACCCTGATTCCCTACTGGTCTCACATAATTCTGCTGCCCTCCTTGATTCTGACCACGCCGAGAATCAGGACAATCCTTCACCTGGTGATCCATCCGTTCACAACCTAAACATGCTCCCATCTGTCTCCAGCAATCTCCTGGATGACGATTACCACAAAACCCACAAACAGGATTCCCCTGATTCTGATTCTGCGATCGGTAAGTTTGTTGTTGACCACATCTATTATTACCTCTCTGATCTCTATTCTGTCCTTGGTAGCCATGCGAATCATTAGGTCTACTTCTCTTCCTACTAACATATGTAGTATCATCAGTCCTGTCAATCTTACCTCTGTTTTCCAAACCCAAAGCTGTGTTCCTAGCCAAATGCAACTCAGTGTAGTTATGGCTAGCAACAAAACCATAATACTTATTGTTCAGTCCCTCCACGAATCTGCGAGTCATCCGAGCCTCATCCTGAATCAAGTGTGTAGCATACTGTCGCAGATCCTGAAACTTCTCATAGTACTCAGCTATAGATCTATCCCCTTACTTCAACCTCTCAAACTCTTGGCCTTTTTGCCACATAACATTCTCAGGTATGAAATTCTGCATGAACAAGTCCTTAAACTCATCCCAGAAATGAACCCTATCTCTGATCTCATCATCGAACCACACCTGAGCTGACTTCTTTAACTGATGGCCTGCCAACTCTATAGATCTATCATCAGTACAGTTGAGAGCTAAACAAATCCGACGTACCTCATTGATGAAGTATACCAGATCCTCAGTAGCAGAGTTGGAGAATGTAGGTGGGTTCACTCTGATAAACTCATTTAATTTCACATACTGGGGTTCAACAATAGGTGGCTGATCATTGGCTTGCCTAGCATTCTGATTCATATTCTGCACCAACTGAGCAATTCCATTAGCAAGAGTCTCCATAGATTTACCCATGGTCATTATAGTAGTCATAAACTGCTCCTGACCCACTGTAGCAACCGGTGTAGCCTCAGGTACAGGATTATTCCCAGGAGTAGGTGGCTGAGGATCAGGCACAACTCCTGCAGTATTAACATTCCCTGCTGCAGCTCTAGGAGGTCTCCCACGTCCACGTAGAGGCAGATTAGCACCATCTGCAGTTCCAGAAGTTTCAGCACCAGAGGAACCTCCCCCTATCCGAATTCCAGTACTTCTTTGAGACATAACTCTTAATATTAATATAAACATATCGGTTAACGCGGAAGCAAAAGAAACACAGAAAGAATTTTTCCTAATGATTTCCGGGTAAAACTAGACAAATTATAAGTGTGACTGAATCTTGTGGCTTTGATACCACTTTTGTCACGACCCAACCCAGGGGCCACGACCGGAGTCTAACCACATAAGCCTTAGAAACATTCATAACAGTCTAAGTGCAAAACAGTTCAATACTTATATAATCCTCAATCCTAGTTCAAATGCAAACCATCAATATAATCAAATCACAATAAAATCATTCGGAAAAATCTAAAGCAGACAAGTTCTACTTATTACACAAAAAGGGATTCGGATTCAATCCGCCCAAAAGTTCAATATCCGAAAATCTCTAAGCAGAAAGACTGATAAACACAAACGAAAAACCTGATCGACTTCGCCAATAAGAGAAAGAAGATAGACGAAGGCAATCACTGTAAACCTGCAAGACAATCTGTAAGGGTGTGAGCGCTTTATATAGACGCCCAGTAAGCCTATGAGAGGCAGAGAAACATCTAACAGTTATATAAGCAGTACATATAATACATTCACAAATTAAGCAATCAAGATGGTGTGTCGGGGTCACCAATCAGTAAACAGTACAGTATAATATCAGTCACATCCGCCCTTATAACTCCTCAGTACAGTACAGTAATCAATAATTAGGCATGTAGCCTCAGTAAACAGTATAGACATTAAGCCTCAGTAGCAGTATAGGCATTAAGCCTCAGTAACCTCTTTCTCCTTCATGACACACCATCACACAGCACAAGTAATATCAAATTCAATATTCTCACATAAATACAATCACATGCAAGTTTCTCTGTCTCCTAAAACATGCGAGGTTGATTTCAGAAGAATAGTCTAGTGAATATATAGAAAGGATAATATATTATAAGAAGAGTTTATATATATATAGGTTGTTAGCAAGTAGCACAACACAAACAGTTCAAATACACCCATAGAACTTACCTGGTCTAACAGTCAGCTAAGCAATCCGCCACCCTAAGTCTGAGGTGCTGCTGGACCACCGCCTAACCATTAACCATCAATTAACAACCACCCTTACAAATGTATGCAAGTGCAAATGGGAATGCATGACGTGAATACACGCAATTCAATAGTTTCCATAACAAGGTTAAACATTTTCGTCAACCAATCATAACTTAACTATCACAATACCACACCTTTAAACTTGCTTTCCAGAATATAAAATGTCATTAAAAGTCCTTACAATTTAAATTTATCAAATACCTTACTTAAATATTCAATATTCACAAAATACAATTTTACCGATAAACCTGAATAACGAGTGTCAACTTGTAAAATTCAAAACAATTAACCAGTATATGAAAAATTTATAATTTTTAACCAAAAGTTAATTTGATATCTGAAAAGCATCCTACCAAAATTTTATATTTTTTCGAGACTTAGAAGTCCCTCAACCAATTTTTATTCATAACAGTATACAGCTCACAAGGTATACTGACAGCAGTAGAAAGATCTAATTATTTCAAAAATATAACAACAGAAACATAACCCAACATATTTTTCTTGTAAATTAGACTTCCAGAACTTCAACATATATGAAAATCAAATCTAAAACATTTTTACACATTTTAATATGAATTTCGAAAGTTACAGATGATAAAATCGCATCTACAGTACAGTTCGTCAGACAACAGTAGTAAACTTGAATTTTCCAGAAATATACGATGCTCCAAAATCCCAACAATTATTTTTCTCATAAACTAGACTCAATTTCGAGCCATATATCCAAATTTTAGATTTTTATCATGTTCCAATATTTAATTAAAAATCGAGCAACATACAGCACTAACATCAAACTTCAGCAGAAAATTAAATCATCCAAAAACTCAAAGAAAACAATTAATTCGAAAACCCTAATACCCAAATCAATTCAATCAAACCCTAATTCAATACATTCATCAAATTTCAGAAACCAACATACTAGCCCAATCAATTAATTCAATACCAAAATCCCTCAAAACAATAAAAACCCCAAAACCTAACCTATTTTGTAAAAATCAATTTAATTAAATAATAATTCGAATTTAGCCAAATTAATTAAGAAAAATACGAACCCAATATGATACTAATATGAACTAATCAAATGGAAGTCGAAATAATGCAAAAAGAATCAAGAAAAATCTCAAAAATACCCAAAAACTCGAAAAACAGGTTGCTGGAACACTGACCAAAACGACCAGGCGAGCCGCGCCGCGCCAAGCAAAACGACGGGACACGAGACGCCGAACGATGAAGTCTCTGGCTCGCGCTTCACCGCCGAACGACTCTAGCCACCCGCCGAACGACACCACCTTCGTCACGCGCACAATGCCAAAACGACGGCCTCTGATTTTCTGCCCCCAAAACCTAATTTCTCCCCATTTTTTCAAAACATCCGAAAATAGAACACCAAAAACCTTACCCCATCTGACTTTAGGCCTATTTATAGGAAAATAACTCTTCAAAATTATAATTTTACCCCAATCTAATTTATTTTAATTAAAAACACCCCGAAACTATTTATTTTCATAAAAAAATATTACTCAAAACCACAAATTTCACAAAATCAACTCAAATTTATTTTTGACTTCAAACTTTAACCCAAAATAATTTATAATTATGTTTTACGCATAATAATACCCGAAAATACCGAAAACGACAAAAAATCCAAAAATGACGAAAATACCCTCGGCACCCAAAAATACAATATTATACTCAAAACGACCATCTCGTCGTCCTGAGTATCAAAAAGACATTCAAACCATAAAATTATGTTCAAACAACATATGATGGCACAAAATGACTAATTTACCCCTAGACTTAAAATCATTCAAAAACCAAAAGTTTTACAATATCATATTTCAATTTATATAAAATGATCTTCAATATTTTATTAGAATAAAATAAAAAATTTAAAGATTTTATTTTTATAAAATAAAATTTAAAGATTTTAACGAGACAAATATAAAAAATAAAGAGCTATGAATATAATTAATCTCTAAATATTGGGATTCTTAATTATTAGGATTTTGTCTGCTTTCTACATTTTTACCTCAAAGATATACATTTATTTTTTATTTTTTGTATAAATTAGAGTAGGGTAACTATTCTAATTAAGAGGCTCAGTGAAATTTTAATTATAATGTTGGTAACCTCTTTAATTAAAATTAAAAAGTAATTTTAATTGAAACAATTGATAATAAAAATACAAAAATATCCCCGAGTGATATTTATCAAATTTATATTTATATATATAATATTAAAATAAATAATACTGGCACAATACTATATTATATGTCTCATTCTCATTTTTTTAAATAGATTAAAATATTAAATTTATTATTATTTATTATAATAGATGATTAATTATTATAAATATTTATTTAGAGAATATATCTCATTTAATATTAATAATAGTTAGTTATCATCTAATAATATAAATTAAAATTTATATATTAAATTAAAAATAATTATATTAAATTTTATAAAATATTAATTTATTATATATTATAATAAATAATCAACTAAAAACCATTTAATTTTATTGTTGCTGTTGATTTTTTAATTTTATTTTTATTATAAAAATATAAATTTATAATGATAATATATGTGTCGCTCTCATTCTTTAAATGTATTAAAATATTAATTTTATTATTATTTATGATAATAGATAATTAATTAATTATTATAAATATTTATTTAAAAATTTAAATATAATTAAAATATTTTATTTGATACAGATAATAATTAATTATTTTAGATAGTTGAAATAAAATTAAAATATTTCATTTGATATTAATAATATAATAATTAATTATTATCTAATATAAATTAATTTTTTTATATTAAATAAAAAATAACTATATTAAATTTCAAATTAAATTTTATGAAATATTAAATTTATTATTTATTAAAATAAATAATAAATAATAAATTATTTAATTTTATTGGTACTGTTGATTTTTTAATTTTATTTTCTTATTATAAAAAAATACAAATTTACTATGATAGTTCTCATTTTTTAAATATATTATTATTTATTAAATTAATTAATTAATTAATATAAATATCTATTTTGAGAGGTCAAATAGGATTTAAATATTCTATTTATAACTGATAATAATTAGTTATTATCTAATAATATAAATTAAATTTTTTATATTAAATTACAATAGTTATATTACATTTTAAATTAAATTATGAAATATTAAATTAATTATTTATTAGAATAAATAATCAATTAAAATCATTTAATTTTATTGTTGCTGTTGATTTTTTAATTTTATTTACTTATTATGAAAAATATAAATTTATTTTATAATATATTTACTTTTATTATTTAATATTTGAAAAATATAAAAAACTAATTCCTGACATATATTAGATGAATAATGAATACATTTATTCAGTATATTAATACTAGTAAATAAAAAAATTAAAATTAAAATCGTAATTCGTTAACTATTATTTTTTAACATGATTAATATATAAAATTATTTTGCTCAAAATATATGAAAAAAAATTCTTTCTATTTTCATTTAAGATTAGCTTTCTGTTTTCTTTTTTATAACATTTATTAGATCATTGACTTTGCAAATAAGTAACAAGGATCTTACAATTTCAGTATTGGGAAAAATGGTTTGCCCATTTTATTGTGATTTCAATGGTTATAAGTTGTACATACTTAAGTAATTAGAGAACTTTGAAATTGATATTGAATCAATTTGGTTTATAATCAATAATAATGAATTAAGTATTTTGTGAATTAAGTACATGATTAATTGATTTGAAGAGCAGCATAGTTGTACAAGACAATAAAATGATCACAAATATTAAAATTTTATTATAGAAAACTTCAAACACATAGAATATAAATTCGGAAAATGTGGGTTAGCTTCATAGAAGTTTTTCTAAATTGAGATGGGATGCAAAAGATATTGACATTGACAACACTATTAATGAATCATAATTGTCATATTTTTATATTTTATATTTTATATTTTGATTTTTTTTCTATATTTTATTTTATTTATTTTTTATTTTTTTTATTTTATCATCACAAAAAATAACATAATTTTTTTAATAATACAACATAAGACAACCAAGTAACTGAATAAATTGGTTATGGATAAATTTTTTTATTTTTCTAAATATAATTATAATATTCTATTTGATATTGATTATTATTTAATTATATGAAAATATAAAAAATTATGATGAATAGCTTAAAAAAGGATGGTAGTGAATTTTTAAGAGATTATTCTCAGTTATGTATTTTAATATTATAAATTATTTGCTTATGTTTATTAATATATATTAATTGACTTTATTTATTTATAATTACGAATAAATAGTTATTTATTTAAAATTATCACAAAAATTTTAAAAATAAAAATATTTATAACATCGCATGAGATTTTTTATAATTTAGACTTTAAAATAACTTTCAGATCAAATCTATATTATTTTATTGCAAATAATAAAAATCTTATGAAACATACTTCATATGAATTACCCATTTAGAGAAATAATTCATAAACGATTCAATTTCAATATATATGACACCATGCCATTTATATTTGTTAATATATTATTCTTTCATCTCAAATTAATAGATATTTTTTTATTTTATAATATTTATGAGACATTAACTATTTTTATTAAAAATTATAGTCTATTATTAATATGGAATATATTCAATAAGTATAATTTAAAATAGTATAGTGAAAATTTTAACACAATTTTTTTGAGCCTTGATTTTAACACATTAATTAATTCATTAAAATAGTGAGTGAATTATAATTTGAGACAAATAAAAAAATATATTTATTAATTTGAGATATAAAGAATAGTTGCAGTGTAAATATTAACAAATTTAAATAAATAAATAAATATTAATTTTTATTATTTAATAAAATATATATTTATTATTAAATTATATTTTAGTGTGTGATAAATTATGTATTTATTTATTTTAATTTTTAGCATGACAATGGGAAATATGCTGAATTTATTGTGACACCGTATATTTAGACTATAAATTCTGATGTCATATGAATAAATTATTCTAACACGTAGAATGATTAGAAAGCAACTACTAGCTGACACGGAGTATCTAACGTGTCATCAGTACCAATCCTATGCAGCCTCTGTAACCCCAAGTCTTTGCCACGTCAGCCGAATCCACCGTCAATTCACTTCTCCTTCTTTTCGCAGCTGCGCGGCTTACACACACGACAGCTCTTTCTTATTAGACGAAAAAATGACACAAAAAAAAAAAGGTGGGCCGCTTATTCTTCTCTAAATAATACACCGAAGGCCTTGTTTGATTTGTGATTCTTAGATAATTAATTTTAATTAATTTGATTTTTTAATTCCAGTTCAATTTTAAATATAAATAAATTTTTATTAATAGGTTAAAATGTATTTTTATAAAATATAAATAAAATTATATAATTTTATAAATTCAAATATATTTTAGTAATAAATACATCTCTTCAAAATAAATTCAGGTTCAAGTCTTTTTTTTTAATTAAAAAAGTTCGATCCTCAAAAATCGTTTTTGGAATGTCGAATCTCTGACCTCTCCATGGAGAATAACATCAGGTAGCCACTGAGCTAACTTCAGTGGTTGTTGAAATCTTCTTTTATAATACTAAAATAATTATATAATTTTAGTTCAATTATTTTTTACCTAATTAGACTCACAAAAATTGAACAAAATAATTTATTTTCTATAAAGCTTTTCGTTTAATTGATTAGTTATTCTTTAATGTTCATAGTTAACGTGCTAATTTTAGATTTTTACATAGACAAAGAGAGCTAATTAATTGAAAATGACATACATTTTAGAATGTGATCTTCATGAAATTTAATGAAGGTTTAATACCTAATTCCAATGGTTAAGTTACTGCACTATTATTTTATTTTATTTTTTGATAAATTATACATATAGAGAGGGAAAATATTCAGAGAATTCAAACTCTAAATCTAGGTAGAAACAACACACGCTCCTAACCATCATGTTACACCTTGATGGTTGCACTATTATTTTATTACTCTCCTTCAAAATGATATTTTTTTATTTGTTATAAATTATAATTTACTTATAATTTTAATAAATTAATAATATATTTAATCTCTATTATAGTTATATTTAATATTACTCGTTAAAAATATTTAATTAATATATCTTATATTAAATTAAATTTATATTTTTAACAAAATAATTATTTTGTAATTATTATACAATAGAATATTTATCTATTAAATAAGATGGAAAGAGTAATATTTTGAATTATAAGATTTAATTTCTAATGGCCATAAACTTTTTGAGTTTAATTGTAACTATCTCACAAATCTTAAGGTTTTTGATTAATATCTATATATATTTATATTTTAAGAAACGATTACAATTCAAACGCACAAATAATTTGATTTAGCCATAAAAAAAATATTATATCATGTTTTTATTTACCCTATTTCTTTAATAAAATTCAATGACAACTTCTAGTTTTATTTGTAAATTATGTTTTAATTGAAAAACATTAAAATTTTTAAAAATTTATATTTATTAAATTCGCAAGATAATAAATTAAATATGATATAAAAAATTTAATATTTTTAAATAATTTTTAAGTGATCATTTTATTTTGTGAAAATATATTAAATGGATATTTTTATATTAAGAATATCCTATATAAAAATTCAGTGTTTTTTATAATTTTTTGACGAAAATAATTTATTTTTGATTAAATAAGATGAAATGAACTTAAAATCATTTAAAAATTGATTATATTTATAAAACAAGAAATAAAAAAAAAAAAGGAAAAAAGAAGAAGAAAAGGCAAAGCCAAACACACCTCAGCAAGTCCCCTTTCTCCCTCCCACTCTCTCTCTCATTCCAGCCCGATTCCTGTGATTGAGTGTCTCTCTACCTCAGTTGCTCCGTTGGGCTTCCAATTGTAGGCCACCTGCCTCTTTATTTCCTCGCGGCAGCTAACAAACAATGCCTTCTTCGTTAATCTCAAAGCTCTCCATTTTCGCTATAAAATCGCCTCCATTTTTCCTCTCATAAACAACGACACTTTATCTCTTTTAGCTTTTCTCTGCTTCCAAATTCATGGCTCCTCCGATCAAAATTAAAAAATCGCCGAATCCGACGGCTCAAACTCTTTCCAGTACGACGTCGTCTCAAGAAGCGCGTCTTCTTGTCCGTGAAACGTTGCGTATTAGTGCTAATTTGGCTTCTGCTCCACCTTCAGCTCCGGTTCCTCCTACATTGTCTCAGACTCAGGCTTCTTTTGTTTCTCTTCCGCCTCAGTCCGTTTCTTTGATTGATAATAGTAGGAGATTAGGTCTTGTCGAAAATGAGTTAATTGATTCCAGTTTGAGGTTGATCTGTTGTGAGGAAATTGATGGCCGGAGGTGGAAGTACGTGGCGGAAAAAGACGGCGTTGGACGTTTTAAGAAGAATTCGATTCGTGCTGTCGGTTTGCAGACACCGCAAGCTCCTGTTGAGGTCAGTGGACGCACGCACGTTTTTTGAGTTTTTATTTTGAATTTTCTGATCTTTTTTTTAAATTTGCTCAATCTTTAATATTTAATGCACATTTTGAATCTTGAATTTTAGTTATGGATATAATTGGATTGGAACTTTTGCGCATAGTTGTGGTTCTGAGCTCAGATTTTTTTTTTTGAATTTATGATGCAGGAATTAATGTCGTTTATAAGATCCTATGTAGTTCCTGAAGGTTTTCCTGATAGTGTTATTCCTTCTTATGTGCCATATATGACTTGGAGAGCTTTGAAGGTATTCTTTTTAATACTGGTTTTCAGAGAACTAACAAACTTTTCTTTGAATTAATTGAATGCGCCGTCTAATTTTATTCCTTCCAGTACTTCTTGATTACTTGTTGTGATTGAATGACATATTAGCTATTAACATTTTGTTTTAGCACTTCTTTGGCGGAGCAATGGGCGTTTTCACAACAAAAACCCTTTTGAGTTCAGTTGGAGTATCTAAAAGCAAAGCTATTCCCGGTGCTGTCGCTATCAATTGGATTCTAAAGGTAAGAAAGAATAATCATTTGACTTTTTTTTCCAGAGCAGGTTGTAATTCTTGCGTTTACATTTATTTTCATTTCTATTAGTTCTCTATTTTTATTACAGAAAGATTTTGCGCGGTTCATTATAAGTTATAACATGCATTGCCATTATGGTTGAAGTTCCATTGTTTTTGCACAACTATGGCAGCATTATTTCCGTCTGTATACCTTTCGTGCATTGGAGATTTCCTTTCATCTTTCTTAATAAAACGACTATGTTCATACATGGCTTTTTGAGTCTGTCATTTGAAGGCATTGCATTGAAAGTCTATTGATTTCCATCCCTCTGTTGTTAAGCAGCAGTGTCTGGGTTCCCTAATTGACTTAGCTTAGAAGATATTGTGGTTGCAAATACAGAGATGGATTTATGTCTATAATCCAGTTATATTGCTTCTAGGAGCAACTTCTTTGGAATAACAAGCTTACGTATAGGGAATTTTTCTTTTGGGTTATTTTCAAATAATGGCCTAAAAATTTACCTAATGGTTAATATGCCAACATAAAGATGAGTTGTAGATATTAGACTACTAATTTGTTTGCAAGTCTGTTTAATTTCTTGGTATATGTGTTAATTTTAAATTGAAGTGGATTTAGATGGAATTACCTTAATTCCAACGAATAAGTTTAGGTTACAATTGGTTACTTAAAAATTTAAGCTTTAATTGGAGAAATTTCAGTTCTTCTTCTTCTTCTTCTTTTATTTTTTATTTTTTATTTTTTTTTTGTGATTAACCACCTCCCTCTCCTTCCCACTAGGCTTAGGGTAGAATTTCTAAGTTTGCTTTGTGCTTAACTGTTTGATTATATTGGGAACCGGCTGCCTTGCGACGTTTTAGATTTACTTTGTTTCATTGACTATTACTTAAAAGAAAAATGGAAGAGAAAAATGTGAATTGATTTAATCCTAATTCTTAATGAATATTTTTCTTGGCCTACTTGTTTGTTTCTAATGTGAAAACTAGAGAGCCTTAGAAACATAGACAGAAGTATTATAGCACTTGGAGGGCAATAGATGTAAACTTTAATCTAGATGAATCGATCATGTATGCTATGTGCTTCTTTAGTGCTCTTCAACTTTTTAAACTAGTTTTATGTCATTGCTATTTTTAGGAATGATGCTGGTATAGAAAGAGGAATATCAGCATGTATGCTTTTCAACTTTGTGTATTCTAAGTTCATTATTGGAATTTTGTGGTATTACCATCCATAAATGACTTATAGGCATTGAAAAGAAAATGTCTCACAGCTCAAATTATTTGCAATTAACTCATTTGTTGATGTCTGACAATGACAAAGTATACTTTGGTGATGAGTATCGGACTTGAAAATTGTGTTTTAGAGTTCCAGTTATATTTGAAAGGAAATGCTGCTTTTAAACCTTGGGAAGAAGGGTTTAAATGATTATTTTTGTTCAGAAGTGTTGAAAGGATAATAAAGGATTACAAGTATTACATGTTTGGTTCGCTAATCAAGAACACAAAAGAAATACTATAATTATTTTACAAGTATACTCATTCAAACCATATGTGTAAATAAACCTAATATTTATGACCTTAACCTAGATTTCTCATATAATCCTTTCTGAAGAGTCAAATGTTATTTATAATTTTAACTTTGAGTTCCTAATTATCTACCATCATATAAATGTTATATAATATAATATAGGGTTGAGCAAAATTGTTCGAACCCTGATTCGACCACAATCCAACCAATCGACCGACTATGTCAGTTTAAACTGGTTGAGTTGGTCGGTTTCAGTTTATGCATTTATTAGTAAATCCGACCAAATCCAATCGAATCGACCAATAATGGTTGGTTTTTAAAAATTAATTTTTTCGACTGATTAATAGTGGTTGGGTTGGTCAACTTCTAAAATCCGACCAACCCGAGCGGTGCACACCCCTAATGTAATAGGTTGTGGTTTAACAAAAGCAAAGGAATAACTTCTGTTTTAGACCCGTGAATGCAAATAATAGCTTAAACTATGAAAAATTATGGATGAGATAAAATTACATGTAATTAAAATGGAAAAGGAGAAGAAAAATCTATTTCACCCCCTTGAATGAGTTGCCAACAATGAAAAATGGCTTCAAAAAGAATATTGGAATATGGGCAGCAATGAAAAGCAAAGGTTGGTCAACTCCTAAAATTAATTTTTCCAACCGATTAATAGTAGTCGGGTTGACCGACTCATAAAATCCGACCAACCTAACCGATGCACATCCCTAATATAATAGGTTGTGGTTTAACAAAAACAAAGGAATAACTTCTGTTCTAGACCCGTGAATGCAAATAATAGCCTAAACTATGAAAAATTATGGATGAGATAAAATTGCATGCAAGTAAAATGGAAAAGGAGAAGAAAAATCTATTTCACCCCTTGAATGAGTTGCCAACAATGAAGAATGGCTTCAAAAAGAATATTGGAATATGGGCAGCAATGAAAAGCAAAGGTTGTAAGGTTTTATTGTCAAAATGTTTTATTCTGAAAATCAAGGATAAATAGAATTATTAAAAAGTTCTTATTAATAATGAAGGCATATTACTTATTCCCTCAACTTTGAAAGGAGATCAGGTTTGAGGGGATAACTAATTCCTCTTTAACTTTTACTTTTCACCTTCATTGAACATACAAACGCGCCATAATTCTTTTCCCTTCTTTTCTTCTCCATCCCTTCTAGTACTTCAGTCCAGACCAACTGAAAAGGTGGTATCTGTATTTGCAGGACGGTGCTGGGCGTGTTGGAAAAATGCTTTTTGCTCGACAAGGAAAGAAATTTGATTGTGATCTAAAGCAGGTAAATTAATACCAGTTTTTGGACAAGTTTGCTGTTAGTACTTGGTGGACATTTTCTGACATCCAATGCATTATAGCTGCGATTTGCAGGTGATCTTCTCATGGAATTGGGTGCTGGAGTGGAGTTGGCAACTGCAGCTGTCCCACACCTTTTTCTTCCCTTGGCTTGTGCTGCTAATTTGGCAAAGGTTTACTTATTCATTCATCTACTTTTTGTAATTACTTTATTGCAAATGTATGCACTTATGAGCCAGTTCTACAGCCTCATGTTCTTTGCTGCTTAAATTTAGAATGTTGCAGCTGTAACATCAACATCAACTCGAACACCAATTTACAAGGCCTTTGCTAAAGGAGAAAACATTGGGGATGTTACTGCAAAAGGAGAATGTGTTGGCAATCTTGCAGATTTGGTATGTTCGGCCCCCTGAGCTTATGAAGTTCATGTTACCATGTAGAAGAATAGATATGGTTATTAAATAAAATGATTTTCCTGGATTGAATTTAGAACTAGAGTAAACACATTTTCTTTTATTGTCTTTCTTGAATGCACAAACATATACTTTATGGATATGGGGAACAGTGTTAGTTAAAAAAAGTTGGTGCTTTTTACATTGGTTGATCGTTTGAATATGGACTTGAGGGGTTAATTTTCCACATCATAGAAGCAGTTGTGAGCTTATCTGAAATCTAAGTTTATATTATTTGCATTATATGAATTGCTACTTTTGCGCAGAAGGGGAGCCTTGGCGCAGCGGTAAGTGTTGTCGCCGTGTGACCTGAGGTCACGGGTTCGAGTCGTGGAAACGGCCTCTTGCAATTAATTGCAAGGGAAGGCCGCGTACAAAGATCCAATGGGTCCGACCATTCCCCGGATCCCGCTCATTGCGGGAGCATTCGTGCACCGGGCTGCCCTTTATATGAATTGCTACTTTTGTCTTTTGTCTTGCGTTATTGTAAATAGTAAAGTAAGAGGGAGCTTATGGTTTTTGTGTATATTTAATGATATTACATATATCATAATGCTATTTATTGATGGCTGATAATACTCATGAGTATTAAATTGCCATGTTAATTTCAACCTGACACATGCTCATGTTGTATGTGTACTATATATATTCTGCTACATTGTAATTTCAGTTGATAATAATGTACATCGTCTTTTGCCTTGTGAAGCTTGGAACAGGCCTTAGCATAATGCTTGCTAAAAGAAATCCTAGCTTGTTTACAACATTTGCCTTCCTTTCATGCGGCTATGTTCTCAGCTCTTACCAAGAGGTTAGAGACTGTTGAAATGCTAATAGAGGATTTGGACATTTCCACTGATTTTACCGAGTGTAGGTGTGTCTGTTATGCTAACAGCCTTGTTGTGTTTCTTGCAGGTAAAATCTGTTGTGTTGCACACCTTGAACCGGGCAAGATTCAGTGTGGCAGTGGATTCTTTTCTCAAGACAGGTTAGATAAAGTGCTCTGCTAGCTCACACAACACTATCATTATGATTTCTTTTGTTAAACATCTCTGATTGCCGGTCGATTTTCTTGATGTTTTTTATCAAGTTCAATATATGAGATGTATTTATTCATATATACATATTCTGCTTGTATAAATCTGTAGGGAGATTGCCCTCATTGCAAGAAGGGAATATGAAGGAAAACATATTCAACTTTCCATGGTTGAAGGAGGGACCTATTGTTCTAGGTATGTACACAATAACATGGATCATATCTTTCATGGTTATGATTTGTCATGAACTGCTAGTTCCTGAGTTCATTCCTATGTTTGTTCCCACTGTTTGCAGGACCAAGATTTAAAGAGGCATTTCAAGACCCGTGTGCATATCTTGCACTAGAACCTCTATTCGAGGTATGCATCTTTCTAAGTAGAAACAGATTTTCAAGCAGGGAAATCTCTTTCCTATATATATATATATATATATAATCATATATCTAACATTTTTTTTTGTTGATGACAGAAAGAGAGATATATAGTGACATACAATCCAGTAAAGGATAAGATTTATGCATTGCTCAAGGATCAGGCAAAGGCAGATGACATTCTAAAAGCAGCATTCCATGTGAGATATAACTTCATTATGTTGTACACTTGTTAACTATCGAGTTCTTTCAATCTGTGAAAGTTGTAAGATGTTTATCTTGTATTACAGGCTCATGTGCTTTTGCATTTCATACAATCGTCAACTAGCAGTCACGCTTCATCATGGAAGCAACGAGAATCTTGTCATTCTAACTACATTCTCTCAGCTAATGATCTTGAGGCTCATATTGCTGAGTCATGCAAAATGGTCTCAACTTTGTATGGTCCTTTTAAAAATAAAGCTGCGGAGCAGGTAAATGAAAGTTGCTGTTCTTATTTTCCTTTCTTAATGATGTGCATGAATAATTGTATGTTATTGATTTTAGATTTCCTTGGTCATAAATTAGGAAAAATTGACAATTTATATGCTTAAAAAGAATTATAGAATTGCATTTTTTTAAAAAAAAAAATTATCATGGCTTTGTTATAAGCCATTTCCAACTTAGACGCATTAGTGTGTAATGAAGAGATGTCATAGTGACTGCATTCTCTTAAAATTGTTATGTCAATGGCAATGAGGTTCAAATTCCAAATATTGGGCTGTTAAAACTTGATCTATTGACTACCTTAAATGTTTGCCTTATAACTGCATTCGTTATTTTTCTTTTACTGCAAAGTTGTTCAGGTTCTGTGATCAGAACTTTAGATGGCCATCTTTGAATCTGTCTCGAAATTTTTTTTAAGGCAAATCCTGTAAGGATTATGGTAGAGTGTACACTGAATTAGTACACTCAGCTGATGATATGTAGTTTTTGCTAAATATCAAGGTACGACTCTGCTCTACTTACATCCTATTGATTTTCTTATAGGGTTGGAGGATGTCAGACTCGCTTCTTAATCCAGGCCGACCCAGGCTTGTACCAACTTGTTAAATGGGAAGCATACTCTTGAAACTTCTTTGCACTGAATCAGGAGCTGACCTGACAAGTGCCCAATAGGCCAAACTGCATTTGATCCTCTGGGCATGTCAATCATCAACTGTTCAAAACATAGACATAAAAAAGCAGCTAACAACTACACTGATGGGCCATGGGAACCATGGGTCATTAAGATGGTCAGTTCTCTCTGTTAAACGCTCAGATACTTATTGTTGTTCGCAATCTCTGCTCCTTCACATGCACTTGAAGGTAGCAAACAGTTTTGAGTTGTATTAGGGAAGCATTTAGTATGACACAACCGGAAGTTGCATTACTATTATAGTACATATCCAAAACAGTTTTAGGTTCTCTTTTTTTTTTTTTTTCTTTTAGAAAATTTCTTATACCGAGCCGTCTTTCTTTGTTTTTATGGGCTTCCTTTTTTTTTTTTAAATTAAGTTTTTCGCGTTATTTTGGTAGCTAACTTTAATGTACAGGTTGTGTAGAAAAATACACTGAAATGCCTTTAAATATATACAAAATTTCCATTTGGCTATTGTTTGATGGTTGAATAATTGATCCAAAAAATCCAAGGGGGGATCTGAAAACACGCGGCTACCTATTCTCCTCTTCGTGATGTGCTCAGTGGCTTCAAGCTATAGCCACTAGTCTCTATCTGCAACTAAGGGGGGCATCAAAACCATTCAACAACTGCTACAGCTTCTGCTTGTTCTGCATCCATCAACTCTTTCATCTTCCTGTTTAATTTGACTTTACATGGTGTCACAGTGAAAGCAAATGGCTTGTGCTATCTGGCTTAACAGTTGTAAAGGTGGTTTTATTTTCAACAGCAGCAAGATACTAAAGATACATCATATATTTGATTACATTACAGGCCGTCAAATATACTATAGTTTAGACGAAACCTTTCATATAGTGTATCACAAGTGTGTGTGTGAGAGAGCTGGATAGAAGTTTCAGTTTCTCGCATTGGTAAAGTTTCTCTTTTTACATCGATAAGATAGATTGTGTGCTTAGAAAATATATCAAGTAACATATTATATGTCTAGTCTCTTATCTCTGTGTGATTTTTTCTTAAATGAAAAATATATAAAAATATATTTTCAGTTTAATTTAAAATAAAATATTTTTAAAATTTTTAACAAATATAAAATATCTAAATTTTTTTTAAAGGTATCTATTAAAACATGTTTTCAACTAAAAGCCCAAATTTCCTCTTTCGCAGAAGATAGGGTTAAAGCTATTAAGAGATGACGTTAGACAAATGGCCTTGAATAATTTATTGGGATTACCCTAAAAAATGAAAATAATTTTAAAAATATTTTCTTTTTAATTTTAATTTTAAAAATATTTTTTTTCAGCTTTTAATTTTAAAAATATTTATTTTTAGAGATATATTTTTAGTATATATTTAATATATTAAAGATAGATTCTATTTTTAAAGGTATTTATTGAATATACATTTAATATATTAAAAATATAAAATATTTAAAAAAAATTAAAATATGTAAATTTAAAATATATATTGTAAATTACACACCTGTCCAAATTCAATAATATCTTACAAAATTTGGATCCTATCGCATTTAATTTTTTACACTGAAATACAATATTATAAAATACATGGGAAGGGAAGGGAAGGGAAGGGAAGGGAGGGGAGAGGGGATGTGATCAGCTCAATAACAGTAAGGTACATTAAATATTTTACACAGAGCATATTAAATATTGTTCAGAAGATAAATGCTCCAAAATTAATTAGCCCTCTTAAATGAGGAGAGGAGTTTTACTTTATTTTTATCTATATACTTTTTTAGATAGAAGAAAAACCCTTTCCCAACCCTGACTTGATAATATTATTTTTTTTATAAAATAATTTGTTGATATATATATATTTCTTCCTTTCGAATTAATGAACACTTTTTTTATTTTATAAAAATTAATAAAAAAAATTAATTATTGTAATAAAAAAATAAATTTATATGTATTTTTTATAATATCTTATTTTATTATGAGATATTT
This sequence comes from Garcia nutans, assembly GCA_947685225.1. NCBI lineage: Eukaryota > Viridiplantae > Streptophyta > Magnoliopsida > Malpighiales > Euphorbiaceae > Garcia > Garcia nutans. The sequence continues at coordinate 432,853 of CANTUV010000075.1, forward strand.
TTGGTAAATAACATTAAATACATTTATAATAAAAATTTTAATACATTAAAATAATTTATTAAAATAATAAATAAATTATAATTTGGAATAAATGATAAATATATGTGAAATGAGAAAAATATTATTTTTAAATATTAATTTTATTTTTTTTATTTTTTTATTGTAATTCTATGTAAAAAGATACACACCCTTTTATTTTCATCAATAGGCAATAATAAATATCGATTAAAATAAATATAATTTTTCTACAAATAAAAAAAACTTAATGTGGTTTGAGAATTGAAAATTTAAAATTATGGGGTCCCCTACCCTCTCTCTCTGTTTGGTTTTCAAGGGTAGCAGATGGGCAGCTGGAAACATAGATCTTTTTTTAAAAAAAATATATAAATTTATTAAATTATGGATTATCAGTTTCAGAAGAGATAGGCATAGCTGATATGTGTTGTTATTTTCATGGTTACTAATTATTATTATTATTATTATTATTATTATTATTATTATTATTATTATTATTATTATTATTATTATTATTATTATCAGAAACAGCATCTTTAGAAGAATAAAACTATGGTTTGAAGAAAATTTAATAAAGTCTTTCTGAATTTTTTTTTTCCAGAAATTGAATTAATTCTGTCTTCAGCCTTCCATTTCCATCTGATAATTAATTAACACTGCTAACATACAAAGCCTATTAGGTCATTTGATTTGGTCATAGGCTGTAACTATATTTATAATTATGAAATTATTTACAAGGAAATGGAAATTTATTTGTTTTTTTAACTCAAAATTAATATTATTTTCTAAACAGGTTTATCTCTGATTTTGAATGAAATTAATTTCATTTCTTAATTTTATTTAAAGAACTCGACTGAGCAACTAATTAATTAATTTGACATCTTCATAATGAGCATCAAATCATATAGAAAATTAATCCTATATATCATCATCAATTTATATAGAAGATTATGGGTATGCAAAGAAAATAAAAAAAAAATTAAAGATTAATTGGAATATGAAAATCAATCTATAAAAATAACTATTTCAATTGATTCATTCAATTAAGAGTTTTATTAAAATTGTATGTATATATGTATATATAATTTTAAACAAAGATATTCTTGTAAAATGATTTTTTTATTAGAAGTACTTTCAAAATCTTATTTAAATTTTTTTGGGGGGCTCCAAGTTAACAAATCTTGTGTTAAATAGCTAATTTCCAAATTATTTTTTATTTTTTTAAGATAGAAAAAAAAATCAAATATAAATTTATTATTTAAATTATATATGTACACTTATCATTAAACTAATTATCATTAAATTGTATTTTGGTTTACTAATATGCAAATTTTTCTTAACCCTTCAGAGTGATTTGAGTTTGAGGAATGATTTATATTATATAGAGAGGACCTAGATAATTAATTACTTTTCTATATATTATATAGTAATATTATATTAAATTTCAATATATATATATAGATAGGCAGCTGAGTACATTAAATGTGACTGTCTTCTCCTAGCAAAATATAAATGCCATAACCTAAAAAAAACAAACAATTGGGATGGACTGTCTCTTGGCAATGGCTTGCACTATACAGACTAATCCAACACTTTCTTCCTACTTTTAAGAATCCAAAGTTTTTGGGAGACAAACTAACATATTTCAAATTCTTACCTTCTTATTATAATTTTTAGTTATTATATAAGGTTATTTCAAAATATCATTATTTAAAATTTTTCAAAATTAAATTTTTAGTTTCATTAACTCCAATTCTAATACAAACTTGAGATGTGTCAAATATGTTCTTAATTGAACTCTTCTGATTACAAATTTATAATAATAGAGTCTGTAATAACAAAAATATACATATTATTTAGCTGAAAAGATATAAAAATATAAAAATGAAGAAAATAATTAAATCCCTAATATTTTTCACATATATAAACAAATGCGCACAAAATAATAAATTAATATTGAAGTACATTTAGGATGTTAAATAAGCATACCCACTAACAAGTTTAATCTAAATATATGATAATTAGTATCATTTAATTTTCTTAATTAAATATGGAAAAAAATAATACAAATTCATGCATGCATATATATAGAGAGAGATATTATGATCAGAGGAGAGGAGAGAAGGAAATTTCAATTTAATTAAATCCATGGCCATTTATATACCAAAATGGATTGGAAAAAAACAAACTCATGCACCCTCATTTATATATAATAAAACCTAAAGAAACTCTACCAAACCCATGATTTTGACTAAACTACATTACATGATCACCAATATTATTATAAATTTGAAGAGAACTCATCAAAAGAAACATACCAAAGAAGAAGAAACATATATATAATAGCAACAATCATAATATAAAAGGAAAAAGACTAATAAAACAAAAAAGAGAGTAATTAAAATTACTTTTTACCAAAATAATTTAGTTCTAATAAATAAAACCACAAACTATATGGAAATTATGAAGTAGTAGAAGTAGTAATATTATTATTAGTAGTAGTGGAAGAGAAAATATTAATAGGATTATTGATATTTTTCTTGGCTAAATTATGCTTGTTGTTGTGCATCCAAACCTTAAGTACTCTTCTTTTGACTCCAATTTCTTCACAGAATTGTTGCACAACAGCTTCTTGTTTTTGTATTTTCCACCCAACTTTTTCAGCAAAGTTCAGCATTTTCTCCTTCTGCTCCTGTGTAAACTTTGTCCTAAACCTTTTCCTCACAAGCTGAGGAGCTCTACTTCCCATAACATGATGAACCCCACCACCATCTTCTTGTTCATCTGACTCTGAAGGTAAGGATCCCATGTTGTATGACATTATCATCTGTTGGAGGGGCATTCCACCTCCTCTTGAGGGTACAAGTGTTCCTGTTCCGGTTGGGTACCCTAAAGCTTCAGGTGTTGCTGCTAAAATGTTTTTGTGAGGACCCAAAATGAGTTTTCTTCCAACTCTACTGAAATGCGGGTAACAATCACAAGAATTATTAAGATTGTGTTGTTGTTGTTGTTGTTCTCCTTCTACTTCTTTTCTATGGAAATTTCTATGACAATTACAAACTGAACAAGTGAGAGCTTCTATGCTACCTTCTTCGCCACTTGGCATAAATTCACCACATCCATCGGTAGCATTGCCTCCCATAGCAGCTGCATGGTTCTTCAGACATTCTCTATATTTTACCATTTTCTTGAAAAGAACTTGATTATGGTCCTGATCTAAGGACATTGAAGAGGAATTAGGACCATTATTATTATTGTTTGATGGTACTTGGGAAGTTGGAGAATGAATGATGTGATTATGGGGTGCAGATGGATGATGATGATGATGGATCATGTGCCCATGTCCATAACTACTGTTTATTGGAATTGGGATTTCTCCTTCATGGCTTGAAAGTTCCATTATTTTCTTTCTTGGTTGTTTGTTTGGAGACCAAAAGAGGAAAACAGGGAAGACAATTAACTCAAGATAGAGAAAGGAAGAGAGAGGACTAAATGATTAAAATTAAAAGTTAATTTTCTTTGACTTAAGTTTTTTTTGTCAATTGTCTACTTTTTTAGAAGCAAAAACAACTATAGCTCATGTATAATTCTTGACATAATTTTTCTAGAAAAAAACCTTAAAAAAGAGTTTGAAGAAAGAGATGGAACAATGAAAAAAAGAAAACAAAGAATGACCCACCTTAAAGAATTGAAAACAAGAAGAGAGCTTGGAACAAATGTTTAAGGTAATTGAGGAGTAACAGTTGCTAAGAAAGAGCCAATCTTTTTGTTTTTCTTAACATCAAAAGCTCAAAGGAAACAAAAGAGTTATGAATGAACTAAGACCAGCAAACAAAGGTCAGCTTAGAAGGGAAAAAAAAAAAGAAAAAAGAAGGCAAAAATTTCAGTAATAATATAAACAGGAGCTGGCAATCAGAGCAGACCAATATAATAAGCAAAAGAATATAACTTTATCTCTCTGCACATTTCCATCTCTCTATTTCTTGAAAGTGAGAGAGAGAAACAAAGAAACAAAAAGAGAGAGAGAGAAAGAGAGAGTCAACACACTTATAACAACTTCCCTAAAAGAAAATGATAGATGAAGAAGAGAGAACTAAGAGCTTAGAGCTAGCTACTATGGCTAATAATTAATAAATAAAACCCAAAAAAAAAAAAGAAATAAAAAAGAAGAAAGAAACCCTTTCTTTGTTTCAAGAAATTGGAAATGCCTTAATCAAGAAAAGATCAAGAAACCCCTGTTGAGATGTTGAACTTAAACACTTTCCATAGTGGGTTTGAAGAAAGAATGGAGAAATTGGATTGTTGAAGAAGAAGAAGAGGCGAGAACAAGAGAGTATAAGAGAGAGTTTTGCAGGTGGTTAATTTTGGCTAGTGAAGCAAGCACTAAACAAGGAGCTTATAGTAGGGTTCAGGACCAAAAAAGCAGAGAGAGAGAGTGAAAAAAAAGGGAAAAAAAGTAAAAGATAAAAATAAAATATTTACGCAAATAGAGATCAGTGTGTGTAAAAAAAGGTGGGGTGTGCTTCTTTGCTTTGCTTGCACTATCAGGCATCAAATATTTACGCAAATAGAGATCAGTGTGTGCCAGAGAGAGTGGAAAGAGAGAGAGAAGCAAAAACTCACAAAAAGAATTTATGAAAAATCAAGAAATTAGCTTCAATATTAATATAATTTTTTATTAGAAAAAAATTGAAAACATTTTTGGGTGGAAATTTTTTCCCATAATTATTTGACTACCATTTCTCCTCTTTCATTCACCTTTTTTTTATATTAATTGAATGGTTTTATATGGAAATTTATGTGCTTTTTTAATTCTTTTATTTTTTCTATTTTTTTCTTCTTAATTGTAAAGAAGAAGAAATTTAAAAAAAAAGACTCATCATAACGAAATTGAGTAAGACGATTTAGGGTTTTATTATAAGATAAATACTCAACGACTTTCAATTATCTTTAGAATTTTGTAATTTTGATTGTTATTATTATTATAATATTATGATCTCCATCTAAGTTTCTATGAGCTTGCACTTATTTCACTATCTTAATTAATACAACTATATCATTAATTTGGAGAAGTGGATGGTTTCATGCAATTCATGTGAATTCATGCATGATTTCTATTTCAAAAACATAGAATATATTATTTCATATGATATTTTAAATCAAATTAATTGAATATATATATCACATTGATGATTTTCTGTAATAAAGCCAAAAAATTTAATTTTTACATTCTTTTTTTATTATTTATGGGATTATTATTATTATTATTATTATTGGGGTTTTATAAAAAAGAAGAAGAAAAACACCAAAACACTATGAATGAGCAAAAAAACTGAAAATCAACCGATCTGACCGTCACTTGATTGACCACGTCGATTTAAACAGATTAAATTTATCAATTTTGATTTATATATTTATTAAAAAAATCGATCGAGTATGATAAAAATTCGATCAAATCGATCGAACAGATTATTATTGATTAATTTTTAAATTTTTTTTTAACCTCTATTAAATGGCCAAATTAGTTAAGTCTTAAAATCCGAACAATAAGCTATACCGACAAAGCACCATTAGACATTTCTTAAAAAGTAAAAGAAAGTGATAATTTAGGTCTTTGGCTGAGAGTAGAAAGCTTATATAGGTAGTGTGTTTTGCTTCAGAGGCCAGACTTACTGTTGATGGAAACAGTAATCAAGTTTTTTTTATAAATTTTTTATTTTAATTTTCAAATATTTATTAATTAGTAATTAAATTAATATAAATAAAAAATTAGATGAATATTCACTTGTTAACGCGGTATGTAGTGTCATAAAAAAGGACTCAAAGTGACAATGATGTTCCCTTAGAATACTGAGGACGTTTGCATTTCTTTCAGACTCATCACATGGAAGGTTGGAGAGAGAAAGTGATTCAAATTTCTAATTTAATTGTTGTTTTAAATTTGAAAGAGATATATATTAATTACTTGGTGTATATATGAATTATATATATATATATATGTATTATTGAAACAAATTAAATCTAGCTACGTTGCATACCTAAAATTATATTTTCCTATATTTAATAATCAATATATATGAATTAAAAAATAAATTAAAAATATTTAATTTTTTCTCTCTTGTATCAAATAATTCTTTTTAAAAATGCAACTTATATACAATTTATATAAATCATAATATATAAAATCTTTAATTATTTTTTTGTTGACCTTTTTTTATCTGAATTTTTTTTGTTGACCCATAGATAACAAAATTATTTCACATTTTTATATTGATATTAAAATTTATCAAAATATGATATTTAAATTTAATAATAATAATAATGTCGAGTATATTAAAATAATTTAAATAGTAAATTAAATAAAAAATAAAATAATAACTTGTTTAAAATTTAGTGTAGAAATAATTTTTTTTTATTAAGACACCTGTACATTTGTATATGCTATATTTCAATTGCTTAATCCATAATTATTTTATTTCATATATATATATATATATATTATTACCATGAAATATTTTTATGGATTGTAATAATAATGAACTATAAATGAAAGAAAAATTAACTTTATTTTAATGTACAAAATGATAAATATTTATCTATGGTGTATTATTAAAAAGAAAAGATTCAAAGTACATCTATATATGCATATTTATATAAATATAGAAAAAGAAAAGAAAAGACACATACATAAAAACATATATATAGAAGTTAATTCTTTCATGGTAACTCTAATTAATTATAAGTTAGTTATATATTTTGACAAATTGATTTTCTTCTCACATATTCTAAATTGAAGGGAAAAAATGCTTTTATTAGTTCTTCCTTTATCAAATATTATAATTATCCAAAGCCACTTTATTCTTCATTATCCTTCTCTTTATTCCACACTCTACACCACATTTAAACACTTTATCCTTCTTTAGGTTTTTTGTTTTCATCTTTGTTGTCCCTTCTTCTAGTAATTCCCTTACTACTTTATTTTATTTTTTTTGCCCTTTCTTACTTTTCTTTTATCTCTTTCTTTTTTTTTTTCTTTTAAATTCTAGAAAATTATGTTCAATTATGACATGATAGCTATTATGAAATATGTAGTATCTTTTTTATTTAAATTTAAATTTCTTACACAAATTTCAACTTGTAAAAGTATTTTTAGTTTATATATATATATATATATATTTACTACAATAAAATTATATACAATCTTAGCAGACAAAAGCATACTATGATTAATAATAATTTAATATTATTTTATAACTCATTTAGAAAATACTTGAAAAAATAAAAATATTTTTAAAAATATCCAATTTTTTCTTTTAAAATATTTGTTTTTTAATTTTTAATTTTAAAAATATTTATATTTTCAAAATATACATTTAGTATATTAAAATATATCTCTTTTTCAGAAATAATATACATATAATATACTAAAAATATTTAAAAACTGTAAAATATTTAAAATTAATTTTTTTTTAAAAAATGACTCATTGTGTAGTTTTCCCTTATATTTTATAATGTTGATGTTATTGGTTACAAGATTCAAACATTATCTATTAATTCAAAACTCTAATAATTAAAAATGAATTGAATTTTAAAAAAACACATTGAATTAAAAAAAAATGCCCATGTTAAAAAGAGATAGAGATAGAGATGTAATTGTATGATAATAAAGCAAAATTTGAAGAAGTTGAAGTGCAGAAATGGTTGGGTTGGGTTAATTATGAGACTGAAGGAGAAGGGTCCTCGAGAATAAATGGTGTTGATGACACTACCAATTCATCGCAATTTTCAAGATTTTCTGAGCCAATTTTTTCTTGCTTTTAGAGAGAGGAACACATTTATCCATCAATCTCAATCACTGCCAGCCCAAATTCTCTGTCTTGAACCTTTCAAACCTTTAGTTTTATTTTTTTAAAGATAACATCATTTACAATAATCTTTTTAATTAATTAATTATACCATTCATAATTCAAGCACTCCATATACAACTTAATTAACTAATTTTGTATTATATTGAATCTATATTCTAGGGATGGATAAATATATTTTTTTAAATAATAAATTTAAAATAATTTTTTTAATAAAATATTCATTTCATTATTAAATGTATAACCTTATTTAAATCTTAAACCTTAATTTTTAATAAAAAAATTATTTGTTAAATGAATAAATCACTAGAAAAAATATTTGTGAAAGATTTATATTTAATATACTAATAAAATAATATGAATTGATTTATGCAGACATATATACGATCAAAAAATATATTTAAGTTAATTTATATATTAATCAAAATTAAATTTATTTTTTAAAAGCGTTGTACATTTAAATTATATATATAAATTAATTATATATAAGCAAACAGTTCAAAATTAATCCTAAGTTTTACCCTTTTTCTCTTTTTTCCTTTTACTCTTTTCGTCTAAGATCTAATTAATTAAGCTTCTCCCTGTTGATGTTTTGGCAAAAGCTAAACTCCCACTGTAGAATCTTTGTCTAAGCTTTTAGATGAATTAAATAATTATTATGTGCATGCAATCTTTGAATCATTACTTTTTTTATTATTCTAAGGGGATCTTATGTATGTATAATGTGTCATTTGATGTCAATTCAATAGAATTTAATTAGCATTTAGATTAAAAAAAGAAAACAAAACAAAACTAAATCTTGTTTTATTATGCATTCTAGCTCTTTGTCATCATGCCCTAATTAAAATCTTGTTGATAAAATAAAATAAAAAAAGAGCACATCGCATATATATATATATATATATCTAATAACAACTAACTATTTATGGTTTTTGACTTGTGATCTAACCATGATTATACTTTACAACCTAAAATCATCATTAATTTTGAGTTCTTTTATCTTTTTCATTTTTTAAAATTTTTTTATGATACTCCCAATATATATATATATATGTATATATAAAGATAGTTATCATTTGTCAATTAATTTGCCTATAAAATGGAAGGTCAAGTCATAACTTTTTTCATTTGAATATCTCTCAATTCACATATATAACTAATAATATATTAAGGGGGTGTTTGGTTTAGCTGTTTGATGCAGCTGATAGAGGTTTGAACCCCAAACAGCAACTGTTTGGTAAAATTTTATGTTTGGTAAAATTTTAAAACAACAGCTGATAGCTGTTAGGAACCCTAAACAACTGCTGTTTAAATAAGCTCCTACTCGGAACTTTTTCATATCAGCTGATAGCTGATTCATATTAAGACTATATTAACCCTATTAAAATAAAATAAAAATTAATATTTATTAGATAATGATATGCTTATTGATAATTTTACATTCAAACTACAACAGCTATTGTAGTTTTACCAAACACTAACCCGAATCAGCTACCAGCTATCAGCTATCAGCAACCGCTATCAGCTACCAGCTGTTATGAACAGCTAAACCAAACAGGCCCTAAGTTTCTTTTCAATTAATTAATGTTATTTTTTTTAACATTACCGTTCAAAAGTTAATGTATCTCAAATTAAATTAAAAAAATTTAAAATTTATATATGAATGGACCTTAAATTAAATGAATTAATTTTATATAAATAAATTCTAATATTTATTCATTTATAAATATAAATATTTAAATATTTATAGATTCTAGTTACTAGTTATCGTTCCTAATCATGTTGGTATAATTAATTATTCCATAAGATTAAAATATTGAAGAAACAAATCTAAATGTATACTGTCCTTTCTATAGAATATGTGTATATATATATATATATTATAAGGTTTTAAATTTTCCTTTTCTTTTTGCTGCCTTTTTCTTTGGAGAAGAAATGAATATCTTTTTTTATTCATCATTAAATATTATAAACATAATAGAATTAGAGAAAGGAAATGACAAATTTCTCCATTATATAATTTTCTATAAAGAAACACATTTTTTTTGTGGGTGTGAATATTGGAGTTTTAATTGATGTCAAATGATCTTATAACATGTTCTCTGAGTTGAAAGTTGACAAAAATTGAGATCGATGGGTCCAAAATTATCCAACATAATGAGCATCAAATTCTCCATGCCTCTAACCCACTATAAAAATTTAATTAATTTTTGGGATTTTAACAAAAATACAACAAAAATTAAAAATAATTTTAAATATATCATATTTATATAATATTTACTAAAATATCAGAATTTATAAAATATTTATTAAAATACCATATTTTTATTAGTTTACAGAAAATTTACAATGAGTTTATAATTAGTTTATAATGAGTTTATAATTATTTTACAATGAATTTATAATGAGTTTATAAATTTCACACAATTTATAATGAGTTTATTATGAGTTTATAATAAAATAACTAAAATACCCCTAATAAAAAATAAAAAATTTTAAAGATATGATGGAGAGTGTCATTTTATCTTAATTTTTATCACCCCTATCATAACATTATTTTTATTTCTTATGCATTGAAAAAAAATTCAAAATCCCTTTCTCTTTCTATTTATATTAAAATGTGAAAAAATTATATATATATATATATATATGTATAATATTTCACTTGCATTGTAAAGAAATATCAAAACAGAAGAAATAGTCTTGTCAAGTTATTTTTTTTTTTTGCAATGAGGAATTTTTGTTCGGCAGAACATCAACAACATCTTTTTGAGAAAGTTATTCTAGCAATCCACCGTCAAAGTCCTACTTAAATACGAGTTTTACTGAAATGGCTTCTCACGGTGTGTATACGCTTTTGAGGTGGTGTTACGCACTTAAAATTTGAACTTATGATCTTGCTGCAACGTACCAAGTGTCTTACCAACCCTTCGAACTCATTAAGTTATTTTTTCTTATAATGTGGACTTAATTAAATAAATGGCTATTAAAAATAATTAAAAAATTAATTAAAACATCAAATGTTTGAAAATATGTAAATATATAATAGTGAAAAAACGTTAATTACAAATTTCAAACTTTCTAATTTAAGATAAAAAGGAATTAGGATTTGATTTTGAAATAATAAAAACCTAACATATTATTGGAAATTCATCATTTTTAAATCTCAAGTTTCTCTTTTTTTAATATATATAAAAAAATATTTATTTTCTTTAAATTTAATAAATTTCAACACGAATTTAAATTTTAAAAATGATTTTAATATCACATAATTAATTTAAAATTACCTAAAAAAGTATAATAAGACTGGCTAGCTAGATTTTTTTTCGTTGTTATTTATAGAAAGCATAATATCAGCTTTCTTATAATTATTATAATAAATAGTAAATCCCATCACCCACCAACCCAATTTGTCATTGGTGCTTATTCTTAGGAAACAAAGTTTTCCTTAAAGATACCAATCATTCCCAATTTACAGAAAAAATCAAATCACATACTCTCAATTGCCATTATAATATTCTTCACTAAGCTATATAATATATATATATATATATATATTATAATAAGGTTAGGGCAATGCTTCTCTTGGGCACAACAAAGTGTTATTATTTAATTTTTTTTTAGAGTAATATACATATACGGGGTATCAAGGGTTACTTTTGTCCCCAATTTTTTGAGATTATAATGGGAATTGCATACCCTTTTGGATTTTTTTTAAGCCTTTGTTTGATAACTACTCAACAATACAAATGCATGTTTTCTTTCCTTTGTTTATATATTTGATTTCTTTTGCACTTAGCTAATAAGAGAGAGTGTGACCACACCACACCCCCATCAATTCTTATCATCATTTTTAGTTTGCTAACTTCACACTCTTATTTGTTTCCCACTTCTTTATTTTGTTTTATTTTTCTTTTTTCTTATCATATCATTTTCATTCTTTATAAATCAAAAACAGCTCTTCAATATATATATATATATATATATATGTTTTTGTTAGCTAGGTTTCTTGATCTTGAAATGTTCAACTGCATAAAGAGTTATTGCAATTTCTTGTCTTTCACTGTTGGAATTCTGATTTGCAGGCCATCATTTTTCCTCATTTTGCACTCATGGTCATGATGTGATATATATATATATATATTAATTTTGCACTCATTTTACATTCTTTTCATATTAATTAATTTTTTCTTTTGTACACACTTCAATTTACAGTGTCTTAATGTATATAGATATATCATAAGACTAGTCATGGCAGTCCACATTAATATACAATAGCAATTCAGCTCCATCGACAATATATTATTGAAAAGCGTGCTATTTTGAAAATATTAATTGCAAATCATTATTAAAATTTGCCTTTAATTGAATAATTTTCTGATTTCGCATGTTCTTATTAAGTATGAAAATTTCAAAATAATTAATTAAATATACGACTCTTAAGTTATTATTCTAAACAGATAAAATAATATGCTTACAGATAAATAATTTCAATATCAATACCAATTATAGAATTTAAATTAAATGAAATAATTCAAATGAGATAGTCTAATCGCTCAGAATAAATACAACTATTTTAATAATATTAATTATATGTCACTGTTAATTAAAATTATTGTGAAATTTTTTTATAAATAAATAAATATATATATATATATGGTTGTGTGATTTTTTTATTATTTTAATATTTTATAATGTTAAAATGAGTGAACTATAATAAATTAATGCTAGCTAGGATAAAGAAATTGATTCGAGAAATCTCATGAGAAGCCTAAGGAAAACATTTATTGGATTCATATGTGTTGTCAATTCACCATAAATATATAGCACGTGATTATATTATATATTTCTCATTAAAATTTCATTTAAGTAATGAATTGCTACTACAGTCTCAAATACATTTTAATTATTTTGAATTTTGAAAACATATTATTATTATTATTATTATTATTATTATTATTTGTTTCCCTAAGTAAATAAAATTTATAAGTAACAGTAAAAAGAAGCATGATGAGGGAACACACTAACCTAATAATTAATATATATATATATATATATATATATGATTTAAGGAAACACGGGCATACCGTGAACTACTCATATATTATATATATATGTGTGTGTGTCCTACATTTTGCTCATGACTTTGTCTCCAATTTTCATTTTTCTTTTCCTAATGTGTATGCCCCTTTCAATAATATATTAACTTTGTGATGTAATATATATATATATATATATAAATATATATATATTCTCTGTCCTTTTTAAATTGATCAAAGTAATTAATTTTTTTATTTATTTTAAATTATAATCTATTTAATATTTTAATATTATAGTTAATATATTAAAATTTTATTATATTGGTATTTAATATAATTTATTAAAAATAACTTTTTTTAATTCCATCAATTACTTTTTAGTTTTTAATGTCATTATTATTGACAATCACTTTTGAAAATTAAAAAATATATAATTTTTAAATAAATAAATAAATTTTTTTAAGACGTCAAGTCGATCTATTTTATTAAATTTGATTATTACGGCTTATAATATATGCAAACTAAAAATTAAATTAAAATAGATTAATTTAATTAATTTAAATTAATATAATCAGTCGGGTTAGTTAAATCAGTGATTGAGATAAATTTATTCATCCTATTTACTTATTTTTAATATGAATTTATCTTTTAACTAAAATATTTTTTTTATTTTTATAAATTAAAAATTATATCTATCAATTCGAAACCAAGAAAATATATTATAAATTTCTTAAAGAGATCTACAATTTAGAACATGAATCTTTAATATTTTTTTATATGTGGTGAAATAGATATTGGATTGAACCTTTTGAGATTGAGTTGTATTTTAATTCCAAATGAATTACGTATCAAAACAAAGCTAAAATTAGAATAGAGAATAGAATATAAAAAAGAAAAGTAATTGGACCGACTAAGATCTCAGCCATTAAAAAGAGTCTAAGAGTATAATTGGGAGGTGATACAAAAAATTAATAGCTACAGGCAGGCAGAGAATCTCCCAAATATATAATATATAATTTTTTAATTTTAATATAATTTAAAATCTTCTCAGTTTTAAATTAATAAATATATTTTTTTATTTATTTGAAATTATAATTTATTAATTTATTAATTTTTAATAAATAAGTTAATATATTAAATACTTACCATATTCATATTTAACATTATTTATTAAAAATATTGAATGAGTATGTTTCATATTAAACAAGGTGTAATAAGAATTAGTTTTTTTTTAAATTTTTATGAAATATAAAGGGTGTTTATCAATTAATAATGGTAAAATTAAATTTTATTTAGCATGTTAGAAAATTTATTTATTTATAATGAATTTAAAGAAAAAAGCAATGAAATAAAGAGTTGGCGTTGGGAACATTCCCAACACTTTTTGATATTTGTCTGGACTTTGCGATTGAAAAGGCACAAATTAAACCACCAAAACAAACATTCTCAAAGGCCTTTAGCCTTTAGCATATTAGCATAAGATTCAAAGTAACCAAATTTATATATAAATTAATCAAAATATAAATAAAAAACTATACCTTTCCTTTTACACAATCCATTAGTATATCCAATCTCTCACTAACCCCACCACCATTTTCTAATAAATTAATTTATGATTTAATGAAAATGTGTGAAAATAATTTTTTTCTTTTTTTTATTAATTAGGTATGAAGAGACACTTATTATTTGAACTCGAAATCTAAGTGAGATTAATTTTTTTTTACTTTTTAATTTCGACTTTTATTCAAATTTAATATCTCTTTCGATCGGAAAATAAATTGATTAATACAAATGATTTTTTTCTTCTATTAATGCTAATTAGAATGTATAGAATAAGAACAAGGCCATAAAATGTATGCAGCTAGTTTGGTGCTATTAAATTCATATATATATGTATGTATTTACTATGTATGTATGTATGTATGTATTTACTATGTATGTATGTATATATATATTCAATACATAAGACAAGAAGAGTGACCCGTCTTTGTGTCTTTTTTTGTGTTTTTTTATTATAAAAAAATTGGGGTTAATTATAAAAAATCTAATTTATATACCAACTTGTAAATTGACCCTCAAGTAATAAAAAACCACATTTAACAAAAAAAAATCACTTCCAGTTTAAACCTTATAAATATTTAGAATAAAATATTATAAAAATATATTAACTATGATAAAATAAACCTCTAAAAAAAATCCAGAATTTCAAATGCAAAGTGATGAAACATATGCACCCATTAACTTATAATATTCTTCTAAAATATAAATAATTATATAAATAATTAATTAAAGATTCAGTCTTCTCTTCCTTCTTTCTTTTTTTATTAATTAAAAAATTAATGAAACTTAACTAAAAACAATGAACTAATGGGTAAAGTGAATTAATACTTTTTAAAAAAAAATTACAAAGAAAAGTCTGAAAAGAAAATTTATTTTTTATTTGAAAAATTCTATATATATAAGTCAACTACTAGTTTATTTCATAGATGTGAAGGAAGGCAACAACAAAAAGATCACCAGGAACTATCTTATCCAGATATATTGATATGAGCAAGAGAGATAGAGAAGTTGGAGAATTTCTTGAATTTTTTGAAAATTAACTGTGGATAGATGAGGGGGACCATATTTATGCATTTTTAAAAAAATTAAAAATAAAGATTATAGATTAAAAATACAACTTAAAAATGAAAAATAAAAAATAAAAATAAATAAATAAATGTTTTGAGGTCAATTTTAAAGGATGAAAAAGAAAGGATGTTGCTTTGTTCTCTTCTTTTCTTGAAAATTTTGTTTTTATTAGTGTTTTCTTTATTCTCTTCTCCTATTACCTACAAAATTAATGGTTACCATGAAAGGGAATTAAAAAAAGGTTAAAGCATTATCATATTTTTCTTTTCTTTTCTTTTCTTTTTTCTTTTTAGTTTTTAGGGTACTGTTATAATTATTCAACATTTTTTTTCTTTCAATTATATAAATTTTAAATAAGTAATTGTTATAACTTCTATTATTGGAAATAGGATTTTATTGATTCAAAGATCTAATTATTTTCATATATAAAACTCATGCTATATTTGTTTACAATAAATATGTAATTTAAAATTTTTTAAAAAGTAAGCTTTTTAGTAATTAATACTGCCTTTAAATTTATTATATAAACTTTTATACTATTTCAATAAGAAAAAAAGTATTATTACTTAAGATATTTATTTCAAATATATTTATACTTTTGATTAATAATGCCAAATTTAATATAAAACTAAAACTAATTAGTTCAATGTAATACTAGATTAGTAAATTGTGTAAATAAAAATTTTAATTTTTCTCAATTTCACACCATATAATATAAAATTAAAATATTAAATTTTAATTGATTTTATCGTATCATTACAAAAAAAAAATTAATTGGTATAATATAATTTGTGAAGGCAAAATAGAGACAATTGACAAATGGTTTAGTTTTATTTATATTTAAATTTAAATTTATATATTTCTAGCAATTAAAGTTGTAGAAAAGTGTTTGCGTGTGAGAGAGAGTTTCGTAGGCAGGGAATCATATGATTAAAGTTTAAAGAAGTTTGAGCTCAAATTAACTTTTCTTTTTTCCTCATATGAATAATATTTTTTTTGGTAAAATATAAATTAATTTTTTCTATTCCTTTTTACTTATATTACATTTTTGAAAAATTGAAATTATTATATGATTTTTTAGTTATATTTTGCATATTTATTTTTTTATATATCAAATCAATTATAGAATGTTATTTTAAAATTTTGCTATAAATATATTTATTTTCATTATGTGCAAAAAATATCAATATTTATAGATAAAATTACATAAAATACAATTTTTTCAAAATTTCATTTTACTGTATTTTTTTTACAATTTTTTTACACTTTTGAGTTTACAAAAATACAATTTTTTTATATTTTTATATATGCAAAATAATATAAAAATATACTGAACATAATTAATATATATCAAAAAATATATAAAAAATAAACCATATTTTTATAAAGTTTTTTATTTGTAAGTATATTTGCAAATTCTTTATTTGTATAACATATTTATAATTTTTCTCTTTTTAAATTATTTTTGTAAATTTACCATATCTTTATTTACATAAAATTCACTTATTAAATTTAATGTATGCATTAGGAAATAGTAGTTTTCGAGTTAAAAGAATAAAAAGCTTATTTTGTATAAATTTTAATCGATACTAATTTTGATTGGAATTTTGTGTAGTATTTAAAACTGATTTAGAAAAAAAATGTTTTGAAACTTTTTCTAAAATCTAAATGCTAATAATTACTATATATTGATCTAAAAGGATTTTTTGGGTATGAAAATTAATATTTATACTAATAAATTAAGATAATAATCACAATGTAAGTAAAAAAAATTTCCATTTATAATAATTATTAATAATAAGCTAGGTACAATAATTTAAATATTTTGAATTTTCAAAATTAATTTATTTTTCATTAATGTTAAAATAACAAAAAAAAAGTAAAAAAAAAAGGAAGGAATTTGCATGATCCAATAAAGAAAGAAAAACGCATTCTTCTTTAAGTTAGAAGTCCGCATGAGTAAAGCGTTTCCCAAAAAGCTTTTCTGTCTCTGCTAATTTTATTCATTCTTTCACGTAATTCTTCTCTTCTTCTTCTTTTTTCTTTTTTTCCTCTTGGTCCCACTTTCTCTCCATTTTGGCATTTTCTGATGAGTATGATTTTTTTTAAATAACTTAATTTTCTATTTTTTTTAGTTATGCAAGAGAATTCAAAATCCAATTTCCTTTTTGAAAGATAAAATCCAATTTCTAATCTCAAAAAATTTAAAAAAATAACTTGAATATGAGTTTTTTTTTAATGAATTTGACTCGAGTGTGTGAGCTTTTTTGAGATTTCTTTAAAAATATTTCATAAAAAATAAAAATATTGTTTAAAATATCCATTTTTTCTTTAAATATATATATATATATATTTAATTTTTAATTTCAAAAATATTTAACTTTAAAATATGTACATAAATATATCAAAATTATATCTCGCTTTCATAAATATATATTTGATATACTAAAATATATATTTAACATATTAAAACATATGAAATTTTTGAAAAAAAAATTTAAAAGTGATATATAATATATATTTTTAATTTATTATTAATGAAGAACTGAAAAGTTTAATTTAAATTTGAATCCGCACCAAGTTCAACTAAAAAACAAAGGGTTGAATTTATATTATATGTAAGAGAATAATCACAATTCAAGAGTTACTAATTAGGTCAAAGCAAGATTAATAAGTTATAGTTTTGTCTTGAAATAATTCAACTCCACTTAACCAATACTATTTAATATTTGTACACTAGTGGGAATATATATAGTTTAATAACAAAGGACGATATCATAATGACTCTTTCTTCAAAAATGTAATTAAAAAGATAATTAATTTAGTTTAGTTTATAAAATTACTCAACATAGCATTCATTTAAGAACTAATATTATTATTTTAGAAATTAATTAAATATATAATTTATTGTCAAACTCACACGAGAAAAGTGAATAATAAATAATAATAAAGAATTAGAGGATAGCATTAACTTATTGTGTTGTGAAGTCCAATCATTATTACACTGAAAATAAAGAAAAATCTATATAGCTATAGCAAAGAGCTAGCAGAAGACAAGATCATCCTGCAGCTGCACATCTCACAAGGCCTTTGTTTTCTTTTACATTTCAGACTCCATCTATTGCAGAAGCAAACTACTTGATTATGGATGATAAGACACTAGCTAGCAACCCATATGAGTTTTTTAACTTTTTCTTCTTCTTCTTCTTCTTCCAATGCTAAAAGCAATCCCACTTTAACCAATACAAGTCTCTAACATCACATTAATTAATAATGTTGTATGAAAACAATGCTAATGATATATTATTATTATTATTTGGGTTTTCTTAATTATTTCCATGGCTATTTTGAATTGAAAACCTAGCAAGTTTTGCTAATGGTAGCTGAACAAAGATGATCATCTTATGTCTCCCTGCCTTGCTTCACCATATATATCTCGTTTATGGTATTATATTTATTAATATTTTATAAATATGAAAAATATAACAATAAAAATATGTTATTACTGCATTTTATTAACCAACTAATATATTTTCATGATAGTATATCAAATATTTTATCTTTAGTGCAGTAGCCCTTTTGTTAGGAATTAGAACCACATTATTTATTGATAAATTCTTAATTTTAAGTTTTTTCTTTAATATATTCAACTGTAAAATGAAATATCGTGTTATGTATATCAAAGAAAAAATGGCTTCTATGTAAAGATAATAACATCTATGGTTCAATTTAAAATTTTGATTTATTTCACAAATATATTAATTATATATTAAAGATATATATAAAAAAGCGAGGAAGATAATTACAAAAATTATATATGAATTATGTATAATAGTCTACCTAATATATAATGAAACATTTTCATCAATTTATGAATACAAATTGCGCTATTTCTTATGTATCAAAATTAAGGAATTATTCGTTTGCATTATTAACTAGTAGAAGATTGAAGAGTAAATTAAATAGTAGGAGTTGGTATTTTTTTTATTAATTGTATATGAAAAAGAATGATTTTAGAATTTAAACTCAAAATTTAAATAGCAACACAACCAACTGCAACTAGTTAATTATAAATATTTTTTTCTCAGAAAATTATGTATATTAGATAGTGAATAAGAGGGAAGAGTGAAGTGAGAAAGTACATTTGATAGGGTAAGGAGAAAAATGAGACGTGCAAGGAAAGGCCATAGAAGTGGCTTTTTTTTAAAAAAAAAATATTGATAGTACAATAGAGGCAGGGAAAATTGCAGAAAGAAAAGCAAATTTTACATTTTTCCATAGATAAAATTTCTTTTTTCATCACTGTTTTTTCACATGAGCAGAGTTTGCCATTAGCGTTGAAAGATTCTGACCCTCATGTTTCTTTCTGAGTTCTCAATATCTGATCATCTTCAGTCTGCCATCAACACTTCTTTTTTATTCTTTTGCCAAAAAAAATTATATTTTATATTTAATATAGTGATAAATATTTTGGCATTAAAAATGAAAAGTTGTATAATAAGATGGTGCAGTCTGGATTCATCAAAGTCACAAAAAAAAAACAGTACAACTTCAAACTTGTTTGAAAAATTTGAATTACTTTTAGAAAGTGTAATTATTTAGGCACTGTCAATTTGATCAGAGAATTGGGACAGTTTCTTTTCTTTTTTATTAATTGTCAAAATCTGATTCAGGTTCTGGCTGTAGATTCATTTTCTGCCCAGCATGGGCCGTGTATATATATAATTAAATTATATGACATAAAGAATAAAAAAAATAAAAATAAAGTTTTTTGATCTCTCATCCATGGCAGAACAATGCCTGTTTTTATTTGAAAAATGCCAAAAACTTAACTAATAGATTTAAGTTGAGAATTGGTACTTAACCACATTGTCATCTCCAACACTGTCATCTCCACCATTCAGAGTTATAAGCTAAAAAAAAAAAAAAAAGTAAACATCTTACTATCATCCTACTCTGATTTTCTTTTACAAACTGAGCAGGCTGAAAGTCAATTCTAATTCATTTATCTTCAGCTCTGACTGAAATTCAACTCTGAAAGTGACTCAAATTAATATCATTAAATCAAAGCAAAGAGAGACTTGTAAAAATGAAAGAATGTATATTTTTTCTTAAAATGAAAGCAGAGAGACTTATAAAATGTTAAGGCTAGCTGATGAAAAGTGCATATGACAGTAGTTCGCCCACCACCATTGCACAAGACATACAGTTCTTTTCTTTTCCAAACTACAAATTAACAACCGACTCAATTGGAGCTTTTTCCTAACAGTTATTAAACTGTATAAATCACGGAATCAAGTTTCTTGTAATTTGACAATCACAAATTACATATTATGAAAAAGTATGAGATCCACAGCAGACTTGACAAAAAAAAGAAAAGAAGACATCATAATCTAATGGTCATTTAAAAAATATCATTAATAGAAACCAAAAAGATTCATAAATAATGGTATACATTAACAAATAGCTATCAGCGATTACTAATTGAATCAAAACACAAGTCTACCACGTACAGCAATAACATTGCACAAATGCGCAGGAGCTGAAATCACAGTTGATCATCATGTTGCATCTTTTAGCTACCTTCAAACCATTGCGCGACAGGCAATATTAGAACAATAGCACTTGTCACATCAAAGAGGATAAATTGGCAGCATAAAACAACTTTAAAAAATGCATGCCTAATAGGGAAACGACAGTAAAAATTTTACAAAAAAAAAAATGGGGCGAGATATGCAGCCCAGATAATCAAGATGGAAAAGACCTGACATGTTATAAAAAGAAAGTAAGACTATCCTACACGTAGCCTATATCAGAATGCCGGGCTTTGCAGTCGAGATTTGTCTACTTGACTAAGCTGTAATGTAGCAAAAGTATTTCTTCATCCTGTAACAAGTATTTTATAGTATATGTTTACATCAAAACATGCCTGAGCAATTATGCCATCACTTCATTTCGTAACTGTTGTAAGATGACCAAAACTCAATCTTTAATGAACATTTTTCTGAACTCATCATTAGACTTTGGCGTCTCATCCCCTTCTTCAACAGCTTTTGGTTTGCTTGCGGCCCAGTCAAGTGGCTTCACATTTCTCGGCACTAAAAAGTGTTTTTCCCCTTCAGCTGGATGTTGTCATCCCGCTTACGAGCAGCAGGTCTTTCATTGTCTGGTGCCTTGGGCTCCTTGGAAGCTTCAGCAGACACTTTTGATGCAGATTCCCCATTGTTTCCACTTTGGTCAGTAGAGTGTGCTGCAAGTTAAGTAGGAGCACTAAACAGGGAAGAAATGGTCGAAGCAAGCAAGCAGCAAAGCCAAAAACAGAAGATAATAGAACATAGATTGCGATTTATTTGCATAAGCCTTGATGGTGTGTAATGCACTAGTACAATAGGAACTAAACGATGTTATTCAATTCAAGTGACATCCTAAGTACATGCATTTGATTCAAGTACGTGTTCCAGTTGATGCTAAATGATCAAAGTATATAATTGTGAAAGTAACAATTGATCCAAATTTTGGTATATAACAGTACAACTGGCATGGAAACCTATGGTTATCAATGTGTGCCCTGACTTTTGCATTTTGTTTTATTGCTTAAGGATGAAGTGACATAAAATGATTAAGACACGAAAATAAAATTCTAAATGAATAGTTGGACTTGGTTGTATTAAGGTTCAAACGTAGAACCGGGTAAAGTCAAATTAATTGACAGATTGACATATGCACATCAGCACAAGTGTTATTGAACTTGTTTATATTGTACAAGTTTAAGACCAAAATCAAAACCCCCACTCCTCAAATTGCAATTCAATCCTCCTAAGTAATTTGATAGTTAGCACTTGACAATGCAACCCTGTCAGCACCCCAATGCCCTTTGCCTTCTCCTACACAAGTTTTTTAGCATGTGATGATTTCACCAACTAGAATTCCACATACTTCTCCCCTCCTAAAATATAAATAACCCTCACAGCAGAGCAACATGCACTCAACTAGATGTCCTGTCAGCATTTTCAGACACGAGGTCTATTAAAACAAGAAGGCTAGATGGTGACATAGAACACAAGAATTCAGTGTAAATTAACTAATTGCAAAACTAGGAAAATTGCAACCGAAGCCCACATGCCATGCATGCCTGCACATGAGGTATAATATAAATCCTTTTAGCTTACCGTGCTGCTTCGTAACATTAAGGCCACCTTTTCTGCTTTGTTTAGGATCTGACTGTGCAATTCTCAGTTTCTACCCAAGTAACATTTGCCTGTTCTTTGCTATAGTGGCAGCAAGGCGTTCATCATCCGAAAAGTAAACATATGCCAGTCCCTTCACAAAGTCAAAATAATGTTTGCAATAGTAAAACAACAAAAACATCAGCAGTTGTGTTAAAAGTTCACAACCCTTAAAAAAGCATGCTAAACCTTCTGCCATCACATGCATAATCAATCAGATCTTTATGTACTGTATTCTGTTAATACTTTAAAAGAAAATAAGTCCTTGTAAGCACTGTTTTTAATCCATAAGACATTTCCAGTGCATTTAAACTGTGAATTCTAACACATGGGTTGTTTCGAAGGAACAAAATCACAAGAATACCCTGTAATCACTCAAAAAAAGAA
Source organism: Garcia nutans (assembly GCA_947685225.1). Classification (NCBI taxonomy): domain Eukaryota; kingdom Viridiplantae; phylum Streptophyta; class Magnoliopsida; order Malpighiales; family Euphorbiaceae; genus Garcia; species Garcia nutans. The sequence goes on from CANTUV010000075.1 coordinate 456,013, forward strand.
AGAACAAGACCAGATAAAAGCTCACATGAATAGGCCCAAAAATATATTTCATAGGCCACTAATACCACATCAATGCACGACTGCAATCATAAGGCAAATATCAAGCAATACTGATTTTAAACCTCTACAGTTACGAGTCTACTTCTGGGGATCACGCCTTGTGCAAAATATTTGACAAGCTTGATGACTATAAATACTAAAGGAAAAATGATAAAACCTTACCAAACAACAAAAACACGTACAAAAACTGAACTATATTAAAAAACATATATACAAATTAACACAATTTATATCCAAAAACATAATATCAAAAGCTTTAATAGACATGCTAATTTCCAAATATTTTCTTCTCCATTTCCTACCATGGCATTTTCATGTTTTTTATTCATCAGTGTTAGCAAGATACCTCTGAGCCTGTTCCAGTTAGTCTTTTACTGTAGCATCTCTTATAGATGGACCTAGCTTCATTTATGTGATCCTGTTCAATTTCCATTGCTACATAACCCAGCCAGGCTTCTAACATTGAACCACTGCCAAAATAAAATAAGTCAATAAAAATGAGAATGGAAAAGAACAATTTGCAGAATGCAGAAAAAAATGCCAATTTGGAAATAGCTAAAACAAGATATTGCCAAACCTGACTTTAAGCAAGCTCTCCTGAACTCCACAGGTTGCCACTAAATCTTTTCCCAAATTCTGCTCTAAACGGGCCCAATAAGCATGCAGATGCAGCAAGCCATCTGAATTCTTTAGTTGTGACGATAAGTAATCTGATGCATACTGAAAGTCAAGCATCACATTGTTAGAATTGAAATAGAAGAATGTATTGATATGTCTGCTTCCCCAAATTGGGGGGTGGGTTTAACCACATCTATACAAACCTGAAACATTTCCTTGATTAATGAATAATCTAAGACGCCCTCTGTCTCACCACCAAACAAAATTCACCGCCTCAAGTCATCTACCCGAGTGAGAAATAAATCCAGGTACTGAAATCAAAACAGCTCAGTTAAAAACAGAGGCATTTGATGCAAAAGAAGCAGATACATAAATAAAAGTTATACGGAAAACTAACACCGAGCTGAGAAAATAACGAATAAAAAAGCTTTACCTCCTCAAGTGTTGAAAAAGTACATTGGACGGATTTTTGAAAGACCTGAAATCACAAAATCAATCAAAAAATTGCCCTTGCAGCATAGTCTTATCCACAGCCTCTGAAGAGAAGGGCACATGTCCAACTCCACCTATGACAGGTTATCAAAGATAGAAGAGTGGGAGAAGAAAGAGAGAGAAGAAGATGAAGAGGAGTGGAAGTAACTGAATAACCTGAAGGAAAAATGCCAATTATTTGAATTTCTTGTTAGAAGAGTGGGACGTGCTCACCTAGGCACGCGCTACATCGGCACCCGGGTGTAGTGTTAAATGAGCAAGGGGTTCCATCACATCGACGCCTTGGTGTAGTGGAGTATGAGCAAAGGTTCCCATGCCATGGACGGGTATGGGTAAAGAAGTTAGTCCCGCCATATCAGCGCCCGGATGTGGTGCCAGACAGGAAAGGGCTACCGCATTATGGACGAATGCGGCTAAAGAAGCAAGTCCAAGGGAGCCGATTAAGATTAGATAGTTGGAATATTGGCACTCTGACTGGGAAGTCTATAGAGCTTGTGGATACTTTGAAAAGAAGGACGGTTAGTATTGCTTGTTTGCAGGAAACCAGGTGGAAGGGAAATAAAGCAAAAGAGATTGGTAACTCAGGATATAAGCTGTGGTATTGTGGCTTGGATAACAATAGGAATGGTGTGGGCATTATTATTGAGCTTACGCTTAAAGACAAGGTGGTGGAAGTGAAGAGAAAGGGAGACAGGATTATCTCTTTGAGGCTTGTTTTGGGAGATGACACTATTAATGTTCTTAGTGCTTATGCACCCCAAGTAGGTTTGGACGGAGCATCCAAGGTTCAGTTCTGGGAAGATATGGATGATATCATGCAAGGTATTCCGGATAATCAGCAAATCTTCATTGGTGGGGACCTTAACGGGCATGTTGGTAAGGACAGTAATGGTTATGACAGGGTCCATGGGGGTTATGGTTTTGGCAACAGGAATGAGGAGGGAAAGAGCATTTTGGATTTTGCGGTGGCTTATGATCTAGTGCTGGCGAATACCTGCTTTGAAAAGAGGGGGTCACACTTGATTACCTTTAAGAGTAGACGAACCCAAAGTCAAATAGACTTCATACTTACTCGAAGACGGGACAAAAGTAAGTGTAAGGATTGCAAGGTCATTCCGGGTGAAGCATTGACGGTGCAACATCGTATTGTGGTTTTAGATGTTAAGAATAAAAGTAGCTGGAGGAATGATAAGAAAATATTGGAACCAAGGATAAGATGGTGGAAATTGAAAGACCTAGCTCAAGGTACCTTTAAGGAGGAGTTACTAAAGGAAGAAATTTGGAACCTTGAGGCTAGTGCAGAGGACTTGTGGACAAAAATGGAAGGTGGCATTAAGAAAGCAGGTAGTAAATTGCTTGGGATCTCTAAAGGGGCAGGGCCTCGACCGCACGATGCATGGTGGTGGGATGAGGAGGTTCAAAAGGCTATTAAGGCTAAGAGGGAATGGTATAAAAAGTTACCGAATGCGGTTAATAGCGAGGCCTTTGAGGAATATAAGAGGGCTAAGAAAGAGGCAAAGAAGGCTGTTAGTGTAGCTCGTGGCAGAGCCTTAGAAGGGATTTATCACAAGTGAGGTACTAAAGAGGGAGAAATGGGCATTTATAAGATTGCAAGGATGAGAGAAAGGAAAAGCAGAGATTTAAGCCAAGTCAAATGTATAAAGGACGAAGATCAACGGGTGTTGACAGGAGATGTTGAGATTAAGGAGAGGTGGAAGCTTATTTTGAACAGTTATTCAACCCTGAACATGAACAAGATTTTCAAGGTCTTCATGCAACAAATGATTATATCAGCTGGTCTAGGAGGATCTTGCATAGTGAAGTAAGAGAAGCCTTGAAGTATATGAAAGTTGGTAAAACTTGTGGCCCGGATGGTATTCCTATAGAGGTTTGGAAGAACCTTGGAGAGGTAGGAGTTGCCTGGTTAACTAAACTCTTTAATGCTATTGTGAAAGAACGTAAGATGCCGAATGCCTGGAGGAAGAGTATCATGGTACCCATATATAAAAATAAGGGAGACATTCAATGCTGTACAAATTATCGGGATATCAAACTTATGAGCCATACTATGAAATTATGGGAAAGGATTATTGAACACAAATTGAGGAAGCTTACAAGAGTTTCCGAGAATCAGTTTGGGTTTATGCCAGGGAGATCTACCATGGAGGCTATTTCTCTTCTAAGAAGACTAATGGAATTGTATCAAGAGAAGAAGAAAGATCTCCACATGGTATTTATTGACTTGGAGAAAGCCTATGATAGAGTACCAAGAGAAGTGTTATGGTGGGTTTTGAAGAGGAAAGGAGTCAACGGCAAATATATCAACATCATCAAGGACATGTATGAGAATGTATCCACTAGTGTGAAAACACCTGGTGGAGACACTGAGGCTTTCCCTATTACTACCGGATTGCATCAAGGTTCGGCCATGAGTCCATATTTATTTACTCTGGTTATGGACGAGCTAACCAAAAGCATACAAGACGATGTTCCTTGGTGTATGTTGTTTGCTGATGACATTATTTTAATTGATGAGACTAGTGCTGGTGTAAACCGTAAGTTGGAAGTGTGGAGAAAAACCCTCGAGGACAAGGGTTTTAAGTTAAGTAGGAGTAAAACGGAATATATGAACTGTGAGTTCAGTCTAAGGAAGAAGCAGGAACATGAGGTTAAGTTGGATGGAGTTTTGGTTCCTAAAACCAAGCACTTCAAATATTTGGATTCGGTGTTCCAGAATGATGGCCGTATAGATGAAGATGTGGCTCACAGAATACAGGTAGGGTGGTTGAAGTGGAAGGGTGCGACTGGGGTTCTATGTGATAAGAAAATACCTCTGAAAGTGAAAGGTAAATTCTATAGGACGGTTGTTAAACCTGCGATGCTCTATGGTAGTGAGTGTTGGGCACCAACGGGACAACATTTGCATAAGATGAGTGTGGCAGAAATGAGGATGCTAAGATGGATGTGTGGACATACCAGACTGGACAAAATTAAGAATGTTCATATTCGACAAAAAGTCCAAGTAGCGGATGTCGGAGATAAGGTGAGGGAAGGAAGACTTAGATGGTATGAGCATGTTTTAAGAAGACCTCCTAATGCTGCGGTTCGTAAGTGTGAGAATTTGTTGATTGAGGGGGCTAGAGGTCGTGGCAGACCTAGAACTGTGTGGAAAGAGGTGATAGCAAGAGACTTACGTGCCTTAGATCTTGATGTGGATTTGATTAATGATAGACTTGAATGGAGACGTAAAATCCGTGTCTTGGAAGGGGCCTAAGGCTGGAGTATCTTTTTTGGTGTCTTTTGAGCTTATTTTGTTGAGAATCCATACAGCCGACCCCAACTTGTTTGGGATTAAGGCTTAGTTGTTGTTGTTGTTGTTGTTATTAAGTCCACTAAAAGAAACAACTCATCAATTTTACAAAATTCAAATAGAAAGAGACATCACCCTTTGAAAGACACGGAGAGCTTCAAAAATACAGGTTAAAGACCAGTGATTGACAACCAAAAGACTCGTGATACCTATCATTATTATTTTGATTCTCCCTTTAATACATGTTGACAGTAAAACCTACAAACAATTATAAGCTGCCTACTCCTAACTAAAATTCTACACATCGAGTATCTTCAGGCACATAGAAGCTGTAGTTTTGTACAAAATAGAAATGAACCACACTCATTAGCCAGATTCAAGAAATTAAAATAGCCAAAAAACATCCACTTAAACCATCCTATCATTAAGCCAAACTTCATAAAGGAAATGCTAGGAAGAAAGGGTAACAACTGAAGCATAAAGTGGATATCTCCTTTTCAGAAGCTTGACAACGTTCCAAGGTAAGCAAATACCTAACCCAAAGTTATCCAACCCAGGGACAATTTCTGGTGGCCCTGAAGTAAGCATTCCTGACAACATTTCCCACCTGAAAAGGAATCAAAGTCAACTAATTAACTGGCCTTATAAATATATAATTAGAAGCTGAAAGAAATGAAAATGCCAAACTAAAAAGATAACCTTCAAAGTCCTGTCCAAATATCGGGTATAATCCAGCCAGAGATCACTAGATATAGGGAAGTCAGAAATAGCATGTTCATATAACACTTGGACCCGGGCTGGATCGCCTTCAGACTTCTCAAATTTTATGTAGTCCTGCAACAAACAATGGGCATAATTATTTCTTTTCCAGTTTCAGGAAGACTAAAAATAGAAATGGACCTAACCTGATATTAGCAATTGTGGCCAAAATTAGTTTTTTTTTCTCTCTAGCATGTATATTAATTCAGAGATGGAGCCAATTGGGAGGTGATTTGAACTTTTACTTATTTTTAATGCTAACTTTAACTTGTATTTAAGTTGGAAAAGAGAAAAGATAATTTAATAAAAAAAATTATTAATTTTTTGTTTAAGAAAAATCCCAATCAACTTGAATATTGTCAAATAATTATATTAATATTTACAATATTAATCCATGAAGTGTGTCACATTATCCCGGGAGCATGAATTAGAGATAAAAAATAAAAGATGGCTACAATTGTTATCAATATTAAAGTTCACAGCTACAATTAATGATTCTAGAGGAAGTGAACATAATTGAAATATATATATATGTGTGTGTGTGTGTGTGTGTATAATTTTTTTATAGGCCTAAACTTAACATGAGGAATATTCAATTTGCTCAACTGCTATGATCAGAGGCAGAACAAATGTTTAAAAAAAGATCAAGTAACAACAGAAGGAAGTGTTGGAGAGGAAAAAGATGAGGACAGAGTGAACATCTAACAACATATTATTTTCTATGTATTTAAAAGTTGTGGTAGCAAAGAAACAAGAAACAGGAAAAGGCACAACAGAACACCTAAAATAACTATTACTGATAAAAGATTGTATCAAAAGATAGGTTTGGCTCCTACTTACCATGAAATTTTGAAAATTTTCTGTGTCAGATATATCCAATTTAGAAATCTGTTCTTCATATTGAGCATGAGTATTATACATTTCCAAGGCTCTTTGGTATGCTGAAGCAACATGAGAAGAAATTCCATCAACATCACTTGATTCAGCATCTAGAGTATTCCCTTGTTCCACTTCCCAAGCCTTGTAGGCAAGGAGTGTTGACCTCAAGTTAATGAGTGGGACAGACAATTGACGATGGAAAATACTACAAATGCGTTGAACCTGCAATTCCTTTGCCTGCAAGAGAAGAACAACATTAAATGTATATCTTAAAGAAATACAGTCATACAGCATATCTATTATCATTAACACAAAGCCTTTTAAGAAAATGAAAGGACAAATATAAACCAACAAGAGCAGTGAGCAGAAACACTGAAGATGGCATTTTCATTACATATAACTATGTGTTTGTGTGTGTGACTATGTCTGTATGCACATGCATGTATGGAAATAGACAGAGGAAAGAAGGGGTGAGCTCGATAATATACAGAAATAGGAAATAAAGAGCAGTTAATTCTGACCTTAGTATCAGATTCATCAATGGTATATAGAATAGCCTGTTCAAATTCCCTATACACTTCTCATATTTTGCTTCCTTCAGCAATATGCAAACCAGCAGCGGTAAGAGCACGCTCAAAAATGTTTCTGGCCTTTGAAATTCCATCAGAAGAATATTCACGTACTGAAGGATCACATTCTTGTATATAATCCAAGTAGTCACACCAAAGATGGACAGACTGTAAAAAAACTGAGTCAACTTTTTTTAACTTCAAAAGTAATCAATTTAAAAAACAGTGAGTTGAGAATCATATACATTTTAATGTTTCCTAAATGTCTTGCAAGTTCCAGGTGAAAGAGATGGTCAACAAGCTACATAGGTTAAAATAAGTACTTCTCATCATTCCATGCAACAATCAATATGAAAAAGTCACGCTATCTATTGAATTTTATGTTTCAGAATCTAAAATTATTCAGATGTGAACAACAATATAGAGATTCAAATTATCCCATATAGAGGTAGATTGTCATTTTGCCAGGCAAAAAATTGAATCAGGCTGTGTTACTACTAATTTTGTAAATTCAAATGATCAATTGGTGAATATTCTCACCAAAGCTCTAAGGAGACCTAGAATTGAATATATAGGTAACAAGCTTGCAGCCTATGATGTATAGGCTCCAGCTTGAGGGAGAGTGTTATAATATATATAACTCAAGGCTTGATTTTAGAGATTATAGCACCTAATTCTAGGCCTGATTTTAGAGATTGTCGTAGCTGTAAATAGCGTGTGTTAATTGTACATTTTCCTAATTTGTAATTCTTACTTAGTATAAATTCCCATTTAGCTTGAGGGAATAATCAAGCTGATTTTTCTCAAGAATCAGATCAATTCTTCTTCTCTTCTCTCTAATTTCAACAATAACAATCCAAAAGGCATAGCATTTTATCTCATGAATGCGGATTAACATAAATATTTCAAATTATGTATAGCTAAGTTCCATCGACAATCAATCACAGTCCTTGGAATTTAAACTAAATATGCAATACACAAAATCTTGAAAGCACTATGCTTACAGTCTGAAACTTAAGTTAATTAATCAATCACATGAGGGAACTCAAATTCCAAATCACAGAAATCCACCAGATAATCAGTCGCTCCTTGCTCATAAAGGTTCTCAACCACAGAAAAACCTCAGGCCTGAAAAAATTCAATTAAACAAACAGCAACGAATCAGTTCAACAAATTAAAGGAAGAATCACAAATTAAGTTACATATAAACTTAATTACATGCATAACCATTACAAATTGCTCTTCAGATTATACAACCTGTCCTCACACAAAATTTTCAGTTTCTTAAAAAGCATTGCACCCAATTTACCACACTGTATAAAGTTACCAATAATTGCAAATGGAGAGCTAGATGTAGAAGTACCCAGTAGAAAGAGAAGCTTCATCTTTAGCCCATTCTTGCCACATTGCAGGAGTCAATGGAAATATAGAGCTCATAGCTTTCCTTGCTTGTCTCAGCTTCTCTATCTCCCCCATTTTTCTCAACAGCTTTATGTAATGCAAAATACATCCAAACAAAAAACAGAAAATTTCAATAAATTAGTTGAAAGAAACTTAAGAATTTATAGAAACCCAAAACCAGAAATTAGAGATAATCTCTTCAGTTGCTTACTTGAACATAAGAATCGTAGTTGGAGGGGTTAGTAGAGAGATCGGCTTCTAAGGTTTTAAGCTCTTGATTCAGGTGTGAGTCGTCCTCCGAGTCGGCATCGGAGTCGGAGGAGGAAGGGCTGTCAGGGTTTTCAAGACCATCTTCTCCGTTGATATCATGCATTTCTTCTTCCCGCGTCTGGGTCTGGGTTTGGGTTTCGGTCTCTTCCACCACCATTTTTGTTTTCGTTTCTTCACTTCTGTTGCTTTCTTTGGGATTTTTCTTAAACATATATTAGTGGCTCGCCACTCGAACACTGCCACTCACTCTCACTCACTGGGTTATGGTTTTTAAATAATGTCACTCGCGTAACTCGGATGCTTTTGTTTATTTATTGACAACGATTATTATTACATTACTGTATATATCACCATAATCCGTCTGTCACCAGTAGCCCTGGGTGTTTGATTTGTCAATTGATTAAATAATCAAATCAAAATTTAATTGATTTTTTAAAAATTTATTTTAAAATTTTAATTTAACTGATCGATTTTTAATTTTAATTAATTAATTATAAATTTTGCAATGAAAAAATACCCTGACGGCAAGGCAAGTCGCTGGAGGGCTATATTAGAATCCACTCGAATGGAAATGGCAGTAATTATAGAAATGGAAATACTACGAGTCAACGGAAAAATTAACTAATATATTTTGCTGTTTGATTAATTGGTTAATGATTAGCTGATCGTTTTAAAATTGGTTAACCATTAAAAATTAAATTAAATAAGTTTTTTTTAACTAAACCGAATTGAGATATGAATCGGTTAATCGATCAACATCGGCCCCTAGTCATCAATGGCAGCTGAATGGTAATTTTTATTATGTTCTTATTTTTATTTTATTTTAGTCAAATATATATATACAACACTTTAAAATCTACTCATTTAGTCAATTTATACCTTAAATATAAATTTATTGAATTATGTATGGTGACATTTTTTTTTTATTTGTACACACTTTTTTTTATTTAAAGTCAAAAACTTTTCTTAATTTATTCAACTTTTTTCTATCTAATCCTTAACATCTAATTTCAAAACCTTTTAATTTTAGACATTAAATTTGAGATGGAAAGAAATTTAAAAAGAGAAAAAAAAAGACTCAGCATAACTCAATAATTTTATCTTTATAATATAAAAAAAATAAAATTGAAAAAATTACATATATATTTTCCCTTTTATTTTATTTTTTATGAATGACCCAAAATATATTCAAGTTTTAAAACTTTTTGTAGTGTTTAATTAAATAGCTAAATTTATTATAGCATTTTTGAATGAAAAAAAATGTTGAAAAAATCATCTCATTCTAAATTTGACAGTGCTCAAATTTGAATTAATCAAATTAGTCGAGCAATGTCTTAAATATCGGATGGTTAAAATAAGGACTAAATTTATTCCATTATAATTTTAACATTATTAAATTAAATATTTTTTTCATTTTAAGTTAGGAGGCACGTCTATTATATTTATAATTAATATTATAAATTTATTATGTATAGTAAAATAATTAAATATAATAAAATAAAAAATATATGTTTACTAATTAGGAACCATATGATATTTTGAATTTATTTACTTTTTATTCACCTTGATAATTTTTTTTATTTTTAATGCTATTATAAAGATATTCTCGCGTTATTTTGAGAGTATATATATTTTATTTTTTTATAAAATAATATTAGTTATTTAATTAAAAAAAATTAAATATATTATAATAAGGGTAAAATTAAAGAGCAAATAAAATTTAAAAGAAGCGAATGTTAAAGTTATATGTAATTTTAACCTTATATAAAGGATAATTAAATATATAAATTCTTAAAAATATATAATAATAAAATATAAATATATAAAAATAAATTAAAAAAATATTTAAAAACAAAAGTAAAAATCAAAAAGAAATAACACTAATTAAAAAAAACTAATGATAAGAGCAAGAATTAATAAAAATAATACTAATTAAAATAAAATAGTAACTAATTAAAATAAAATAATAATTAATAGTAAGAGCAAGGGTTAAAAAATCACACTAATAAAAATAAAGGATAATAATTTTAAATTTTTCTTAAATTATATAATTTACTTATTTACACAGTTTTACTTAATTGATAATATTTTATAATAATTATATTAATATTTTATTCATTCATATTCAATTAATAATATTTTATTTATAATTAATAATTTACTTTTTCTCATATTTTAAAAAATATTAATTATCTTTTATATTATTTATAAAAAATTAAAATATATATATTCTTAAGGTAACATAAAAACGTCATTCTAATAAAAATTAAAATTAATAATAGAGATTAATATTTTCATGTTAAATGTAAAAAAAATTATTTTTAATATATATATATTAAATGCTAGAATAAATTTTTTAATATATATATATGGGGTAATGGTCCCTCCTAAAATATTTTTTTTTCACAAATTATGGTAATATATTCAATTTTAGAGCCATATTTATTCGAAATCGTAATTCATATGTATATATATGTGTGTGTGTGTAGGGTAAGGATCCCTTATAAAATAGATTACTTAGTTATTTTTTCATAAATTATGGTAATATATTTTGATCCCTCCTAAAATAGATTACTTAGTTTTTTTTCACAAATCATGGTATTATATTCAATTTTAGAGCCATATTTATTGGAAATCGTAATTCATATGCATATATATATAGGGCAAGGATCCCTTTTAAAATAGATTACTTGTTTTTTTTTTCATAAATTATGGTAATGTATTCAATTTTAGAGCCATATTTATTGAAAATCGTAATTCATGTATATATATATATATAAAGAGAATATGCATAGAGAGCCTAATAAAATTTGTTCAAAAACAAAAAAGCCTCCAATAAAAGATAAAAGAAGAAGATGAATAAAGATAGCTAAAACATAAATTTTTTATCATATTACATGAATGTCTTGTACAGTTCAATGTAACAACTCAAGACAACCAAAAAGAAGAAACAAAGTAAACAACATAAGAAAAGAACAGAACACGTGATTAACTTTCCCTTCTAAATTTTACATGGCTTATTAAGCATGCTAATTAATTAATTAACTAATTATCATTTATTTTATTACAGACAAGGCAAACACCAAGAAAACTTCTATAATGACACACCATAAGTCCACAATTAATAAACAGAAACTCCAAAAAACTTCATATCTCTGCCTTTGTAGCCTTAACATCTTGAGCAGAGGAAAATCTGTTCAAGAATGTTGACAACCTTAGGTTGTCTCTTTTGTTCTTCAGCAAACTTGGGCACAATAATTTTCAAACCCCCATGGTCAAGATTTGCCTTAATATGATCTAAATCAGCATTATTAGGCAATCTAAATTGCCTCCAGAATTTCCCAACTGTTCTTTCAACTCTATGCCATTTATCTCCTTCAACCTCTTTTCTGCTTTCCTTTTTCCACTGATCCTCAAAACTCTTCCACCTCTATTTTAATATCATCTTTCTTGATTCCTGGAATGTCTAAAGATATTATATGTTCTGTTTTTGTTTCCTTCCAATCTGCTCTAGCCAATGCGAGATTTCAACCCCTTTTGGGATTGTTAATGGGGTTTGTTCAAGAATCTTGAAAGGATCTTCCATTGGAACCATCATGTCCCACAATGACCTTGTGCAAGGCATTAAGCCATTAGCTTGGTTGGCTATTAAAGTTAGAAAACTTAGTGTTATGGGGATGATCAAAGACTTGTTTTTGAATATTGGGTTGCCCATTTTTTTTATTTGAAGACACAAAACTTTAAAAAAGAAAAAGGTTTTTTCAGAAGGGAAAGAAACAGAGACATTTGGTGATAGGCTTGCAATAGGAAGGCTCTTCAGTGTTTTTTGTTCAGATTGTGTTGTGTCCTTTCTAAGGAATGCAGAAGAGGGAGATTGGATTTATATAGGTTGGTGGGTATTTCTGGATTGTTCTTTTGAGCAGTGAAATGGAGAGATAATTATCCACGATAGTCTAGAAACAGTTGGTTGCTTCTGGCATGTTGTGGAAATAGCACATATTTTTTTGTTTCACACGAAAAAAAAGGGTAGCACACACATGTTACATTTTTCAGAATGTTCTGGAAAAACGTTTCGCCGAAGTTTCAAATTCGCACGTCTCCGACCGAACTCACAGCTTTTATCTATGTTCGAATTTTCCAGTAATATTCAAAGGTGTTTAATTTCAAAGATAATAGGAGAACTTAAAAAAAATAAAAGGCTAATGTTTTTATACTTTCTATTTCTAATAATTTTTATTTTAAAAAATAATAATTAATCATATTTTTGTATATTTTTAATTAGAAAAATCAAAAAATTATATAATACATCTGTTATTCTAATTAGATATTGTAATTGAAATAATAAAATAATTGAAAAAAAGATTTGTAGTGATATTTTTTTAAAAAAATATATCTTAGAATTTTTTAGAGTAAAATTTTTAATTTCTCCAATTATAAAATATAAAAGAAGATATATGTAAAATAAATTTAGAAATTTTAGTAGAATAAGAAAAAATTTACAAACTATCGGTGTTATTAATCCTCATTTTATAAATAAAAAAATTACATTATTTAAATAATTTTTTTAATATTTTAAAAAAATAGAAATTCTTAGTATTTAATAAATTAATATAGATGTAGTAGAATAAGAAAAAATTTACAAACTATCGATGTAATTAATCCTCATTTTATATATAAAAAAATTACATTATTTAAATAAATTTTTTAATATTTTATAAGAATAAAAATTATTATTATTTAATAAATTAATATAGATAAATAAAATTGTAAGCGTCTAATAGATAAAATAAGACATGCAAAAGAGTTTGAGGAGGGATATATCCTATAAAACTTTCCAACTTTATGGAGCAGAAGGCATTACATTACTACACTGCACTACTGCAGTCTACAAGGAGAACAGAAAGTGAACAAGATTTTGTCATAAACCACTTCGAAGAGTTCATACAAAGTGGTAGCAAACTGAAACTCAATACTAAAAAAAAAGATCTGTATGAAATTTGCTTGTATAAATTGGTGGAGTTCTGTAAGTTCGGTTGGGTTACAGATCTGCTTTATTTCACGACACCTAAGTCATGAAAACACTGAATCAGATAATGAATATGATACCTGATTTTAGTTATTGATGAGATCCTTAAATTTAATTATGCAATTTAATGCTTGCTCGAAGTCGTTTTCTTCCAAAGCAAATGTGAAACGGCAGTAGCCAGGAACTCCAGTCCACTTGCCGCTGTTGATGCATAAACCTGTTGACCTGACCATGGCATCCCTGATATTTGAGTCATCAAGCTTGACTTCGTAAGTAGTGGCATTTCCGGCATCATCTTCAGGTGAATGCTTTATCTTAACAACCTTGTTCAGGTAGGCTGAAGGCCTTGCCATCATGGAAACACCACCACAAGGCTCCACCACTTCCCACCCACATTTTTCTAGTGTCTGCCAGAAACAGCATGACAAATTACTTTAGTAAAGGAGCATTATATACAAAGAGCCGGTACTTTCAGGTATCAAGCCTACAACGAGTATACAAAGAAAAATTAAACGTAAAAGTAAAAATTAAATTGTTACCTCTTTCAGGCGCTGGGATCTAGATTTCAAGTTTCTTCTTTGTTCTGAAATGACATCCATCAGGTCTCTTGCTTTCTGCTCATTCAAACCCAGCAGCTTCTTTATAGCATATTTAACAGTGCTATGAGGTTTGCTTAATCCTGGAAAGCTATAAAATGCATCCACCAGAGCAGGATTGTTTAAAACCAGAAACCCAAAGTTGAGTACTCCACTTAATATCTTCAGAGAAAGCCCTCCAAATAGAGAAACGCAAAAGGATGAGTTGCTACAGGAATTCAACTTTGATAATGTTGCCTCCAAATTCCAGCCACCCCAACCTTCCAAATCAAATTCCAACCCTGAGAATGAAGTATCTATGACAACTCTCGCCCCAAATTTTGCACAAGTAATTAATATGCTCTCCATCTCTTTATTGCCATACAGCAAGCCTGTAGGGTTGAGTGTTGGACCAGAAATGTACACCCATGGCTTATTCACAGTATTAAGTGCCTCATTGAGTAGCTTGCTTGTCAGCTTGAAACCTGATGCAGAGTCAGTTGGGATACACACAATATTTGCTTTTAAAAACTTGGCAGCAGATAGATAGTTCCCATTTGAGCCAACTGGGAAGCAAAATGTTCCGCCTTCTTGGATGCAGCAGTGGATCATTCTATTAAACAGGGCCTGGGAGAAGTCTGTATACACAAACTCCGTGCTGTTGTCAGTAGGGAACCCATAATTGTTCTTGATGAACTGTTTGATGCTAGGGGTGACATCAACTTCTGATTCAGCCATATTCTGTCTTGCAAAACTTTCAAAGATTGCTGCCTTGACAGGAGATGGCATGGGCAAGAAACTTTGATCTGCATCCATGTGAATCAAGGAAGACTTCTCTTCCTCTCCAATCGACAACTCAGAATCATTGAGGACTGAAATAGAAGAACTGACAAACCCAGTCGCCTCAACCGATTTGGCTTTTTCACAATCCCTCTGAAGGAAACATCAAAATTAATTTGGTGACCAAACTTGCCTCCAGGAATTATGAAAATGGCTTTAAAGGGGAAAAAAGAAAAAAAACTTAAAAACAACAATCACCGCCGTGTATGAAACCACAGATTGATATCATGAGACGTTATATGTTCAGTGAGCAGTAAAAATTCATCCCACAAGCTCTACATTAAGAAAAATCATCCAAATACTGAAAGTGAAGAAAGGAAAAAAGAGTAGCAGTACACACAATGAATTTCAGCAGTGAATCATGTAATAGTTTCCAGATACATTCATGTTTGAGACATAATAATAATTTGGATGAAAAAAAAAAAGAAATCAAGTTTGTGGTTAAACTGTGAATCCAGTCCAAACTTCATACTATGCTAAAGAAACTAGAAAGTACAAATATATATATATATATATATATATTCATACCAAATATTATGAATTCAGGACAGTCACAACTCAAATTTAACTCGTTTTTTCTTCCAAGGACTGAGGACTCGCTTGAGAAGTCTTGTATGGAAATATAAACCAGATGTACCACCATAGAACAGTTTATAAAGTTGACATTCCTGCACTGCCTTTTCCTAATATTTTAACATAAAGACTTCTCATATTTGACTATAATGCAATCTAAGTATTTAGTTAGAAAGCGGTAGATTTTTGCATAACTGATCTAATAGGTGCAAATTGTTAAAACCAGAAAATAATAACTGGAAGAATACAAACCGTAGCAAGTGGATGTCGGTCTGCAATCTGAAAAGCTAGTAACTCATGAAAAAGGCAGCCATAATAAAACTGCCTGATTGGTGCAGTATTTCCTTCTAGTACTTCCACAGTCTTGGACAAGGCCTTACAAATGGTCTCTTCTTCTGAAATGACAAAAGCGACTTCTAAATCTGAATAAACCTGGAACAAGCATAATATGATTAACATGGCGAATATGTAAAATAACAACATGCTACATAAACTGCGGTGGAGGTGAATTTCTTGACTCCCCACTTTCAATAAACAAATAAGGTAGAAAGCATCCTTAAGCAAAAGCCTGAGCTAATCATTATAGAATAACTACCTGGTTCTTTACAAGGCCACAAAGGATTGCAGCATGTGAAGGTAGATGAGTTCCTGAAAGATATTTTAGAACTCCATTGGGACTTGGAAGGCTGGATAGCTCAAGATGATCAGATATGTCTATGAAAAGACGAGACCCAATTTCTTTAGTAATATCTAAAAGCTGAACAAAAGCTGAACTAGTCACAGCCTCAAATTGAGCCATCCCAGTAATGACCACTTGAGGTTTGAGCTTCTTTATCAGCGCCACCACTAAATCAGACTGTCTTGGTGCTTCAATAACTGTGATTACCTCCTTTGAAGGGTCATAATTTTCTGTACCCTGTAGTATGACAAAAAAATGTAGTTATTAAATATGCAGAAAACTATCATTGGTACCTTTTCCAAGTTCTTGGTAGACAATTATGTTTATAGTCCTGGAAAAGTTACGGCAATGAACAAGCCAAGAGAAGTAACCACCACTTAGCTTAATTGACGACGATAAATAGAGTAATGCTGAGCTCAAGAGGGTAATCAGTTGTTAGCTAGTGCATATGCCTGTGCAACAATCAGGCACTTGCTGGAATGGTTCAGGAATATCTAAGATAACTAAGTTATGATATCTTGACTAATAAAAGTAACAAATTAAAATGGACTAAACAAATACGACATACCTCAATTGCTAAAGAAGTTAGCCACTGTCGAGGTAGGTGTTGAGTCAGATGTTTGTCAACAATTGCAAGACGAGGTGAGAATAATCGAAGAGCATTTTCAATTGCTACAGCCCTTGAAGGAAATATGACAACATTCTTGAGAAAGAATTGGACAAGATAAGTCAATGTACAAAGAAACTATAAATACATAAAATTATAACTTCGAAGTCACCTCTTACAGGTGTGATAATTCTGAGAAAAGTAGAGACCAATAACCCACAAAGCAAATCAGCTAAAATCCATACAAGTCCGAAAATAATTTCCACATTATGTTGATTTAAATAACATAACAGTTTTTCTTCATTCAGAAACAGGAACAAAGGCGAAACAAAACTCATGAAATAGTTTTTTTTCATTCAGATACAAGACAAAGGTGAACTCACATACAAAGAACTTGTATTTTTCTATGATTGTGGACTATTATGGAGAGAGCAAAATCATATGATCCTTGGAACCTCTAAAAAATCGTAGAGAGGTTTCAATTCACATATGTTTTAGAAGATTGAAGCTTCAGCACTATGTGCTCTGCTCACAGTTCATAATTTTGAACACATACCAAACATGTAGTGCAGAATATGTTTTAAAAACCCATCTCCCCCTTTTATGTTCCGAATTTCATATGATTAAAACAAAATTCAGTAAGCACCTACACATGCAATGAGATTAGATCTCTGACAGACAATAAGCACAACTGTGGCTGGCTATCAAAATAAATCATAATAGAAGCAAGATTCTCTTTATACTGAACGAGCCAGTCAACCCCGGACATAAAAGTATGTATGCTTTAAAATTTTGTATTGGAAGAATATGCTGCACAATCATATGAACTGATACTTCACATAACAATCAAAAAGTAGAAAAAAGGGACTCCTTGCTATCTTATCTTGAATGGTAGCTTTACGATTTTTTTTATCATTCTTCTTTGACGTCTTTTCTTTTTTAATTTACTGATCAATTGGATGGAACTACTTCAAGGTACATTTTAAAATTGTAGTTTATGTTTTATGCGTCAGTAAGGATGTCTTTATTGATTGGTGTTTTTTCCATGTTTACTATTTTTGTGATCTTTCTACACTGTACAAATTAACTTCATATGATGTCTAGCAGCCACATCCACCCATCCCCCTCTCCTGAAGGGGGAGGAAAGAAAAGGGAAAGGAAGTGCCATTCAGATGACTTTGCTAACAAGAAGATAACAATAGCATAAGCAGCAATTATTGTGTAAGCAGGGAATGCATCCTTACATTGGAATTGAGTGGAAGAAGAAGAGGAAGAAAAAAAATTGTATATACCTTCACATAACAATCAAAAAGTAGAAAAAAGGGACTCCTAGCTATCTTATCTTGTATAGTAACTTTACGATTTTTTTTATCATTCTTCTTTGACGTCTTTTCTTTTTTAATTTACTATCAATTGGATGGAACTACTCCAAGCTACGTTTTAAAATTGTAGTTTATGTTTTATGAGTCAGTAAGGATGTCTTTATTGATTGGTGTTTTCTCCATGTTTACTATTTTTGTGGAGATCTTTCTACACTGTACAAATTAACTTCATATGACATCTAGCAGCCACATCCACCCATCCCCCTCTCCTGAAGGGGGAGAAAAGAAAGGGGATAGGAAGTGCCATTCACATGACTTTGCTAACAAGAAGATAACAATAGCATAAGCAGCAATTATTGTGTAAGCAGGGAATGCATCCTTACATTGGAATTGAACGGAATATAGTGATATACTTTCATAAATCCTGCAATTAGATTGCGAAAACGTTTGCTTCCAGCTGGTGACTCATAAGGGAAAGATGAGCGCTCTTTCAGCTCACCAGCAAGATAAGCTAGGAATGGAATCTTCTCATCAGCAACAGAATCATCCGCAAAAGACAAATCTAGAGAACTGCTGGTCTCATGGAAGCCATTCTTAAGGAATTCAAAAATTTTCTTAACCTGTCAAATTATTCAGAGACTCATCCTACAAAAAATTATCCAAAAGCAATAAACATCCACTTTATATAATGCATACTTGAATGAAGCACAGACCTGGTTTGGTTGGCGAAGTTGACAGCTGTAAACTGATAAAGCATGAGCAATGCGACCACCGGCCTTCCCGTAGGCCCATGCTGTTCGAGCACAAATTGGCTGGTCTCCAGAAAGACCCATGAAAAACTCAAAGTGGTGTGGACTGTTCTTCTCAATTTCAACTAAAGCTGAAATATCTGTGTCAGCAGCCTGCACCAAAACATTATCAGAAAAGAGCATTATGAATGAAGAAACAGTTTGCAGTTGAAAAGTTTTTCTTGCCTGGATAACTTTAGTCTGCCAAAGCTTGTTAACATAAAATCCACGACGCTCAAATAAACGTTTACAAACAGCTTGTCCTGGACGGCCACCCATATTAAAAATCATAATCCCCATTGGTCGGATCACAGATATTCCTTCCTCAACAGCTCTGGCAATCAGACCTAGGCCAAACTGATCCTCCACAAATCCCTGCATAAAAAAAAAAAGAAATGAACAACAATGATCAAATCAAACAAATTATAGTTCCTGCACACTTCAGCTATAGAATTGTAATACCCATTAACAAAACCCTAGTGATGAAGCCTTTCTGTCTAAAATGACTGCACATGAGGAAATATTGCACTTCATCTACATTTAACCAAAAAAACAAACTATAAAAAGCAAAAGTCCTTGAAATACGTAACATATAAATAATCATTCAATGAAAGTTCAAAACTGTGCTGCCGCCACATGAATCGCTAGAATAAATTGTATGAAGATTAGGATTAAGATCGTCTCCCAACCTGAAGTGCACAGTAGTTGCTCAATGAATGCAGAAATTCTTCACTTGCATTTTCTGTGATCATTTTAGACATTGCATCTGGATTGGGGTTAAGAATCTGTAAGAGGAAAATAATCAATGGCAAAGTAAGAGTCTAAATAAAAAAAACAAACTGCCAACTAGTCACCGGATAAACTAAATCCATCAAATGTTTTGCTAATTCTATGCAATGTGGATTGCGATAATACCTGTGGTATGCATCCAACAATTCGTTCAAGTTGAATGTCATTATCTCTACAGTAAGCAAGTAAATCAGATTCATGAAACTCCACCCTGTCCAGTAAAGTTTTCTTGTCCATGTCATAGATGGGTAGACCATTTTCATCCAAGGCATTTAAATATAAATTTATCAAGGAAACCTTTACTGCTCTAGGATTAATATCAAGACCATACACCTGCAAAAGGTTATTTAGGCACCCATTATAATAACTGGCAGAAAGCTGTGCAAACGATACACTCCCTGAAAGCCTATTAAGTGAAGACCAAGGTGACGCTGGGGCAAAAAACAAACCTTTTTAGGCAACCACTTGTCAGCAAGCGCAATAGATATCCATCCATTTCCGCAACCAAGCTCAGCAACTGTCTTGTCCTTGAAGATTGAATCAGGGTGTCTATTTAGTCCCTCATAAAAAGTGAAGGACCAGTCTTCAGGCATAAAAATGCTAGGGATCACCATCATTGTTAATTTCTTTCTCCCATGATAACCTGCACTGGGCAAAAGCAGTGTCAAAGTAATCATAAACAATATGATTGACAGTTCCAATAAACAAATAATTAAAACGACAATGAGCCATGGATAATCAAACAAAGCAACAAAGAAATATAATATCTATATATCAAACATGGTCTACTACCACTACTGATTATGAAAATGGGGAAAAAATACAAATGGAAGCAACAAAGTTAACGATCTAAATAATTTTGGAGAATAAAATATTTTTCAACGTAAGACCCTGAGTAAAATAGAGAAATGAAACAAATTTACATTAACCTTACTATTCTCCTATTGGACTTGGCAAGCTTGAATCACGAATAACATAAAAACAAAGTAGGGAAGCTTGAATCACGAATAACATAAAAACAAAGTGATGCTTTTCTTTTTAAAACTGAGTAGTGCAAATTATTAGGATGCACTGCTAAGCAACATCATATTCTTGGAATTATTTGAATATTTATCTGAGCCTGTGGCTAAGCTCTGACCAAAAATTTTAAGAACCTAGAATGGAAACTTGTATAAAATGT
The DNA here is from genome assembly GCA_947685225.1 of Garcia nutans. Lineage (NCBI taxonomy): Eukaryota > Viridiplantae > Streptophyta > Magnoliopsida > Malpighiales > Euphorbiaceae > Garcia > Garcia nutans. Next base: position 476,750 of record CANTUV010000075.1, read on the forward strand.
TGATAGTATATGCACTTAGATTAGTTTTTTTTTTTTTTTTGCACATGTCACATTGTCACTTAGATTAGTTTGATAACGACAGAATCGAATTTCCCAATACGAGCCTTTGTTCGTCTATTACTGGATTGACCTCTTCTTTGTTTTATTGGAACACACAACTGGAAAGCAGCTAAGACGAAAGCAAAGTGCCAAAAGTGCAAAACCCAACAAAATTTAACCAGTATAAGTACAGAGACATAAAAGGCAAAAAACTATTTATTCTTTAAGGACCCCACAAAAAAATAAGTTGAAAAAGAAAATAAAGCAATGACAGAAAGCAACTTGAGCACAAAAAAAAATTGCAAGTAGGAAAAAAAAAATTCAAATTCATATACAAATTTTCATTTCCTTCATTTTCCTTCAAATTCCTCTATTTTCTCGGCAACCGAACACTAGCCGTATATTGAGTATAAAGTCAACAGTTAACATCATCATTCATCTTATTAGATTCCTCTATTTTTAACACTGAATTATAAGCTTATAACATCTAATCAAACACAAAACAAAATAAAAATAATAAAAAACAAATTCTCATTGTCAGAAATCTTACATATACATAGAAAGAAGAAGAAGAGGAAGAAAAAAAAATTTGTATATACCTTCGTAATGGTCCAAAAAAATGTCTTGGATCCGAAAATGGTACTTCTGGAGACACTGATCTGAGTCACCAACTCGTTTATGGAGATCGGATAAGAAGATTCGAGCATCGGTTCTGGTTTTCGGATCTTCCAAACGCTCTAACAGTGACCTAAACGCAGCGTATGCCGAATCCCCAGACTGCTCACAGTTGTTCAAAAATTCATCAATTGATAGTAACATCACCGCCATTTTCAGCTCCGCCACTACAAAATTCACCGGCGAGTTTAAAACTATATAGAGAGAGTAGTTATAGAGAGAGAGAGCTTATTGCTTTATATATAATATAATATCGTTAAAGATGGAATCATGGAAAGAGAGGAGGGCAATGGTTATGGTTGCTTCGCGGGCATTAACTATAGATTTTGTTATTTTGGTCAGACTTTTTTTTTTTTTGACGATTGCGATTGCGAAGCATGGGTGATTTTTACGTGCCTTATAGCTTTTTTATTAATTATATAATGGAAAGACAAACAGCTGATGGCTGAAAATATATATTAAAAAAAACTGATGGCTGAAAATATATATTAAAAAAAATTGATGGCTGAAAATATATATTTAAAAAATATAATAAATATTAAAAAAAGTTAAAAAATATTAATTTATTTAATTAAAATTTAATTTTATTGAAAAATTTAAATAATTATTAAATTATTCTTATTAAAATAATTTTGGTCATAATTAGACACTTCATTTTTAAAAACCTACCATTTAAGTTATTTGCATTAATAAAATATAATATTTGTTAATTATAACCAGTGCGGTAGTATTAAGTTTAAAAAAAAATAAACTCTTAAAATTTTTATAAAAGTATAAATTAGCCATTAAAGTGATTGACAAAAAAATAATTTAAAAAAATTAAAAAGTTAAAAAATTATAAATAAATATTCATATCCCCAATAAAAAAAATTTATATTGATTTTAGTTGAATCAAATTCATAAAAATAAACATTGAATATCAAAATAATTAACTTTAAATCTACAATATCACTATCAAACTTATATAAAAAAAATTAAAATCTTAATAACAACTTTAAAATCAAAATCAAAGCAAATATTACAATCAAATTTAAACAAACACAAACATTGCCAACAAATTTTAAAAAAATATATCATAAGTCATAATCATTACTTTTATAATTGAGATAAATACTCAATTAAATAGCATCAGGGCTGGCCCAATAACTTAAGCTGCCCTAGACAGTTTGCCTACATAATATTTTTTTAGATTTTTATTTATGGCCTTAAGTTAAAAAAATTTGCTTAAATTTTAATTTTTATATTAAAATTTTAATTTTTTTTAGATTTTTATTTATAACGCAAGCATGCTTACTATTGTTATTTTTTTTTGGAACGAAATGCTTACTATTATTGCCATTTATATATAGTGATGCTAGGCCAATATAAATGGCTTTCATATTATTATATGAAAATTTTCTTATTGGCCTTGGTTGCCACTTGCTACTACTTTATTCCCCAACTTTTCTTTTGATTTATATATATATATATATATATATAATTCTTATCGTGCATTACATGTAAATGAGATTTTTTATTTCTTTGATTTTTTTATTATTGAAACATATTAAAAAACAGAGGAAGGTGTAAATATAAAGCACTATAGAAAAAGAAAGATTATTGAATCACTAATCAATCACATATTCTTTTTTTCCCCTCAAATTGATGGCGATATCCTTAAATTAAGGACCTTGCGCGTGTGTGTGGGTCGGTGGGTGGGTGAGGTGGGGTGGGGTGAGGAGTGTTATAAGCTGTTTATGTGTTTGAATTTCTTTTTTTCTTTTTTTTTTTGAGCATAACATGTGTTTGAATTTGGGATAGTGTACTTATGTGTCTTCGCACAAGGGACACATATAAAGTTAGCTCAGCTATCACCTCAAAGTGATATAGATACTTTAGAATTGTTCGGGGTAGTGTTTTCAACACAATGACACATATAAGTTTGCATGTGATGCTTCAGTTTTTATATGATGATTAATTATAGTATATATTATATATATAGTATTATTTTAAATTTTTATATATTTTTAATTATAATATATAAATTATGTAATTCTTTTATATTATGTATATATAATATATATATTTAGTATATATAAAATATGCATATACGGTATAAAAATATTATATATCAGTTTAATAATTTTTTTTTACTTTTTAAATTTTTAATAAAAAAATTTTACTTTTTAAATTTAAAATTTTAAATACTTTAAAATATATATTTAATAACAAATAAATTATTATTATAAATCATAGATATTAAAATAAGCATTTTTCATAAAAAATTTTGAGAAAAATTCACTAGAGTTTTATCTGTAATTTGAACATTCTCAAATTCAACAAACACAGCCTACATAAAAATATTCCCAAATAACCCAAAAATACATTCCATCCATCCTCCTTAATATCTCCACATTTTCTCAAAACATTTATACACTTTCATATATCTACATATCAAAACATATACAAAACTCACATTATAAATTTTTATCTAAAATATTCTTTTTAATTTATAATATATATACACTGAAAATATAATATAATATACATAATCTCTAAAATGTACGATAATACAAAAATATATACATGCTGCTAGTAGTGTTTCTAATCTTGATATCAACTCGACAAGTAAAATCTCACGTCTAGACCCGACCTGGTTTAGAAGAACTCTCCGGCTTAGCCGAATCTACCCTATCACCTGAGCGATGAATTTCAATCGCGCTAAGCTAAAAGCCTAGTGGTATAAATTTTGATAGAAATAAAACTCAAATGCAATGCAAATGCAAAATGCATATAAATATAATATCTCATATTATTTTATTATAACATATAGTTCAATTATTTTATAGTTCACAATTCACATACAAGCAAACACAAGCATGGGCTCAAAGGATCTAATTTGCTATTTAAATTTCAGAGTTGTTGTTTTGGTCTATATTGACACCCGGAGTCTAGCCCGACGGTAAGTGACGCTCAACGTCTAGCTCGAAGATAAATCATAGTGATGTCGGCAAGTGACGTCCAACTTCTAGCCCGAAGGCAAATTATAGCGATGCCCAGCATCTAGTCTGAAGGCAAATAATGAGAATAATCTCATAGGCGTACCGCTAAACGCGGAACTCTAAAAATTGAATAATATACTATGCACACAATTAATTCATATTTCTCATTATCAATCTTTTTCTCAATTTTTCATAATCAAGCTAGGCACATTGCCTCATTTTTTTAATTTTCTCATTTTTTTTTCTCACTTTTCTCGTTTCATACAATTTTTTCATTTTTTTCTCACTTATATCAATATCAACCCATCACATTTCATCACATTTTATGTTAAATCTTATTACCTAAATATTTTGGATAATTTCACATAATCTACATATGATTCATATTTTATGCACATTAGCCATTACCAATAGCTTTTTAACAATGCTCTAAATGCATACACTACAAATGACATTATCCAAATACTTTGAGTCATTTTTACATAATGCACGTTTTTTATAATTTTCACAATTTAGCCATTAGCAATATCTTTTCACAATGCATTTAACACAGATATAACATTATTTATGTCATAACACATTATTCATACATATTCCATGAATCAAGTAGCTTAACACATTTTTCAATAAAAAATGTGTTAAGCCCAATGTAATATAAATATAATTAATTTATCCAAAGTTTGTACATACCTCTAAGAGCAACCAAGAACAAGCTCAAACACCCTCTAATCATTCTCTTCCAACTTACCATTCAATACTTAGATGGGGCAAATCAACTCTGTTCAATGCCTAAACCAAATGTGATAATAAATAATCATTTAATATCACATTCTAAGGCATTTTCAAACTTAATCCATAATTAAAGATCATCCAAGCAAAAATTTTAAAGTTAAGGCTAATCTCACTTTAACTTTAGAATACCATACTAGGCCATTCAATTTAGTATTTTAAGTTTATATATATTATTAAAAGCATATTTTAACACATTTAAATTAATTACATTATAAAAACACACACTTAGTACTAAAATTCTAAAATAGCATAACCTTCCCCCATTGAAGGTTTTTCATTCCACCTCAATCCAATTATCATTTCAAGCTTATATTCATCACTTTTAACACTAAACAACATACTTAAGCCAATAACATCAAATAATTCTACAACTTTGAAAAATCACTTTTTCAAAACCTTAAATCTCTACTTCCATTCTTAAACTCCAATCAAACTCAATCAAATCTAATATTTGACTTTAAAATACTTGTTTATATATCAAAATAACTCATTTGGAATCAATTTGCACAATTAAAAATCATGATTTCAAAATCTAAAAAATTACATAATCCTAAATTCTCTCTTTTCACCAATCCATACCCAAACTCCATCATCTCTTCAATCCAACTTTAAAATCATTATTGATCACTTAAAATAATATCATACACACCAATTTCAATAATTAAATCACACTACATCAAGAATTTAAAACTCACATATTCAAAATTTCCATGAAATTCAAATAAAAGAGTTGAAAACTTATCAAATTTGGTGGAAATCACCACAAATCAACTTTAAACTTGTTAAATCCTTAAGTTAATTGAGTATAGAAGAAGTAAAAATCCTTAAACACCATCAATGGAGGTTTCGGCCTAGGAGGAAGAAGAAAAAGATGAAAATAGCTTTTGATTTTCTCTTTCCTTTTATCTTTTAATTTTAACCATATATATATTATTTAATTTAATAATTAATTATTTAATTAATTAAAAGTCTAAAAATTCATCTTTCATTCAAAAATAAATTATTTTTGAATTATTTTTAAAATTTTTAATTTTCAAAGTATATTTACCAAAATGCTATTAGACTTTGACTTTTTCTTTAAAAAGTGTTGACTTTTTTTGTTAGCTTTATATATTATGTATATTTTGTATATATATATATATCACATGTAAATTTTACTTTTTTATTTAAAAATTCTTCATTTTTCATTTAAAGTCATTTATTTAATTTATTCAATTAAATTATAATTTATTTTATTTAATTTTTCAAAATTTAGGAATTTTTCAAAAATAACTTTGGGATATTACAATTTTCTCCCTCTAAAAATAATTTTCATCCTCGAAATTACCTGATGTCAACTTTGAAATAACTAGGAATACTGACTCTGCATCGTTTGCTCACTTTTCCATGTCGCTTCCTTAGTGGCATGATTCCTCCAAAGGACTTTTACAAGTGGCACCTTCTTATTTCTTAACTTTTTACTTTTTGTGCCAATATCGCTACTGATTCTTCTTCATAAGTCAAATTTGAACTCATCTTAATGGACTCCACTGAAAAGATATAAGATGTGTCTGACTTGCACCTCCAAAGCATGGAGATATAGAAGATATTATGAATTCAATCCAACTCAAGCGGTAAAGTCAGTCTATAAGCCACTGGTTCAACTCTCTCTAGCATCTCATATGGTCCTATAAAATGAGGACTCAACTTTTTTTATGGCAGAATCTCAAAATCTTCTTCCACAGAGACACCTTCATGAGCACTTTATCTCCCACACTGAACTCTATATCTATTCTCTTCAAGTCCATATAGGATTTTTATTGGTCTGAAGCTGCTTTCAGACGACTCCGAATCACCTTCACTTTCTCTTATGTTTTCTTAATCAAATCAGGGCCGACCAACTTACTTTCTCTAACCTCATCCAACACAAAGATGTCCTGCACTTTCTACCATACAAGGCCTCATAAGGTGTCATCCCAATACTGGACTGATGATTGCTGTTATAAGTAAACTCAATCAGTGATAAAAATTTGTCCCAACTCCCAATGAAATCAATGATATAACTCCTCAACATATCTTCTAAAATTCGTATCACTCTCTTTGATAGCCCATCTGTCTGAGGATGAAAAACAGTACTAAAATGTAATCGATAACCTAAAGCATCAAGCAAACTCCTCCAAAATCTCAATGTAAACTAGAGATCTTGGTTTGACACCAAAAAAACTGAGACTCCATGAAACCTCACTATCTCACTGATATACAACTCAGCTAACCTCTCAAGAGAATAATCCATCTGAACTGGAAGAAAATGAGCTGTCTTCGTCATCCGATTAATAATCACCCAGATTGCATCATGCTTTTTCTAGGTTAAAGGCAGTCCAGTTATAAAATCTATCGTCACTCGCTCCCATTTCTACTCCGGCACTGATAATGGCTGGGGTAATCCTGAAGGAACCTGGTGCTCAGCTTTCACTCTCTCACAAGTGAGACATCTGGATACAAACTCTGCTATGTCCCTCTTCATACGTATTAATTTAGAAGTGTACTTGAATCTATATTGTGAATGAAAATCTTGAATCTTGTAGTTCTTATCTTCTAAATTAATACGTATGAATTTTAAGAAAAGAGTATTATCTATTTTTTGGATTTGAATACATAAAAATAAAAGAAGAGAGAATATAAATAGAGAATGAGAAATATAAAAAAAATTTTATATTATTAATTGTCATACGAACTGCCTATAATGATGTATTTATAGTAGTTTAAGTAGAATAAAGGATTACAATTAAATTGAATTTTAATATGATAGTATAAAACTAATCATAATCTTTATAGGATAAAGTTAATTTAATATAGTAGTCATCCACATATTATTTAATATTTTCTAAATTTTTATTTTTTTATATTTTTAGAATGCACCAAAATTCTACCTTTAAATACTAATATTTAACTTTTATTATTACTATTAATCACTAACTAATAATATAAATTTTACAGAAGATGAAACTGTTAATATTTTGACTAATTATTACTATTTTGACTTCCATAGCTGCAGCAAGAGAAGATGAAACTGTTAATAATCATGTAGCAATGACTGTTGTGAATTTGAGACAGAAATTGAATCCAAATTTGCCACAGCAGTGTATAGGAAACATCTGTCAAGTGACAATGACAGAATGCTCCATGGAGAAATCAACAGACTTCAATGAATTATCAGGAAAGATTCGAGTGTCCATTAAGATGTTAGATGATAAGTATGTGAAGAAGTTTCATAAAGATGGAAAATGGTTGGATTTTGTGAAAAGATTAGGAGAAGATTATGGGAATAACTCTAAGGATAAGAAGTTAAATTTTAGCGGTTGGTGTAGATTTCCATTTTATAACGTTGATTTTGGTTGGGGAAAGCCAGTTTGCGTCAGTACTGCCATGGCACAAGAGAATAGTGTTATTTTCTTGGATACTAGTGATGGCCAAGGAATTGAGGCATGGGTGGTATTGTCTAAGGAAGACATGGCTAAACTTGAACAAAACCCAGATATTCTTGAATTTGCTTCCTTCAATTGAAGCACATAATGAAGAGAAAATAATGATCTTTGGCTGTGCTTTCAGTTCTGTTTTTCTTTTCTTTTTTCCCCTCTTTGTCTGCTAGTTCTATTTACTATGAAAATTCATCATTTTGAATTTAAGAAATCAGACAAAAATTGAAATGAAAATTCATCATGTTGAGTTTATGAAAAGATGAAACCTCTACTGTAACTCACCACTTTCACATATATCATGTGAAAAAAGGCTCGACATTCTTATTAAATCAAACTAGCTTATGTAAACAAAAAAAATACCATCAGATATCAAAATTTTGATTGCAGCAAAAGAATGCATTTCACACAACAGTAATACTTCATTGGGCGAATCATTCAAAATATACACAAGAAAGTAAGTTCGTTCGCGTACAAAACTGAAAAGTAGCTTGACCAACCAAAGAATTCGCTGTAACATTCTTCTTTGTCTTAAATCTATTTAGACAATTAACTCCTGACAGTGCCTGTGACAAAGAGTGGACTGTTTATCTTATAGGGTGATATTGATCAGAGATACGCTTCGGAGGCAGCTTCCGCAATATGAAGAGCACCATAGCAGACGGTACAATCTCCACCAACTGCATATATTTAAAGGGAAAAAAGAGAAAGAGTATAAATGAAAAAAAAATCAACAAGGAAAATTGTCATAAAGTTCAGAATCATGTTCTGTTCCATTGTACAGTTGTTCCTAAAAATTCTTTACTTTCGTGTTCATCCAACAGAAAATTTTCCAAGAAATGCTTGGAATCTTGTACTTGTTACATAATTTAAATAGAAGCAGAGCCATTCCTGCAAACTTTTGATGATATAGTTAAAATTAATCCTCTAATTAATTATAAGTATGGGCTAAATATATTTAAATATTAAATATGTTGACTATTGAGGTGTCCTACTCGTAATAGGATTATAAGTGTAGAGACCGATAAGAATTTCTGTTTTGTTGAAGGACCAAAATAGAAATCATCATCATCAGTTATAAATAAGGGGTCGTGGTCTCCAGGGGAACATAACAATTTTGAGAGAACATTACGTTCCTTCAGTAGTGCTTCCGCTAAATTTAGAGTGTGTATCCCCTGGAAGGCGACAAACTCCAAAATCGTCTTCAGCTTCAATATACGATGATGTCAGGTACACAATTTAGCCCTTTGCAATTTAATTTGAATAATCTAGTGATCTATGCATATTTTATGTTTTAGGGGAATAAAGTTTTCTCCCCCTTTCAATTGGTATCAGAGCCATATGCTAGGTTGCTAGATTTTCCGATTAAATTGCGATATTGATTATTGTTTTAATTCTAGAAAATTAATTCGGTGATTGTAATTTTTGAGAATTAATTTGAAATCGAAATTATTAATCTGAAATCAATTTTGGTTTGATTTGTTTTTGGATTAAATTACTGTTATTGTTTAATTGATTCTGGAAAAATCAATTTCTGAACTTGAATTTGTGCTTGTGATTTTTTCTGGAATTAATTAATTTTTGGGTTAATTAATTATGTAATTAATTAATTAAAAAAAATCTGTTTTGAAACTGTTTCGTGAACAGTGTTTCGTTGTTCTTCGTTTTGGTTTAGAAGAACACAGTTAAGAATTTTAATTAATTGATTAAATCTTTATGAAATTTTGATTTGATCTTCGATTAAATCGTAAAAAAAAAATTCATTTAATTTTAAAATTTTAATTTAAAATTTAATTCAATTGAGTTTAAATTTTGGTATTTTAGTCCTGATTGTGTCTAATATTTTTAATAATAAATTAATTGAAGCAAAAAGTCACCAAAGTGACCTCTATTGTGTAAATTGATTTATTTGGGATATTAGACAGGTGTATTAAAATTCGTTGCGGGTAGTATGCCGGCCCAAAGGAAGGCTGCTATCTGGCTGAGTTTTGAATACACGTGTTGCAATAAATATGTGACAATTATTTGGTTTTATCCATGTGGATAATATATCGGCCCAAAGGAAGGTTATTATCTGACGGAACTAATTGTCAATATTTTAATTGCTGCGTGAGATACCAATTACAGTTAACATTTTATGTCCAAAGATGAGAATATTAACGTTGTGCCTGGTATCTTGTTTCCATTATTTAAACTCAAAATCAAGTTTATAATTTATGGATCATTGGAAGGCAGCCAATAAGGTTTTAAGATATATTCATAGAATAAAGGAACGTATGCTCACATACAGAAAGTCAGATTAGTATGAGATCATTTGGTATGCTGATTCTGACTTTATCGAATGTCTTGAGTAGCAAAAGATCCACATTAGACTACATTCCATGGTTTTGGAATTTGTAGTATGCTATGAGACATTTGATCATGAATTTTTTTTTTTTGACTTTGCTGAATGTCACAGGGCTGCACATTATGGCTAGCATTGAAAATGCTAATAAAGTTTTAAGTGTGACATTAATTCAGCAGTTTGATTCTCCAATGACAGTAGGAGCTATTTGGTATTTAGTTTCTGGCTGTAAATGGAGAAAATACAGAGTGGATAGATATCCATAGAGCATGTTAGAAAGAACTCCATAATTATAGATCCTCTTACTAAGGCATTGATACCAAAAGTCTTTCATGAGCACACTGCTCATGTGGGTGTCATATTGTTTAAGGATGTTTAGTTTCAGTGGGAGTTTTGTTCATTATGTTTTGAATGCTCTATTTGGTTTTGGATATGTTAATTCAGTTTCTGCAGAAAATGAAGTATTCACTTTTGTTTATTACACTCTGTGTTATTTTTGTGGTTGATCTCAATTAAGTGTGACCAGTTGGAAACAGGCATGATTAGATCATATTACATGTAGTTTCCATGCTACACTCCTATTATTGATCTATGTCATTTGAGAGTATTGGTAATGTGATTGATGGTGGTTTGAGTCACGATGAATGTGGCGACTGGCCCTTCAGTCCTTTATCGATATAATCAATGGACGAGATTGTTTGAGGTACCTTCAGTATGACTGCTTTTATGAGCTCATTAAGGTATATACATTTATATTTAATATATGTTAGCCCAAGTGGGAGATTGTTAGAATTAATTTTAAATTGTTAAAATTAATCCTCTAATTAATCATAAGTGTGGTCTAAATATATTTAAATATTAAATATGTATTGCAGTCAAATTAAAATAGTCAAATTAAAGTTATAATCAAATAAGGATTGTTGACTATTGAGGTGTCCTACTCGTAATAGGATTATAAGTGTAGAGACCGATAAAAATTTCTGTTTTGTTGAAGGACCAAAATAGAAATCATCATCATCAGTTATAAATAAGGGGTCGTGGTCTCCAGGGGAACATAACAATTTTGAGAGAACATTACGTTCCTTCAGTAGTGCTTCCGCTAAACTTAAAGTGTGTATCCCCTGGAAGGCGACAAACTCCAAAATCGTCTTCAGCTTCAATATACGATGATGTCAGGTACACAATTTAGCCCTTTGCAATTTAATTTGAATAATCTAGTGATCTATGCATATTTTATGTTTTAGGGAAATAAAGTTTTCTCCCCCTTTCATTCTTTACTTTCGTGTTCATCCAACAGAACATTTTCCAAGAAATGCTTGGAATCTTGTACTTGTTACATAATTTAAATAGAAGCAGAGCCATTCCTGCAAACTTTTGATGATATAGTTCTCTTTTTGTTTTCTTTCAAATTGAGAAACATTTCAGTTGCAACCTGAACTGCACGAGTACTAGTATCTTCCAAGGCATGAGTTAAGAAATCATGTTTCTTCCCTATGCCAGAATGACTTAAATTATAGTTCCATAGTTAAATATTTCTCATTTAGGCTAGTTATCATATCATGATAATTAGTCTAAACATTATGGTTGTTAGATATCATTTTATAGATGTATAAGCCAATAAATTATAGAGCATGATCCCAATTATAGGATCAATAAACAAGCATTTTTGCTGCTATTTCTAGTGTATTATGGTATAGGCAAGGAAGTACAAAATGATCCCACAAATATCTCACTTACATAGGGAGACAAAACTTACCATGTAATAAATAAGATTAAGAAGGGGATGATCTAGAACATCAAGATCTGCTTTCTTGTCAAAGGCTGAAATGGAAACCTAAAACATGGACCCAAAAATATCTCATTGAAGATACTAAACTTTGAAGTAAAACTTGCACATTCTTTGATCAAATGAAACTCACCAAGATACATCTTATCAAGAAACAAGTAAAGCAAATTCCTGTTACACAGCCAACCTGCCACAAAAGAAGGTATCATTAAGCTTTTTTATACCTTAAGATGCATAAAAGATAAGACAATTGACAATTTTAACCAGTCATGTGAAAAATAATTGTCAACAGAGAGTTCATCTTAAAGCAGTTGAGGGGGAAAGCAAAGCTCTCAATCTTATCCAAAGAATATTAACTTTCAGAAAATGAAAACTAAAAAATGAGGAACTTGTTTATGAGAGAAAATTACCCTTGTCTACTCCTTTGACAAGTTTTTTTCAATCTCAATGATAAGATTATAATATAGATGACTTCAAGATATACCATGGAGCAAATAGAGGCCTCTAGTACGAACCTCATAAAGCTTCTTTTGACGGCCTCTAGATTCAATGGGGAATCTCCTCAGCATGACAAACAACCTAAAAGTAAAAAACTCAACTTAGCTGAACATATGCATTACATTATGAATTATTGAAACTCATTTAGGGTTAACAACAAATGTTACCTCCCGCCATATATCAAGAATCCCAAAGCAGCAAAGAATGAAATAACTACCAAAAAGAAATAAAAATATTTCTGTCAACATTTTTCCATTAGATATATGAAACATCTTGGTAGAAATTTATTGAACATGATGAATTCATGACTTCATCACAAAGATCGGAGAACAAATGGAAGGAAAACAATCATAATGGAAATTAAAGCGAAAAGAAAAAAAAATACCAATTTGACCATTGTTTGCAAAACGCACCTGAAAAGAAGAGTTTTGCAAGTTCCACCCCAACAGGACTTCCACTGAATCTAATGTATATCCAGATGCATGCCTGCCATCATGACAGAATGACTAAGCATCCACCGCATACTTGTGAAGAGAACAAAGAACTGCCATCCTTAAGGGCCAAAATATGACTAATAAAAAAATAGGTAGTTCGTTCTCACCTGTGTGAAGTATACGATTCCATTGACAGCATAATAAGTAGGCCTTAGTTTATCAATGGGAAGGCTTCTTGCCTAAAGCAATGGCATAAGAAGTCACTGGCTTTAGTCGAAGCAAAAAACTAACTAATATGAAATTTATGGAAAAAAGTAAAGCTGGAATACCTGGTGATATATCTCAGCCCAAAACAGCACTAGTAATATATATGTTGAAAAGAATAGAAGACTAGGAAGATCCAAAAGCACAATTTCAAGGGCCTGCATGAAGATGATGTTTAATGCAGTGCAGATAAACAAAAGATTATGTGAATTGTAACTGAAAGTGGATTAATCATTTAAGAAATCATATTATTGGTTCATATAAGCCTTCAATTCAGAAAATCAGAATATCCAAATGAAGAAGGCTTTGGAGAAACTAAAAAGAAGGAAAAGCGGGTTGCTGATAATTCCATAGCTATTTTTTTTTTAAATTTTATCCGGCGCATTATCTGACTACCTTGCCAACCTCTTTAGAATGATATTTAAGCTTCACAAATATTCATGTAAAAGGAAAATCAGCTTTCACGTGGAAATTCTCAGCTGGTAAACTACTTCCTATTTTTGGACTTCATGTGATGCCAGTAATTATGATGAAGATGACTAGTACTTTTATACATAGCAGATATTAAATATTTGTATATGTACGTTTAAGTTCAAAAAACCAGATGTCTTAAAGAGAAACTTACCTTTGGTCTAATGAGAAACACATCCTTGTATAGACCAAAGAGGATAGCCCTCACTGTTAGAAAGAAGTTTGGTTTCAGCAAGCTTACACAACTGGTTAGGGAAAAACTAGGATAAATGATGTTAAGCCCTTACATCCATTCACAACAAAATTCATCAAGTGGAAAACCTTTTGTGTCGTCCACCCATATTCTGGTACTCTTAATTGAATGCGAAAAAGTTGTACCTGAAAATTATACAACATCTTATGCTACTGAAAAAACAAAGAATGCTACTTCTTTTCCGCATCAGGCAGGATAGTGAATATTAATGAAAAACCATAAGTGAAAAATATAGGAAGTTGGGAGACATGCCAATCCTCATTCCCATGAATATTATATCAAGATGATAATTTTAAAGACTAAGTGATAAATCAAAATCTAAGTACAAATACTAACAATCAGACAAGTCCACCTAAAGCCTTATACTTGGAAGTGCCTGGAGAATGCAATAGGTGGCATTCTCCTGATGGCATCACTAAGTTGATTATTTTCCCTGATGCATGGCTAATTGCTTGTTGAAATCAAAAGGCTCAATATTATTAGGATCTTTCAAACTACATGAGAAATACATTCTCAAAATTAAGAATGCATTTATTAATATCTATGTTGTTTGGAGGATGCTAATACGCAAGGACCTCCAATGCAAGAACTGACAATATGACATGATATCATCCAAAAGAACCTAAATACTGTTTAATCAATCCAATTGAAGAAAACTATCAACTAGTGTACAAAGCAAAAAGGGAAAGAACTACACATAATGAGAAATCAAGCATTCGATAAATTTTTACATATTTCATTGAAGCTAACATGCCTGCTTAAAATGTCACAAGGAGATCAAGTGCAATTCAACTGTGTCACTGTCATATGTGCCACATATTAATATATGAAGTGAAAAATCATGTTGCTTTTTTTCTACCAAGTTCTAATGAAGGAAGCAGGAGAATCCTTCTTGCAGATTATATATAAAAAAAGGTTATTTGAGAAGTTTCTTTTCCACTTTGGACAGAACATAAGTAAATGAATATTGATTAAACATAAATGTCCAATTTCGCATGGTTAAAAATTGGCAACTAACAAGTTCAAAATTGGCCAATTAAGAGGCAAGTGCATCAAATCTCTCAGCTTATCCAGCCCCTTTTATTTGGTTAATAGTAATAAGTTAATAACTATTGTATCATGGAGACAAAAGTTAATCAAGAATGCAGGACAAAAAACAGTTGTCAAAAGGCATATGGTGATGGATTTTACAGATAATGGCGTCAAACTTTTTCAATCAAAACCTGTGCATACCATTCAAATTGAAAATACATACATACATACATACATACTATCCAGGCCAGTGTTGTATAAGATATAACCATCAACTGAATTTGAGCTCAGTTAAGGCAGATATTAGAAAGAAAACTTGATCATCTCCAACTAAACATATAAAACTATGCCCATGCTTGTAAAGAACTAAGACAGAGAAACGGTTTTCACAGGTATCAATCCCACAACATTACACCTTCCATGAATTGAAACTTACAAGCAATATCACTTTTCCTATAATAAGAACAAATCTCAATAAATGTAAAAAATCAAGAAATGGGTAAAAAAGTTAACTTTTTTTTTTTTCCCTTTCCAAAAAAATAAAATTCATGAAATTAATGGTCGACCAATCCGACACTACTAGTTAAATCAACAATAAAGACTCGGAAATTAAAACAAAAAGAACACAGACAAAAGGAGGAAAATGGTAAAGGTATAAGAAGTTAAAACATACCAAGGCAACAAAAGAGACCAAAGCATAAGATGCAGACAAGAAAAAGAAAATGCCTCTTTGCCAATCTTCAGAGCGATCAATCTCATCCCACCAATGGAGTCGATTTCCACTGTAATAATAAACCCATTTTTGTCCAAGATCAAAACTTTTTGTTCTTAAACCCCATGCCATTGATGAATATAAGCTTTTCAAGAACAAGATTCAAGAAAAAAGCAAAAAAAGAATCAGAAAGTTGGATTATTTAGTTCTAAAATGGAAAGAAAGAGATGGTTTTGCCATATGGATAGGTAAGAGGTGAAACACGTAGTAGAGGGGGAAAGTAAAGAGGACACGCGTTAATGAATAACAGAACAAAAACAAGAAAGAGAGAGTGTTGTGTTGGTGGTATATTCGTTAATTGCGCAACGGACATACTTAGCTTAGCTAAGCTTGTGCTTTGCTTTGTTTGTAACCGGAGATTACCATGCTGCCATTGCCATAGCCATTGCTATTGACCATTTGCCATTGCAGCTGGTTCTAGATTGCTTTGACTACACTTCTTTCTTTCATGCAAGTTAAGTTTCTTTTGCTCTTTGAACAATCCATAAATATATATATATATATATATAATTCTGTGAAATTAATTATATCTAGATTAAATCTGACCAAAACATATAAATTATATAAATGAATTTTAAATTTAACAGGCATACCATAGCTCTAATAGAATTTTAAATATAAAATAATAAAATTAGTTATTTAAAATAAATTCTATAATTAATCTAAACGTCAAAATTTTTTTTATAAATAAATTATTTGAATTCTCGTGATATGCAAAATCCCAAGCAGTACAAGATTGTTTTACCCTATTTTTAAAAATAAATTTAGCTTCAATTAGGATTAAAATAAAAAATTTATCAGTCTTAAAATGATTCTAATATTTCTATTTGTTTATAAATTTGAAGTATATAAAAAATATATTATTTGATTAATAATATCAAATACAAATATTCCTTCAAAAAACATTAAATACAAATATAAACGTCAAAAAATATAAATTATTGAGGCAACACCATAATTAATTTTAAATTTTAACAAAAGGTTAAATATATTCATTATACTATAATTTTCTTTAATTTATTTTTTTTATTTTTAATCAATTTATATTTTTTTAAACTTTAAATTTAAGTTTATTTGCTCCAAAGAGATAATTTTTTGAGCAAATTCATTGTCAATAACTTTTTTTAATAAAAAATCAGAGAGAATGGGCGTACGCATGACAAGCTTTTACTATATATATATATATTTTTTTTTTCTTTCAAGTTTTTGCTATTTCTAAATTCATAGTTGAATTAAGAAATATTCAATTCATTTCTTACCTCTTTACATATATATAAAATTAACAAATTGAAATTTTATAAAATAAATTGAACAATGAAAAACAAATAATCAAGGTTTCAAAATGAATATAAATTAGGTTATATATTAGTTTTATTAATTTTTTTTTAAAAATATCTCAAAAAATAAAAATATTTTTAAAAATATTTATTTTTCTGTTTTCATATATTCACTTTTCAACTCTTAATTCAAAACTATTATATTTTCAAAAATATAAATATAATACATTTTAAATAAATAAAAAAATAAAAAAAGTGATACATAATGTAATTTTCTAATGATTTCGGAAGTAATAATTTAATATTGGAGTAAATTATTAAGAATTCAGTAGCACATAGTTTTTTTTTTGGTATGACAGTAGCACATAGTTAAAATACAAAGACTTAATTGAACTTTTTATTAAAATTAAGGAGGCAATTTGTATTTTACCTCGTAAATTAGCAATTATAAGAGAACTAAGAATATATAGTATAAACATGTCAAAAAAAAAGAATATATAGTATAAAGGAGGCGTAAAATAACAAAAAAGATTCGCGCGTCAACAACACGCGGCCTCGCCTTAACTGCTGAACCATAAACTGTTAACCCCTGCGCACGATAGCACAGAGCTCCCCGAGATAAAAAATCTCCTGCTCTCTCTCCGCCTCTAAAACCCTCCCTATACCCATTTCTCATCCTCTTTCTTTTCTATTTTCTTATAATAATCATGACAAAACCGCTCCATCTTATCAAAGAAAATGCCTCCAACCCCAAGGTTTGGCTGGTGATAGGCGTCACCGTGGCCGGAATTGCGGTGCTAGCGGAGAAACGGAGGTGGAGGCGGAAGCGGAAGGCGATGATGATGATCAACCGGGAGGACTTTGGAGCTTTCGTTAAAAGATTTGAAATACTTCCTTTCTCTCAGCCTCTGCCTCCTGCCGCTAAACAGTCTCTATCTGGTCTTACATTTGCCATCAAGGACATGTATGTATCTATCCCTGTCAAGCTAAATGCACTTATTTTTGTATTGTATGTGTGTTAACTTTTATATCTTTGTGGATTTTGTTGAAGAATGAATAGTTAAGTTTTGTGATGTTTTGATGTTTACTGTTGTTGCGGCTGTTTTAGATTTGATGTCAAGGATTATATTACTGGGTTTGGGAATCTGGATTGGGGTAAAACGCATGATGTGCTGATAAAATGGCGGTTGTAGTGACAACTCTCTTTAAAAATGGGGCTACTTGTGTTGGCAAGACTGTTGTGGATGAATTATCAATGGGGTAAAATAGTTACTTTTTGTGTTTGTTTGTGCTTGCCTGCCGTGTTTTTGGCAAAGTTTTGTGTATTTTTTTTAATTTCTTGTTATATTAGGATAACTGGTGAAAATATACATTATGGAACTCCTATCAATCCACAGAAGCCATCATTTGTACCTGGAGGTTCTTCTAGTGGTTCATCTGTGGCTGTTGCGGCTGGGCTTGTTGATTTTGCTTTGGGTAAGTTCATCTGTTTTTTTGTTGTACCAAATTATAACTATAATTTGAAGTTCATCAGATGTGCAAATCCATGGAAAATGGATGCTCCTATGAAATTGAAGACAATCAGAGGATTTGATTCATTCATTTCAATGGATTTTCAGGACTCGTTTGACTTTGAGATTGGGTTGCATATATTAGTTCTGTTTAGCATCAAAATTGTTATTGAGAATATCAATTTACGTGGCAAGATATATCTGTATGTTTGGTGCTATGAAAATGGAGGGAATACTAAGAAGCTTTTGATGTTAAAATAATAATTTCAAACAATATCTATCATCATAGTACATTGCTGACCGCAATTAGATTGGATTAAGGCTTAGTTGAGTTGAGAATAGCCAACTTAAAAAGGTTGCTGCAGAAAGAATATCTGAATTTCAGCTTACGGTAGGTTTTCGGAAATCATGGAGAAGGCCTTCCACTTAAAGCATAAGCTTAAAGGTTTTCTCTAGACCTATACTATATATATACCATATACCGTCACTGAACCAAGACAAATCATAGCACCTTATATTCTCAGCTTAGATTCCATTACCTTTTTTTCTTTTTATTATTAGTTGCATTAAAGCCTGATCCTAAGTTTTGAATCCTAGGAAAACTATTCCATACCACCTAGTCTAGTGCAAGGTTGGCATTCTTGTATTACTACCTTCCTACACCACTAGCATATACAGATACCTGATGACACTGTTACTGTTTGAGAGATTCTTGAGTTGCCTTCTCTTCTTTAGCTGAGAGAAAGGGTGCTCTAGTATCTATACTTTTTCATGCAGTCAAATTTTACTGGTTATTTTGTCTTAATAATTTATCTGATTGTTTAAGGACCTTATAATTTTATAGGTACAGATGCAATTGGTTGCGTAAGAATTCCAGCAGCATTTTGTGGTATCTTCGGCTATCGACCATCTCATGGGAGTGTATCTATGATTGGAGCTATTCCAAATTCACAAAAGTCTTGACACCGTTGGTATGGATATATTTACATTATGCTGTAAATGTTGTCAAAGAAAGAGGTAGAAATGAGCCTGAGAAACCTGATATTTGGTTGTGCTACCTTGGCTGTTGTACTTGAGCTTACTCAAGCTCATATCAATGCACTAAAGAAAAGGTCACAAATTCACAATCAAGGCCAGACTTGCCTTAGAGGTTCATGTGATTAATTTTCCCTCCCAATGACTCTGAATATAACAATGATGTTAGGGTGTGAATAAGTTAATTTATTCACAAGTAAACATGCAAACTATTCAAATTTGAAATAACCGAGCTGAACTTGGACCAAGTATTGAAAGGAGTTGAATTTGAGCATTACATTACTTGGCTTTGGTGGCTGTTGAGCCTACTCAATTGTTTACTTTTTTAAATATATTTTCATTATGTATAATATTTAAATAATAATTGCAACAAATACTCTAATTTGAGCTTGCACTTAAGCTCATTTGAGCTTAAATTTGAGATTTCTATAGAACTTGGCTTGTGTTTCTAATGGTATTACACAAAGTTGAGTTGAGCTCGAACATCTTGAGATTCCAGTGAGACTTTCAAGCATAAAAAATAAGATTACAATTCTGATTAAATCCAACATGTTTGTTTTCAAGTTTTGTATGTTGACATTGTGAGATTTGAGGTCAGGGTTGATTTTTAGCTAGCTGTTCTATTTATCAAGCCTGGGGGTTATGGTTGTTGGACTTTTGAACATGTTCACATATTTAAATACATGGTTAGCTGCTTTAAAATGTGGTACTTTCCCTGCTTTTGCTTTTCCTTTATTTGAATTGAATTGATGTGACCATTGAAATATTTTGAATCCTAATTTACTCGAATGACCTCTATACACATGCACTTGCTACTGGGATGCTAATTCTGTTCAATCATTTCGAATAACTTTCACATGTTTAGTAGAGACGTTCTTATTTTCTAGTTCTTTGGGGTCTTTCAGGACTTTCTATTATTTTCCATTTGTGCCAAAAAAGTATCTTGTTTCCTAGTTATTAATTTCTTCTCCATATATGGCATTCTTATAGGATGGTTTGCACATGATCCTTCCGTATTACATCGTGTTGGACATGCTTTATTGCAACTGAATGCTGTTGAACCCAGAAGGCTGAGGCGCCTTATTTTTGCTGATGATCTTTTTCAGCTTTCTAAGGTTCCCAAGCATAAGACTGAATATGTTATTAGCAAAGCAATTGAAAATCTATCTGGTTGTAAGTTTTGGGTCTCCAAAATGCATATGTTTTTTTTTTTTGATTCTGTAATGCGAGCATTGTACTTTATTATATTAGATAACAATGATAGTTACATTCGATTATGTCCTTGCTCAAAATTGCATATGTTGGTTGGGAGGAGAGGGGGAAGGCAATACATTCATGCTGAACTTGCTATATTGTTTTGTTGATTGCACAGACCAGCCTCCAAAACACATGAACTTTGGTCTGCATATAGCTTCAAATATAAAGAGTCTGAAAGGGTGCTATGAAGAATCTACTGACTTGAAAAATGGAACATCTACGCTGAAAGCTCTATCTTCTGTGATGGTTTCATTACAAAGGTATTGAATGTTTTAATTTTTTTCCCTTCAACCTTCTGTTCTCCTACATGAGTGTTTCCATGTATTGATTAATTCATGTGATATCACTTGACATGTTTTACTGAACTTTTTATTGTTTAAATTTGATGTAGTCTCATCATATGGATTGTGAATTTACGTTTTCATTCTACTTGATGGTTTTCCCTTTTTTTGTTTGTGTTTATGTCTCTGTTTCTCTGTGTGTTATAGCTCCATTAACATTTGGAATATTGTTTGCAATCTGTTTTAGTATCTAGTGGCTAGGGCTGTAAGATGGTGCCTTCTAGAAAACTACAATTATAATGCGTATTATTACGAGAAAATATGTTGTGATGCACAAGTAAACTGTCAATAATAAGACAGAGAGGATAATAGGTTTTGAAGAATGAAGACTAGTCTCCAGACTATGCATAAAAACTAGAAAGCCATTGGAAAAAATATGAAAATCTGATATGGCATTAATGTCAACAAGATATTGTCTGCTATGTTGAAATTGAGTAATCTTAATTAGACTATCTAAAATCACAAGTAGAGATAATTTCTTTCCTGAAAAAGCCATCTTGTTATGTTTCATTTAAACTGGCCAATTAATAATCTCCAAAAAAGATGCTTTTTCTTCAATTTCAGTTGAAATTATGCAGTTTTCTTATTCACTGCTCACCATTGGATGCCTGGTTGTAGTGGTTGCCATGCTACTCTTCCAAAGATTAATGGTCTTAGAAAGGAGCTTTTGATTTTTTAGCTTCACTCCAAGTCAGGTTTCCAGACCTCCAAATAATTTGTTCACTGAATTTGGTGCAATTGTGGGGAATCAGAAATCCAAATTTACTGATCTCACATTATTCCTTCGTTTACTAGGAAGTTTAATTTGCTAATAGTTGCATAAAGAAAGTTGGCTATTAACCTTTGGTCATGATATTTTTAAATATCATCTCTGCCTGGCTGTGAGCCTTGTCTTTGGTTCATGCTTTACCTGTTGGTAAATCTTCATTTTGGGAATATTGTTGAATAGTTTTTCTGCTTGTTGATTAATGCTTCTTATTTGCTACTAATTTTAGAGTCAGTTTTGCTCTTTTGACATGCTTTTTATCAATTTGTTTCCATCTCCCTGTTTGCTATCCTTGAATATGGAAGAAGTCCTGGTGGCATTGCACTTCAGTTCTCGCCTTGGGTTCATCTGGACTGACGTATATAATGCATATATTGCTTTTCAGATGTGAATTCAAAACAAATCATGAAGAATGGGTTTAATCAGTGAAACCCAAGTTTGCACCTGATGTCTCTAATCATGTTCTTGCAGCTATTAATATTACATATGAGAACATTAAAATGCTATACAAAATCAAGTCTGAGATGCGAGCTACTCTTCAAAGTCTCCTAAAGGTATCCTTTCCTTCTCATTTGTAATTTCGTCTTGGTAATTTCGATATGGTTGCATTCCATTCTTGTAATTGAATATTTTCCCTGTTCTTTGATTTGTTGTAGTTTGTGGGATTCTTAACCCCACTTTCTCTTGTGCAACTATCGTATTTGCTGTTATTATATTAATTATGTTGCTGACTTTATGTATTTGTCATCCGCTTATTATTACATTTTTGGATGTTATGGACTTTTGACTCATTCAAAAAGGATTGCATGAAAATGGTTGACTTTGTATTTGCGATGGAAATCCTCTATGCATTTTTGGAACTCATCATACTGCTATAGCAGTTGGTACCTGATAATAGAATTTTTACCTTGCATTGCAAAGAAGATGCTGATGCTTATGCACATACCCACATTTTAGGCAATGTAAATAACCTATGGACATAATATGGAGAGGAGGCACATTATAAATGAAGCTATGGTTATCACCAACTTAGCTTTTCTTTGTCAAGCTATAATATGTCATTATCCTCAGCCTCTGATTGAGTTACTAGACAAATTTGCAAATACACTTCGGTGCAAATCTCAAGTAACTGGGATTAAACCTTTCTTAAGTTAGCTTAGGTTATATGAGTGGATGTATCCATATCCATGTTAATACTGGATTTTGTATTATGTTTTACATTCTCTTATCGTTGTTGACAGGATGATGGGTTGTTAGTTATTCCCACAGTTGCTGATCCTCCCTTTAAGCTAAACACAAAGAAACTGTATTCTACAGAGGCTTACGACAGAACATTAATACTTTCAAGCATTGCCAGCTTGTCTGGGTGTTGTCAGGTAATTTAGTGTTATCAGGTTATAGTCTTTATCTCTATGGTTTAATGAACTACTTTTGCATATTGTTATTTATTTATTTTCTGATGTTTGCATCCCACTTTCAGGTTACCATTCCCTTAGGAAGACATGATGGTGTTCCCGTCTCTGTTTCATTCATCTCATTCCATGGAGCTGATAAGTTTCTTCTTGATACGGTTTTGGACATCTATTCATCTGTTCAAGAGCAAGTTAGCATTGCTTCTAATTCAGCACCAATGCCAGATACCAATGGAAATATTGATGCCTCTGAGCTTTTGAAAGAAAAGGTTGATTTTACATTTTTCAACATTGTTGCCTCATCTTACTAATTTTTTTTTTTGGTTTTTTTGTGAGAAGGATCTTACTGTGATTTTCTGGAATAGGGCTTGTTTGTCTTTTTCTTTTTCTTGACTTTCCTTTCCATCATCTGCTAAGCTACCTTGGTTGTATTTAGTGCCATTCTTAAGCACCACCTTCCTCCACTTTCTGGTAAAAAATATCTGTGATTGTCAATGAAACTCTTGCACTGAGCATGCAGCATCCTTTCCAAAGAACTGAGTTTCCACTGTCGTGGTTTCCTTGGCGAGTTTGTTTTTTATTGACTCATGTTAACAACAAATGTATAGATGTTACTCAATGGCATCCTTTTTGCAAGCCAGACAGACAGTTAATTGAGACCTTGCATTTACTTTCAAAGTTCCATTACACTTTTTTGAAAGTTGAATAATACAATTGCCAAAAGATGATGTGATATGATGTTTAAAAAGCTGGCTGGTTCTCAGTCTTCCACAACTAATACCATGATATCTCATGTTCTTCCTCTTCTTTTGAGTCTTTAAATTGTGCAATTTTGGTCATATAATTGATAGACTGCAAATTTTGTTGTCTTTATTACATTGCTGTGGCTTTGAATAATCTTGGAGAGATTGGATGCTGAACATTTAGTCTTAGTTTGAAATTGTTTCACTCTTCTTGATTTATAATTTCCATATGAATTTTGCTTGGCTTGCATTTAACAAAATTTATTTCTTTTCTTTTATTGAAAATGTCTCTTGTGCCATAGATGGTGAGACTTGATCTTTTGTGTGATTTGTATGGGAAAGCATAATTAGCATTAATGTTTATGTGGTTGTGCTAAGAAAGGTTCTTACTTATGGGCTATTTAGTAGGGTTTTTAACGTGTGATTTGTGAAAGCTGTTCCATTTACATTTCTGATGACATTTCCACTCCTCACGCTTTCTAGTTATATGATTTATTGGCATCCTTTTTGTTCTTAACATCTAACATCTGGTGCAATAGAAGTTTGATTTGACTGGCTGTTAGAAGGCTCTGCCATCATCCAATAAAAAAGGATAAATAAGATTTTTTTTTGTTTTGCTGATTGGGAAAATTTTCTTTCACGGCAATGCTGCATTTAAGGGGATGTAGTGGAATAAGGCTGTCGATTACTATACCGAAGCTATCAAATTGAATGGGGCAAATGCAACTTATTATTCAAACCGGGCAGCAGCTTACTTAGAATTAGATGGTATGGTGTTTTGTCTGGTCTTAACATTTATATTCATTACATTGCTTTCCATTTTTCTGATTCCTTGCAATTGATTTCAACACATGTAGCTTTCAGTATCGTTGCTTTCTACCTTTTTGTTTCCTTACCAATTGATTTCAACATATGTAGCTTTCAGCAAGCTGAAGAAGACTGCAGTAAGGCAATATCACTTGATAAAAAGGTGATTGAATAAACTTGGGAGATTACTTTGTAGAAGCATCCTTTTGTAATATTTATTACCTAATACTTTTTTAAATTTTTATCCAACTACAGTGAGAACAGAGAGAATTAAAAAAAAAAATGGTCCTTTTTTAAGCATTAGTTTGTATATTTAGATAGATTGTAAGTCTTTGCTCAAGACTTTTGGGATAAGAGAGTAACTACAAATGGGTGTAATATGAACCCAGCTTAGTTGTTCGATCTCTTTTTTAATTAATTAATGTTATGATGTGTCATAATGTTAGCTGAAATGGGGAATGAATCTGTAAAATGAGTTGACATTATTGAATGTACACTTACTATTAACTATCTTTTTCAGTCCTCAATATTGCCTCTTCAAGTCTCTTATTTTACATTTGAAGTTTTAGTAAAATAGAATGTTGTATTACTCAGAACATTGTACAATGGAATGTCTTCATGCCAATTAGCAGGATTACTGCTCATCGTCTGTTAACATTTATTATAGAACAGGGGAATTCCAGATGCAATGAGTGCACAAAAATAAACCAAGTGTTGAATGAGGATATTCACGATGTTCTTTTGTATCTTTGCAGAATGTAAAGGCATATTTGAGATGTGGAACGGCTAGAGAATCACTTGTTCTCTATAAAGAGGCTGCTCAAGGTGAGTTTATTTTAGGCTGTTTAACTGCGGCTTCTTTGTATTCTCCAAGTTTTGGAACTTTACACTAATTTCATGCATAGCCATATGAAATGGCATTTCCTACTGTAGTTTAACAAATGATTAACATCATGAGGCAGTGAATCTTCAAAGTCCTATGATCTTTGAGCTGCTGCTTCTTGGGCCACATCATAATAGCTTTTACAGACTTTTCAATTTGAGCTGGAAAAATAAAATAGTTCCTGCATATAAGGTTTTTGAACCTAGTTTGTTGTACACCTATCCATTAAAATCGAATGCTTTTGCAGTGGTAATGAAATAGGTTTTACCCATTTCATCAGTTCTAGAATATTTACAAAACATCAAGCATGTTGCCAAAGAAACCAGTGGGTCGCAACTGTTTAGGGCATAGTGCTCTGGCTTTTTGGGTGAAGTAGGCGAGAGTAGTGCATTCTACATATCACATTGTATGCTATTATATACTGGGTGTAACCAGATTGGATCTGTCAAGATTTAATGATGGGTTCACATTCATTAAAATATATAAACGCACATGCAAAGGCATGCGCAAGAATGTTTCTTCTCTTTGTATTCAGTTTTCCATCTTATTCGACCCGTATTTCTTACAAGGAATTTCTTTTCTCTGTATTTACAGATTTCAAGCATGCTCTTGTTCTTTAACCACAAAATAAGACAGCTAGTCGTGCGGAGAAAAGACTCATAAAACTGATGGGTTGATACTTTACCTTTCTCGTTCTCACAATAATGGTACAGTTTTAATGAAAGATTCAATCAGAACTGCACCTTCATCCAATGTTGATATCTTGGCCAAAAAACAAAATGATGAAGTTCTCCGTTTGTGCATACTGTTTAATCTTATTCAATGTATTTTTTTTACTTTCACCCCCTTCGTGATGAGATTAAAGACAATACTGAAAAGGCAGTAGCAGCTGATTTAATCATCAATAACGCAGTTGCATTTTGTTCAAATGCAAAAGGATGCGAGTTGTTAGTTCTTAGAAAATTCAGTACAGAATTTTGCTTGAACTGAGATAGCTCCATTGATTTTCCTTAAAGATATGGTCAATATAGTTGTCTGAATCTGTAGATTTTTTAGTATTTATTTTATTTTTCTTGCTATATTCTTTGTTCTTTTGGGTGGTAAACTAGTTATTTTTAGGCTAATGACTGGTTAAGAAAATTCAAGTGCAGAAAATAGTCATTTCCAAATAAATGGGCTCAGCTGTAAAATGAGAAGTTAATATTATATGCATTTGTTAGGGTCAAAAAACATCCTAGCTCTTCTGGGTCATGATTTAACAATAAATTTCCAATATAATAAAAACAATAAAACATAAAATGTATTTCTATATAAATTAACAAAGGGAATCTATTTATTATTATTAAATTTATACTTAAAATTTAAATAAGAAAAAAAAGTGTAGATTAATAAGAAATTTAATTTAAATTTGTGGTAAATTAATTATATATTTTCTATTCATATTTTTAAAAAAAAAAAAAACAAATTCAAGTTACGTACCCAAGAAGAAATCATTTCTTTCACGTTTGTATCTAGTATGTCATGTTCTCATGTTCCATATATTTTGCTCAATGTTGTATATATTTAATAAATAGATTAATGCATTTGTAAAGGTATATACATCAGCATAAAGCTGCATTTATATTTGATTAAATATGTTCATATAATGAGATATTGAACTTGAAACAATTATTGTAATTATGACTAAAAAAATGTCTGAATCCGCCAAAACTAGAACTTATATCAATGTTATAATTAAAAATGGAAGAAATTTATATTTTTCTGGTAGACTCTCTTTCTACCCAAATTAATAAGTAATGCACGTCAGATTTCATGTAGCATTATAAAAAAACTAATTAATGGGTGTTTTTGAATTGCTATTTTAGATTAAAAGAAAATTGTTCAGTGCGTTTGTAGAAATATCATACACGAAGATTTTTTTTTGATCTTTCTGACATGTAAATTAATAAAATTTTCTTACAATTGTATTGTAATTAAAATTTTAAATTAGATAGAATTAATTAACAAAAGAAAAGGAGTAATATAATATTAAGCCTATAACAAAATGTAAATATTTTTTTTTTCAATTTATACTTATTTTAGTTAGAAATTCTTTTTATCATCAAACAAACATGGTAATTTGATAATACCATCTTGTCAAAATTTTAACTGTATATCCTTACAATAAATTGTAATAATCACAAACTTTTAATAGTTAGAAACCTTTAATAGTTTACAAACTTTTCGGAGAGATTGGTGTACGTGTTTTCTTTGTTACATTTATGCAAAATTCATGCTTGATTTTGGTCCTAAATCTATACCCTTTTCTTTGTTGTAACATTGAGATTTTAACTATCAAAACCAAATCTTGTTCTTGTTCATGGTTTTGGAGCAAATGCAATGTGGCACTATGGCGACTCCTACTCGTTGAGCCCAGAAAGGCATGAGTCTTTCCAAGCTCAATGCTTAATGAAGCTAATGGAGAATCTTGGAGTACGTAGAATGAGCCTTGCTGGGGTAAGCTACGTAGGGTTTGTTGGGTATAGTCTGGCAGCACAATTTCCTCAAGAAGCAGAGAGAGTTGTGTTGTGTTGTGCTGGTGTTTGTTTAGAGGAAAAAGATAAGGAAAATGGGCTGTTTAAGGTTTCAAATTTAGATGAAGCTGCCCAGTGGCGGAACTAGATTTTTGCTTAGGGGGTCGGCAGCTGCAGTCCGATGAGGAAAGGGTGGCCGACGGTACCTCTGGTGAAGCTGGGCTTTGCTTGGCTGGGGGTGGTGGGAGCTGCTGGGGAGAGGAAGGCAGGAGAAAATTATGCAGCTTTCTTCTGTTTCTTTAGCTGTAGGAGATTATTTTTTTTAATTTAGCCCTTATCGAAACGACGTCGTTTCGATAAGGGCTAAATAAAAAAAAATAAATATATCTCTGGCGAAACAGACCAATTTAAAAAAAATAAATCTTATTTGCAGCGAAGGGTTCTTCAATCCTTCGCTGCTATTCTGTGCAAACTCAGCCCCCGTTGATGGGGCTGAGTTTTGTATCACCGATGGCCTTTTCTTCTGGTCACCGGTGAGGGGGTCGTGTGACCACACACGACCCCATAATAGTTCCGCCACTGAAGCTGCCGATATTTTGTTGTCACTAGAGAAATTAAGGGAATTGATGCGGTTTTCATTTGTTAAGCCTACTAGGGGTGTCCCCTCTTGCTTTCTTGCAGATTATATTGATGTAAGCAAACAATTTAATTCCTTTTCATCATATTTTTTTCTTTTTACATGCCAACTTTCATTTTTCATACAAATTTCATCTCAGTTTTGGTCGAACCGGAAATTCATAAATGAGAAAAATTTTCATTTTCATAAGTTAGGGGTGATCATGGATTTAATATCCAAAACCTCTCCTAAAAACCAAAACAATAAGAACAAAAAAAGGATAATATTTAAAAAAATACAAACCCCAATTAGTCTAAACTCTTGACATTAAGTTTAAATACTAAAAATTTTAAAATTAAAATGCTTTATCTTTTACTAATTATTATGTGATATTGCTTTTTTTTTTTTATAATTATATGTAATTTAATAAATAGTATCTAAAAATAATAATTTTTGTTTTAATGTGGTTGAATTTTTTTCAGAGTGATGAAGTATTTTACGAATATAATTCATCCATTCCAATAAAAAAGTTACATTTGATTTATAAATCTTTTATATGCACAGGTTATGTGTACAGACTATGCCGAGGAAAAGAGAGAACTAATTCAGGCCATACTTACTGGTAGAAAGCTTTCTGATCTACCAAAGTAAACTCAGGTAATTTCATTTTATAATTCTTTATTTCTAATTACAATCCTCCAATTATAATTAGACACTTTTTAGCCTCTAACTAATTAATCACAGGGGCTGTCATTAATTAATTTGATTAATTATCTGTATTAATTTTTAATTTGCTAGTAAAGTTTTTGAAGTTAATTGGAAACTTAAACATTTTCTTAACAATTTTATCATGTTTTAGATTTGTTCGTTAATTTACAATAATAATTATTTCCATACTTAAAACAGCCAACATTAATAATTTGGGGAGAGCAAGATCAAATTTTCCCTTTGGAATTGGGGCACAGATTACACAGGTTGAAGCATATAACTCTGACTTATTTTCCTGTATATATTCATCTAAATATTGTTGAATCAATCAATAATTTAATTTTCACTCGAACTCGATACCTTTAAGTTTCATAGGCAATTTTAGTATCATTAATGAATGGCTCATCAGAAAAATAAAAGTTCAGATAATTATAATTTTTTTCTGCTCTTTTATTATTATTATTAATTTTTACTTCTTTTCTTATTATATGTATAATTATAATTTTTTTTAAAAAAAATAAGTTGCAATTAAATTGGTTGTGATGATAGGCATGTGGGAGAAAGAGCAGAATTAGTGATAATAAAGAATGACTAAAATTTTCATTAATGTTTTTTTGTATATATCTTAATTATTTATTTTAATATAATTATATTTTTCTACAATCCTATTGGTGAAAAGTTGAAATATAACATGTGCATAATGCATCATCACATCACACACTTAAATTATGACACTGACTAATACATATGTCAAATTTTGATTTTATTTCATGAAATTCTATGTTTTTTACTGAGTATGAGGAGGTTACTTATTTTAAAAAAATTCTCAGAGAATATATTTATAAATTTGATATCACATTCTAATACAAAATTTTTAAAGTATTTGATTTTATGGCTACATTTTACATCCTCACTAAATTTATCACAAAACATTAGATTTAGGACTCATTGCTACCCACTGACGAAATTTATCTCTTTCTGATATGTGATTTCGATGGTATTAATTTTTCAATTTGTGCAAGTCACTTAGAAATCAATAGTATTAATTTGATTTATGAGTTCAAACTCGAAACAAATTCAAATTGTCAATATAAAACTTTTAGATCAAAGTAATTGTTGAATTTAACATATTCCAAGTGATCTGTATAGAGTATTTTTGCCTGAAAAGGGCAGATTAATTCGTCCAAAGTTAGATACTCAAATTTAACCTTCTAATCAGGCTTAAGCAGCGTACCATACCATGCATGTGCCAATGTGTTTCACAGCATGTAATTTTCGATTGAAGTAATGTTTTTAAAACTTGAATTTCTATCCAATAATTGAACTACTAGTTGCTAGCTCAATCATTATCGATAATCATATATTTTTTTTTAACTTTTTTTATTTAAAACACGTGAGGTTTAGAGTGTCGATACATATTGCAATAATAATTTTTCATTTTTATATTATATATTTTTTTTATCGTAATTCCCTCTTCCCATTCCATTAGTTTGTAAACTAATGTTCATTTCCTTTACTTTTGTCTAGTAAAATTAAAAATTAACATATTAATTTATATTTTTTATATATAATTATAAAGAGAAATCTTACTTTATTATTATTAGTATTATTATTAAAATTATAATAAAATAACATCATTGGCTAATTTTCCATATTATATTAAATTGACTAATTTTTTACTTTATATGAAATTTTGAATTGATTAAGAAGGTAACAATTAACAATTTTTTTTACACTATAATTAGTGTATATTTTACTGGACAATAAATTTAAAGTTGCTTCTCTTTTCTCAAAATATATTGAATATAGAAAATAATTAATATTTTTAAAAAAGAAAAAAAATTCTTGAGTTTTTAGCATTAAAATAAAAAATTTCTTGTTTTTTAGCATTAAAATTAATTTTTTATAGAAAAATATCAATGTAGATGCAAATGAAATAATCTAAAAATAATTTAATTATTTTTATATTTCTATGATTAAAATAAACAAAATTTATTTTAAAAATAAACTTTAATATTTTTAATCATGATTGTTAATATAAATTCTTAATAATAATTAAAAAGAAAGAATTTTTTTGGTCCAAAAATTAAAAAGAAAGCATGTTAAGAGGTAATTTTCTTGCAAATTGTGTTAAAATTTAAATATTCTTTGTCCTTATTATGGCTACTTTGACACTGGAAGTTTCAAATCTCCATCGACCAATGACATTTGCCTTCCTCATTTTTCACATATAAAAATGGTAAATCTATTGTCTTTTCATAACCCCTCTAAAACTTTGCCTCCTCTTCATGGCGGTCATAGAAATCTCCCCCACCTCTTTAGCCTCTTTGTTTCTACAAAATTTATTAACTCCGATGTTCATCTTCGCCGATAAATCACTCGTTCATCTAGGCCAAAAATTTAAATTTCTTGAATTTCTTCCCCATTTACTCTTAACTTGTTTTTTCTTCTTCTTACGCCCCCTTTTTTATTTTTTCCCTTCTTCGTCTTCGAACCCAATTTTTAACAATAATCACCTGATTAAACCACCCAAAAATGAAAATCACTTGCTCTCCGCTACACACGGCGGTGATTCTGGTATCGCTAGAGCACTTTTTCAGATATTGTCAATTATGAATGATATTCCTGTTAGTTCCAGGAAATATGAAGTTGTTCGATCTTTAGCAGAGCGGGTTATAGAAGAGAATCAAAGGGAAAATGCTGAGATTTTAATCGAAGTTAATCGCAAAAGTTTGTCTGCGGCTTTTGAGAGAACTCTTAATCAGCTTGAAGCTGCCGTAATTGAACTGGGTTATGACCCGATTGAAAGTGGAGGTCCTGGGTCAGGGTACGGTCCGGTTCAGTATCGGTTGAACCGGATTTTGAAGCTAATTAAGTCTGTTAAGGAGGGAAGCTGGGGGGGCTGGGCTTGGGCTTGGAAACGGAGAGGAGTGGAGCGGTCGGAGGAGAAGTTAGCAGCTGAGCTCCTTTGGTTGGCTCAGAAGTTGGCTGCTTGTGGCTGCGGAGAGGAAGCTGTTTGGAAGTGGGCTTCGGCTTCAAATTTGGCTTGGCTTGCTCTCTCAGCGGAGCCGCGGCTACAAGGATCATTAGTGAAGGTCTCAGGTATCTGTGTTATTGGTTGATCACTCTTTCAGTTCTATTCCATGTGTTGTTTTTCATTGTAAGTATTGCTTTCGTAAATTTAATATACTATTAATTATAAATTTTTAAATTTATCTTTATTTATTATATTTTTCTAATCTTAATAATTAATAATAAGATAATAATTTAAAAAAAAATTAATGAATTAATATAAATTTTTAATAAAAATTATAATCATTAATTAATACGTTAGTCTATATATTTTATTTTCATAAGACATTTGAAGTAGAACTGAGAAATTATTTCCTAAGGTCGGTCTAATAATTATATATTGATGATTTTGCAATATAAAAATCATTTATACTTATAATTAAATGAAATAATTTCAATTTAAATTTATTTATCAACATTAAAATAAAATAAAAAATTAGTTTTTTCGTGTAATTTAATAATACTGCAATTTTTTCTATCAACATATGTTACGTGAAAATTTAAGATATTTAGTTAGTAGTTAGATGAATTTAATGTAATTAATTATTATTATTTTTTTTTGAAAAGAGAGAGGCAACCTGCTAAGAAAAGTTTGAAGTCAAACATGATATGCCACAATAGAAACGTAATGAATGTCTAAACTTGTTTGCTTATTTCAAAGAATAATAATATAGAGTATGCTTTTTTTATATGGATATTATTCATGTTTTTAATAGTACATTAAATTAAAAAACATAGGGTATATAGATTTTGTCATCTTTTAAAACTTACCAATATTTCTTGAATTGGGAATTCATCATTTTAATCAATTATGTTCTTTTTTTTTTCTTAAGAATTTGTAGTACCATTATGCAAGGTCTAGATTATGTTGATTATTTTAATTATTAAGATATAGTAATATATTTTTTTAATTCAATGAAGTGAAACAAATTAAGATATATTTGTTTTATTGAAAAATAAAATATAATAGTAATCCTTAATATTCACTTAGGTATCAAATATATGACGTTTATTTGGTTATAGAAATAATTACATCATTTAGAGCTGTGGATTAATATAATTAGGAAATTAATCTAATATTAAGATTCAGTCTCCTAATGGATTATGATTGTCAGAGTTCAAATCTTTTCTTGCAGCTTAAATTGAAAGAAAAATAAAGCAAGTTGTATAAATATTGACTTTATTTTTTATTTTTTTGAAAGAAAATATGGACTATTGGCCAAAAAACAAGAAAATATGGACTTTTCAAGATAACAAGGCAAGAACCATTTTTTCCTTTCATGTTTTTGATTGACACGTGAATTGATCGTTGCCAACTCAAATCTTTTTTTTTTTTTTTTGGATTTTGAGATTTTTCAATTCAAAGTCTATCAAACTAATAAAATGGAAGAGGGAAAAAGAGCCTTCACATTCTTTGGCTATGGGAAACTAGGATTAGTTTCAACGATTTTTCTTAGTTATTGGGCAGAAAATTCAATGATTGAATATCCGTCTCGTTTTGGAGTGGTTGAGATCATTATTAAAGAGGAGATATTAATTTGTAATATGTTTTTCTTATGTTTTTCTTGATCTGTAATTATTTCTTTCTTTTGTTAGCTAAGTTTATATAAAGGTGTTTTCTAGAGACTTGAAAAATCTTGAAAAATAAATATGCAGCGTTTCTATTGAAGCAAGCCAAAGATTTGGGACTAGAAGAAGAAATAGAAGGCAAGAAACATCAACAAAGACAAGGAAAGAAGAAGATGCTAATGGCTTGGCTGCCACTGCTTTGCAGAGCTAGCATTGGCACTGATGTTCCTGTTCTGAGCACGAGCGAAAGGGCTGAGCTAGAAAGAGTACTGGAAGAGATGATAGGGATGCTGGAGCATGAAGAGGAGCAGGAGCAAGTCTTGTCTCTATGGCTACAGAACTTCACATATTGCTCTTCTTCTGATTGGCCTAATCTTCAGGCATCTTATGATCGTTGGTGCACTGCTGCCCGCAAACATCTCATTCTTCAGTGAAAGGCATTTTCAATGTAGAAGACTTCCTGCTTTACAACATACAGAATTTGTACATATGATAAAATCTTAATTGCAGTTATTATCAAATTATAAATTTAATATGGATCTTTAGTTTGGTTATATAGAAACATTACATTTGCAGAGCAGAAAGTCTTCTTTACATTACCCCAGAAATGCTTTATATATTATTAATACATCTTCAAAAGTTCTCCAAACCTTTATAAATCCAATACTCCTGAAATGATTGGTCTGTCTTTGATCAGTGCTTAGGGTTAATTTGGATGAGTGATTAGCATTGGAAGCATTTAACTTATAACTAAAATGCCTACCTTTTAGCACCTGTAACTGCTGGCTGCGCTGCCAACAACTAGCAGCTAATCTCTCTACTCTACAAGACTACAACGACAATACAATTAATTGCAATTGCTGAAACAAATAGTTGCTTAGTTTATACAATTTTTCAAAATACTGACTATAATATTACCTAATTGCAAAACCCAAAAAAAAATTATGCACAAGTTTGTTTTACAGGCAAATAATACTACTAACTTAAATTTCACACCCATAGCCAATAAATTACAGCAAAAATTGTTTGGAGTAGATATCAAATTTCTCGGATGAAGACAATTGAGGTTCCTGCAAAGATAACCAAGTAACTAAACTCTCTTAGTAATTAGAAAAAAAGTAAAGATGAAAAATGAGAAACAATTTTTGCTTATTGTATGTAAAAAATATTGACCTGTGATATCTCTGTGTCAAATAGTGCTCTGTTAATTAGAGAAGCAATAGGACCACTAAGCCGTAAACCCCCCGCTTTAGCCCCACGAGTTGCTTGGCGCATGGCATTAAGCAAACGGCCATATGTTAATCCTGGTTCATTTTCTACTGCTTGTATAAAGCTGTAAGTCAGGGCACCTGTTGAAGCATTGCCTGCCAGTGCCTGCACAAAGTTTGATGGTCTTCATTGGCTTAAAAATAACATTCATTCTCTCTATGTAAAATACATCTTTCCTCGCATAAATTCAGATTTATATCCTATAATTTCAGATGGATCCTATACATTTATGTGTAAAACCAATTGGGTTTGAGTTTTCCTATCAACCATAGCAAATCCTTAGTGAGAATTTCCTGCTGAGAATGATATTCTGCCTCCCCTGTTTCTTCCTCTGTTTTTCTTCTGTTTTCTTAATAGTTATAATTTATAACTAATCAAATACTTGCTTAATTCAAATTGTCTTGGAGCTTGAAAGAAAAAGTAACATTCGAATGTTGAATACAATACTCTATTTGAGTAAAAAATAAGATTTAATTTTAATTATATCCTTGATCAATAGTGTAAAAGAAATAAACAATTGATTTACTCACTGTAGTATCCACAGAAATTTGATTATCATTACAAGCGCTGAAACAGAGGGCTAACCCTCCACTTGTGCCTTTATAAATACTTGGTGAACATATTTGCTCTTCCCATATATAGTATCCTTCCCTATTCACAACATAATCATTTAAATGTTACATTTTTGTTAAATATTAACCAAACATAAAAAATGGAGTTCATTTAGTTGATACTAATGGATTCCATGCCTAGACCCTTAATAACCATGAGAAAAGAATAAATAAATAAATAAATAATAATATAGTTTGTATCTTTAAACTTCAAAGAATATTCTTTAAACTCCAATCGATAGATATATTATCATTAGATTATATCTACCATTATGTGAATATATATATATATATATATATTTTGATATAAATCATTTTTTTTAGAGTCGAATCGTATAAGGGTACAAAGACAATAAAATTTTTTCTGCTATAACGCAGTTGTTTATCTATAACTCAAACTCAAAATATTAAAATACTCTCTTACCAACTTATTTACGCATTCAATATTAGTTTGTGAACATATTATTATTATTATTATTATTATTATTATTATTATTATTATTATTTAAAAAGATATTAATAGAAAACAGTAAGAAAGATAAAGTATTTACCTATTCATCTTGCACACAAGTGGAAGATCAAGTATGGTTCCACTATAGCAGGCATCAATAATGGCATGAAGCATAGTTCCTTTGGGTAGTGGTCTTACGATGGTATCATTGATTTCATCATCAATTATCATTCCCTGAGTTTCATAGTCAAGAGGACATAATGTTTCATCAAACCCATCAATCTCATCCATGTCATTGTCAAGAACCTTTGATCCATGGCCTGAGAAGTAAAACACTAATGAGTCTCCTGGTTGACACCCTTGAACAAGCCATCTCAAGGCTAATCTCATGTTTTCTTTTGTTGGGATTCTGAGTGGGCATTTCTCATCTTCTGCATATATTCATTTAAAATTATTTAGCACTTGAAAAAAGTGGCAAAACTTTTGTGCTTTTGGTACATATAAAATTCTTAAAAGAGAGATTTTTTAATTTTTTTAGTAGAAAATCTTATTATCTTAATAGATAAATACTCGACTCATGGTAACTAGTTTAGCAATAAAAGAAGGATATTCACTTTTATGTGCTATTTAAATTTTACGGCGTAACTCATATTTGTTTGTAAATAAAGTTGAAATTTTATTTCATTTTCTTAAAATAATTCCCAAAAAGATTTAATGAGGTCCAATATTTTTAGAAAAATTCTTATTTATACCATATGCAGTATATACTTATTTTATACACTTAATTGACAGTTTGACCCTGAATACTAATACTGCATAAATGTTTAGCTTATACCATTCTCAAAAATAAAAATAAAAATATCTCTCATAGTATATAAATTAAAAATAGGATAAATAATACCAAAAGTAATTAAATTTTTGTTATTTTTTCAAGTCGCCACTAAAGAATTTTTTTCTTTTTTTTTTTTCAATCGGCTAATCATATTTACGTCAAAATTTCACTGAATAACATATCATCAAAGTAATATGACTCAACATATTAATTCGGATCCATTTCATATTAATATTAGATCACTTTATAAAAATTTAGTTATTTTTAGAACTGTTTATATTTTAGATAATTCTTACTTGAAAAAATAAAAAATAAAAATTTAAGTATTCGCCTGTAAAAATTTTTCTTCAGTAACTATACTGACAAAATCACCATGGTATCATTTACCCACATAAAATATAAAATAATGGATATTAAAAAAAATCATCTAGCAAAGTTGTACCTGTGAGCATGAGTATAGAATCATTAGGAAACCCCACTTTCTCAACAAGAAAATATCTCATACAATTAACGTCATTTATGCTCCCTTTTATCTTATAACTCTTCCCTCTGTAACTTACTCCACAAAGCACTGCCCTTTTTCTTCCATGCACTGAAGCAAGTGGTACAAGTGATGGCCTAATTGGTGGCTGCACATAATAACAGTACCCATAATTCCCTGTGGCCGCCGTCCCACTATTATAACTACTATTAACAGGACCAGTAACCATATTAAAGATCCGATTAGCTGCCTGGTTTATAGAGTCACGGACTTGAGCCAAAGTGTCATAAGGCTGAACCCTGGTAACAGCTTGACACACTGCACATCTAATGGCTTGAGCCTCTGGTGGCACCATTAGCTGCACACTGCACCACCTGCATCTAATTTCTCTTCGACTTTCCATTGATTTTGCTTTGAGAAGATGGAAATGGCGAAAGGGTTTTGTAAATTGAACAAAGTAATTGATAATGGAGGAACTGTTCTTTGTCAAACTTGATGATATTCTCCCATTTCTTAGAAGAGTTGTAAAGAACCAGATGCTTATAATTATTATTATTAATTTTTTTTTTGTGAAAAATAAATTTTAGTGGACATATATATACATGTAGATTCTATATAGATTATTATTGGATTCGAAGGAGAGAAGCTAACTCAGAAAAATCTTGGGGGGCCACTTCAATAGAAATTAAGATTTAATTAGTTTGTGAATTTACATTGTCTAAGTTTTTAAAATTTATGTTTGATCAAATCTGCACAGGTAAGTTTTTAAAATATTGTTGAGTTTTATTAAGTTGTTGGGATAGTAGTGTAACTAAAATTTGCACAGGTTAAACTCTTCGGCTGGACTAATACTAATTAAGCCTTTCGAGTTAAGAGACATTTTTTTTATTTTATTTTATAGGAATTAAAAAATTAATTATTTTAAATTAGAAATATTTTAAATATATATATTTATTATATTCTTTTATTTTAATATAAGATATTAAATAATTTTTAATAAATAATATTAATTATAGATATAAGAGATTTAACATATAATTAAAAGGTAATTGGATAATAATTTAAGATAAATGAAAATATCTCTAATAATTTAGGACGAAGAATGGTATTTGTATATATTATATAGTTTAACTATTAATTATTATCTATTTATAATTTTACTTTTGTTGGTTCAGGACAGTTCAATTATAAAATTCAAATGTTGTTATTACTTAATTCTTTAGCTTGAATTTTATTAACAAAATTCACAATACAAGTACTCTCTAATAGTAAAAATTTGAAATTTTAATTAGAAAATGTTAAATTTGGCAATGATGGACAATCAAAATTAGCCAAGATCCCCTGGTATGGCGATTCCATGAAAAGATTGAATATGTAAAGATAATTCCACAAGAAAAAAATTTGATCCAAGATTTGTAAGTTTGAAATTGCCTTGAGATCTTTGGCTTTTTTTTTTTTTATTTTATAAGTTTTCATTATAGTTTATCTGAATGGAATATTTATTTATTTTTTACTATGCACAGAAGCTAAGCTCCAACAATGCATAGCTTTTACACATCATCATAGTTTATTAAATTTCCAAATCACATGTTTATTATTGATGTATTAATAAGAATTTAGAAACATAGAAAAGCTTTTCCTTTATAAAAGAGTTATATAGTAAAAATATACGAATAATTTTAGTTTATTAAATTTAAAAGGATATGTACGTTTACCAACTTATTCTTGAATTATTTTGCTTCAATTATTAGCACTGAATAGCACAACTCTTTATATATTTGGTAAGAAAACCACAAATTTATATTAATTTAATTATAGTGCTTTCATTTTCGATTTTTTTAATATTTGTTTTAACTTCTTTTATGGAAATTTAGTATAAAAAATGTTAGTTTTTGGTTCAATTTTAGCATATTAATTTGAAAATAAATCAAACTTTATTTGAATCTCAAATTAATAATATGAAGCCATTGCCTTATACAAATGTCTACTGTCGGAGTTTATTTAGTTCTAATTCTGACCTATTCCAATGCACAAACAAAATATAACGATTTCAATTTTTTTAAGAGTTTCAGGTGAATTGTGACTATATAGAAAATGCTTATTAGCATGAGAAATAGAAACTCATTAATTATATAATTCGTTCCACAATTCAATACAATCCATAATTATAAGATCCATTTTTTTTTCTTTTTTAAACATTCATGTTTCAAATTTTACACTCAAAGATCATGGCGCAGGCAGAAATTAATTTGGAACAGAAAATATCATATGATCGTCACTTACAGAAACCAATCAAATTAACATATTGGACCATATGATAACCTTATTTTTCATTTAAAGAGTGATATAAAACATTAAGCTTATTATCTCTCATTAATTCCTTCAAAAGCTAAGCTTTCTTTGTGTGCACTATGACAAAGTGAAACGCTTCTCATAAACATCGAAGGGCTGGGAAGTAGAAAGTTGAGGCTTCTGTAAGCATTTATATGAAATAAATATCATCAATTAGCTTTGCACCCATCTTCAATTCTGATAAAAAAGCTACTCATAAATTATATATTATAAATTTTTCTATAATAATCCATCCATATTTAATATGTTAATTTTAGATCCTTAAAAATTCTATTTGAAATTTATATATTTTAAATATGAATACAATTTTTTTTTAAGAAAGGAGCTGATTAGCTTAATTACCTGTAATAGCCTCTCATTGAGAAGTGTTCTGCAGATCCTGTTAAAAAGGCATCCTTTTTGGTCAGCCTCTTCAATGGCTTTATAGATGTTGTCAAGTAGAACTCCATATGTTATTTTTTTCCCTTTTGGCACATTACTAATCAAAGTATGAGTCAATGCTCCACTCATTTCCATATCAGCCTTTGTGATGAAAGCCTGCAATTCATTCACTTCTACAAGGCATTACTAACCTCAAAAAAAAAACATTTGAATTTTTGAGTTCATAGACAAAGAAAGATTTTTTTTTTAAAAAAAAAAAAAGAGAAAAATGAATGACTTACGTCAGTATCTGCAGCCATTTGATCATCTCGACAAGCGCTAATTGTAATAGCCAATCCACCACTTGTTGGTTTTTTAACACCAGATGGTGGGCTATTGTCATCCCACTTCTTCCTGCAGTTTCGTACAGCAAAATAAATCGTTCATGCATATATATATATAAACAGTTACAAAGTGATTTTTTTTTTTTGTAAATCAAATGATTAAGCGGGTGAATGCCTAGATATAGCCGGGCAATAAGTGCATATTTTATGGACCAATTCATGTTCGATTTTCTCCTCCTCCTCTACATTATAATACTAAAAAAAATGATTAAGTGGGTGTTTGGTGGCTAAATTAGACCCGTCATCTCTCAATACTACACTAGTACACTATTTTTTTGTATAAATATTAGTATTTATCTTTAATAATCATTAAATATGTTAACAACAATGATTAACAATCAGCTTAACAGTTATAAACAATAACTAAAATAGCTTCTATGAAAATTTAAATCAAATAAGGACTACTTATTAATATATCTATTTATTATAGATAGTGCTAACAACCAATCTTAGTTAATAGGAGGAAAAAGAAAAAAAAAATATTAAAGAGAAGGATGAAAGATTATTAATTAAAATTTATTTTTAAATGCGAATTTACTATATTCTGATTACATAAATATCAAAACAACTAAAAATTTTTTCCATACATTTTGTTTGAACTTTGATTAAAAAAAGTAATTTATGCGTAAAAAATATTGATTAAGATTATTTATTTTTAAGGCCAAGTTTGCATATTTCATTCATTAAAAAAACTTCAAAATAATTAAACAATACTCTAAAATCTATTTTTAAATAACATATAAACATTAATGTACCTTTCGGAAAAACAATTTCAATCTTAATAACTAACAGACTTTATAATATATATATATATATATATATATTATCTATATATAATATTTTGAACTACTTTTTCTAGTAATATCTAATTAAAATGAGATTTTTCAGAAAAAAAAAAATCAAACTCAAAATTTCAGAATAAATGTCTATCATCTTTAAAATTGTGAATTAAATTGAGCACATAAATATATATGATTATAAAAGAGATACTTACGTTTCTCTGTTATAAACATAAGCTAGATCAAGGATAGTTCCACTATGACATGCATCAACAATTGCATGTAATGTAACACCTTTAGGAAGTGGCTGAACAATGGTTGAATAAATTTCATTGTCTAAGATCATGCCTTCCTTCTCGTAATCCACCGGGCAAATATTTTCATCGAACCCATCAATCTCGTCCCCACTGAATTCCGGTTGCCGTAAGCCATGGCCGGAGAAGTAGAAAACCAATGAATCACCAGATCTACAGTCCACCAGCCATTTCATGGCATTCTGAATGTTCTTTTTTGTGGGTATTAGCTCTTCCTCATTCTCTTTTTCAATGGCCGCAAATGAAATGAAATTTATGGTTGAAATTAATGAATTTCAGTTTATTATTGATAGTAAAGCTTTTAATTAAATCAAGAAGATAAGTAATTAGTACCTGTAAGAATGAGAATGTTTTCTGGCTTAAATCCAAAGCTACCCATTAACCAACCTTTCATTTTCTTGACATCATTGATTGTTCCTTTAAGCTCATATTTCTGGCCTTTGTAACTCACTGCGATAAGCAGTGCACGCTGCCGTGGCATTCTTTCCGGCGGCGACAACGACGACGACGACTTAGAAGCTGCCAAAGGGGATGGTTTAGTGTTCAGAGATTCTTTATTCTGATCAGGTTTTTTAAGCTTCAAAATCAATCTAGCCTTTTGTAAAAATTTTTATATCCCTTGATCAGTGCTATTATGCTGATCAGATTTCTTATCAAATTTATTACTCATAATTATTTTTAAAAAAAAATCTTTTGCCTGTAAGAATTCCCTATGAGATGGCTATGCAATTGAAGAATAAAAAAAAAATTAAAAAAGAAAGGGTATAATTGTGTAGGCAAGCTTCAAGGAAATTCATGAGATGAAAAAAGAATATTATAATTTATATGCTTTATCTTTTGCTCAAATGGATAAATAAATAAAGTCTTATCCCGAAGCCAATAAATCAATAATTCTTCTTCAAATTTTCCTGTCAACTTTCCCTGCTGGATAAAAAGTGGACTAGAATATTGTATATATACTACTTAAGAAGAAATCATCCAGAGTTTGCCAAGCGGTCATGTTGAAAGAATTGACAAACAAACATTTTTGATGAACAATATTCATACATTGGTTATATATTGAAAATATATACTAAGCCTAGACAAGAAAGTTGCAAAAAAAAAAAAAAGAAAAGAAAACTTAACAATAGAGGCCATCTTGAATTTTACCTGCCCGATACTAAAAAAAATAACTCTCAGTATTTCTGACATTATAATTCTAGCACATGTTATTTTGGAAATTTTAGGTGTAAGATAAATTTTATTTCGAGAAGAGATCAATTTAGTGCGTAATATATAAGTGGAAAAATCTATTAATCTCGTCATAAAATTTAAGTTGAAGTTGTTAGGGTCTCCGCAATAAGATAACGAGAATAATTACAACGCCAGGAAAAATAAAATAAGCACACAGGTAATTTACGTGGTTCACCCTTAATTATTTAGGGTTACGTCCACAGGACAAACTCCGAATATTTTTCTTCCACTATTAAAAATAGTAGGTACACAAGGAGATTTTTACAAAAATAGTGGCACTCAAGTATTTCCCAAAAACACCATAAAAATATTAAACCTCACTACTTTTCTCTCTCCCAATTTATTTTAGGACCCTTTTTCTAAAATTACACACACACTCTCTCACAGATTTATTTTTATCTGTGAGCTGATGATGAAAATGAGGCGAGAGAGAGCCTCTATTTATAGCTAAAAATCAAACGCGTTGGTGAGCTGTAAACAGCTCACCGCCTACAATTCTTTCCTATTTCGGTTTGTCTATTTTCTCACTTTTCAACAAAAAATTTCGATGGTTTGTCTCTATTATTTTTGTCTTTGTTGTTTTCTTTCTTTTTCTTTTCGTTGAGCCGGATTGTTTCTTTCTTCCTTTTTTTTTTCTTCTATTTCATATGGGCTGGACCCACAAATTCTCCCCCTCCAGCCCCAGCCGTCACATACTGAATGAGGTCTCCATCGACTCTTTAACAAGAGCTCATCCCAGAGAGTCCGACACACAACTCGAACTTCTCCTTTGGAACAACTTTCGTCAACATG
This sequence comes from Garcia nutans, assembly GCA_947685225.1. Lineage (NCBI taxonomy): Eukaryota > Viridiplantae > Streptophyta > Magnoliopsida > Malpighiales > Euphorbiaceae > Garcia > Garcia nutans. Next base: position 520,934 of record CANTUV010000075.1, read on the forward strand.
TCAGCAGCATTCTTATCTGTGTGAATCTTCTGCAGCTGGAACTGTTTCTCTTCAATGGCAAGTCTGAGCCAATGATATCTTACGTCGATGTGTTTCATCAGTGCATAATACATAGTATTTTTGCTCAAGTCTAATGCACTTTGACTATCGCAATAAACTATATATCCTTCCTGCTGCACACCCAATTCTTGAAAGAATCGTTTCAACCAAAGCATTTCCTTTCCTGCTTCCGCTGTAGCAACGTACTCTGATTCGGTCGTTGATAGGGAAACACACTTTTGTAATCTTGACTGCCATAAAATAGCTCCCCCTGAGAATGTAAATAAGTAACCTGATGTAGATTTTCGTTCATCAAGGTCACCGGCCATATCTGCATCTGTATAACCAACATGTACAGACTTTCCACCTCCAAAAGTTAAACATAACTTTGAAGTTCCTCTTAGGTATCTGAAGATCCACTTTACTGCTTCCCAATGAGTCTTCTGGGGATTTGACAGAAATCGGCTCACAACGCCAACTGCATGAGCAATATCTGGTCTCGTACACACCATTGCATGTATCAAACTTCCGACCGCTGAAGAATATGGAACATCTAACATATCTTCCTTATTTTTCTCTGTTGATGAGTAGGATTTCTTACTCAATTTGAAGTGTGAGGCAAGCGGAGTGCTAACTGGCTTAGCATTCTTCATATTGAACCTCTCTAGAACTCGTTCAATATATTTCTCCTGCGATAGCCATAATCTGCAGGACTTTCAATCTCGGATAATTTCCATTCCAAGAATTCGCCTTGCCGATCCTAAATCCTTCATGTCAAACGCCTTTGACAAGTCACTCTTTAACCTGCTAATCATGTCTGCATCTGGTCCAACGATTAGCATATCATCAACATATAAAAGAAGGATGATAAATTTACCTTCAGGGTATCTCTGGACATATACACAAGGATCTGCATCTGTTCTTTTGTATCCTTGTTTTACCATGAATGAATCAAACTTCTTATACCATTGTCGCGGTGCTTGTTTCAACCCATACAAGCTCTTTTTCAAGCAACAAACCATGTCCTCCTTTCCCTTGACTTTGAAACCCTCTGGCTATTCCATATAGATCTCTTTTTCTAAATCCCCATGCAAGAATGCGGTCTTTACATCAAGCTGCTCCAACTCAAGATTCAAGCTGGCTGTTAAACCTAGCACAACTCGAATAGAACTAATTTTCACAATAGGTGAAAAAATCTCATCAAAGTCGATACCTTTCTTTTGAGTAAAGCCTTTGATGACCAATCGAGCTTTGAATCTCACTAGATTGCCATCATATTTCTTCAGTTTAAATACCCATTTGTTCTTGAGTATTCTCCTCCCTTTTGGAAGTTTCACCAGCTCGTACGTGTCATTCTTTTTCAAAGAATTCATCTCTTCTTGCATGGCCTTTATCCAACAATCTTTATCTCTGCAGGACTGTACATCTTGGAAGCTCTCTGGCTCCCCCTCATCAGTAATTAAAATATAATCAGAACTAGAATACCTTGTAGATGGTTGGCTTTCTCTGGTTAATCTTCTCAACTGAGGTTCAACTTCTTTTGGTGGAATGGGGTTCTCTGGCTCCCCCTGCTACACTCTCTGCATCATCATCTACAGTGATCTCTTGATCCCCTACAACTGGCTCTTCTGCTTCTTCCTGTTCTGATTCTAGCATTCCTTCTCCTGTGGCATCATTTTTAGGAATGCTCTCTGGTGTACTATCTACAACAATGTCATTTGTAGATTTTTCCCCAGCTGTATCTGTCATGATCTCATCTTCGTGAAAGACTATGTCTCTGCTCCGGACAACTTTCTTTTTGACTGGATCCCATAACCTGTAGCCAAACTCTTCATTTCCATAACCAACAAAAGTGCAAGTAACTGACTTATCATCAAGCTTCGATCTCTGCTCCTTTGGAACATGCATGAACGCCTTGCAGCCAAATACTCTCAGGTGAGAGTATGAGATATCCTTACCTATCCAGACCTTCTCCGGTACATCAAACTCCAAAGGTGCTGAAGGTAGTCTATTGATTAGGTAGACAACAGTATTGACAGCTTCTCCCCAAAATGACTTAGGTAAGTTAGCCATTTTGAGCATGGATCTGACTCTTTCAACAATAATGCGATTCATCCGTTCAGCAACGCCGTTGTGTTGAGGCGTACCAGGAACTGTCTTTTCATGTCTGATACCGTGCTGACTACAGTAATCTCTAAACTCCTTAGAGATATATTCACCACCATTGTCTGTGCGCAAACACTTTAATGCCACTCTAGTCTCTCTTTCCACCATCGCATGGAATTGCTGAAAGTGATTGAATACTTCATCTTTTGTGTGCAACAAATATACCCATGTCTTCCGTGAGAAATCGTCAATGAATGTAAGAAAATATCTTCTTCCTCCAAGAGATTCTACCTCCATGGGACCATACACGTCAGAGTGTACCAACTCTAACTTGCTATCTCTCCGTCTAGAGCTTTTCTGAAATGAAACACGATGTTGCTTCCCAAATAAACAATAATCACAAGGATTTATTTTACCTTTGGCTAAGGGAATGAGGGACTTCTTAGCCAACATATTCAACCCTTTCTCACTAACATGCGCCAGCCGCCTATGCCACAAATTTGATGAAGCATCATCTCCAACTGTATTCAGTTGACCCGCACATATCTCTGCGTGCGTTTTGTATAGCGAACAACATAGCTTTCCTCTCGCCACCACCAAAGATCCTTTGGCAAGTTTCCAGTTACCATCACCTGTATGCTATTGATAGCCTTCCTTGTCCAGTACATCAACAGATAATAAATTCAACCGAAGATCTGGAATATGACGCACATTTTTAAGTTTTAATGTGCACCCGACGCTTGTTTTTATATAGATATCACCGATCCCCACCATCTGTGAAACACTAGTATTTCCCATTCTAATAGTGCCATAATCACCTGCTCTGTAGGTGGAGAAGTATTCCCTTTTTGGAACACAATGGTATGAAGCACCGGAATCTACTATCCACTCGGTATTTACATCTCCAACATGACAACAATTTGCATCATGAGAAACTAACGTCACCTCACCATCTTCTACTGCGACCGTAGCAGTTGTATTTTTGTCATTATCCTGACTTCGGTTTACATTCTCCTGTTTAAGAAAACGACAATTCTTTTTGATATGACCCTGCTTTCCACAATGGTAACACGTCCTCTTCTCCCTGGACTTGGATCTATCTTTGGATTTACCATTTCCACGGCCTCTACTTTTGCTCCGGCCCCTATTCTCTGTGACAAGAGCTTGTGAACTGGTACTGGCAACATCCCTTCTACGAAGTTCTTCTTTAAGTAGTCTATTCTTCACCATAGACATCGTCACCACGCCATCTGGAGCTGAGTTGCTTAATGATACCACAAGAGTATCCCAACTGTCCGGTAGAGATCCCAACAGCAGGCATGCTTGCATTTCATCATCCAATGACATATCGCTAACTGCTAACTCAGTTACGAGTCCTTCAAAATCGTTCAGGTGCTGTGTAAGTGATCGTCCCTCTGACAGCTTCATGTTTATGACTTTGCGGATCATGAACACCTTTCCTTGAGCATTTGTAGCCTCGTACATACTCTTTAGTTTATTCCAGAGTACTTGGGGATCTTTTTCATTTTTTACATGGTTGTACAGGCTAGCATCTATCCACTGGCGTATTGTACCCAGTGTCTGCTTCTTTAACTTCTCCCACTGCTTTTCCTTCATTTCCTCTGGCTTTGCATCGTCACCTTCAATTGGATCGTACAGATCTTTACAATAAAGGTAGTCCTCCATTCTGAATTTTCACATCGAATAATTTGAATCCGTTAATTTGATCATCGCTCCGTCGTTCGCCATGTTGAATTCTGAATCTGACAAAAATTTCACTATTTGCCAAGTAGTAACCGTATGCGTAAATAGTAACTGTATACGTGAATACTACTCGTATACCTAAATAGTAACCGTATACTTAAATAGTACCATATACGTAAATAGTATCGTATATATAAATAGTACCGTATATGTGAATAGTACCATATATGTGAATAGTATATTTGAATAGTACATCACCTTTGGGGTTACTATTTGCGACTATGCACTTTAAAATTAATTCTGCAACAGTTTTCCGAACGGACTGCACCAACGGATTCCTCGTAATTTTTTCGTCGTCGTGGTATATTTATTTTTAAAATATATCCACAAAACTGGTATTGCTATCGGACCGCCTGAACCTACCGGAACCTTCGGCTCTGATACCACTTGTTAGGGCCTCCACAATAAGATAACGAGAATAATTACAACGCTAGGAAAAATAAAATAAGCACACAAGTAATTTACGTAGTTCACCCTTAATTATTTAGGACTACGTCCACGGGACAAACTCTGAATATTTTTCTTCCACTATTAAAAATAGTAGGTACACAAGGAGATTTTTACAAAAATAGTGGCACTCAAGTATTTTTCAAAAACACCCTAAAAATATTAAACCTCACTACTTTTCTCTCTCCCAATTTATTTTAGGACCCTTTTCCTAAAATTACACACACTCTCTCTCACAGATTTATTTTTATCTGTGAGCTGATGATGAAAATGAGGCGAGAGAGAGCCTCTATTTATAGCTAAAAATCAAGCGCGTTGGTGAGCTCTCACCGCCTACAATTCTTTCCTATTTCGATTTGTCTATTTTCTCACTTTTCAACAAAAAATTTCGATGGTTTGTCTCTATTATTTTTGTCTTTGTTGTTTTCTTTCTTTTTTTTTTTCGTTGAGCTGGATTGTTTCTTTCTTCTTATTTTTTTTCTTCTATTTCATATGGGCTGGACCCACAGAAGTATGGTATCAAACTCATAAATATATTTTCTTACTAAACTCATGAAAAAATCTCCAAAATAACAGGGCTTCCAACACTAACACATGTCCTAAATTCCAAAATTCGCTACCAAATATTCTATATTATGTAAATAGTTTAGAGAATGTTAGGCCTAATTTAAAAAAAAATTAATTTATGAGCACTTTGGTGCTTATAATATAATGTGAGTTTATATGCATTCAAAATTTTAAATAGTCATATTTTTATCTTAAGTGTTCATAAGTAACTAATAAGCAGATATGTTTAGTAAAAAATATATTATAGGCATATTTATTATTAAAAAATAAAAAATATATATTAAAAAAGAATACAAGATTATTGATGGATTTAAAAAAAATAATAGGGATGATACAATAAATTGGTTGATCAAATTAGACTATAAATAAAATATTTATAAGCACCAAAATAATAAATTAATTCCTTTTAACTTATTTTTTTAAAAAATAAATATGATAAATTTAAATTTAAAATTTATAAATTACTTTGACTGGCTTATAAGTTAGGAAGGCTATACATCCTTTTACTATTACTAATCTAAAAGATCATTAGTCATTTCATTGCTTTCTTACATATTGTATAAAAGGAATCATAAGCCTTATCAAAAATGCCAAAAGACACATCACATGTATGTTATTTTCTGGATTTAATTTCAAGGGTAAAAGGATTCTATCATCGAATCATATATATATATATATATATATATATATATATATCCTTTTGTTCTGATTCATTTCTTTATTCTTTACCACCTTATAAAGCTGAAATTAAGAATCAGATGCATTTCTTTTCATTTTAGTGGATCAATATTTTTTTTTATTAATTTATTTGATTCCTAGTTTGATTTTGTTGCATCAATTTTGATTGTGTTGCATCAATTTCTTGAATCTTTTATTATTTTCCTCCTCATCTCCTCCAATCTTAAAAAAATATTAAATAGCATTTCAAAGAGAGTCAAATAGAACTGCTGATCATCAAGTTGTATCATGCTTCAGATTAAGTCTTCCTTGAATTTTTTTAAAGAGAATTATATAATTATATGTCACTTTTTAATTTTTTTAAAAAAATATTCTATAATTTTAAGGAATTTTAAAAATATTTTTTAAATTTTAACTAAAAAATATTATATGTATGTCTCTCACATATTAAATTGATATTAAATATATATTTGCTTCAAGTGGAGAAAAAAAATTCATATAATCAATCTTAATTAATTTAAAATTAAGGCTGAATTGAGTTTTATATTAAGTATATATCTTATGAAGTAATATTTAAAAAAAAATATTTCTTTAAATAGAATATTTTAAAAATGTTTTCACTATTTTTCTTTTCATCCTCCGTTTAGGCTCAGCTTAATTTGGCACAATTTACGGGACCTAACACATTTTATCTAAAAGTAACCCCCCAAAAAAAAACAAATTTAAGAGATTAATCTTTTAATTAATTGAATAATGCGGATTTCATCAGATGAAATCATTAAAAGGCAAATTATAATAGGATCACATCAGCTTAGATCTGCTCCAAGCACAGTATCTGTTGTGGATGTTGTAAAAGTGCGTATTTTTCAAAAGGATGTTATACTGTATTGGAAATGTATAAGTCTTTTCTTTAGTTTATTATAATGAAATGCATCCCTTTACTTTAGTAAGTGAAATGAACTTTTCTCTTTGTGCACAGATCGACATTAAATTTTAACTGAGTTAAATCAAGATTTAACCGATTAAATTGGAAAACAACATTAAAAAATATGAAAGCTTTCTGACCTCCAAGAAAAGAAGGTGGCAATTTTTTTTTAAATTAAAGAACAATTTTTTTCTTTTTGTCATATAATGTGTTTGTTAAATTCTCCTTTCAATTAGTTAAATTCTTTTTAATATAAATTTGAAAGTATTTACTATAAAACCTAACTGTTAAAGTTAAATCATAATTCATTTTTACATTAATTGGATCATATTTTTCTATCTAATAAAGATGAAATTACCCACGTTTATAGTGTAGCTTAACAGTGATCTTCAATTAAATAATTAATTATCTATTTTTACACAACATTAATTTCATTTTCTTTTCTCTCTATTTCAACATTTAAGACTGTTGTGCAGCGAGTATTAATAACAAATAAATTATTTGCTATTACACAAATAAATAATATATAAAATATTGTACTAAAAATAAATATCAAGAAAATTTAAAGAAAAAGGCTGAGGGGGTCACAAACGGTTTCACTTAAAACACAATCTTCTTAGATAAAATTTTACTCAGATAATTAATAACACAATATAACAAAATAATTATACTTAATAATAGCTATAAAATTGAGATAAAAATAATACACCAGATTTCAACATGGTTCATCCTTTTATTTAAGCTACGTCCATGAGACAAACTCAAAAAAAAAATTTCTACTATTGAAAATAGTAGGCTTACAAGAGAAAGATTTTTTCTATAAAAATATTCTAGAAGCATAATACTACAAATGAGATAAACTCAAAATAGTGGTAAATGTTTCTCAAACACTTAAAATAAAATCTCACTATTTTGTCACTCAAAAAAAATATTATCTTACGAATAATATTTTTCTCTCCTCTCTCTAATTTTTTTTCTTTCTCAAAATGTTATATGTTAATTGGGGGGAGAAGACCCTATTTATAAGGCCTTCCCTCTCCCCCTTACACGGGTTACAACTTGCAAAATGCAAGCTGTAATAAGCTTGCATTTGCAAGCTATAACTTTTTTTTATTTCAATTATGGGTCTCACTCAATTGAATGGGACACCATAATAAATTTCTACCTCATACTTAATTGGGTGGGACTTTCATACCATCAATTTCTCTACAAGTAACAAGCTTTTCAATGAGTAGAGCTTTAATCATCATATCATAGCTATTATCAATTGTGTGAATCTTTTCAAGCCAAAACTGCTTCATCTCTAATACATCTCGAATCCAGTGATATCTCACATCAATATGCTTTGACCGTGAGTAAAAAGTAGAGTTCTTACTGAAATTATTGACACTCCAACTGTCATAGTATAATACATAAATCTCTTGCTTAAAACTCAACTTTTGTAGAAACTTCTTCACCTATAGTAGCTCCTTGCTTGCTTCTGTTGCAGTTATAAGCTCTGCCTTAGTGGTGAAAAGAGCAACATATTTTCTGTAGTTTTGACTGTCATGACACAGCTCCCCTTATAAAGGTAATCAAATATCCCAAAATAGACTTTCTTAAATCAACATCACTGGCCATATCCACATCTGAATAGCCAACTAACATATAATTAGTGGTTCCAAAATACAAATATACTTTAGAAGTACCACAAAGATATCTAAGAATCTATTTTACTGCATTTTAATGGTTCATACCAGGATTTAAAAGAAACCAACTCATTACTCCAACTACATAAGCAATATCTGACCTTGTACATATCATAGCATACATCAAACTATCAATTGCTGAAGCGTAAGGCACCTTCTCCATTTCTTCATTCTCCTTTTTCATCGAAGGGCTTTATTTAGAACTAAGCTTAAAGTAATTAGCAAGAGGACAACTAACTGCTTTATCTATGTTGAACCTTTCTAGTACTTTCTTAATGTACTTCTCTTATGACAACCATAACTTCTTGGCACCCTTGTCTCTAGTAATCTTCATGCTAAGGATCTATTTTATTGGCCCTACGCCTTTTATTGCAAAAGATTTATTTATCTGCTTCTTCAAGCTGTTGATTCTAGAAATATTTCGGTCAACAATTAACATATCATCCGCATATAACAAAAGAATGATGAAATCGTTATCAAAGAATTTCTTTACAAAAACACAGTGATTTGAAGTAGTCTTCTTGTACCCTTGCTCCCCCATAATTGATTAAAACTTTTTGTACAACTGTTTCGATGCATACTTCAAGTCGCATAAGCTTTTCTTTAACTTGCAGACATGATCTTCTTTTCCTCTTTTCTTGAAACCCTCTCATTATTCCATTTATATTTCTTCTTCCAAATCATCATAAAGGAAGACATTCTTAACATCCATATGCTCGATCTCCAAGTCGAGACTTACAGTTAATCCCAACACTGTATAAATGGATATCATCTTTACCATTAGTCAAAAAATCTCATCAAAGTCAATCCCTTTCCTTTGATTGAATCCCTTAACAACTAATATGGCTTTGAATCATGGTTGAAAACTGTGTTCTTCATGCTTTATCTTAAACACCCTGTTATTCTTTAAAACCCTTTTGCTTGTTGGTAACTTCACCAGTTCAAAAGTCTTGTTCTCATGCAAATATTTCATCTTATCTTGCATGGTTTCAATCCATTTTTTTCGATTCTCATATGCTATAACTTCTTGGTAATTCTCAAATTCTCCCCTATCAGTAAGTAACATGTACTGATTATTAGAGTTTATAGTAGAGGTTGTCGAGTTCTAGTAGATCTCCTTAATGGAACCTGAGGAACTTCTACTGGTGATGGTGGTTGATTTTCAATATGGCCATCATCATCTGATTGGACCTCTGTGGAAGCATCGATGTTAGCATTTTTCTGGCTAACTATTTTGCATTTCATCTGTAACTTGTCTTGGCACCACCTTTGGAGGAACTAACTTTAAGTTTGTTGAGTCACCATTGGATTAAGGAATATCATTTTTCACTTTGTTGATGTCTTTAATGGTTTGATCTTCAACAAACATAATATTACGGCTTTTGATAAGATTTTTCTGAACTGGATCATAAAATCTATAGCCAAGCTGATCATGATCTTGACCATAACCAATAAATATACATTCACATGTCTTGATATCAAGCTTCAAACTCTCATCCTTAGGAATGTGCACAAAAGCTTTGCAGCTAAATACCCGTAGTTGAATATAGGAAACATCCTTTCCTGACCACACATTCTCTAGAATATTATACTAAAGAGGAACACATGGTGAAAAATTGAGTACATATATTACAATATATAGAGCTTCAACCCAAAATATCTTAGGCAACTTTGAATGTGGGAGCAAACATCTGAATCTCTCCATTAAAGTCCTGGTCATCCTATCCACTAAGCCATTCAATTGCGGTATTTTTAGAGGTATTGTTTGATGTCGGATACCATGCTCCTTGCAGTAGGCATCAAATGATCCAATGTATTTTTTATCATTATTTGTCCGAATGCATTTCAACTTCTTCCCAGTTTCCCTTTCAACTAAGGCATGGAATTGTTTGAACACATCTAACACTTTGTCTTTTTGACTTCAAAGTGTATAACTACATCTTTCTTGAGTGATCATCAATGAAAGGTATAAAGTATTGAGCACCACTAAGTGACTTTGACATTGGTTTACACATATCTGAGTGAATAAGATCTAATACATTCTTCATTCTGGAAGGAGTGGAACCTTTGAAAGTAACTTTGTTTATTTTCCAGCCAAATAATCAACACATTTCTTCAAATCCACTTTATCAATTCTGGATAATGCATTCTTTTTCACCAATTATGCCATCCCTTTCTCGCTCATATGACCAAGTATTCTATGCCACAACTCAATTATATTTTCTTTCTCCACTGCATTCACGGAATCACTGGAGAGCTTCACCTGCATTACATATAACTTGAAATACTTTTTACCTTTTTCATATACCAAGGAGCCTTTAGTAAGTTTCCATTGATCATCCCTGAAAGTATGCCAATGAAAATTAGGTTAAGCCGAAGGTTGGGAGCATGTCTGACATCTTTCAAGAGTAGTCTTGTCCCATTTTTTTTCTCCAAACAAATATCACATTTGCTGATAATCTTGACTACACCCATATCTCCCACAACATTAAATTCTCCTTATTTTTATATGTTGAGAAGAGTTCTTTATGTGATGTGAAATGAATGGTGGAACCACTATCACCTATCCAGTCCGATTCACTGGATGCTATATTCACATCATTTTCATAAGAAATGATATGAAATTCTTCAATAGTGGCAGCTGTGGTTCCTTGTTCATCATCACTGCTATTATATTGCTTGATTTTTTTGCCTTTATTTTTCTCTTGTTCTTTCTTGAACTTTCAATAAAATTTCTTGATGTGTCCCTTCTTTTTGTAGTGATAGCATTCAATATTTGCATATTTATTTGACTTTTCTCTACTCTTATCTCTTGAATTTGAACCCCTAAAGTTGTTCCTCCCTCTAGAATCAGTAACCAAAACATTTGGCTAAGAAGTAAATACTGAATTTTGATATCTCATCCTCATCTATTCATTTAGAATCGAACTTCAAACTGACAACACATCAACTACTAAATTAGTGATGAAAATCTTTTAAGTATCCCAGGACTCTGGTAGAGAGAAAAGTATTAAAAGATCGAGCACCTCATTGTCAAATTTTACGCCCATTCTTGATAACTGATCCATGAAACCTTAAAATTCATTCGAGTCATCTGCCCTATCTTTTCGGTAACTAATTTTAACTAGTTTAGTCAAATAGAGCAACTTGTTATTTTCTGTTTTAGAAGCATATAACTGTTCAAGCTTCTTCCATAAGGACTTATCATGAGTATCTTTACAAATATGATTATACACATTATTTTCAATAAATTGTCGGATGAAGCCACACACTTACTAATGCTTGAACTCCCAGTCTTCATCTGATTTCTCATCAGGTTTTGATGTGGCAAACACAAGCAAATGCATTTTCATCACAAATAGGAGATCATTTATCTTTTTTCTCCATATGTGGTAATTTAAGCCATTTAGGCTGATCATCTTATTTATTTTTCCCTCTATCTCTTTAACATAAAGAGATTAATTCCAACACCGTGTGTCTGCCTAAACCAAGCTCTGATACCACTTATTATGCAATAAGTATTAATAACAAACAAATTACTTGATATTACATAAGTAAATAATATATGAAATATTGTACTAAAAAAAGCTAATAAAATTTTTAGAAAAGGTTGGAAGGATCACAAACGGTCTCATTTAAAACTTAATCTCCTTAGATAGAATTTTACTTAAATAATTAATAGCATAATATAACAAAATAACTATACTTAATAATAGCTATAAAATTGAGGTAAAAGTTTAACATGGTTCACCATTTTATTTGTTCTACATCTATGAGACAAACTAAAAAAAAAAATTTCTACTATTAAAAATAGTAGACTTACAAGACAGATATTTTTCTAAAAAAGTATTCTAGAAGCACAATACTCAAAAATGAGATAAACTCAAAATAGTGGTAAGTGTTTTTCAAACACCCAAAATAAAAATCTCACTATTTTGTTACTCAAAAAATTTATCTTATGAACAATATTTTTCTCTCATCTCTTTAATTTTTTTTTCTTTCTCAAAATGTTATATGTTAAATAAGGCATTCCCTCTCCCCCTTGCATGGTTACAGCTTACAAAATGCAGGTTGTTGCAAGCTGTAACAAGCTTGCATTTGCAAGCTATATATATATTTTATTTTAATTGTGGATCCCACTCAATTGAGTGAGACACCACAACAAGGACTTCAAAATGGAAAAAGGTTCTTTGAAATTAGAGAAGTCGTCAAGAATGTGAATATTACTTCTAGAGAAATGCATGGAGCATTGGAAGAAAATTTCAATCTACAAACTACCTGCCTGCATAAGTGACTAGTGCAAATACAAACAAGCCTCAAATAGTCTCCTTATTCAGTCCTTACCATTATATATGGAGAAGAATTTTTGAAGCATAAGGAGGAGCACAAGAAAAAAGTTCTCCTTCATTTTCTTTATTAGATCAACTAATAAATTATCCATTGAATCTTGCTCAATCTTGCGAATTGTGTAAGATTACTCACATGATTTAACTTGATGATAAGTGACAATATGATGATAATTATAAGATGATTCTTGATGTTAGTTTCATGCTTGAAATTTTTTAGTTTCCTACCTACTTAGAGTAAGATTAAACAATTTATATGTTTCCAATGATATCAAATGTTTAGTGAGCATGGAATGCATAATATGATAACATAGGGTTACCTATTAACGACTATCATCCTCATATTAAGAACGACTATTGTTCCAACATTGGGAACGATAATGTGATTGATAAGTGCATATTAACCTTATAATTTTTTTTTATCAAATTTAACATGTAATTGACTTGAATTAAACTATTATGAGCTTATTTATGTGCTTTTATTTCATTATTCTTTAATTAAGAGTAGCTTGAATTAATTTCTTGCATGTTGGTGTAAACTGAAATTTTTAGGCAGAATTAGATATTCAGAGTTTTAAGTATAATTTCAGTGGTTATAAAGTATAAAATTTGAAAAGTTATCTTCATGAAGTTGATAGAGGACATCGCAAGCTTTTCATAGAAGGTTGATTTGTTAAAATTCGAGTTTGTTTGGGTCTCCAATTTTAAAGTCAAAATTGGGTTTAAATGTTAGAAGCAAAATTCTAGTCTGAGCTACTGATAGTAATTGGGTCATAGCTTGGCATTTGAAGTCCGAATGAGGTGATTCAAAAACTAAAATCATCTACTCTTCTGGAGATTCATGTTTACTGAAGGAGTTAATTCAAGACAAAGCCTCTATCTGATATAAAATTGACTGACAAGTTTAAATTTGAATTTTAAAACAGAAACTGAGTAGGAGTAGGAGTCTAGTTTAAAAGAGTTGGGAGAGACAACTTATAAAGAAAATGTGAACAGTAACATGGTGTATCTAGAATCAAATTTTCTACTACACTTTTTCTTATCTTTTCAAGGGGAGAATAGTTTTTCACCATTGGAGATCAAATGAAGAGGAAAATTGGGCTTGAGGACAACTTTATCATCTCTACAAGACTATTCATCCATCTAGTTTAAACTCTCTATTTTATTTTATGTTTTATTTCATATCTTTGTTCTGTTATTGATTTGAACATTGTGATTATGAATATCATGTTTAGTTTTTTAATTTCTATATTTATTATGTTTAATTTAATCATGAATAACTAATTCTCTTAATGAGATTAGGTGGATTTAGGATTATGAATAATGGATATTGATTAATTTGATTACTTCTTTATTTCTTGAAATTAAAGTTCTGTTGAATTAGTTCTTAGTGCTTATGATTGACTGTCACCAATGGCATGATCAATTGAAATCGTATGTTGAGTGAAAGCTAAGTATGATTTTAGATTAAGAATTCAATAACTTAAGAAAATTTTATTTAGAGATAAAAAAATGATTTTAAGACCAATTTAGTTCTTTTGAGCTTGATAGGTTGTTGAAATTTATTATTCATGAAAATATAATTAATAAATTACATCAATCATTAATTTTCTTGCTTGAGAAAGATGAAAATTAATATTTAAGGAACTTGTAACTTTGATTCAAAAAAATTTTGAATTAGTTTGAAAAGATATTTTTATCCATTTGAAACAATCCTAATAAAATCTAATCCTACTAGTTTATCTTAATTAATTAAATTTAATAATTTGAATTTTAAGTTTAAATTAATAGATTAATATCTTAGATTATTTTATATTGAATTTGAATATTAGTTTAATTTTGAATTTCTTAAAGATTAAGTATTTAATTTTTTAGAAAATATAAAATTAATTAATTAGTTTTCAAATAATAGTTGATTTGAATTTTAGTTAATCAAATTATTCCTTTTCCGTGGGATTAATTTTTATTTTCACTATATTACTTGTTACGAGCCGTGCACTTACTGTTTTAAAATCGATACACACAAATCGACTAACAGAGATTTATCGTCCCCTATAAAATAAAGTACGGAAGTAAAGAAGACTAGAAAATTAATATCGTCCTCTATACCTTAAAGACAATTTTAAATTCTTTTAGGATAATTTTGTGTTCCCTATACCTTTTTTTTGTGTAGTAAAGCGGAAAGAAAGAGAAAGTATCACCCATTTGACTATAAGTAGCTCGGACTAGAATTCTCTTTATAAAGAGAAAGCATCACCCAGTTGAGGAAAGTGATAAAATTAGAAGCACAAAGGCTATCTCAAACCAAAGGTGGTGTACCAAAACTTCCGGCTGCAATTGTAGATCATGCTTTTGAGTCTACATTTTTATTTGTGTAGATTAAATTTAAAACTTATCATAATTATTTTTCCTAATTAAATTTGATAACTAACTAGTTAAGCGAGAAGTATGGTGGAAATCAATTTTATTTACAAAATATGGAGAATCAAGACTTACTCTACTCCTTTATTCGTTGATGGACAATCAATTGAGAATCTTAGAATGCTTTTTCTCTACGCTAATTTATTAATATTAGATTCCTGATCCACCATTAATTAATTAAAAGCTAGATTTTTTTAATTTAGAAATTCAGTTTTCAATAAAATTATTCCTAAGCAATTTAAAAGATTCTCTTCCTATTTCTTTATTTTTTTAGTCTTTCAAATAGCCCAAAGAATTACAGAGAAAGAAGTTGGTATTCTTTATGATTTCTTATCAAACGATAATGAAATAACTTCCCAAAAAAAATCTCAATTTTGGGAATAATCAATCCAAATTAATAACATATAAACCCTCTTTTTTTTCCTTTTTTTTTCTTCTCTACAATGCTAAAACTTTCAAAACTAAGAAATCTCATGCACTTGAATGCCAATCCTTTTTATCATCTTTATTCTAAAAAAAAAAAAAGGTTGTGAACAATTATTATTGGGATTCAACCACACACATAGAATTGTGATCACTAAACTTAGATTACAAATACACTGTTATTGTTGATTTTTTTTTTGCCTTGATGATTTGATGCTTTAATTAATAATTACAAAGCAAAATGTTTCATCATAACATCAAATGGTTCAGACGCAGAAAGAAGAGGCTTCTGTACATATCAAAATCAAAATACTATATAAGAATCATATAAATACATATATTAAAATTAATAGCACGATTTTAGAGGGGAAAGATTGAACTATTGTACTGATTGACTCGAATTTTTTTAAAAATATTTTTCGAATATTACAATTGAGGAGAGGAAATAGATCTTGGATTTATAAATTCTCTAAATTAATAAACAAACTTATTTCAATACACTAATTCGGAAGGCTTTATCATTAGTAGCAGCTATAAATGGGAAAATATAGGACTTGAATATGAACAATTTATCCTTAATCGTATTATAAATTAAAAGAATAGAAGTTCACCTGTAATGATGTGTTGCCAAACATTAATTTTTTGACCCTTAAAAAAAAGGGTCCACTTTTATTAAATTCATCAATGGTCTCATGCATCATGTGAATTAAGTCACCATATGGTACTCCTGGGTGTTTCTTCACAATTTCTATCAAAATAAAAGTCAGAACACCATTCCTTCCCTTTCCTGAGAAAGCCTGCAAATGTTGAGAAAAAAAAAAAACTAAATTCTTAATTTAGTAAGTAAAATTTGTATCAACCAAAAATTAGTAAAAAAAAAGAAAAAAAAACAAACGCCAACCAAGAAATAGAAAACTATCAAAATTAGTAAGTTAACATTTGCTATATAAATGACCATTAGTCATTTGTAAAAAGTGCAGAAAATTGAGAAGAAAAAAGAAGGAAAAGATGATAGAAGAGAGTGGTGAGAAATAAATGTGTATTTTGTGAGATTATTATTTATTGTAAGAGTGGTTTAATATTTTAAATTAATATTAGAAATTTGAGTTTCTAGTTGAATTTGTTACAAAATAAATTTCGATTCCATATTTTTTACAACAAATTGGTATCAGAGCTATCGCAAATTCAGGAAGCGCGTTAGGACAAATACCCCTGCCACGTCTTACAAAGTTGAATTATGATAATTGGAGCATACAAATGCGAGCATTACTAGGCGCACAGGATGTATGGGAAATAGTTGAGATAGGCTTTACCGAGCCAACAGATAATGTAGGCATGACTGCAAACCAACTAAAGGCGTTAAAAGAGACACGAGCAAAAAATAAAACTGCTCTCTATCTGCTATTCCAAGCAGTAGATGAGTCGGGCTTTGAGAAGATTGCCAGTTCAACAACTTCAAAAGAAGCGTGGAATACTTTAGAGAAAGTGTTCAAAGGAGCTGATCGTGTCAAGCAATTTCGCCTACAAACGCTTCGGGGTGAGCTCGAAGGCATGAAGATGAAGGAGTTAGAAAGTGTATCAACTTATATCACACGTGTTCAAACCGTGGTGAATCAACTCAAGCGAAATGGTGAGACATTAAATGATTCTCGAGTTGTGGAGAAGATACTAAGATCATTGACAGATAAATTTGAAAATGTTGTATGCGCTATCGAAGAGTCAAAGGATCTCACCACATTAACAGTTGATGAGCTCACTGGTTCTCTTAAAGCACATGAACAACGTAAGAAGAAAAAGAAGGAGGAGACTCTTGAAGGGGCTCTTCAAACAAAGGCAACTATTGTAGATGAAAAAGCATTTTATTCTCAAAACTCTCGAGGAAGAGGACGAGGCAGAAGAGGTCGTGGAAATGTTCGTGGTGGTAGAGGTCGTGGTCAAAATGACTATTATAGAGGAAATGGGCAGATAAGCCAACAAAATTGGAGAGGCCGAGGCCGAGGACGTGGTAGAGGTGGTCGGATAAATCACTCAAATATTGAGTGTTACAAATGTGGCAAGCCTGGTCACTATGCAAAGGACTGCAACTCTGATAATTGTTATAACTGTGGCAAGTTTGGGCACTATGCAAAAGAGTGCTACACGGAAAAGAAAGTTGAAGAAAATACTAATTTGGTCACAGAAGAAGGATCCAATGATGTGCTTCTCATGATGGTCCATGATAATGAGAATACCAATAATGAGACAATATGGTATCTCGATACTGCTGCAAGTAATCATATGTGTGGGCATAAGCATTTATTCACGGAAATGCAAATCATTGATGGGCATGTTTCATTTGGAGATGAGTCTAAAATCCAGGTGAAAGGTCTAGGTACAATATCCTATCAGCAAAAGAATGGTATGGAAGGATTAATTCAGAATGTCTATTATGTACCTGACCTCAAAAATAATATTTTGAGCATGGGACAACTCATGGAGAAAGGATACTCCGTGTTGATGAAAGATCAAGATCTTCAACTAAAAGACAAGAATGGTCATCTAGTTGCACGAGTCGAGATGACAAAGAATCGGATGTACAAAATTAACCTCATGTATGTCAAGGAAAGATGCATGCAAATTAATGTTGATGACAAATCTTCTTTATGGTATTTGCGATTTGGTCATTTACATTATGGTGGATTACAAAAGTTATCAAAGAAGGAGATGGTGCATGGACTATCAAATTTAGACTATACAGAGAAATTCTGCGAGGAATGTATTTTTGGAAAACATGCAAGGAACTCATTTCAGAAGAAGGCAGAATATCGAGCAAAAGCTCTTCTTGAAGTAATTCACACTGATATTTGTAGGCCAATCACTCCAGAGTCATTCAGTGGCAAAAAGTACTTTATTACTTTTTATCGATGATTTCTCCAGAAAGACTTGGGTTTACTTCTTAAAAGAAAAATCAGAGGCATTCGAGGTGTTTAAAAGATTTAAGATTATGGTAGAGAAGGCAACTGGAAAGTTTGTTAAAGCATTACGATCTGATAGAGGTGGCGAATACAATTCAACAAAGTTTGTGAGCTATTGCGAAGAGCATGGACTAAGAAGGCTCTTAACTGCACTGTATACTCCGCAGCAAAATGGCGTGGCAGAAAGAAAGAATCAGACCATTCTCGACATGGTTCGATCAATGTTGAAAACTAAGAAGATGCCAAAAGAATTTTGAGCAGAAGCCGTGCAATGCTCAATTTATGTACAGAATAGATGTTCATATGAAAAATTGGAAGATAGAACTCCACAAGAAGTATGGAGTGGTCAAAAGCCAATAGTTTCACACTTCAAAATATTTGGCAGTGTGGCCTACACACATGTGCCAAATCAACGACGCACAAAGCTAGAAGACAAGAGCAAGAAATTTGTGTTCATTGGCTATGACGAGAAAACCAAAGGCTACAAATTGCTCGACCCAATAAATCGAAAGGTAATGGTGAGTCGAGATGTTCAGGTGAATGAAGCAAGCAATTGGGACTGGAACAAATCTATGGAAATAGCAGTAGAAACAGGAGAATCATTAAGCATTCCATTATCAAGTTCTTAAATACAGGAATACTCTCCAGAAGCAAGGAGTTCGCAAATGACTGATCGTGAGGAAGAACCAATTGAGCCAAGGATGCGAAGTCTGCATGATCTGTATGATTCCACAACAGAAGTACATCTTGTATGTCTTCTGGCAGATGCTGAAAACATAAGCTTTGAAAAAGCAGTGAAGAATGAGAAATGGCGAGCAGCGATGGATGAGGAGATCAAATCGATTGAGCAAAATAAGACATGGGAGCTCACAGAATTGCCAAAAGAAAGTCAGCCCATTGGAGTAAAATGGGTATACAAGAAAAAGATGAATGCTCAAGGAAAGATTGAGCGATACAAAGCACGACTTGTTGCAAAGGATTACAAACAAAAGGCAGGAATTGACTATGATGAAGTTTTTGCTCCAGTTGCAAGAATGGAGACAATTCAACTTCTAATCTCTCAAGTAGCACAATTTGAGTGGCCAATATTTCAAATGGATGTCAAATCAGCATTTTTGAATGGTATGCTAGAAGAGAAAGTCTATCTTGAACAACCACCCGGTTACACAATAATCGGAAAGGAACAAAAGGTTTTGAAATTGAAAAAGGCACTTTACGGGTTAAAGCAAGCACCTCGAGCTTGGAATACTCGCATCGATACGTATTTCAAGGAGAATGGGTTCATCCAATGTCCATATGAACATGCACTATATGTGAAGAAAGAAAAAGACAAATTGATGTTTGTTGCTCTTTATGTTGATGACCTCATCTTTATGGGGAATAATGAAGAGATGATTAAAAGTTTCAAGGAGGAGATGAAGCAAGAATTTGACATGACAAATTTAGGTTTGATGAAGTATTTTCTTGGTCTGGAAGTTAGACAAGGAAAGACAGGAATTTTTGTGTCACAAGAAGCATATGCAAAGGATATCCTACAGAGGAACAATATGGCAAATTGCAATCCAGTCTCGACACCAATGGAACCAGGTGCTAAACTCTCAAAGTTTGATGGTGGAGATCGAGTAGATACAACGAAGTATCGAAGTCTAGTGGGAAGCCTTCGTTACCTTACATGCACAAGACCAGATATATCCTATAGTGTTGGAGTAGTAAGTCGATTCATGGAAGAACCAGTCCACACACACTGGAAAGCATTGAAGAGAATTCTCTGATATATTCAAGGAACACAATCACTCGGATTATTTTAATCAAAGACTGAAGAATATAAATTGGTGGGGTATTCGGACAGTGATTGGTGTGGAGACATAGATAATCGAAAGAGTACATCGGAATATGTATTTTTCATGGGAGACACGGCGTTCACATGGCAATCAAAGAAACAACCAATTGTGACACTATCAACATGTAAAGCAGAATATGTGGCAGCGTCATAGTGCGTGTGTCATGCAATTGGCTTAGAAATCTGCTGTATGAGCTAAATCTTCAACAACAGGAAGCAACCAAGATTCGAGTTGATAACAAGTCAGCAATTGAGCTAACAAAGAATCCTGTTCATCACAAAAGAAGCTAGCACATTGATGTCAGGTTCTACTACATTCGAGAACAAGTGAAGAAAGGACGAGTAAGAATGAGTCACGTTGTGAGTCATGATCAAGTGGCTGACATATTCACAAAACCATTACCGACTGTTTTACTTGAAAAATGTAAAGTGGCGATTGGAATGAAGGATGGAAGAGAATTGAGTTTAAGGAGGAAATTTGTTGAGAAAAAAAAAACTAAATTCTTAATTTAGTAAGTAAAATTTGTATCAACCAAAAATTAGTAAAAAAAAAAAAGAAAAAATACAAACGCCAACCAAGAAATAGAAAACTATCAAAATTAGTAAGTTAACATTTGCTATATAAATGACCATTAATCATTTGTAAAAAGTGCAGAAAATTGAGAAGAAAAAATAAGGAAAAGAGAATAGAAGAGAGTGGTGAGAAATAAATGTGTGTTTTGTGAGATTATTATTTATTGTAAGAGTGGTTTAATATTTTAAATTAATATTAGAAATTTGAGTTTCTAGTTGAATTTGTTACAAAATAAATTTCGATTCCATATTTTTTACAACAGCAAAGCCATGCATCAAAGAATATGCAATTAATTACTTTTTACTTTTTTTTATTTTTCATAATGCATAATCAATTCGAAATCCCTCGTTCTTTATACTTGTAAAGAATCACATAATTAACATTTTCAATTATAGAGTACTGAATGTGAAGAAGAATGAGAGAATGCAATTAAGTGCAGAGATCTCTCTTACTTCGATATCGGCTGCCATTTGATTATCTTCACAAGCACTGAGAGAAATTGCGAATCCACCATTTGTATGTTTCCTAGAACGATTTGGAGGACTATTGTCTTCCCATTTCTTCCTGTTTCAATGCATGAACTTTTCCATTTTCAATCCACAATATATATAGATGATTGCATTCATGGAAAATATTATATATGTAAGTAAAAGATTGGAAGCAAGCACAGAATGCATTCGAATATCCCAACTAGATTAATATCTTATCAGCAAACTCAGCAATCATCTGAATCCGATACATAATTTAATAAAATTAAACCAAAAAAAAAGTACGAAGTTAAAAGAAAATCAACCTGACAAATCAGGCAGCAAAATATTATATATATTGAAAATGTTATGTTTACTTATTCTAATTATAAAAAATTTAAAAAAAAAAAAATGCTGAACTTACTTATCTCTGTTGTAGACATAAACGAGATCAAGGACGGTTCCACTATCACAAGCATCAACAATTGCATGAAGAGTAACACCTTTTGGGAGTGGACAAACTATTGTCGAATTTATGTCATTATCAAGAATCATTCCTTTCTCCATGAAATCAACTGGGCATATAGTTTCATCAAACCCATCACGTTCATCCCTGTTAGAGTCCGGTTGTCGGAATCCATGGCCGGAGAAGTAAAACACCATAGAGTCACCTGCCCGGCAATCCTCCACCAACCATTTTAAGGATTTTTCTATGTTTTCCTTTATAGGAATTAGATCTGTTTCTTTCTCTTCACCAAGTAATTTATCAGTTTAATCTTTTAATGATTAATTTAATTGCACTAAAGATAAAAATTGAGAAATTTCGAGTAGAAGCACTCGGTCAAATTTTACAATATATATATTTATAAAAAAATTAAAATAAATATAATTTCAAATCTAGATTTTTAATAATCTTTACGATACATCTAAATTGTTATGAATTGAATTAATTAAACATTTGGATTTGTTTCAAAGCTAAAGTAAATGAAATTTCAAATCCAAATTGTTAATATAACAGTAAAAATGGATTCTGAAGAAATGAAAAATAATAAATAAAATAAAATAAAATAACATTTACATTTACATACCTGTAAGAACAAGAATGTTGAGTCCAGAAACCCAAATGAATCAATTAAAAAATTCTTCATATTCTCGACATCAATGTCAGTTCCTTTAAGCCTGTATTTCCACTGATCCCTGTAACTGATTCCTATAAGCAGTGTACTTTTTCTAGGTCCTCTGAGTCCTTTTACTGATCGAGAAGAGAACTTAATTGAAATGGATTTAGCATAATAACTTAAATATAACTCGGTTGAATTACTTTCTTGATGATGACGAAGATGATAATGAGATAAAAATTTATTCTTGAAATTGTCAATAACGGAAGCAGCTCTGCTAGTTCCTTCATTACCATATGGATTTGGACTTGAATTAGGACAAGAAAGAGTAAAACTAGAACCAACTCTTTGGAATGATGGACATAACTTGGTTGTACTATTACTTTCTTGATAATTAGGACGATGAAGATTATAATCGGGTCTGCTAACTCCTTTATTACCATATCGACTTAGACTAGGAGTAGAACTAACTCCTTGGCAACATGGCCACTGGATTTGTAAATCGACATTGATTGTTGTAAAAAATATGGAATCGAAATTTATTTTGTAACAAATTCAATTAGAAACTCAAATTTCTAATATTAATTTAAAATATTAAATCACTCTTACAATAAATAATAATATCATAAAACACACATTTATTTCTCACCACTCTCTTCTATTCTCTTTTCCTTCTTTTTTCTTCTCAATTTTCTGCACTTTTTACAAATGACTAATGGTCATTTATATAGCAAATGTTAACTTACTTATTTTGATAGTTTTCTATTTCTTGGTTGGCGTTTGTTTTTTTTCTTTTTTTTTTACTAATTTTTGGTTGATACAAATTTTACTTACTAAATTAAGAATTTAGTTTTTTTTCCCTCAACAAATTCCCCCCTTAAACTCAATTCTCTTCCATCCTTCATCCCAATCGCCACTTTACATTTTTCAAGTAGAACAGTCGGTAATGGTTTTGTGAATATGTCAGCCACTTGATCATGACTCACAACGTGACTCATTCTTACTCGTCCTTTCTTCACTTGTTCTCGAATGTAGTGGAACCTGACATCAATGTGCTTGCTTCTTTCGTGATGAACATGATTCTTTGCTAGCTCAATTGCTGACTTGTTATCAACTTGAATTTCGGTTGCTTCCTGTTGTTGAAGATTTAGCTCATACAGCAGATTTCTAAGCCAAATTGCATGACACACACACCATGACGCTGTCACATATTCTGCTTCACATGTTGATAGTGTCACAATTGGTTGTTTCTTTGATTGCCATGTGAACGCCGTGTCTCCCATGAAAAATACATGTCCCGATGTACTCTTTTGATCATCTATGTCTCCACACCAATCACTGTCCGAATACCCCACCAATTTATATTCTTCAGTCTTTGAGTAAAATAATCCGAGTGATTGTGTTCCTTGAATATATCGAAGAATTCTCTTCAATGCTTTCCAGTGTGTGTGGACTGGTTCTTCCATGAATCGACTTACTACTCCAACACTATAGGATATATCTGGTCTTGTGCATGTAAGGTAACAAAGGCTTCCCACTAGACTTCGATACTTCGTTGTATCTACTCGATCTCCACCATCAAACTTTGAGAGTTTAGCACCTGGTTCCATTGGTGTCGAGACTGGATTGCAATTTGCCATATTGTTCCTCTGTAGGATATCCTTTGCATATGCTTATTGTGACACAAAAATTCATGTCTTTCCTTGTCTAACTTCCAGACCAAGAAAATACTTCATCAAACCTAAATCTGTCATGTCAAATTCTTGCTTCATCTCCTCCTTAAAACTTTTAATCATCTCTTCATTATTCCCCATAAAGATGAGGTCATCAACATAAAGAGCAACAAACATCAATTTGTCTTTTTCTTTCTTCACATATAGTGCATGTTCATATGGACATTGGATGAACCCATTCTCCTTGAAATACGTATTGATGCGAGTATTCCAAGCTCAAGGTGCTTGCTTTAACCCGTAAAGTGCCTTTTTCAATTTCAAAACCTTTTGCTCCTTTCCGATTATTGTGTAACCGGGTGGTTATTCAAGATAGACTTCCTCTTCTAGCATACCATTCAAAAATGCTGATTTGACATCCATCTGAAATATTGGCCACTCAAATTGTGCTGCTTGAGAGATTAGAAGTCGAATTGTCTCCATTCTTTCAACTGGAGCAAAAACTTCATCATAGTCAATTCCTGCCATTTGTCTGTAACCCTTTGCAACAAGTCGTGCCTTGTATCGCTCAATCTTTCCTTGAGCATTCATCTTTTTCTTGTATACCCATTTTACTCCAATGGGCTGACTTTCTTTTGGCAATTCTGTGAGCTCCCATGTCTTATTTTGCTCGATCGATTTGATCTCCTCATCCATCGTTGCTCGCCATTTCTCATTCTTCACTGCTTCTTCAAAGCTTATGTTTTTAGCATCTGCCAGAAGACATACAAGATGTACTTCTGTTGTGGAATCATACAGATCATGCAGACTTCGCATCCTTGGCTCAATTGGTTCTTCCTCACCATCAGTCATTTGCGAACTCCTTGCTTCTGGAGAGTATTCCTGTATTTGAGAACTTGATAATGGAATGCTTACTGTTTCTCCTGTTTCTACTGCTATTTCCATAGATTTGTTCCAGTCCCAATTGCTTGCTTCATTCACCTGAACATCTCGACTCACCATTACCTTTCAATTTATTGGGTCGAGCAATTTGTAGCCTTTGGTTTTCTCGTCATAGCCAATGAACACAAATTTCTTGCTCTTGTCTTCTAGCTTTGTGCGTCGTTGATTTGGCACATGTGCGTAGGCCACACTGCCAAATATTTTAAAGTGTGAAACTGTTGGCTTTTGACCACTCCATACTTCTTGTGGAGTTCTATCTTCCAATTTTGCATGTGGACATCTATTCTGTACATAAATTGCGCACTGCACGACTTCTGCCCAAAATTCTTTTGGCATCTTCTTAGTTTTCAACATTGATCGAACCATGTCGAGAATGGTTCGATTCTTTCTTTCTGCCACGCCATTTTACTGCGGAGTATACGGTGCAGTTAAGAGCCTTCTTATTCCATGCTCTTCTCAATAGCTCGCAAACTCTATTGAATTGTATTCGCCACCTCTATCAGATCGTAATGCTTTAACAAACTTTCCAGTTGCCTTCTCTACCATAATCTTAAATCTTTTAAACACCTCGAATACCTCTGATTTTTCTTTTAAGAAGTAAACCCAAGTCTTTCTGGAGAAATCATCGATAAAAGTAATAAAGTACTTTTTTTCACTGAATGACTCTGGAGTGATTGGCCCACAAATATCAGTGTGAATTACTTCAAGAAGAGCTTTTGCTCGATATTCTACCTTCTTCTGAAATGAGTTCCTTGCATGTTTTCCAAAAACACATTCCTCGCAGAATTTCTCTGTATAGTCTAAATTTGGTAGTCCATGCACCATCTCCTTCTTTGATAACTTTTGTAATCCACCATAATGTAAATGACCAAATCGCAAATGCCATAAAGAAGATTTGTCATCAACATTAATTTGCATGCATCTTTCCTTGACATACATGAGGTTAATTTTGTACATCCGATTCTTTGCCATCTCGACTCGTGCAACTAGACTACCATTCTTGTCTTTTTGTTGAAGATCTCGATCTTTCATCAACACGGAGTATCCTTTCTCCATGAGTTGTCCCATGCTCAAAATATTGTTTTTGAGGTCAGGTACATAATAGACATTCTGAATTAATCCTTTCATACCATTCTTTTGCTGATATGATATTGTACCTAGACCTTTCACCTGGATTTTAGACTTATCTCCAAATGAAACGTGCCCATCAATGATTTCAATTTCTGTGAATAAATGTTTATGCCCACACATATGATTACTTGCAGCAGTATCGAGATACCATATTGTGAACACTCGAATTTTGAGGCTCGGAAAGCCAATTTCTTCAGACCAGGCCGGACCGGGCAACAACGGTGAAACTCCACTGAAAGTATGTCTTCATGGTACTTGGAATGTCCGGTGCGACACAAGGATCACGGATATGGTCTCAGAATAATTTTTGGAGGCCCGTAGCTCTCGAAAAGTCAGTTTTAGCAGAAGTAGCGCGAGTCGCGGTGGGCCAGGACAGTGGCCCGGCCGCCGTCCAGCCCGATTTTGCCTATATATAGGCTTCAGATTTTCAAAAGAGGGGGACTTTTTGGACTTCCTATGCCCAGATGCTGACGAAATTTTTATGCTTAAAAATTTCTAATATTGTGTTGTAGAAACCAAGAATCATACTCAAAAGTGCAAGGAAACAAGATCTGGAACTTAGAAGTGGAAAAATTCTGATCAAGGTAATATCATAATTCATCTTTGGTCGATTCGAGCATATCATAAGCATTCTAATCTTCTTCTTAATTTCTTCTCGGTCAAAGGCCTAATCTTTTTAGGTCTGAGGGCCTAACGGACTAATCAATCACCCTTTCGGCTTTAAGCCACAAATTAATCAATCTTTTTGGCACGGAGCCTAAATTGCATCTCTTTGGTATTAAGTACCTAAACGGCATTATCAAAATGATCTTTTGGCACGGAGCCTAAATCGAACTCTTTCGGTACTAAGTACCCGAAATTATACAATTTTTGCACTAAGTGCTAAATCTCACAAATTTGGCAAAAAGCCCGACAACACAGGCCAAAGGCCTAAAAATTGCATTCCTTTGGTACAAAGTACCCAAATCTCACCATTTAGCACTAAGTGCTAAATCTCACAAATTTGGCAAAATGCCCGACAAATGCACGAAGCATACACACACACATGCATGAAGCATAATTTTCATCGCCTTTAAATAGGCTTTTCCGAACTACATGAGCTTTGATCTCCTATTCAAACGGGAGTATGTAGGCATGTTTGGGATTCACCCCAAATAGCAAGTCCACAAACTACCAACAATCTTTTTGTCTTTAAATTTGTTCCATTTTTGCAAGTTAATCAAAAGCATGACATAGTCCCCGAATCCTCCTTGGGTTCGTAGACTAGAAACCTTTACATTGGACAAGTTATTGGAGTCAAACAAGGGTTTTCTTAGTTTTCCCTTCGAACAAAATAAACTGAGTGGCGACTCCCGACAACGAGTGAACTTTCCCCCGGATTCTTTTCGGGCGGAAAACAGAGGTTCACAGTCTGGCGACTCCACTGGGGAACCATAAAAATGATTTATGGGATTCTAAGTGGACTACTATTGCTTATTTGATTGATTTGACACTAGGGACCATAAAAAATGATTTATGGGATCCTAGTAGATTGTTATTTTTTGTTTAACCAATTTGCCCTTCTTTAGGGTATTTTTATTCATTTTGCAGGGTACCCTAGCATTATATATCCTTTCTTTAAGGATATTGGACTGAAGATTGAAGAAAGGAATCTTTTTCCTTTGATGGATCTATTTTTTTTTTACTACTTGTGCATTTGTTTTCTCATTCAGAGAATCTTTTTCTCTTGCATATATGGGGGAATCTTTTTCCTCCATTGCATAAAAAATTGTTTTCAAATGAATTTCTTCTCTTTCTGTTCAAAGTTCTGAGTCTGGATAGCAAGTAGCGCTGACCGGCAGGCAAGTAGCGCTGACCGGCAGGTCTCCTTGATTATGCCGGCGGACAGCCAAAGCGTCCTCCCTGTTGTCGCAAACCATTCCAATCCTTTTGGAATGGCCCATGAGTAATCGTACTGTTGGACCCACGCGAAACTCCTTGTTTCACATGTGGTTAGGTATATCTTACTCAAGACTCAAGGGTCCCTATGATAAGCCAATTCTCTATTTTTACATAACAATAGAACCTTCCCTTAGGTTGTATGTACCCAATGATAGTGCCGCATTCCATTAAAATGAATTGTGATGTGATGAGGTGCATTCATGCAACATAACAACATTGTTTTTGGGGAAAAAATTTTGATGTACATAAGTGGACCAAGAGTTTTTCTACCCTACACACCACCCTGATTTTTTACCCTTGACCTTTTCAGGTACCCTCTATCCGTGTGTCTTCACCTACACCAGACACACCAACACCAACTGTGCTATCCCCTACAAGTTCTACTACCCCAACTTCACAAACTACTCCAATTACTGAAATGGCCACAATTGAACAGATTAAGGCCTTGCTGGATGGTCAGGTTAAGGAAATTGAAGCTAGAATGCAAGAAAAAATTGATGAAGCTTTAGCCGCCCAAAGGGTAGCCATTCTGGCTGAATTAGAAGGAGCACCAAAGACAGCCTCTACTCCTGGAAATTTGGGGAAGGAACCCATTGTGGGGCAAACTAGTACCCCCGTGACTGCTCAGATTAATACCCCTGTTATCAATTTGGAGGATCCACCCTCCAAGAACGAGACAGATGAACTGAAAAGGAAACTTGAATTACTTGAGAGGTCAATCACTGCCATGAAAACTCACAAAGAGGTGGTAGACATGGATTCCTTATCCTTGTTTCCCCAAGCCAGATTACCTCCAAAACTCAAGATGCCGGGGATGGACAGATTTGATGGGATCACTTGCCCTAAAACCCATTTGAAGATGTATGTGGGGGCCTTAAGTCCTTGGGGTTTAAATGATGAGCTCTTTGCTCAACTCTTCCAACAATCCCTGACTGGGGCTGCTCTTAAATGGTTTGTGAGTCTAGACCGTTCTAAGATTATGACATGGGAAGACATCTGCAATGCATTTAACTCTCAGTACCACTACAATATTGAGGTAGATGTCACCAGAAGGGAACTTGAGACCACCAAACAAAACAACAATGAACCCTTCTCCTCGTTCCTTACGAGGTGGAGGGCAAAAGCCGCCCAGATGATCAATCGCCTTTCAGAACAAGAGCAGATTGATATCATAATCAGAAATTTAAGGCCTACATATCAGGCTCAACTGCAAACCCAATATCTACCTACTTTCAAATCGCTCATTGCGACTGCAACCAAGGTAGAAGATTTGATACAGTTGGGTAAAATAGTGGATGAGGGGGCTGCATCGAAATATAAGAAACAAAGCCAAACTCCTTCCTCAAGCAAGGTCAATCAAGTGGCCAATATTGCCCCTGCGAATCCTTTACGTGTGGGCAATCTTGGGCCGAGAAATCAGCCAAGAAGGCAATATACTGACCTTGGGGTACCCCTTCATTTGGTGTTTAAAAAGGCTGTGGAAGGGAAATATTTGAAGCCTTTGGACCCAAGACCTCCTCCAAACCCATTACCTTCCAGTTATAAAGTCAATGAATACTGTGAATACCATCAAGGGAATGGGCATAAAACAGATGCTTGCTGGACGCTCAAAAACTGCATCCAGGAGCTGGTTGATAGTGGTGACATCATTCCCCTCAGGAGGCAACCAAATATCAACACTAACCCTTTGCCCAATCATTCCATCCACGCCATTACTGTGGAAGAAGAGTTGTTTGATCCTTTCAAACTTCTCTTGGAAATGAATGAAGTGTGTGTGTTAGATTTGAACGATCTTGCTGAAGAGGTCAGTGCTCTGACAAGAGGTGGAAGACAATATCAGCCACTTGACTTGGGAAAAACCCCTACAACCTCAAATCACCCCCATAAGAAAACACCAGAGCCAAAAGAAGACCCTGTCCTCACTCAGCTTAAACAAACTCAAGCTAAGGTGTCAATTTGGGAACTCCTTGCTTCCTCATTCCCACACCGCCAAGCTCTCAGCGAAGCTTTGAGTCAACTTGATACACCAGTGGATACAAGTCCAGAAACTTTGGTGGCCACTTTGACCCAATCAACCAAGGCATTGAGCATCCGATTTTCTGATACAGACCTACCAGAAGGTGGCAGTAAACACAATGACGCTCTATACATCACCATACAGACTGGGGGAAAGACTGTGCCCATGGTTCTCATTGATAATGGGTCAGCCTTAAATGTGTGTCCCTTGAAAGTAGCAAGCTGTCTGGGGTTGGAGGCTACAGATCTTACACCTTCTGATCAGATTGTGAGAGCATATGATAACACTCGAAGAGAAATTTTGGGTGTTGCCACTCTAGAAATTGCTATTGGGCCGGTGAAAATGAAAGTGCCCTTTCAGGTCATTGATGTACCCGCGAGCTTTAATCTCCTCCTTGGAAGGCCGTGGATTCATCAAATTAATGTTGTACCTTCTTCATTACACCAAAAACTTAAATTCCCTTTTGAAGGAAAAGTAATCACTATCAAAGGGGATACCTGTGAAATCAACAAGAAAACCATGGATCAGTCTCTCCTTGAGGTTGTTCCTGGTGAAACCGCCATGACCTTGACTGGGTTTCATTACGACACAGTTCAATGCATAGAAGGTGAAAAACCCAAAGTGCCGTTTGTCTCATATGACTTTGGGGAGGTCCAAATCAACTGCCTAGTGGGAATGATGCTGAGGGTAGGTCTATTGCCCGGAATGGAAATGATCAAGTCTGGGAGAAAGATACCTGTAGTACGGCCATGGGAAGAACCAGAGAATAAGGGAACTTTTGGCTTGGGGTACAAACCTACAGACGAGGAAATAGAAGAGCTTGAGCGTGGAAGGAAGAAAAAGGGAAATTGGGGGGCAAGAAGCCTCAAAATGTGCCCTTACTTTAGAACTCTGAATGGTCACTTTTGCAAACCTGGAAAGGCAGTTCATCACCGTGGTTTTCAGGAACCATTCTATTCTCCTATGACCGGAAAGAAGCTACCGGGTTTTGAAATGTTTGCTGATGTTGTGGCCATAAAAGAAGAAGAGCCAGAACCTGAAACTGACCCCCAAATGGAAGATTTCATGCGGCCTTGTCTCTTTGATGAGGTTGCTATGATAACCAATTTTGAAGACAATAGGGATTTTACAAAGCTGATCAAGACAACGGATGGACCGCTGAGAAACTGGTACGTCGAGGAGGGACAAGCTGCTGAGGTTAAACCTAGTCCTGTGTGACACCCTGAACTTGAGTCTTGTACCGGGCCTTGTACTAATTCTGAGTCAAAAGCCAAGTCAGAGTCTAATTCTGAGTCTGCTGTAGTTTCAGATTTAGAGAACCCTAATGTCAAATCTGATGTAATCTTGGAGAATGACTCCACCATTATCAATGAAATTGCTCGGATTCTTGGTTACCCTTTGTCTTTTGCTTTCCAAGTATTATCTAGCAAAAATGAAATAAATGAAATAAAAGAAATAAATGAAAAGATAATAATTGGCAAAGAAAATGAACATACATACATTGCATATGATTGTGTGAGTAAAGAACAGGTTGTCGATTGCATCAAGAAGTATGTCGACTGCTTCATGTGGAAGGCAAGTGATGTCACGGGAATAGCCAGCCATAGCAGTTCACAAGATTCCGCTATACCCCGATGCGAAGCCGGTTAAGCAGAAATTGAGAAGAATGAAGCCAGAATGGTCTTTGAAAATTAAAGAGGAGGTTGCCAAGCAACTAGACAATAAGTTCATAGAACCAATTGCCAACCCTTCCTGGTTAGCAAACATTGTGCCGGTCCCGAAGAAAGACAGAAAGTTCAGGATGTGTGTTGACTACAGAGATTTGAATAAGGCCTGTCCCAAGGACGATTTTCCACTACCACACATCGATTTGCTGATAGACAGGATGGCTGGGCATGTGATGGTTTCCATGACTGACCTCGTGGTTGGGTACAATCAGATCCTAGTTCACCCACCAGACAAAGAAAAGACAGCTTTCATCACATAATGGGGCACTTTCTGCTACAGGGTTATGCCTTTTGGGTTGATAAATGCAGGGGCTACCTACCAAAGGATAGCGACAACAGTCTTTCATGACATGATTCACAAAGAAGTAGAAGTGTATGTTGATGATATGATTGTTAAGTCAAAATCTCCAGAAGAACACGTTGAAGCACTTGAGAAGTTCTTCCTTAGACTTCGCAAGTACAATTTGAAGCTTAATCCTGCAAAATGCCTCTTTGGTGCGACATCGGGCTTATTTTTGGGATATCTGGTCAGCAAAAAAGGAATAGAAGTTGATCCAGCAAAGTCAAAGGCTATTCTGAAAATGCCTCCGCCAAGAACAGAGAAAGAGGTTCGAGGCTTACTAGGTAGATTACAGTATATCAGTCGATTCATATCACAGTTGGCTGAGACTTGTGGTCCTATCTTTAAGCTACTAAGGAAAGGTGCTTCACAAGAATGGAATGAAGACTGTCAGAAGGCCTTCGACAAGATCAAAGAATACTTGTTAAGTCCGCCAATTCTACAACCTCCCAGAATGGGAAAACCTCTGCTCTTGTGTTTGTCTGTAACAGATGAAGCCATGGGTGCAATGCTAGCTCAAGAAGCCGAAGATACAAAGGTAGAAAATGCAATTTACTACCTCAGCAAAAGGATGCTGGATTATGAGTTAAAGTATAACAAGATTGAGATGTTGTGTTTAGCCTTGTATTGGGCTTGTACGAAGTTACAACACTACTTGTCTTCTTACACTACTTATGTCATCGCAGAACAGAGTCCCTTGAAATTCCTTATGGAGAGGCCTGTTCTGGACAGCAAAATGGCTAAGTGGGTGTCAACATTGGCAGCCTTTGACTTGAAATTTGTTCAAAGGAAAGCTGTGAAAGGCGGGGCAATAGCTGACCAATTAGCAGAATTACCCGTGAATGACGAGATGCGAGAAATGGATTTCCCTGATGAAGACCTCTTGAACATGGAGAGCAGTGTTTGGGAGATGTATTTTGATGGGGCATCCAATTATCATGGAAATGGAATTGGGATTGTGTTCAAAACTCCTTGTGGAGAATACATTCCATTCGCAGTTAAACTTGACTTTAGCTGCACAAACAACGAAGCAGAATATGAAGCTTGCATTAATGGGCTTGAAGCCGCCCTAGAATTGGGGATTAAGAACCTAAAGGTCTACGGTGATTCTATTTTAATAGTATCACAAGCCTTAAGGAAATGGAAGATAAGAGAAGAGCGTTTGGTTCCTTACCTACAACGCCTTGATCATTTGGCACAACAATTCGATGATCTGTCCTTCGAATATCTCCCAAGAGCAAAGAATCAGTTTGCTGATGCCCTGGCTACTTTAGCTTCCATGATCAATATCAAGGAGGGGAAAGTCATTCGTCCATTGAAAGTTCAGCTTCAAAAGCAACCCGCCCATGTAATGCACTTGGCCGATGGTAAACCATGGTTTTGGGATATCAAAAGTTATCTCAAGGATGGAAGTTACCCGGAGGGATCATCAAAGGTCGATCAGAGGGCCATAAGGCAGCTAGCCACAGGTTACATTCTCAATGGAGATACCCTCTACAAGAGAAGTTGGAATGGAATGCACCTAAGGTGTGTAAATGAAGCAGAGGCTAAGCAGATAATGGAAATGGTACATGGTGGCGAATCAGGACCACACATGTATGGGATCGCCTTGGCTCGAAAAATTGCCAATCTAGGATATTATTGTTCCACCATGAATGCAGACTGCGTGACATTTGTGCAAGGATGTCATCAATGCCAAAATTTGCTAAGCTACAGAAGCAACCTCCTGTTGCCCTGAATCCGATCACTTCTCCATGGCCCTTCGCTACTTGGGGAATCGATATAATTGGCAAAATACATCCAAAAGCATCAAATGGACATCAGTTTATCTTGGTAGCGGTGGATTACTTCACAAAGTGGGTTGAAGCAGCTTCCTATGCAGAATTAGACGCCAAAAAGGCAGCACAGTTTGTCCGAACCAACATCCTTTGTCGGTACGGAACGCCGTTTGAAATTATCACTGATAATGGAACTCATTTCCACGCAGAGTTTGCCAAACTCTTGAAGGATAAGAAAATCCAGCATCATAAGTCCTCTCCTTATAGACCTCAAACAAATGGAGCTGTAGAAGCAGCGAATAAGTCTATAAAGGTGATCATACAAAAAATGATCAAGGAACATAGGCGTTGGCATGAGAAGTTGCCATTGGCCTTGTGGGGATACAGAACATCAGTTAGAACTCCTACTGGGGCAACCCCGTATTCACTGGTATACGGAATGGAAGCAGTACTCCCCATTGAAATCGGCGAGGATAATTCAAGAAAGTCAGATAAATGAAGCTGAATGGATCAGCAATTATCATCATCAGTTGTTGAGTTTGGACGAAAAAAGACTTCAAGCTCTACATCAGATTCAAGGGTATCAAAGGCGAATGGCCAGACATTTCAACAAAAAGGTCAAAGATCGAAAGTTGGAAGAAGGTTGTTTGGTTTTGAAGGAGATCAGAACACCTGTTACAGATCCTCGTGGGAAGTTTCGTCCTCATTGGGCGGGACCCTACATTTTAAAGAAAATACTTTCCGGCGGAGCCGTCATCTTGTCTGATTTGGATGGTCTGGAGTTCACAAACCCATGCAATCTGGATCAACTAAAGAAATATTATGCATGATCACGCATTGTAATGAACTACATCAGACCTGATTCTCGCAAACTAATTCGAGATATGTAGACAGCTCTCCTTGAGCACGGTCTAAATTTTAATAAAAATCATTGGTTCATTTTTTCTTTTGCCAACAAAAAAAAACAAAAAACAAAGAAAAGAATAGAAAAATCCCGCTAAGCCGAAAATCCACAAAGGACGGCTTAGGCAATAGTGGGGCCCGCTAAGTTGAAAACCCGCAAAGGGCGGCTTAGGCAAGAATGGGTAAAAGCTTGCTAAGTTGAAAATTCGAAAGGACGGCTTAGGCAAAAATAAGAGCAAATAAATAAAGTAGATGATGCTTGGAAAGCAAACAAAAGGGTCATTCATTAAGAATCATTCATTACAAAAGAGAATCATCTATTACAAAAAGAGTCGGTCATTACAAAAAAGAGTCAGTCGATTCATCAAAAGAGTCAGACTACAAGTCCTATACATTCAAAAAAACCAAAAAGGTAAAAAACAACCCAAAAACAAAAAAGACAATGGAGTCACCCTGGGATCCAAATCCTACACCCCCTCTCCCTCCAACTCCTGCAGCAATGCGCACCTCCTCGGTTTCTCAACGGGCCAAACCTCAGTTATAAACCAGGTCCTGTACTCTGGAGTGGGCTGAACGAGGGAAGGCTCTGCACCAGGCCTGATCATCCGATGGTCTCTGACCCAAGTCTGTAGAACAGCCCGAGCCCGGGGGTAATAGGAGAAGCAATGGTAAGCCCGACAGGAAGGGGAACTCTCTGATCAACACCCATCTGCCTGAGGACGCGGGAAGCACTGTACCAAGTACTGTGAGTGAACCCAAGCAGGTAGACATGGTTGTGCATGGCATTTGCCTCTATGAATTGAGGGATCCTATACCAAGGGACGAACCATAATAATTCTTCCGGTCCAAGCTCAAACAGCCAAACAGTCCATTCGGCCATAGAGGGAAAAGAAATCTGAATTTTCCTGGTGCGGTACTGCGAAGGGTTGTAGGTCAAAGTCTGAGGGGCTGCCA
This sequence comes from Garcia nutans, assembly GCA_947685225.1. NCBI lineage: Eukaryota > Viridiplantae > Streptophyta > Magnoliopsida > Malpighiales > Euphorbiaceae > Garcia > Garcia nutans. The sequence goes on from CANTUV010000075.1 coordinate 556,694, forward strand.
CCACTCGAAGATGATCTCTCAGCCAAACCTGAAAAAATAGATCCTTTCTATTTTACAAAGGGAAAAAGAGATGATGGAATAAGCAAAAAAGGAAACAAAAGGTATAAATTACCTGAAGGATGACCGGGGTGACGGTCCAACGTTCAAATCCAAGTGCACATCTGTCGAGACTCTGAATAGTCTCAGCTAGGATCATGCCCCCAATACAGTTGAGCTCTTCCATTTGCCTAACCATCGGGCAAAGTCTCAAATCTCCAAAGCCGGGGTCACGATTGAAGAGGAACCCAGCTAGCAGACAAAAGACGAAGGCTCGCATTCTATGCCTCAATTGAACATCGTCTTCAAAATCGGCGGTCAAGAACTCATCAATTAGGGGAAGCAGCATCGCCTTATCCCCGTCTACAATCATGGCTTGGGCTTGGGGTTTTGTGAAGCCAAAAAGCCTCAGAAAAGATCCCACATACCCGATTTGGACCTCATGCCTCACAAGAGGGGCATTTGGATCGCACCCAATGATCGAGCAGAACTCCTCAAAAAGAGGACACATTTCCTCCATCCGAGCCCCAAATCTGAAAACATGGGCTTGGGGATCCCAAAACCTGATGCAAGAGTGCAAGAAATCCCAGTCTACTGCTACACCTCTGAGTGTGGCGACAGCTTTCAACCCGTACCTCCCCATGTTGATCCTTTCAACATTGTGGAGACTTTTGGTCCAATTATGCATCACGTGATTAAAAAGAGGATTCATTGTTATTTGAAAAAAAATATGTATAAGATCTTTTCAGTAAGAGGATTGCTTTCTGGCCCACAGATGTAAGACAACCTTGTTTTTTTTTTATACTGGTCTAGCCCGGGCGGCTCGGCCGCCACCGACCGTCCTGATTCCTCTTTCTTTTTGGTGTTTTGTAAAATTCTCATGTTTTGGCCCTGTTTAGGCCCTGTTATGTGCAATTTTTTGGGATTGTATCAGGGATTTATTTTTAAAAGAAATTTCTAAAAAGGAAAAAGCATCATGCATACATATGTGCTGTTAATACTAACAAATAAGTGCAGGTTTACAGATAAGTTCAGATAACAGCTGAAAAACATGAAAGGTACAAAGTACATAAGGGGAATAGTTCAAATACAGCAAGCATAGTTCAAGACAAGTATAAAAAAAAAAATCAGTGCCGGCCTCTCCGTCTTTGCGGCCTGCTCTGCCTCTCGTAAGCAGCCTCAGTCAAAGCACCAGACAGTTCATCCGAAAAAGCAGTAATCAGTGCCGCCATTTCTGTGATCAGGCCCTCTGGTACCTGTAAAAGAGACAAAATCACAATCAATCTCAAGAGAATTTTATGAATCCTTTTCATGAAAAGTTCTACGAGAATATACCTGAGTGACTTGGGCAAAGCTCTGATATAATGCACCCTCTGCACTAATTGGTCGGGTCACCCAACCACCAGGTGCATGATGACGAACAGCATAAGGCAGCCTCAAGCCGGCTAAAATAGGGTCAAATTGGCAGGTAGCTGTAAGGACAGATGCGGGAGGCCTCAAATGAGATGAGCTGCTGCTTGCTCCAGTGTGTGATGGTCCGGCCCTGAAAGCAGAGGCCTCAGCCCTAGAGGAAGAGGGTCTGTCAGTTCGCTGGTCGGGAGAGGGATGGTCTCTCGGAGTGCTAGAAGTGGGAGCCGAAGAGTGGGAAGACCGATAAGGGGGTAGAGAGTCAAATCGTGCCCCCAATGCGTGGCATCAGTCGATGAAGACAGTAGAAGTCATAATCCTCCTCATCCGGGGCATAAGCCGACTCGAAAGGGTCGCCCTCATACTGGGACACAGTAACAGGCAGAAGTGTTGTAGATAGCATATCATCAGGGGGGTCCACGGAAACTACACAGAAACCAGCAATCTGGAAAGCCACCCTCTCAGCGAGATAATACCGTCGAAATTCTGGATGGGGAAGTATGAATCGCCGTCGAGTCAGAAACTCTGATCGCTGAAAGCTGTAATCTTGAGCTATCCACTCTGCCAGTCGGCTAGACATCACTTTAGATGCAACCTGTAAACATTTGTTATATTAGCGAATCATTTTCTCTAATATAATAAAAAAAGATGACGATAAAGCATTTACCGAGTCCATTGGGCAGCTGTCGAAGAACGATCTCAGCACTCTGATGGGAAGTTTCCTCTTTGGTACTTCTACCCTCTCTCTATACCACCTCCAAGCAATGGGGGAAAGAGGATCTGCGGGGGCCGGTATCTCACGAAGAAAAGGGGCGATGTCGGGAAAGTACTCGTAAGCCCAAGTCTAAAAAAAAAAAAAAAAAGGTATCAGAGTTTGTATATGTCAACATACATAAAGATAGGGAAAATGTTCTTTACATTACCTCCCAGAAGTAATACAAGCCACACGGAGTAACACGGGTATAGCAGAGGTCTGACATGTCGTCATACAACCTACACAGCATCATGCTAGCCCAATCGTACCTATGAAGCCGTGTCAGGTCAAGTAGGCTCTTCAGCACATTGAGACTCACTGCATCTTTCCTGTTTGATAAGAAAGAGCTAGCAAACAGGAGAAGCAAGGTAAACCTGGCCGTCTGGTCAGCAGTAAGGTTGCCTGTCTCGTAACCAGTGTAGATACATGGCGCTTGCTCCACAAGCCACCTCCGCTGAATGCAGCGAGGCGCCTGATATCGAGGATAGTCAACCCCGATCAGAGTAATCATGTCGGCTGAAGAAATGTCCTGCCACCAGTCATCATAGGACTCCACCATCTCGACGCCAAAGGGAATCCCAGAAATGATGGAAAAGTCAGTAGGCGTCATTGTCATCTCCCCCCAAGAAAAATGGAAGGTGTCAGTAGTAGGCCACCAGCACTCGGCTAAAGCACAGATTAAATCCCGGTGGATATCTCTGCCCACATCTATAGCCCTCAAATGGTGGAGGAAAGCAGGTCTGATAAGATCCCCCACTGGGTGCCCAGCATCAAAGATGTAAGCCGGAATAGTACCCATCGGATGCTCAGCTATAGATATCTTGATCGTAGAGTTCTAAAAAAAAAAAGATTTAGAAAAGATGGACAAATTCAGAAAAGATTTAAGTCCTTTCCCCAGCCGGGTGTGGATCCCTAAAGGATTATTTCTAAGTTCTTTACTAGAAATAATTACCGATGGCAGAACATAATGAAGCCTGGTACAATTCCTAATTCATTACTAGTACATGTAAAGGAATATCCCTAAAATTTATTTCTAAGTTCCTTACTGGAAATAAATAAAATTCCTAAGCATGCATACTAGATGGACAAACGGGAATGTACTCACCTCGTAGCAGCCGGTCCGAGAACTGTGCTTCTCCTCCTCAAATAAAAGATCGCAGGGAGGGAGTGGGATTTCGAGGTCTTCAAAGCCGGTAAAATCCATCGTCGAAAGAAAATTTGAAAGAAGTGAAAGAAGGAGAACGAATGAAAGCAAATGAAAATTGAATGAAATGAGCCTATTTATAGAAAAATATGAAAATGCGGGTCTTTTGCACCTCGCTCAAAATTCGCTCTTCAGAAGACCACTGAGTTCCATAAATCATTTTTATGGACCCCAGTGGGGGGCAATTGTGAACACTCGAATTTTGAGGCTCGGAAAGCCAATTTCCTCAAACCAGGCCGGACCGGGCAACAACGGTGAAACTCCACTGAAAGTATGTCTTCATGGTACTTGGAATGTCCGGTGCGACACAAGGATCACGGATATGGTCTCGGAATAATTTTTGGAGGCCCGTAGCTCTCGGAAAGTTGGTTTTAGCAGAAGTAGCGCGAGTCGCGGTGGGCCAAGACAGCGGCCCGGCTGCCGTCCAGCCCGATTTTGCCTATATATAGGCTTCAGATTTTCAAAAGAGGGGGACTTTTCGGACTTCCTATGCCCAGATGCTGACGAAATTTTTATGCTTAAAAATTTCTAATATTGTGTTGTAGAAACCAAGAATCATACTCAAAAGTGCAAGGAAACAAGATCTGGAACTTAGAAGTGGAAAAATTCTGATCAAGGTAATATCATAATTCATCTTTGGTCGATTCGAGCATATCATAAGCATTATAATCTTCTTCTTAATTTCTTCTCGGTCAAAGGCCTAATCTTTTTAGGTCTGAGGGCCTAACGGACTAATCAATCACCCTTTCGGCTTTAAGCCACAAATTAATCAATCTTTTTGGCACGGAGCCTAAATTGCATCTCTTTGGTATTAAGTACCTAAACGGCATTATCAAAATGAACTTTTGGCACGGAGCCTAAATCGAACTCTTTCGGTACTAAGTACCCGAAATTATACAATTTTTGCACTAAGTGCTAAATCTCACAAATTTGGCAAAAAGCCCGACAACACAGGCCAAAGGCCTAAAAATTGCATTCCTTTGGTACAAAGTACCCAAATCTCACCATTTAGCACTAAGTGCTAAATCTCACAAATTTGGCAAAATGCCCGACAAATGCACGAAGCATACACACACACATGCATGAAGCATAATTTTCATCGCCTTTAAATAGGCTTTTCCGAACTACATGGGCTTTGATCTCCTATTCAAACGGGAGTATGTAGGCATGTTTGGGATTCACCCCAAATAGCAAGTCCACAAACTACCAACAATCTTTTTGTCTTTAAATTTGTTCCATTTTTGCAAGTTAATCAAAAGCATGACATAGTCCCCGAATCCTCCTTGGGTTCGCAGACTAGAAACCTTTACATTGGACAAGTTATTGGAGTCAAACAAGGGTTTTCTTAGTTTTCCCCTTCGAACAAAATAAACTGAGTGGCGACTCCCGACAACGAGTGAACTTTCGCCCGGATCCTTTTCGGGCGGAAAACAGAGGTTCACACATATTGTCTCATTATTGGTATTCTCATTATCATGGGCCATCATGAGAAGCACATCATTGGATTCTTCTTCTGTGACCAAATTAGTGTTTTCTTCAACTTTCTTTTCCGCGTAGCACTCTTTTCCATAGTGCCCAAACTTGCCACAGTTATAACAATTATCAGAGTTGCAGTCCTTTGCATAGTGACCAGGCTTGCCACATTTGTAACACTCAATATTTGAGTGATTTATCCGACCACCTCTACCACGTCCTCGGCCTCTCTAATTTTGTTGGCTTGTCTGCCCATTTCCTCTATAATAGTCATTTTGACCACGACCTCTACCACCACGAACATTTCCACGACCTCTTCTGCCTCGTCTTCTTCCTCGAGAGTTTTGAGAATAAAATGCTTTTTCATCTACAATTGTTGCCTTTGTTTGAAGAGCCTCTTTAAGAGTCTCCTCCTTCTTTTTCTTCTTACATTGTTCATGTGCTTCAAGAGAACCAGCGAGCTCATCAACTGTTAATGTGGTGAGATCCTTTGACTCTTCGATAGCGCACACAATATTTTCAAATTTATCTGTCAATGATCGTAGTATCTTCTCCACAGCTCGAGAATCATTTAATGTCTCACCATTTCGCTTGAGTTGATTCACCACGGTTTGAACACGTGTGATATAAGTTGATACACCTTCTGACTCCTTCATCTTCATGCCTTCGAGCTCACCCCGAAGCGTTTGTAGGCGAACTTGCTTGACACAATCAGCTCCTTTGAACACTTTCTCTAAAGTATCTCACGCTTCTTTTGAAGTTGTCGAACTGGCAATCTTCTCAAATCCCGACTCATCTACTGCTTGGAATAGCAGATAGAGAGCAGTTTTATCTTTTGCTCGTGTCTCTTTTAACGCCTTTAGTTGGTTTGTAGTCATGCCTATAGTATCTGTTGGCTTGGTAAAGCCTATCTCAACCATCTCTCATACATCCTGTGCGCCTAGTAATGCTCGCATTTGTATGCTCCAATTATCATAATTCAACTTTGTAAGACGTGGCAGGGGTATTTGTCCCAATGCGCTTCCTGAATTTGCCATAGCTCTGATACCAATTTGTTGTAAAAAATATGGAATTGAAATTTATTTTGTAACAAATTCAACTAGAAACTCAAATTTCTAATATTAATTTTAAATATTAAACCACTTTTACAATAAATAATAATCTCACAAAACACACATTTATTTCTCACCACTCTCTTCTATTCTCTTTTCCTTCTTTTTTCTTCTCAATTTTCTGCACTTTTTACAAATGACTAATGGTCATTTATATAGCAAATGTTAACTTACTAATTTTAATAGTTTTCTATTTCTTAGTTAGCATTTGTTTTTTTTTTGTTTTTTTTTTTACTAATTTTTGGTTGATACAAATTTTACTTACTAAATTAAGAATTTAGTTTATTTTTTTTTCTCAACATTGATTGCGTTTGGAAAATGTTGTCTGCATCTGCTGCAATAATATCCTTTTGCATCCTTTATGAGCACTTTTGTTGGATCCATTTCATGAAGGATTGACAAGCTAATCAGCTAATTAGTAGAGCTTTCAGTTTGATCACAGTGAGAGCTACATTATCCTTCTACTTTAATTGGAAAGCATATAAGAAAAATCTTTTGAATTTTATTTCTCTTCACTTCACTTCTTTTGTTTTTTTTTTTTCTATCTTTTTAGTTTTTCATCTCTCCTATAGTTTTAAATTTAAAATATAAAATGAATGTAAATCAAAATTAAAAAGATAGACCAATAATTAAATAAATTGATTGTCCATAATTTCAAAACTTTTCAACTCTCGTATATTCATTAAATTATGATATTGTCAAGTTATTTGGGTTTTGTACTTTTACATTTTCTGTATTTTGTTCTTTTACACTTTTGTACATATGGCCCTTTGCAACCTAAGGCATAGATGCCATAGAAAGGATAACACCCAAGGCTTTTAACCGTGGAGTACATACTAATCACTATAGATTATTTCACTAAATGGGTTGAAGTGGCCTCATACTCAATCCTCAACTCTAAGAAGGTGACCCATTTCATCCAAACTAACATCATTTATCGGTTTGGAGTCTTTTATGAGATTATTTCAGATAATGAACCTCAATTTTAAAAGAAAGAGACTTTTAAAATCAATAGTGTCGTCACCCTGCTGAAGAAGTAAAAGATTCAACATCACAAATCTTCTTCCTATCAGCCTCAAACCAATAGTGTCGTCAAAGCTGCAAATAAAATCATCAAATTGATTTTACAAAAAATGGTCGATAACCACATAAAACGATTAGCAGCCGCACTGTTCACCTTGAGCATGACTGCCACGCTGAACCCTCGATCCCATATTGGAATTCTGCATATATATTTTTTTACTTCCTTTGATCTCTCTATAAATAATGAGCATCCCCCAGCTTCCAACTCACACCATAAGACAAGTAACACCTATTTGCTATTCTCTCTTTCTCTTCTCTCTCTTTAAAGGAAAAATTTTTCCTTCTTAGTTTTAGGTCGCCTAAGACTTACTTCTTTAATTTGTTCAAGTGTTAAATTAATGCTATATGTGAAGCCATTAATTTGACTAATCTTTGAACTTGGCTTAAATAATTTAAAATAAATCAACAATTTGGATTAAATTTTTCAACCCCTTATGCTTTTGGAGAGGAATTAGGCCCAAGCCCATTAACATTAAGCCCAAGGCAATTAAGCTCAAGCTATTTTTTTTCAAGTCAAGGGCTCTCCAAAATGGAACTAAGGTCCAACAAAACTCTTCAAGGACCCACCTCCCAAGTCAATAAAAAAAAAAAACTAAGATACAAACAAACACCTTAGTCTATCTTTTTTAAAGTTTGGTAAACAAACAACATAATAATCAAAATATGATAAATTAAACAACTTTATTGCAATTAATGGATTAAACTGCGAGATTTTAATTCTCAAAGGGATACGAATACATATCTTAAAATATAAGCCTAAATAGCAAATCAACTAAAAGCAACCCAATTAGTCCTCATTTCCTTCTTCTTTATTTATTATGTTTATTTGCTTTAATATGAGCACCTCTTCTTCTTCGCTTCTTCTTTAACTATTTGTCTTTATTTTGTTACTTAGAAATATGTGTTTAACCTAATACTCACAAGAGTTAGAGTTGTGATCCCCTTTTAATTGAGATTTTGATATAACTTAATTATTTTGTTTATTTCTTATTTTATAAATGTCATGCTCATATATCTCATGCATATTTATTTGTCATTGATATTATAAATGTCATTCATGAAATAATTTTTCATAAGTTAAAGTTTAAATAAAGGACAAACTTGTTTTACTTAAAATTTGAAAAACTTAGTCTAAGATTTATCCTTTAGTTCAGGTGCATTTTGGGTTCAAATAATTTAGAGTCAAATTTGAGTTTTTTCCTTAAGTTTTTTTTAATTAAAAATAATTTAAAGTGATGACTCTAAAAAATAATTTTCAAAACAAAGTTAAAATTAAATCCGAGCTTACCGAACTTATTGAAGAGTATACTTTTGTGTGAAAGTTTAGCCCAAGCGAGCATTCGGCTCGTTAAGCTTGCTATATTGGTGTTTGGGTAAGGTCTCACATGGTTTAATACAAATTGATCATACTTAAGACTTTTTAGTATTGTGCTAACTCAAAAAATTAATCTTGCCTTACTGAGTCATGCCAAAAATTAAAAAGTAATAGCTAATACGACTCATTACCCCCTATATAATTTTTCATGTCGTACTGAATTATGTTATACCATATCAATGTACAGGCTAACTCAATTCTTTTCTATACATCAATGGATTATGGATGGGAATATAGTCAGCTTTCTCACAACCAGCTTTTTGGAAAGTCCCAATTTGGATTGCTTTGCAGATTTTGCTGACTGCTTTGCCACCTCAGTTTGACCGCACTGGGGAAAGATACTTGATTAGTAAAAGGTGACATAATAAAGGTAGATTTCAGTAGGGATGTTTTGCAATATGTATATATGGCAATTGGTATGTGCTGTGCGCCAAATCCATCATTCTTGTGACTTTTTCATATCATGCTATGGTTGTCTAAAAAATGAGTCGATTGTGTTATGTTAAACCGTGCCAAAACTTAAAAGAAACAATCCAAGTACGATCTATTGGCTTTATATAATTGTGTTGTGCGATGTTTAATCATATTGTATCTTGCCAATATATGGACTGGCCTAATTATTTTTTATACATCAACGGATTATGGATGGGGATACATTCTTCGTTAATAGACCCCCAACAACACACAAACATTATTTGCAAGTGCTTTCAGTGTATGTGCGTGATGATCCTATAATGAAAATCAATCCTGTAATTTGTGGGCCTTTGAATGCTGATTTTGGTGGTGATTGCATTAATCTTTTCAATCCTCAGTCCCATGTTGTAAAAGCAGAAAGTCTTAGAGCTGTTTTCAATAGAGAAACAATTGCTTAGCTCTCATAGCCGTAATCTGAATTTGCAATTGAGTGATTGACCACTGATTCTCTCTTGTTTTTGTCATCTTTATTCTAAAATAAAAAAAAAGGTCCGATTATTATTGGACTTTAATCACACACATGAGATTGGGATCACTAAACATAGATCCAGAAATACATTATTATTGTTGATTTATTTATTTATTCTGCCTTGATGCTTTAATTAACAATTACAAAATAAAATGTTTCTTCATAACGTCAAATGGTTCGGACGCGGAAAGAAGAGGCTTCTGCATACATCAAAAATATACTATATCAGAATATAATTCGAATTTTTTTAAAAAAATTTTAATCAGAATATTCAACATATATACAATTTTATATTCAGATATATATGTATATTGGAAAATTAATTAAATAAATAAACAAACTTGATTCATCACACTAATTTGGAAGGGTAAATCATTAATTAATGGCAGCTACAAATGGCAAAATCTTAGACTTGAAAATGAATAGAAGATATAACCTGTAATAAGGTGTTGTGAAACATTGATCTGAAGACCTTTGAAAAAAAGCATCCACTGTTGTTAACTTCATCAATGGTTTCATGTATGAGGTTAATTAAGTCACCATATGTTGGTCCTGGGTTTTTCTTTACATTTTCTATAAATATATAAGTCAGAGCACCATTCATTCCCTTTCCTGTGAAAGCCTGCAAATAATATGCACTAATTAAAATAGCCCAAAGAGTCAAGTGGATATTCAGACAATAAAAATAATTTTTATTTTCATATTTTTCAATGAAAATTCTCAACATATTGACAAATTCATATTCAAATTCGGAACATTATGTGAAGAAGAATGCGAGAATGCAATTAAGTGCTGAGAATCTCTCTTACTGTGGTATCGGCTGTTGGAAATTTAAAAGAAAAAATAAAAATATGGAAAATGAACATAGAAATTACATTTTGTACTCAATCATTTAACATAATAATATGCCTATTTATAGGCTTACAAGAGAATCAAAAAGTACCTAAAATCACTCAAAAATATTATATTAAATGCAAAAAATCTGCACTAAATAAAAAAACAAATCACAAAAATATTCTAATAACAAATAAATAAATTTAAATATTATGTTTTAAATTAATATTTCAACATCCCCTCTTAATTTAAACATAATATTTTAAAAAAGGTTTGAATGTTGACATTATTGGCTTTTAAAAAGGGTTTGGTTCATACTGATTCAAACTGATTTGGTTCAAAATGGTTTAAAATGATTTGGTTCAAAATGATTTGGTTCAAAAGGTTTAAAGATTTGGTTCAAAATATTAAAAAGATTTTGATTTGAAAGATTGAAAAAGGGTTTGAGTTTTTTAGAAAAGACAATCCTCTTCAAATTCAGCCTTGACCAAATTTGCTTCAATATTGTCACGATCCTTTTTATTTGATCTGCACACTTTTGCGACATGACCCAATTGTTTACAGTCTCCACCAACAATATTTTTCTGAATGTGAAGACTTCTTGCAGCACAATTTTGAATAAGAGATTTAGCTTTATATCTTTTGGTTTTCTCATCAGAATGAGCCTTGATTTGAGCAAGGGTAGGATTGTTTGGAAGAGGTGCTATAGGCAGCTCTTCAAGAACAACTTCCCAAAGATCATATGCTTCAAGGTATGACTGCATTTTCACAGACCAGCTTTGATAGTTTTCACCATTGAAAATTTGGGGAGTACTTAGAGAAAGATTGATGCTAGCCATTTTGAAAACGAGATTGAAAAATGGATTCTAAATTCAAGTTCTTCCTAAGAACAACTAGCGCTCTGATACCACTGTTGGAAATTTAAAAGAAAAAAATAAAAATATGAAAAATGAACATAGAAATTACATTTTGTACTCAATCATTTAACATAATAATATGCCTATTTATAGGCTTACAAGAGAATCAAAAAGTACCTAAAATCACTCAAAAATATTATATTAAATGCAAAAAATCTGCACTAAATAAAAAAACAAATCACAAAAATATTCTAATAACAAATAAATAAATTTAAATATTATGTTTTAAATTAATATTTCAACATCGGCTGCCATTTGATTATCTTCGCAAGCACAAATAGAAATTGCCAATCCACCATTTGTATGTTTCCTGGAACCATTTGGAGGACTATTATCTTCCCATTTCTTCCTGTTTCAATGCATGAACTTTTCCATTTTCAATCCACAATATATATATAGATGATAGCATTCATGGAAAATATTATATATATATATATATATATATAATATGTACGTCGAGACATAGTCTAGCAACAAATACTTCTCCCATAGATAAATTCATATTTGATTCTATCTTCCTCATGTTATAATCCTCAAATATACATATACATATATATAGATATATCGATATATATATATACACATGCGCGCAATTGAAACATCCAATTAGGTTGACAATTATCTGGGTCTAATAATGTAATAAAATTTAAAGAAAAAGAAGGATATATAAAGTTAAGAGAAGATCTAACCTGACAAGTCTAGTAGCAAAATATTTAAATATATTGAAAATATTATTTTTAGTTATTCTAAATTCTAATTATAAAAATATTTACCAAAAGAAATCGTTAAATACTTACTTTTCTCTGTTGTAGATATGAACAAGATCAAGGATGGTTCCACTGTGACAAGCATCAACAATTGAATGAAGAGTAACACCTTTTGGGAGTGGCCATACTATTGTAGAATTTATGTCATTATCAAGAATCATTCCTTTTTCCACAAAATCAACTGGGCATATAGTTTCATCAAACCCATCACGTTCATCATTCTTAAAGTCTGGTTGTCGCAATCCATGGCCGGAGAAGTAAAACACCAGAGAATCACCTGCCCGGCAATCTTCCACTAGCCATTTTAACGATTTCTCTATGTTTTCCTTTGTCGGAATTAAATCTGTTTCTTTGTCTTCACCAAGTAATTGATTAATCAGTTCAATCTTGTGATAATTAATCTAACTGCACTAAATACCAACGGATTCTAAAGAAATGAAAAATAGTAAATAATATAAAATGAATCAAAATACCTGTAAGAACAAGAATGTTAGAATCCAGAAACCCAAATGAATGAATTAAAAAACTCTTCATATTCACAACATCATTGATAGTTCCTTTAAGCCTGTATTTCCATTGCTCCTTATAACTGATTCCGATGAGCAGTGCACTTTTTCTTGGTCCTCTGATTCCTTTTACTGATCGAGAAGAGAACTTACTTGAAAGGGAATTATCAGCATCAGAAGAACTTAAAGATATCTTGGTTGAATCACTTTCTTGTTGATGACGAAGATGATAATGGGGTAAAAATCTGTTCTTGAAATTGTCAACAATGTAATAAACTCTGCTAGTTCCTTTATTACCATATGGATTTGGACTTGAACTTGGGCTTGGATTAGAACTACAACGAGTAAAACTAGAACTAACTCTTCGGCAAGAAGGGCATTGGAATTGTAAATCGACATTGATTGAGTTTGGAAAACGCTGTCTGCATTTGGTGCAATAATATCCTCTTGTATCCCTTATGAGTGGTGGTTTTGTTGGATCCATTTCATGAAGGATTAATTGGCTAATCAGCTAATTAATAGAGGTTTCAGTTTGATGACAGTGAGAGGTTCATTATAGTTAATTAATTCTTTCTTTAATCGGAAAGCATATTAGAAAAACTTTTGCTTGATTCACTATTCTCTTCCCTTCTTTTCTTTTGTTCTTCTTTTTCTATCTTTTTAATTTCTGCCAATTCAAAACCTTTCAAGTTTCAACTATTCTGTAATAGTTATTGTGAGTGGCTTAATTTATCATATAAAATTCACCATAAATAATGTAAAATCAAAATTACTTAAAAGGATAGACCTATAATTAAATAAATTGATTATCCATAAATTATATTAATTACATTTATAATATAAGATGTTGTTAAGTATCGTCTTGTCTTGTCCATTTTCCATAATTTCGTAAATGAAATTTCAATTTTTTTTTCCTATATTTTATAGTCCAAGAACCGCACTACAAATGATTCTTAATTTTCTTGATTATTATTGATTAGTAATATTATTATCATCATTCTTTTTTATTTTTATCATTATTAAGATAAATTATTGTTTAATATATAAAATGTCTTAATAAAAAAAATGTTTCTACTTTTTAAGAAACTCATAATTTCATCCCTCATATTTTAATTTCGTCAACAAATAAAAAAAAAAGAATTGAAGTAAGAATATTATAGGTATTAAGAGGATTGAAAAATTGACAAAATGATTAATTAGTTTATAAATTGGCGGACTAAAAATAAAAAAATAAAAAAATAAATTTCTCAAAAAAGAAGTTCCTGTTGGAATATACAATAATTGATTTGTTAATTTATTCTGGCATTACTAGGAAGAGAATCAGATTCACCATTCTTTATTAATTTGATGTCAAACGTAGAATAGTTTAATTGTTTTTCGTCCACGTTTGTTAATTATAGATTCTTACATTCTACCGCAAATATTATTCGCACATTTATTTTTATTTTTTTTTGCTTTTTTTTTTTCTGTTTTTCCCTGATAGCACATTTGAAGTTTGGACGTAAGAATTTTTTTTTAAAAAAAATAAAAATTATATAAAAAAATTAATTTTGGGCATATGAAGATTATGATTATGATATAATTTAAAACTAATTTATTAGATTTGGATTTCGATATCAGCCATCACAGCTTTTATAAAAGGCAAATCTAATGCTACCTTCTCTTTAAATAGAATAATAAATTAAATATTATAATCACAAAATAAAACAAGAAAATCAAGAATTTTGCTTTTTTATTTTTATTTTTATAATTTTATCATTAATTTTTTATAATTTAATACATGGACATTATTAAAGTTTTATAGTGTTATTAAAACTCTACCCAAGTTTTCAGTAAAATTAATGTATCTAAATAGCCATAACGGACGATCTTAAAATTATAAACTTAATTAAGGTCATCATATGTAGTCATGTAGAAAGTTCCAGTTGCAATGTTGGTTAAATTTTATGTCAGTAATTACATTACAGAATTTAATTATTTATATATTAAATTTTTAAAATTAAAAATTCCTAATATATATATATGGCTGCCTAATATTACATGCTATTTTTGTTAACTAGAATGCAAAGTTTTACACAAATTAGAAAACGATATTCTTATGGCTCTTATAACATTAATTTGCTGGGAGAATTATTGAATATTTGGAACTTAGAATTGTTTATTATAAATTAAGAGGATAAAATTTTAATTTCAAGTGTTATTATTTTAATTAAGTGTTCCAATGTGGTATAAACGGGACATTAATACAAGCCATTCACAATCGTTAAAAATAATTATATTATTATATTGTTATTATTTTTCTTCTCTATATCCTCGAAAATACATTCCGAATCCTGAGAAATTATATAGTTAGAATAATGGTTGTATTATATAATTTTTAGTTGAAAAGAGAGATGGCAAAATAATAGGGTTGGATAGATTTAGATTGATCAAATCATTATTTCAAGTTGTACGCAAATCGGATCATGCATTAATTAAATTGGTTAGCAGAAAAATTAAAATTATACGTAGTACTACCCCTATTTTACCTGAGCTAGGTTCTTCTGCTACTAAACCAACAAGCTAAACCTAGTACTTTTGTCGTATCATAAATGAGCTCTCTTCGAGGTTATGACCTCAAAACCGAGCCCTTCTCCCCTCCCGAGCTCTTTAATATTCAAAAGACAAATCTCTAACACAGAAGATGTACGTTGACATATCATTATTCTCTATCTATCGTTTATAAATAAGGGTGAATCCCTACAAGTAAAATATTCTCAATCTTACTCTCTAAGCTCATATGTTTAATAGTCAAACATATTATTAATTTAGACATTGAAATCTTTTCACTGTAATCTATTTTCTTCTCTTATATTACAAGTAGATGAGCTGATCATTAAAGAACCTAAACCCGAACAAGAATCTTTGGAGTTCACCTCGTTATTAATATAAAATTCTAATAAACTTTGTGGATTTTAAATTTAACATTCTCAGTTATATTTTTATTTGTTTTTTTAAATATTGATTCAATTCATGTATTTTTTTAATTTATTTCATGTTAAATTTAAAAAAAAAAATTCGATTTCTCTTTCAAGTCGAGTTGCGAATATTTTAAATTTCAAGGCAAGTGAGGATAAAATTAAAATTTATTACAAGAATTAATATATATAGATGTGGTCAACATATATAATTCAATTTGTAATTGATAGTGATATGAATTCAGTTCTCTCTAGCTAATACAATGTAGTCGGACTACAACTTGAATTCCTTCTCTTAAAATGTCAAATTTTTCTGAAGATGATGATAGTTGAACATCCTGCACTCACCCATTTGGTGAAAAGAATATTTAAAATAAAAAAAGAAGAAGTTAATTTGAACATAAAAATTAAATATAGAAAAGGGCATTTCATTTAATTGACCCTCTGCTATTAAATTATGAATCTAATATAATTCGAACACAAATAAATTTTAAATTTCGATTTAAAGCAAAACAAAGAATTAAAAAACAATAAATACATGAAAAATGAAAGATATAATTATTGGAAAAGTAATTGCCCGTAAAAAATGTCCTTAGAAACCAGGCTTTGAGGCCCTGTGCTTCTCAACGTTCTTCCATGTTGGAATTAGTTCAGGGTCTTCTTGTTCCTCATCTACATGCATGACATGTTATTTATCTTATATTAGAAACAATTAGTCTCTTATTATGTATAGAATTGTATAGCAAGACAATGTCAATAGAGTGAGAGCCTTTAAAAGAATATAGAATGCTAATAAACTGTGAGAAGTAAAAAAAGAAATAAAAAAGTTAACCTTTTAGTTGCAGAATGCACTCTTCTGGAAATTTGAAGCTAGTGATAAGCAAATTTCTCATGTTCTACAAATCATTGATAGTTCCCTTTCCTATTTGCTTTCTTTCTTGATTGTATCGCAGATGAGCTGAAGCCACCATCAGGCAGGATTTCTTTCATATTGCCAGTCGACAATTGTTATTACTATTGTCCTTGATGACATTGCGAGTCTCTAATCTGAAACATTCTACTTGATTGTTCGTCGCCTGGGAGAAAATTAACATGATTGCAGCCTATGAAATTGGCTTGTTTTCGTGGCTATCGATACCCATAAATGTTGCAGACAGGAACGACATTTGATTATCCTACTTTAGTTTGTATCACAAAGTGAAAAAATGTATTTCCAGGACTGCAGGTTGAAGCAAATTAGATAGAATACATAATAATATTGGAGATCACGATTATCAGAACAAAATCCAAATAATGTTTTGGAAAGATTCTGTTGGCAATTGTATCGGATTATGAGTTATAATGGGGTTATCTTTAGACAATTAGTCAATAATGGTAGTTGCAAAATTCAAGAATGTGTTCTTCTATGCACATAAAATCTTCAAATAAAAAAAAAGGCTAAATTTAGAAAAATATTGAAATTAAAAATACACCAATATATAGAAATATATGCACTTAACTACACCACCATGTTCTTACTATCCTTTTTCTTATTCTGTTTTCTTCTTTTTTTTTTCATTTCCCACTTCACTTTCCTCTTGCCTTTCGGCGTTACATATTCCACCACATCACAATGCAAGCAGAATCGAATCCTCTACACTTTTAATTTGTTATTAGATCAGTTGATTCCATTTCCACTGCATCTTGGAGACGCAGTTGAACAACTATAAGTTTATAACAAGATTGTCAAATAAATCAATGTCAACCATCCTAAAAGTTTAAAGATCAATAGTGTACTAACTTTCGTTGCACTTAAACTTATGACTGATTTCTAAAGATCAATTTCTTTGAATACATAAATTTATTTTTTGTTTTAATAATTAGTCGGCTTTAATTTTAAAAAAAAAATTCAGTTGACAGGTAGGTACCTATTACAACATATTAAATTATCAAATTGTAAAAATTGATTCGTTTTTTTAACCACTGAAACTAATGAAAATTGATTCTTTTTCACCGTAAAAACTAATGATAAGTTCAATAATTCAAACAAAAATAATCTCCATGACTGTAAGTTCTCAAATCCTGTCAAAACAAATTTACCAAAAATAATAATAATAATAATAATATCCACTGGTGCAAATAACCCAGAGCAATAAAGTATTACGCTTTCACGCGTCTAAGCTAAATGCTTGAACCGAAAGATGGCTTAAGATAAGATTCCTCAAATTTCGGTTCGAGAAGAAATAAGGCGAAAGAACATTACTTTATCTACAGCAGCTCACCTCAATTAAAATACAGTTCTTCCTTTTGTAAACAACAGCAAAGAAGCAACAGCTAAAGATATACATTAATGGGTATATCCAACCAGCCCTCCTTGTCCATCTACAAGGAGAAAAGACGATAGATACAAGGATGAAAAATCTAGCAAACCTAATAATTAATGAAGAATAACCTCCTGCAAGCACATCATTTAATGCATATAATACATACACAAAGATACAGTGATGAACCTCTTGCTGCAAAATTTCAATCTCATCCTTTGCCAGTGTACATATCTTCCATTAGCCATCAGGAGCCGAAATAAAATGGAAGTGATCAGTATCAATATTAGAAAAATCAGCAGCACATCAACAGCAAAAAAAAAATGGAGTTATTGCATCCTCAAGGTTAGATTGGAAGCTAGAACTTACCCATGAAGTTCCAGTTTGAAAGATTCAATGTGTTTCACACAAAGTAAAAGATGTGATATATTCTTCAAAGTTTCAGTTTTGCATGTTCCCCATGAACTTGCTCTACTCAACTCAACTCAACAAAGCCTTAATCCCAAGTCAATTAGGGTCAGCTATATGGATTCATCTTTTTCACTCAAAACGATTTAGGGTTATTTTTTCTAATAGATGTAACATCATAAGATCATTTTGAACCACCTTTGACCAAGTCAGTTTAGGCCTACCTCTACCTCTCTTAGCTATATCTACTCTAACTTGTTTGATTTTTCTAACCGGTGCATCGCTAGGTCTTCGTTTCATATGGCCAAACTATCTCAATCTATGCTCTCTTATCTTATCCTCAATCGGTGTTATCTCCATTTTTTCTCTAATGCACTCATTGCGGATTCTATCCATCCTAGTATGACCACACATCCATCTTATCATTCTTATTTTCGCAACATACATTTTACTCATGTGTTGTCCTTTTACTGCCCAACACTCACCACCATACATCATCGCAGGCCGTATTGTAGTGCGGTAAAACTTTCCTTTTAATTTAATTGGCATCTTTCGATCACATTGAACTCCTATAGCACCTCTCCACTTCATCCAACCAGCTTTAATCCTATAATTTACATCTTCTTTACAACCCCCATCTTCTTAAAGAATAAAACCAAGGTATTTAAAATAAGTACTATGAGATACTGTTTTTCCGTCTAAAATAATTTTGACTCTTTCTCTATTCTCGCTAACTCCGCCTGCGAGTATCGTAGCCGGTCCCAAGCCCGGATAAAGGAGGAGGGTTGCGGTAGGTTGGCGGCCAGTGTAAAAATTTTGCCAAACTTTCTATGGATTCTCAAAACTATCATTATACCGTTGGGACGTGCTCACCTAGGCACGCGCTACATCGGCACCCGGGTGTAGTGTTAAATGAGCAAGGGGTTCCATCACATCGACGCCTGGGTGTGGTGGAGTATGAGCAAAGGTTCCCATGCCATGGACGGGTATGGGTAAAGAAGTTAGTCCCGCCATATCAGCGCCCGGATGTGGTGTCAGACAGGAAAGGGCTACCGCATTATGGACGAATGCGGCTAAAGAAGCAAGTCCAAGGGAGCCGATTAAGATTAGGTAGTTGGAATATTGGCACTCTGACTGGGAAGTCTATAGAGCTTGTGGATACTTTGAAAAGAAGGAAGGTTAGTATTGCTTGTTTGCAGGAAACCAGGTGGAAGGGAAATAAAGCAAAAGAGATTGGTAACTCAGGATATAAGCTGTGGTATTGTGGCTTGGATAACAATAGGAATGGTGTGGGCATTATTATTGAGCCTACGCTTAAAGACAAGGTGGTGGAAGTGAAGAGAAAATGAGACAGGATTATCTCTTTGAGGCTTGTTTTGGGAGATGACACTATTAATGTTATTAGTGCTTATGCTCCCCAAGTAGGTTTGGACGGAGCATCCAAGGTTCAGTTCTGGGAAGATATGGATGATATCATGCAAGGTATTCCGGATAATCAGCAAATCTTCATTGGTGGGGACCTTAACGGGCATGTTGGTAAGGACAGTAATGGTTATGACAGGGTCCATGGGGGTTATGGTTTTGGCAACATGAATGAGGAGGGAAAGAGCATTTTGGATTTTGCGGTGGCTTATGATCTAGTGCTGGCGAATACCTGCTTTGAAAAGAGGGGGTCACACTTGATTACCTTTAAGAGTGGACGAACCCAAAGTCAAATAGACTTCATACTTACTCGAAGACGGGACAAAAGTAAGTGTAAGGATTGCAAGGTCATTCCGGGTGAAGCATTGACGGCGCAACATCGTATTGTGGTTTTAGATGTTAAGAATAAAAGTAGCTGGAGGAATGATAAGAAAATATTGGAACCAAGGATAAGATGGTGGAAATTGAAAGACCTAGCTCAAGGTACCTTTAAGGAGGAGTTACTAAAGGAAGAAATTTGGAACCTTGAGGCTAGTGCAGAGGACTTGTGGACAAAAATGGAAGGTGACATTAAGAAAGCAGGTAGTAAATTGCTTGGGATCTCTAAAGGGGCAGGGCCTCGACCGCACGATGCATGGTGGTGGGATGAGGAGGTTCAAAAGGCTATTAAGGCTAAGAGGGAATGGTATAAAAAGTTACCGAATGCGGTTAATAGCGAGGCCTTTGAGGAATATAAGAGGGCTAAGAAAGAGGCAAAGAAGGCTGTTAGTGTAGCTCGTGGCAGAGCCTTAGAAGGGATTTATCAAAAGTTAGGTACTAAAGAGGGAGAAATGGGCATTTATAAGATTGCAAGGATGAGAGAAAGGAAAAGCAGAGATTTAAGCCAAGTCAAATGTATAAAGGACGAAGATCAACGGGTGTTGACAGGAGATGTTGAGATTAAGGAGAGGTGGAAGGCTTATTTTGAGCAGTTATTCAACCCTGAACATGAACAAGATTTTCAAGGTCTTCATGCAACAAATGATTATATCAGCTGGTCTAGGAGGATCTTGCATAGTGAAGTAAGAGAAGCCTTGAAGTATATGAAAGTTGGTAAAGCTTGTGGCCCGGATGGTATTCCTATAGAGGTTTGGAAGAACCTTGGAGAGGTAGGAGTTGCCTGGTTAACTAAACTCTTTAATGCTATTGTGAAAGGACGTAAGATGCCAAATGCCTGGAGGAAGAGTATCATGGTACCCATATATAAAAATAAGGGAGACAGTCAATGCTGTACAAATTATCGGGGTATCAAACTTATGAGCCATACTATGAAATTATGGGAAAGGATTATTGAACACAGATTGAGGAAGCTTACAAGAGTTTCGGAGAATCAGTTTGGGTTTATGCCAGGGAGATCTACCATGGAGGCTATTTCTCTTCTAAGAAGACTAATGGAATTGTATCAAGAGAAGAAGAAAGATCTTCACATGGTATTTATTGACTTGGAGAAAGCCTATGATAGAGTACCAAGAGAAGTGTTATGGTGGGTTTTGAAGAGGAAAGGAGTCAACGGCAAATATATCAACATCATCAAGGACATGTATGAGAATGCATCCACTAGTGTGAAAACACCTGGTGGAGACACTGATGCTTTCCCTATTACTACCGGATTGCATCAAGGTTCGGCCATGAGTCCATATTTATTTACCCTGGTTATGGACGAGCTAACCAGAAGCATACAAGACGATGTTCCTTGGTGTATGTTGTTTGCTGATGACATTATTTTAATTGATGACACTAGTGCTGGTGTAAACCGTAAGTTGGAAGTGTGGAGAAAAACCCTCGAGGACAAGGGTTTTAAGTTAAGTAGAAGTAAAACGGAATATATGCACTGTGAGTTCAGTCTAAGGAAGAAGCAGGAACATTAGGTTAAGTTGGATGGAGTTTTGGTTCCTAAAACCAAGCACTTCAAATATTTGGGTTCGGTGTTCCAGAATGATGGCCGTATAGATGAAGATGTGGCTCACAGAATACAGGTAGGGTGGTTGAAGTGGAAGGGTGCGACTGGGGTTCTATGTGATAAGAAAATACCTCTGAAAGTGAAAGGTAAATTCTATAGGACGGTTGTTAGACCTGCGATGCTCTATGGTAGTGAGTGTTGGGCACCAACGGGACAACAATTGCATAAGATGAGTGTGGCAGAAATGAGGATGCTAAGATGGATGTGTGGACATACCAGACTGGACAAAATTAAGAATGTTCATATTCGACAAAAAGTCCAAGTAGCGGACGTCGGAGATAAGGTGAGGGAAGGAAGACTTAAATGGTATGGGCATGTTTTAAGAAGACCTCCTAATGCTGCGGTTCGTAAGTGTGAGAATTTGTTGATTGAGGGGGCTAGAGGTCGTGGCAGACCTAGAACTGTGTGGAAGGAGGTGATAGCAAGAGACTTACGTGCCTTAGATCTTGATGCGGATTTGATTAATGACAGACTTGAATGGAGACGTAAAATCCGTGTCTTGGAAGGGGCCTAAGGCTGGAGTATCTTTTTTGGTGTCTTTTGAGCTTATTTTGTTGAGAATCCATACAGCCGACCCCAACTTGTTTGGGATTAAGGCTTAGTTGTTGTTGTTGTTGTTTTCTCTATTCTCGCTATTAAATCTACAATGCATATACTCAGTCTTAGTCCTACTTAACTTAAAATCCTTAGATTCCAAAATGCTTCTCCATAACTCTAACTTTTGACTTACCCCTACTTGAGTCTCATCTATTAATACAATATCATCTGCAAACATCATACACCAAGGGATGTCATCATGTATATATCTTGTTAGCTCATCTATGACCAACGCGAAAAGATAAGAACTCAAAGTTAAACCTTGGTGTAATCCAATAGAAACGGAAAAATCTTTAGTATCCTTTCTCACAGTGCGAACACTGGTGATAGCTCCCTCATATATATCCTTCAAGACTTGGATATATCGTATAGATATTCCCCTACACTCTAGGACCCACCATAAAACTTCTCTAGGGACTCTATCATATGTCTTTTCTAAGTCAATAAAAACCATATATAAGTCATTCATCTCTCTATACTTTTCCATCAAATCTATTATAAGAAAAATAGCTTCAATAGTTGATCGACCAGGCATAAAGTCAAACTAATTTGAGGAGATACAAGTATCTAACCGCAAACGGTGTTTCACAACTCTCTCTCACAATTTCATAGTATGGCTCATAAGCTTTATACCTCTATAATTTGAGCAATTTTGAATATCTCCTTTATTCTTAAAAATAGATATCAAATTACTTTGTCTCCATTCATTAGGCATTTTCTTTGTACTTAAGATCTTATTGAACAAAGATGTCAACCATGCAACTCATGTATCTCCCAAACATTTTCAAACCTTAATAGGTATCCCATCTGGCCCACAGGCTTTACCAACTTTCATCCTCTTCAAAGCTTTTTTAACTTCCCAAAACCTAATCCGTCTAGTGTATTTCATATTTTTCTCCGGCCTAATGTCTAAACCCTCAATGTTATCACTATAGTTACCATTAAAAAGTTTCTCAAAATAGCTTCTCCATCGTTCCTTAATATCCCCTTCTTGAACCAGAACCTTATTCTCTTTATCTTTAATGCACTTAACTTGGTTTAAATCATGACATTTCTTTTTTCTTATTTTAGCCAATTTATAGATAGCTTTTTCCCCTTCCTTTGTTCCAAGTTTCTCATACAAACTCTCTAAAGATTGTTCTCTTGCTTCACTAACTGCCTTTTTAATATCTTTTTTTCGGTTGTTTATACTGCTCAAAAGCACTATTGTTATTACACTTAGGCAAATTCTTATATCATTCCTTTTTACTTCTTACCGCTTTTTGCATTTCCTCATTCCACCACCATGACTCCTTCGAGGGATATTCACACCCTTTAGATTCTCCAAAAATCTTTTTAGCTACTCCTTTAATTGTTGTAGACATGTCTATCCACATATCATTTGATGACATACTCACATCTTCCTTCCACCCTTCAACTTTGACCAACTCATCCTTGAACAACAATTATTTTTCACTTTTTAAAGTCCACCACCTAATCTTAGGAATATTATTCTTCCTTGGCCTACTAGTCAACCTCTTAAACTTGATATCCAAAATCACTAACCTATGTTGAGTGGTCAAAGCCTCACCTGGAATAAACTTACAACCCTTGCATCGAGTTCGATTGGCTTTTCTTGTGAGTATGAAGTCAATCTGACTTCTATTTTGTCCACTTTTAAAGGTCACTAGATATGATTCCCTTTTTATAAAATATGTGTTTGTCAGAATCAAACCATAGGCTAAAACAAAATTAAGGATACTCTTACCTTATTCATTTCTAATTCCAAAACCATACCCTCCATGTACTTCCTCAAAACCTACTTTGTCTTTTTCTACATGTTCATTTAAGTCTCCTCCTATAAAAATATTTTCATCATTTGAAATCCCTCACATAAGTTCATCCATATCATCCTAAAATATTTGTTTGCTCCCCCCATCCAATCCAACTTGAGGGGCATATGCACTAACTATGTTAATGGTCTCATTCTAGAGCATAAGTTTAATTGAAATAATCCTATCGCTTACTCTTTTCACCGCTACAACCGTCTCCTTTAGGTTTCGATCCAAAATTATACCTATTCCGTTTTTACTTCTATCTATACCAGTATACCACATTTTATACCCAGTATTCTCCACTTCTTTACTTTTTTCTCCAACCCATTTAGTCTTTTGAATACAAGCAATACTAATTTTTCTTCTCTCCATAGTATCAACAAGTTCTCTCAGTTTACCTGTAAGAGATCCAATATTCCAAGTTCCTATTCTGATCTTATTCCCTATTTGTTCTTTCTTATGTTTCTTCCTATAAAATCTTTTACCATTATCTGAATATGTATCTCTCGTATTACTCGTATTACTCATATTTTGGACTAACTTCTTTACCCACACCCGTCCATGATGTGAGAACCCTTGTTTATTATGCACCACATCAGGGCGCCGACATGGCGCATCGCATTCGTGGAATGCCCTACACTCTTGCTTATTCTTCACTACATCCAGACTCCGATGTAGCGCGTCGCAAGTAGGGAACGTCCCAACGATATTATTATTAGAATCCATATCATTAGATATGACAAAAGTTTTACGCTGGCTGTCACCTACCGCAACCCTCCTCCTTTATCCGGGTTTGGGACCGGTTATACACAAGAAACTCATGTATAGACGGAGTTTTCCCCATAAACTTGGGAAAAAAAAATTGTGTCATGATTTGAATAACCAAAGCTTGCTTGAACTCCGTTTGCATGGGGTATGAAACCTCAATTTTCATTTGATCATGGGTTCAATGCATAATCAGCAAATTAGAAATGCATGCATTGCGTAGTGCGCATTTTAACTCATAGCCATGTAATTTCCATAATTGTTGTCTGCAACATAGACTAAGGAAATTTTTTAGTTTGTCCCAATTGCTAGAGGTTATAGCAACACAAAACATTACCAGGAAAAAAAAAATCATACCACCCAAAAGAAAGAGAAGTATGAAGTACGCTTTGAAAAATTAGAAGAGTTGCCAATGTCATATGTTTTCAATACCTTGGTTGCTATAAGAACTACTGCTAGAACACCCAGTCATTCTGCCATAAAAAATCCTCGAGCTTTAAGAGCATGTAGACACAAGAATTTGAAGTTGCGTACATTTATCATGTCAAGAAGATAAGACCTTTACCAGCCTAGTCTATAAAGGTAAAAAATTATTACATTAATTTTTAATACATATCAAAGACATCATCAAATACTAGATATTTATCTATTTGTGCATTGTTGCGTTGCCATATGCAGAATATCAAATAGTATCCCTCATTTTGTTATTCTAAATCATCTCTACTTGCATTAGAGTAATTTTTTACCCAAATATATTCATCATTAAAAGGATCGTAAATTGAAAGATATAGGAACATATTCTTCTTCATAATATTTCCCATCACTTATCACTTAAAATTTATGCAAGGGCACAACCCCAGCAGCAACCAAAGTATGTATATGACATTAGAAAAATTAAAAGTTCAAATAAACAGAGAACATAAAAACTGGAAAAAGGTCTTAATTAGTAAGACTGCTCTAATTGAACATAACTTACCTGTTGCCAAAAAGAATTCATGAGCAACCACCACCCAGAACGTCAAGCTGCCCTGAGATTCTAGCCTTGCAAATTGGACACATATAACCAACTGAATCTGCCTGCAATTCAGTATCAACAGCCTCATGGCTGAACTCTATTCCGCACCATACACACACAGTTGTAAGTTGTCCACCAGTTGTATCTACAACCTCTGATTCAAACTGAACCGAGGCACCAAAAGCCCCTTCCATACCAGTATTATTTTCCATATTTATTGGCATCCCAGGCAAAGACATAGGTTCTTGTTCGGTCCCAAAACTAAATTTAAGTTGCTCAATATCCTCCAACCTTAACTCGTCAAATCCTATTATTTTGTCCTGCCTCTGGTTCATTGTACTAAATTCCTTTTCTCCCTGCCAAGAAAAGCATAGACAACAATCAACCAATGTATCAACAGAATAAATAACAATCCTAGGAAAAATATTTTGGGTGACAAACATAAAAGCTACCCACCCAGCCTACACATGCATCCAACAGCTAAAGGTAAGCAAAAATTTAAATTTTACGTACCAAAAGTTAAAAACTGCAAAGCATGGTTTTCGTAACAACTAGAGTCAATCAACTTTAAAATGTGAATAACTGCTCTTAGCATGGATCCAACATCAATCAGAAAAAATCTTGTTTCTAAATATGTGGAATGTGAATGTTAAAATGGATTCTTTTTCTTCTCCTAAACCAGCAATCAGATCTAAAGTCTGACATATATGCCCTTTTAACCAACAAGTTTTTTCATTATCAATGCAGAGAATGATAACTCAGTTGTTGGTGTTTGAATTCTGCAAGTGTTTAAAATCTATTGTAAACCCAAAAATACCAAAAACAACTACAATCCCAGGAATACCTTATCCAAGCTCATATTAGGTGCTGAAAAACCATGAGATGGTTGCAATGGAGATACAGGTGGTTCTGGAACTCCATCCTGAAGCCCATCTTCTTTGAAAGATTGCTGTGCATTATCTTGCACAAAATTATTATCTGCTACAATGTTATTGCTTCCAAAGCCAATTTCTATCTCAACACTCTTTATTTTATCCACTTCATCCGTCTTAAAATGGTCTTGCTCATCTGTGACAACCGAATTTATATTATTCTCAATGCTACAAATTTCTGAGTACTCGCAGCAGCAATGGAGTGGCATTCAGAACCTCTTGCCCGCTTAATGGCAGATCTGTCGATTTCATCAGTGCAAACTGCCAGACAATCTGTTACACCAAGAGCTTTAGAAGTATCACCACTTTGCTCATTACAAAATGAAGAATCTACCTCAACATCTAGAATATTACAAGCATCACCTATCATCCCCATCCCTCCATCAATTATATCATCGCTTTTTTGGAACTCCAATTCCTGTGATTTGTCAATCATGTCATATTCTATTTCTTGTTCACCAACAAAAGAATCAAATTTCAGTTCACAATCAGAAACCAAAGCAAGAAGTTCCTCATTAGTAGCCGGATTCTGCTGATAAGAAGTAAACCCAGCATTGGTTTCACCACTAGGACCACGAGATGATGTTTCTCGAATCGAATTCTGAGCTATTTCAATCAAAGCATCCATTTTGGAGATTCTTGTAGGCAATTCATCTTGGGGAGGTGAATTGCTTCTCTTTTGCAAAGCCATCCTGTCAATAGGTGATTCTTCAATCCCCCTCACATAATTTCTCACATGGATTCCAACATGACCATTATATCGACGCCTCTCATAAAATACCTTATGGCAGAACTGGCATTCATATTTTCCATCTTTAACTATTACACCATCACCAACAGAAGAGCCAAGTCTATACCTCCTTGTAGTTCTCTGGTGAAACGACAAAAGATGCTGCAGATATGTGTCCTTATCATCAAATGTCATATTACATTTATGACATTCAAAAAGATCACGTATTTGAACCTCTGCCAACTCCATATTGTCAATTTTTAGCAATGCAACAGCCTTCTTGTGTTCACTAGATTGCCTCTGATCTTCCTCTTTCTCACTCGCACCTGCATACTGCTGCAGATACTGTAATGCTTATTGAACAAAGCTAAATTTAACAAAGTTTTGAAGCAAGTATTTACTTAAAGCTACAGTTTCAGAAGCCACTCCGCGGACCTGCTGAATATTGTAACATGCATGATCCTTCACCTGTTGTGAAGCATGAGATCCAAAGAATGATTGTATATATGCAGAAACTTCCTTACAGGATAAAAATTGTTGTCCACCAGGGCTGGAGAATGTCAAAAAGAAGAAAAGAAATAAGGCCCAATGACAGACAGAGAGACACATTCCTTAGTACTCATGAAAGAAAATAGTTGTGCCTATCAAAGAAGGGACAATAAGAAGTAAAAGAAGAAATTATTGGAAATTTAATTGGTCAAGCAAAAACATGGCATACAAGAACTGGGCAGTGCCACTACAATCAATTTGTCAATAATTTCGCAAATAACAACCAAACAAAGGCACTTTATAGAGCAAATAAACTGCAAAAGAAATGGGTTTGGTCCATATTTAATATCCTGACTAGGGTTAAGACACATTTTCTTCCAAATCATCATAAAAGCAGCACATGGAGAAAAGGCATCTCAAACCTAGATAACAGCAGCACCAATAAGTATGAATTGGCATGCTCAAGAAACAATATATAAAAACTGAAATTCGGAGATCGAATGATAGTGTTGTATCTTCCAGTAATAAAGTAACCAGTTCAATAACTAACTAAAGCATTAGCATTGACATCCTAAGGCTTTCCAGCCCTAAGGCTGATTAGCCAAATAGATATTTCATATTTGGCAATTCAGGCTTGCTTCAGTAATATGGTGGCATTACTAGGTTCCATAATACTGCCAATAGCAAGCAATATGATTAAACACTTCCTTGCTGGGTTTTCTTTCATTGAGGGGTTCCCTATTGGCTATTGTACATTGATAATGTACTTAACTGCCCTCACAGTGAAAGGCACCATTTTGTGCTTCAACTGGATCCATTTCTCTCATTAAAATTACATCCACTCAGCAGAAACTTGATTACAGAAGCTGAAGTAACATATTACTCCTTGCATTTCATGCAACACCAGTGTCAACAGCAACCGTGTTTTAATCCTCACCCACAAGGGAAATAGCTAGAGAAGTCTTTTTGTTTCAGAAGTTGGCAATAGGAAAAACTATTAATCACACTGCACCTTGTTTACTTCTAAGTTCTCTCTGCTTCTGTATGGAAGGTGAGAAAACCTGTTAACTTATCCCAGCGTGGTCTAGGCTTAGTCATTGCAAACCAGAAGAATAAAATTCAGAATCTGTGTGAAAAACACGGAGAATCCAAATAACATGTGTAATTGCATGTCTGTATTGTTCCACATGCAATTCCTTTGTTTCGAGAGGTTCTTTAAAATACTAAGAGAGATGGATAAGTAATATATACTCCCTCTGTTTCATTTTAAGTATTGTCTAAGAAATTTTTTTTTTATTTTACTTTAAATATCATTTTTAGAAATTCAATAGAGTATTAATTAAAAAATTTTAATATTACCCCTATTAATTAATAAAAAAAAAATAAGGTGAGAGATAAGAAATGATATTTAGTAAATTATAATAAAATTTTTATTAAATCTATAATGGTTAATTATTTTTTTTTTATCTACGAGGAACGTTTTTTTACGACATTTGAAATAAAATAAAAAGAGTACGCGTGAGCGTGCGTGTGTATATAAAAGCAATTTTTTTTAATATATAAAAGCAATCTTAATTAGGCACAAAATACTAAGAAAGAGAAATGGACGTAAAATAATGATGCCGCTCCTCATAACATCATCGTTTCAAAGAAACAAATAGTGAAAAAAACAGAGAACAACATAAGAAAAGATAGCAATATCTTCAAATGTCAAAATCTCAAGCGTTAATGGTTCACCATCTACCATCAAAGAAAACACAAAGCTTTTACCTTTTAATAAACAAAAAAATATAATAGTTCATCATCTACCACCCAAGAGAACAAAAACTTCTTTTCACTCTCAATCAACAAAAACAGCCAAAACAAGAAAACCCATGACGCGAAACATGATCAAGTTTTACTTTTTTACTCTTCCGCCCTTTTCATTTTACCAGCAACCAAACAGACAAAATTACAGTGTAACAAAAAAAGAGGAACAAAAATAAGAAAACAAAGTAAATAAGAAGAAGAAAATCAAACAAACACCTTAAATATCTACGGCAATAAACCCAAGCACGGCCTTCTTTCCTCTTGAGCCCAAGCAAGAACTTCCAACCAACTGGCAAGGTATCACCAAATTCACTGGCATCCACAATCT
The DNA here is from genome assembly GCA_947685225.1 of Garcia nutans. NCBI lineage: Eukaryota > Viridiplantae > Streptophyta > Magnoliopsida > Malpighiales > Euphorbiaceae > Garcia > Garcia nutans. The sequence continues at coordinate 586,670 of CANTUV010000075.1, forward strand.
TTCTCTTCCTTCTCCTACTACACCATTGCCCTTCCAGGTCCCTGAAAAATCCCAATAATTTTTCTTCCTTACTCATCCCTTCAGTTCTCTTTTTCAATTCCTCTCTGTATGGACCTCCATACTTGCCAATCTCACCAAGTCCGCTGCTACCCCATTCTTGTTCACAATCTCCATGCCCGTTACTCTTTCTCTCCCATCCCCACTTAACACTTCCACTTTCGGCTTTCTTCCTCTTTTCCTCTTCCTTTCCTCAATTCTGAAGTTCCCATTTACCACCGGCACTTCTACTGCTGTTGATAGTGATAATGGATGAGGATTGAAATTGATTGCATCATTTAGATGGCTAAAGCTATCAAAATCAACTAAATCCAATTGCTGAAATTCAGGGTGTGGAGAAAGCAAATGCTTGAGGCAACTAATAATGGAGTGGTTTTCAAGGTGGTCAGTGTCAGTGGAGGGATAATTAGGGGGAGGAGGATTGGGAGTTGCGGGATTTGGGGTTTTGGGGTGGAGACCAGCTAGACGGTGACGGTGGTGGTGGTGGTGATGGTGGAAGGAAAGACGGGAGTAGGTCTGCCGGTGAGAACCGGCGCTCTCATTGAAAATTGAGAGGTCGATGGCGGGTTTTACGATGTCTTCTGTGCGGTGGGGATCGAAGGAGGAAGAAGAGCAGAGGGAGAGGGCGCGGAGTTCTGATTGGGAGAGCGTTGTCATGTCTATGGATGGGAGGAAATCTAAGGGTACACCTGGTAGCTGTACGGCGGTGGAAGTGGCCATTTTTGGCTGTGGTGGCGGTGACGGAAGCGGAGGTGGGATTTTTACAAGGTTTTGCCAAGGAGAGAGTATCAGTAAAAGTGCGGTAAGCGAACGTTTACTTGTTTTGGTAAGAAGAATTTTGACATTTTCTTGTATAAAACTTTAAATAAATTTTATTGGAAAATTTAAATGTTTTTATTTATTTGCAGTATATGGTAAGAGTTTGTATATTAATTACAATCTTGAATTAAATTGTAAGAATTTGTATTTTAAATAATAATAATAAATTATTTTTATACAACATTAATGATTATGATTATATATTTTGGTGCCTTATACAAGTATTAAATTGAAAAATTTAGAGTGAACATAACTATTTTTTAGTACGTAAATGGGGTGATCCATCACCACAACACACATAAAAATCAAATATTTCTCCTAACCCCAACAAATACAATCCATAAACACATCACTTTACCAAATGACTAATAAATATAAATAAATCGGCCTACAATATAAGTAAGAGCTAAAGTCCTGAGACAATACCTATTTAAGAGGAAAACAAAAAATAATCTTTAGGAACTAATGGTCCTCGTCATCCTCAAATGTAAATGCCATTGAAAATGAGTGAATAAATAAATTTTTCTTCCAATCAAAGGATATCATTGAAGAGAGCTCATTCATATTTATGCAATTGAGTTTGAGAAGAGGGTTTAAATGAAAACCCAACTATTCTTCTTTCTTGGATACCAACCATGGTTAGAACACAGGAGAAATAAAATCCGACTCCAAATACTAAGGATAACTTAAGATGGATGGACTTGCGTCTAAGCAAAAATAGAAAACTTGAGAAGCCAAAGAAATCTATAGCTAAAATTTGATGAAACTTTGGAGTGGCATAAGATGAAACATGCCATTTGTGAATAATAAAATTCCATCTTCTTCCATAAACGGCAGGCCACCACAAAGAACCTCTAAGGCATTCTTTGTTTTACCACCACTCCACAAAAAAAGAGTTTGGATATCAAAGACATCTTCCATGGAAAAGAAAGACCCCAAAACTGAGTCAGTCCCAGCAAAACCATGAAAAATACAAGGACTCGAAGGAAAGAGAGTAAAGATGTGTTTAATGGGGCTACATCGGCGTCTCGGATAAAAAAATCTAGATATAAACATCGGTTAGATTGGTCGAATTTTAAGAGTCGATTAACCTAACTACTATCAATCGATTGAAAAAAATTATTTTTAAAAATCGACTATTACTGGCTAATTTTTATTAGGGCAATCAATTTTACTAATAAATATACAGACTGAAACTGACTAACTTAATCGGTTTAAATCTATATAATTGATCAATTTGGTGGAGCTATGGTCAAATCGATCGAATCGGTGAGGCAAATAGCAATCCTGTGAGAGAGAAAAGGGGCAGAGAAAAGCAAATAAGTTAAAATTGAGTGAACAAAACTATTCAATTCTTATAAATACAGTTATAAAGAATCTCTCTTTTAATATTTAAAAAAATATGATTAAATGATATAATTAAAAGATATATTATTTTATTAAATTTCTAATAGTGTGTTTCATAAATTAAAATAATTTATTTAAAAATAATAATTTAAAAATCGATTAGTAATCTGAAAACTATTTTAACAAATTAAAATTATTTGAATGTTAATTTACCATTAAATTTCATGGATGGTTTTTCACTAATTAAAAAATATTTTACTTTTTGAATTACTCTTTTATATATAATTGTTACAGATATAGAAATAAAAATTATGGAGATATGATTATTCATCAAAGCTGAGGTAATTTACATAAAATTAATTGAATTAATCTAGAAAATCTTAAATGAGAGGAATGTTGACTTTGACCTATTATTATAAAACGTTTGCAATAGTAATTATATATAATTTTTAAAATTATAAAATTTAATATCAGAACTTATTATTTCGGGAATAAATAATTAATTGAAAATGAAATTAATTTATCTATTATAGCATTATGCAGTAGATAATGTTAAATTAATAATTGAACGTAATTGATTTGAAACTCAATTCAATTATCATACACTATTAACTTAATATAAGATAAAAACATTTAAATATTGATTATTAGAAAAAAGGAAATATTAGGGAAAAATGTAAAAAAGAAAAGCTATTATTGGGGTGAGAGAGGATCGACCTCAGGATCAATCCATTTGCTATGAGACCTACGCGCTAGCCAACTGCGCCACCACCCCGACTCGACGAAGGGGATATAGTTCAATTTCAGGATTAATATTCTATGACAACACTGCTACAGAAACAATTATAACTACTGCAATGCAGACCCAACTACAGCCACCATAACAGCTACTAATGATGATGAATATGAACAAATTAATAATATTTCTAATTGAAGAAATTTAGAATAATTGGATTTATATTGGAAGAGCAACAACAATTAATAATAATTATGATTTTGAATAAATAATTATATTTTTAATTCCAAAAAATTAGTACTCTAATTGGATATATCTTCCAAGAGCTCATCAAAAACTTAAATGAATTATTCCTAATCTCTAATCCAACTTACCTAGCTATATATAATTATGTGATTCATAATTAAGAGTTCTAAATTAAAATTCCTACTTCACTATCTCTATATATATATATATATATATATATATATTTTCTTTTATTTAATGTAGTATCTTGCACATTATTTCAGGTGATTGTAAAAGTATAAATGTACATATATTTTTTAAAAAAAATTATAATACTTCAATACAATTAGATAATCAAGTTTTATTACATATATATGAAGATATAAATCTGTAAACTCGATTATCATTAGTTATTTTCATAATGAAGGTATTGTGAAAGATAATTAATAAAAAAAACAAATATATATTTTTAAAATATTCATCAACATATCAAATGGTACCTCCATTTATAAAATCAACATAAAACAAAATTATATTATAAAAAAATATTGAAGTAGAAAACAATTTTATACTATAAACTCAATTGATTTCAAACGAATAAAATTTAATGAGAGTAATTACATACAAATCAGTAATACATATAGGCTGAGAAAAATAATAGATAATGAATTTTGTTAGAGAAATTATATGAAATATATGCAATTTTTTCTTTTATCTTTTATTTATTTTATATAAATTTTGCGGAATGTAGCATACATTTCTACATGCTTCTAAATTCCCCCAAATATATTATCCAAGATTTACTTGGTTTGTTTGGATTGTGTTTTTGTCCTAAATTCCCCCAAATATATTATCCAAGAATGAGGCTATGACGCTGGATTGGCAACAACGATAAAGATGGTCAGCTGGCTGCTAAGTTAGGAAAGAGAATGAGATTTAGGTTATGATAACAGTAAATTTTTTTTTGTTAGTAAAAGGGAAGTTCATTAAAGAGAAAAGAAGTAAATATAGCCCATAAGGACGATAATATCTTCTCCAAAAAATTAGCAAGAAGCTGACTAATCTACACCTAAGGCGCCACAAAAAAGCAGTACACGGGTCTCCATGGAACTAAACATAGACAATAACATAACAATAAAACAATCCTTTTGGAAGCAGTAAAGGTATCTATAGGATATTGCTATAGAGAAGCTCGAAGATAACCAATCTCTAGATTGCAAACCATTTATGCCGAATGAGCTTGGATGACCAAGGCAGTTACACGGATTTAATGTACAACTGATGATATGTGATGTACAAGGAGAGTAAACTACTTTATCGATCCAAGAGGCGCTTTTGATCAACACCCTGCTAAAACACATAAACATAAGTCCCAAAGAAATAACTTCATGGTGAGCCCTCAAGAAACTAATAAACTCAGATACCTTCATATAGCATGGAGTGGACAAAAAAAAAACCATGTGTAAGATTGGGCTGCTTCTAGCCCGATGTAAGATTGAATTAATGAAAATGGATATAAACAAACCAAGCCTAAAGTGAGAAAGCAACTAACAACCATAAAATTAAAATGGATATAATCCAAAAAAGGTGTTTTAGAATAAAAATATCTTAGACACATAACAGTCGGTGTCCTGCCATAGCCTTGACCCTCTTTCCATAATGAAATCACTCTTCCTTGGTGGCTTTAAGCAAGCCATCATCGCCAGTGAGTGAACTTCTCGTCAATGGGCTAACCTCCAACTCTTTCTTACCACAGGCTAGGTATTTCAGACGCTTACTAGAAGTGGAGCCCGATGGTTATGAAAAAGGAGAATAAAAAATGCCAAGCTGTCCTTCAGTTAGTATAAAAGCTAAAGGGGGTCTAGCAAGGAGATAGTGGATTGGGTTGGGCTTATGTTCTTTGCTTCTGTGGTGTGGGCGGGTACAAATTGGTAGATGGTTCTATTTTGGGATACTTGGTTACAGAAGTGTTTTCACCGATAGGGTTTTTTTTTTGAAGTGATAGCTGGGAAAAAGGTCTGCATAAGTGGGTATATAGGCGGTAGGTTCAAACAGGAAAAAAGAACTGGGCTCTTCTTGGGGTAAAGTAATGGGCTTAGCATATGTGTCAAGTTTTGGGTGTGGGCCAACCAAGTTAGGTGTTGTGAGGATAGCCTTGTTATTTGTAGGGTTCAGTAAGACTTGTTAAGCGTTAAGCAGATACTATGGGTTCCACCAAATCCTTGAGTTCACTATTAAAATCCACCACATTTAATACAACATGCTAGGAGCTTGGTTTGGTAGCTCAAGGTGATTGGGGTTCCTTATTCCTAAAATCATCATTAGCTTTAGTAATCACCACCTCTGATAGGGCCTTAATATGGTTAGGCATTTAAGTAGAGTCCTTTGTTCGAGTACCTTTCTCAGGAAGCTCTATAACCTTTCTCTCATATCCGGTCTCTTTGGAAACATCCAATATCGGAGCCGGCCGCAAGAGAGGGGCATTCTAAGAACAGAGAGAGACCAACCCTCAATTCTATCATGTAAAGGGATAAAATGTTTTCTAAGAGTAAGGGGAAACTGTTTATATGCTCTAAGCTTCGGACCAAAAGAGGAGTGCACTATCAAAGATTTATCTTTGCTATTAAAATCCTCGCAGAATCTTTGAATATGATTTATGCATCCAAAGAAGAAACAGAAGTCCCATAATTTCTCATGCTTAATCTTTGCTCATTCTATAGAACTTTTCTTACTTTTGTACCTGAAACCGGGTAAAAGAGATTTTCTAATGTCTATCGACACTCTGAGGTGGAAATGAGTTTGCACCCTACGTTATTGTTCAAGTCTATTTAGATATAATTGTTAAATTATTTTAATAATCTATAATGTGGCCCATGTAATTATGTGACGGATTTAATTAAAGACGACCGATTCTAATTAAAGTTGACCCGAGATGATGGTTATTGGGTTTAAAGGTTAAGAATCGGTTTGGGTTTAAATATCCTTCCCTCTAATTATTAAATATATAGAGAAATAAAATGAAAGGATAACTGTTTTAAAAGATATGTACAGTTATTTTTATTTCTCAGATAACTTTCTCTGACTATCGCGAGAAAACCTAAGGAAACTCATTAGAGGGAAAGAAACAATTGAACGAAGAAAAAGAACGCAGTTTTTTCTACGGAACAGGATAAAGCGATGGATCAAGGTACGCTTCCGATTATTTTCTTTATCAAACACTGACTAGAACTAAAGATCCATTACACTTTTCTGAAATAAGAAAAGGCTTTCAATTGGTATCAGAGCCTGTTTTTTGTTCTAGTTTTGTTTGATTAATGAATTTATTAAAGTAAATTATTTCAAAAGCAAATTGGCGAATGGTTTCAAAATTAATTTAATTGTTTTAAAACAGAAAGTAAATCATTCGTCAAATTATAGGGTTACGAAAATCAATTTATTGCTTTGAATGATTTTCATCAATTTATTGCTTTGAATGATTTAAAAGATTATTTACAGTTTTCGAAAATCAATTTATTGCCTTGAATGATTTTCATCAATTTATTGCTTTGAATGATTTAAAAGATTATTTACAGTTATCGAAAATCATTTATTGCTTTGAATGAATTATTGAAAATCTATTCTCAATATATTCGTCAAATGATTTAAAAGATTATTTTACAGTTATTGAAAAATCATTTATTGCTTTGAATATGAATTATGGATTATGATGAACCCACGTGATGTATTCTATTATTCAATAATGTGATTGGATATTTAGTTTTTGATGGCTATTAAAGTATAATAAATGAAGTCATTATTAAAGTGTATAGTTTTTGTCTTATATGTGATGTGGTTTTTTATTGAAGACCACGTATTGGCTGTGATCAATTGGTATCAATATTGTATCAATTGGTTTCACAATTCAAAGGCAAAAGCAATGATACAATATTGTATTGTGTATATTGGCTGTGATTATAATTGCTTTTATATTGTATTGTATCACGTGTTTGGTTTTTTGCTTTTGCTTTTGCCTTTAATGATTATCCTTTTTTTTATTCAAAATATACACTGGGTTCAATTGGCATTAAAGTGGAGTAACAATTAATGGTGATAAATTGTTTGTTTTATATGGTGATACGTAAGGTGTTTTGCCTTTCTTGGTAAAATTGAAGTCATAGTTTTATCTCATATGGCTATTAAAGTTCAGTGCAAGTGAAGCAAAACAGTGAAGTAATGTTATCATTATATTGTTCATGTATAATAGTTAATTATAGTTATGGTTCAGTAATGTAACCATTATAGAAAATTGAATATGCAATTGATAAACATCAAATTTTAATTGTCTAATTGCATTATTAAAGATTGCACAATTTAAATGTTTATTGTATGGAAAGCTTGTTAGTCACCAAAGTGGCCTTGCTTAGAATTTGTTTAAACATTTAAGTGTGTACTTCAATTGTTCATATTTTTTTTTGATGCCGTTAAATGAAGTGAAAGGTAAAATTGAACAATTGAGATCATTAATTATAATGTTGTGAGGTTACCCAAAGGTAGACCATTACTTATCGTTAATGACATCAAAGAGACTTGAGATTATGCTTGGTAAATATGAGTGTATATCCAAAGATAACATGCATATTGTCTATAGTATAATTGAAAGTCCATTACAGTATTCTTATTATTGGCATCATTATATGTTTGAATATTTGTATTTAAGTATCACCCAAAGGTAAACTTAAATACATAATTAAAGTTGTTATGTCTAAATCTATTATGTTATCTCAAAGCATTAATGTGTGAGTATGTATTGCAGCTTATTCTAAGATGTTTGCTATGGGTACTGGGTTGATTAAGTTCAACGGTTTGAACTATGATGACTGGTCTGAACAAATCCATTACCAGTTGGGAGTTTTGGACCTAGATCTGGCGTTAGTTTCTGAAAAGCCAGCAGCCATTACAGAGACCAGTACTGAAGAGGACAAGTCTCACTATGAGGCTTGGGAGCGGTCTAACAGGCTGAGCTTGAACTTAATGAGGATGACGATGGCTGAAAATGTCAAGCCATCAATGCCTAAGACGGATGACGCCAGAGAGTATATGTTGAAAATTAAGGAGTACTCCCAGTCAGACATTGCTGACAAGTCCATAGTAGGCTCTTTGATGAGTGAGCTCACGACCAAGAAGTTTAATTGGTCACAATCCATTCATGATCATGTGACTGGCATGCAGAATTTTGCAGCAAAATTGAAATCGATGGGAATGGATGTGAGTGAAACTTTCCTTGTTCAGTTTATTATTAACTCACTTCCTGTTGAGTTTGGTCAGTTCCAGGTGAATTACAACACCCTTAAGGAAAAGTGGAACATTCAAGAAATCAAGGCCATGTTAATTCAAGAGGAAGGGAGATTAAAGAAGGTAAAGGAACACTCTGCCAATCTCACTTTTCATGATGGAGCTGGAAGCAGCAAAAACAGATCAGGGAAGAAAGGCAAGAAAAAGGACAAAGGCCCAATGAAAGTCAATGAGGGCCAAATCCATAAGGAATTGAAGTGCTATTTCTGTAAGAAGACTGGTCACTTTAAGAAGGATTGTCCTAAAAGAAAGATATGGTTCGAAAAGAAAGGTATTTTTTATGTTTCAGTATGTTTCGAATCAAATCTTATTGAGGTGCCTTATAATACCTGGTGGATAGATTCTGGTGCAACTACTCATGTGTCTCACATTTTACAGGGATTCCTTTCGATCCAAACCATAAAAGAAACTGAACAGTTTCTATATATGGGAAACAGAATGAAGGCACGAATAGAAGGAATTGGGACTTACAGATTGATCTTGGACACTGGTTGTCATTTAGATCTTGAAAGGTGTCTTTATGTTCCTGATTGTGCCAGGAATTTAGTTTCTGTTGGAATGTTGGATAATAATGGTTTTAGTATTAAGTTTGGTAATGGTACATTTTCTTTGTATAAACATAAGTACTTTTATGGTTCTGGTACTTTAATTGATAGTTTATATCGCTTTAATCTTGATACTAAATTTGTGGAATCTCTGTTTAATGTTGAGCATAATATAGGTAATAAACGTAGTGCACATGATGAATGTTCTGCTTTCTTATGGCATCAAAGATTAGGACACATTTCCAAAGAAAGGATTTTGAGGTTAGTGAAAGGTGGAATCTTACCTCAATTGGATTTTACTGATTGGGATGTGTGTATAGATTGCATTAAAGGTAAGCAAACTAAACACACATTAAAGAACCCAACCATAAGAAGCAGTGAACTTCTTGATCTTATACACACTGATATTTGTGGTCCTTTTGACATTCCCTCTTGGGGCGGTGAAAAGTATTTTATCACTTTTATTGATGATTTCTCACGGTATGGTTATGTATATTTACTGCATGAAAAGTCTCAATCAGTGGATATTCTAGAGATATTCATTAATGAGGTGGAAAGGCAGTTAAATAGAAAAGTTAAAATTGTGAGGTCTGATAGAGGTGGTGAATATTATGGTAAATTTAATGAAAATGGACAATGTCCAGGTCCATTTGCAAAATTCCTTGAAAAGCGAGGCATTTGTGCACAGTATACAATGCCTGGTACGCCTCAGCAGAATGGTGTAGCTGAGAGGCGAAATCGTACTCTGATTGAAATGGTTAGGAGTATGTTAAATAATTGTTATGTACCTTTATCATTATGGGTGCATGCATTAAAGAGTGCTGTATATTTGCTTAATAGGGTTCCTAGTAAAGCAGTTCCTAAGACCCCTTATGAACTGTGGACAGGAAGGAAACCTAGTCTGAGGCATCTTCATATTTGGGGTTGCCCAACTGAAATTAGGATATATAATCCACATGAAAAGAAGCTTGATGCTAGAACAGTTAGTGGATTTTTTATTGGATATCCTGAAAAGTCAAAAGGGTACAGATTTTATTGTCCTAACCATAGTACAAGAATCATTGAGTCTGGAAATGCTCGTTTTATTGAGAATGGTCAATCTAGTGGGAGTAGTGAACAATGTAAAGTTGATTTGCAAGAGATTCAGGTTGAGGATCCAATTCAGACGGATTCTCCTAATATCTCTTCTTCTATTGTTGTTCCTTTTGTTGTATCACGGGCTAATAAAGCAATTGAACAACAAAATAACATTCCAATCCCACAAAATGATCATATAAATGATGAGCCTGAAAATAATGAACAAGTCACAAATGAGCAAGTGGTTTCACAAGAAATAGCATTACGGAGGTCAGAAAGACAGAAAAGGCCAGCTATTTCAAGTGATTATGTGGTATACTCTCTTGAACATGAATGTGATTTGAGCATTGATAAGGATCCAGTCTCTTTTAAGGAAGCCATGGAATGTAATAATTCTGAAAAGTGGTTTAATGCCATGGAAGAAGAGTTAAAGTCAATGAGTGATAACAAAGTTTGGGACTTAGTAGTGTTGCCTAAAGGTTCTAAACGAGTCGGTTGTAAATGGGTCTTTAAGACTAAACGAGACTCAAAAGGCAACATTGAAAGGTTTAAGGCCAGACTTGTTGCTAAAGGTTATACTCAGAAAGATGGTATTGACTATAAAAAGACCTTTTCTCCAGTTTCTAAAAAAGACTCTTTAAGAATTATTTTGGCTTTGGTAACTCATTATGATTTAGAGCTTCACCAAATGGATGTAAAAACCGCTTTTCTTAATGGTGAATTAGAGGAGGAAGTATATATGGACCAACCGGAAGGTTTTGTGACCACGGGAAAGGAAAATTTAGTGTGTAAATTAAAGAAGTCAATATATGGACTAAAACAAGCTTCTCGTCAATGGTACCTTAAGTTTAACAGTACAATTACTTCATATGGTTTTATAGAAAACACTGTTGATCGGTGTATCTATATGAAGATTAGTGGGAGCAAGTTCATTGTTTTAGTCTTATATGTTGATGATATTCTTCTTGCTGCAAATGATATTGGCATGTTACATGATGTAAAGGAATTTCTCTCTAAGAACTTTGAAATGAAAGATATGGGTGAGGCATCTTATGTGATAGGAATAGAAATATTCCGTAACAGATCACAAGGATTGTTAGGATTGTCTCAAAGAGCTTACATTAACAAAGTATTAGAGAGATTTAGGATGGAAAAGTGCTCTGCAGGGATAGTTCCAATTCAGAAAGGAGACAAATTTAGCGAAATGCAATGTCCTAAAAATGATTTGGAACGAAAAGAAATGGAGTCTATTCCTTATGCCTCAGTAGTTGGGAGCTTAATGTATGTTCAGACATGTACTCGACCGGATATCAGTTTTGCGGTCGGAATGTTGGGTCGATATCAAAGTAATCCCGGAATGGATCATTGGAGAGCTGCAAAGAAAGTACTTAGATATCTACAAGGCACTAAGGATCATATACTCACATATCGAAAATCCAACCATCTAGAAGTGGTAGGATACTCGGATTCAGACTATGCCGGTTGTGTAGATTCGAGAAAATCTACATTTGGCTATATGTTTCTCTTGGCTGGAGGAGCAATTTCATGGAAAAGTGGAAAGCAGTCTGTCATTGCTACTTCCACTATGGAAGCTGAATTTGTGGCATGTTTTGAGGCCACTGTTCAAGCATTGTGGTTGCGGAACTTTGTCTCAGGTCTAAGTATTGTCGACAGTATAGCTAGACCGTTGAGAATTTATTGTGATAATTCTGCAGCTGTCTTCTTCTCTAAGAATGATAGGTATTCTAAAGGTGCTAAACATATGGATTTAAAATACCTATCTGTGAAAGAAGAAGTGCAAAATCTCAAAGTGTCGATTGAGCATATTGGTACTGACTTGATGATAGCGGATCCGTTAACTAAAGGCTTACCGCCCAAAACCTTTATTGGCCATGTAAAGAGGATGGACATTATAGATAAGTCCTTGTTAGCATGATGTTCATATGTACATATGGTTATTTTGCTCATTATGTTGTGACACTTAAGAATTCAATTAAAGATGGATTTTGCTTTATTTAATTGTTGTCCACATTATAGTTGTATACATTTATTGGTTGAGTGAGATAAAAATAATGTTGAAAACAACGATGTATTGTTTGTTGTATTTTCTCAATTAAAGTATTTTTGTGAATTGAGGTGGTTTGTGATATATGGAAGGGATCATGTTGACTTAATGACTTGTGACCGCCATAATCCAATCATTTTAATTCCAAATAAAAGTTAATGGATATTAAAGTATGCGCATGGGCCAAGTGGGAGATTGTTAAATTATTTTAATAATCTATAATGTGGCCCATGTAATTATGTGACGGATTTAATTAAAGACGACCGATTCTAATTAAAGTTGACCCGAGATGATGGTTATTGGGTTTAAAGGTTAAGAATCGGTTTGGGTTTAAATACCCTTCCCTCTAATTATTAAATATATAGAGAAATAAAATGAAAGGATAACTGTTTTAAAAGATATGTACAGTTATTTTTATTTCTCAGATAACTTTCTCTGACTATCATGAGAAAACCTAAGGAAACTCGTTAGAGGGAAAGAAACAATTGAACGAAGAAAAAGAACGCAGTTTTTTCTACGGAACAGGATAAAGCGATGGATCAAGGTACGCTTCCGATTATTTTCTTTATCAAACACTGACTAGAACTAAAGATCCATTACACTTTTCTGAAATAAGAAAAGGCTTTCAATAATAATTCTTCAATTTTGAGAACGTTATCTTCCATCATGAAATAGGTGGAAAGTTATGGATTTAAATCCAAAAGGGTGAGACTTGAAAGTTCAGTTTCTCGATAGCCTCCTCTCGATAGCCTCCTCCAAATTTCATTCCTGCAATATGAGAAGAGACTCGAGACATTCTATGGAACCGCTTTAACAACCCAATCAACATCGTTTGGGTCATTAAACTGGTTGACAAACAGATTTTTTCCCTTCTTAGCTATATCAAATCACTTAGGTAATCTGCAGGCTTTCTCCAAAGAAGCCTTAACGGTGTCAGCATTAAAAGGTTTGTTAGTAATAAATTTACAAGTTAAGATAGGTTTTTAGTCTTCAGCGGGGTGCTGAGCTCAAGCTTAAGGTCACGAGAGATGTCAGCGCAAGAAGCTAGGCAATCATTTTAATGATCAATGTTTCTATGTCCTCCACTGTGGGTTCCATAATACAAACGGTGAGTTAAGAAAATACATTTGGGTTTATTGAGGTATAAGGTAATTAAGATGTTGGTGAGTGTAGTAATAGAGAAGTAAAAGCGGTAAAAGGAGAAGAGAACTATTATATAGAGAGAGCCATAGTTTTCAAAATTGAAGTCAAAAGATAAAAAATCTAAAATGGGCCTGTTTTGAATGTATTTTTTTATTAATTATATATGCGAGAAGAAAAAATACTTAGGAGGTTTAAACTTTAAATTTAGACGAGGATAATATATATTATGGGTAACTAAACTACAACTTAGTGATTATTTTTAAAGATATTAATAAAAGGTTAGGATAATAAGACTTGAAACTTTATCTTTGTATTAAATGAAATAAAGAAATATAATAAGTCACATGCTCAACCACTAAATCAATAAATTAAAGTAAAAACAACATGCATCTTAGAAGATTTTTGACCAATGATGATAAGGTAAATATTGTGTTATCTTTTAAAATCACAAATCTTGTCTCCTTTCTATTGTTTAGTTTTCATGATGAGCATAGAACAAATCTCAATGATGTACCAAATCTAATAAACTTTTGTTTTTTTTTTCAGAAATTAGTGCACAGTACTACAATACCAATGTTATCCTCAATTGTTCACTCATTAGTAAATTAAAAAGGCTAAATTATATACATGTCGTTTTATTTGACTTGAATTTTCTAATATTTTGAATTATTTTTTAGAATTTAATTTATTTTTTTTCTTTTCTTAAAAATGAGCAAAGATGTTAAACTAAATGTATGAGAGAGATAGGTTGACTGATATTTAATTTAATTTTTTGTTTTTTTCTTGATTATTATCATTTGATGTTTTATGTTATTTTATGTTAAGTTTTTTTTTTTAAAAAAAAAAAGGTTTGTCCTTTATTCTGTCCTTATCTTTGGACTATTCGCTAAACAGCAGAGGAATATTTACCTAAACAGTACAAACAGCAGAAGAATATTTACCCAAATGGTACAATTTGTGTTTAGCTATCAAGAAGATGAATCATTTTTTTTATTCATTTACATTATAAGTTGTTATCTATGTAAAAAAAAAAGTTAAATACATTGAGGAGATATCTTCCTACATTATTTATAAGATTATGATTTGAGAATTCAATAAAATCAAATACTTATAATAGGTAAATAATTATAGATAAAAAAATAATATATATATTTTATATAAATTATTATTTTAAAGTCGAGTAAGGTAGAATCATAAAGAATATACAATTCTTTCTGTCGAGTGACCTAAAAAATAAAATTCAAGATTCCTGATTTAATTAGAACAGTCTATTATTAATTGATCTATATTTTTAGTAGTAAAAAAAACTTATATATTTAATCATTGAAAAAAAAACTTATATAGTTAATGAATAATTTAGTTCATGATTTATTTCAATTAGATAAACTAAAATTTCTGACTATTTGTTATTTATTTATTTATTTATTTGCTAGATACCAATTAAGCATTTTCTCTCTTAGATAATTCAATTATAACTTTTTTTAGGATAAAATCGATCTGATTCGATGAATTTTTAAACTAAAAAAATCAATCAGTCAAATTCACTAATTGATTGATTGATTACTCAATTTGATGTCAATTTTATAGATCTTTGATTTTTTTTTGCTGGACATAAAAATATGAATTGTCAGTAACTCTTTGAAATTAAAAATAAATTGAAAAACTTGACTTCTCCTTACATCTATTTATACACATATCCCAAAATCAAGAACTGGACAAAATCTTCCACTAAAGCTCTGTTTTTTCTCACACTTGATCAAGAAAATGGAATCTTTAAAGAAACCTCATGCCGTTTGTATCCCATTTCCTGCTCAAGGCCACATAAACCCTATGCTAAACCTTGCAAAATTACTTCATTTTAAAGGTTTTCACATAACATTTGTCCACACAGAATTTAATTACCAACGCATACTCTGTTCTAGAGGTCTTTATTCTCTAAAGGGCTTGCCTGATTTTCAATTTGAAACTATCTCTGATGGATTACCGGAGACAAGCCAGAGAGGAATTGAAGATCTAAAAGAAATGTGTTTAACGTTGCCGGAGCATGGCCGCCGTAGTTTTCGTGATCTCATAGTTAAATTGCTTAATGGGTCGGCATCAGATTCATCGTTGCCAAATGTTTCTTGCATAGTTTCAGATGGTGTGATGAGCTTTACTTTAGAGGTTGCTGATGAATTTGGTATTCAAGAGATTATGTTTTTTACTCCAAGTGCTTGTGCTATGTTGGGTTTTCTTCATTTTGATGAGCTCAAAAGAAGAGGCTATGTTCCACTCAAAGGTATTAAATCTCTCTGCTCTCTCAATCTTCTTCTTCTTTCTTTATGCTTAATCTATTTTTTTTGGGGTTAAAATTAAATTTTAACAAGTGTTTCAATTCGCAATAATTTTATAATTTTAGGTACAATTCAATATAATTTTTAAAATTTTATGAAATTTTTTCCGAATACTATATTTTCATCTTGTTTAGAATATTAAAATTTTATTTAATTTTAGAAAATTAAATCAAATTTTGTTAAAATAATATTTTTTTCACATAATTTCTCTCTATATTTCCATCCAACATTTATTACATGAAGAGAATTTTATAAAATAAGTCTCTTTCATTGGCAAAAAAAAAAATTCTGTTTTTATTATATTAAAGATTTTAGAAAATTAAGAATATGAATAACTCAATTTGAGATATATCTTAAATATAAAAATATAAAATTCAATTAAATATTATACTTTATATATATCTCATAATAATATATATTATGCGATTGTATATTAAATGTATATTTTTGATATAATAACGGCTGAAGATGAGTATTTTTTAAATTATAATAAATAATATGAAGATTTTTGAGAAAAAATATGAAAAATAGATACTGATATTTTTGAAAATATTTTTATTTTATAAACTCCTTAATTAATAGAAAAAGAATTAAAAAATTTTGATATAAAGTGAGCTATGTCTAAATATTAAATACATCTACTTTTAACCTATTAACAATTTGAACTTAAATTTTGAATACCAAACTAGTTAAAACTATTGCTGGTCTAATGTCTAATATTTTACCTGATTAATTACTTTAGTTTGTTAATACTGTTTAATTTTTTTAACCTCAAAAATTACTTACGCTAACATATGTTTATAATTATATATTTTTTTAAAAAATTACACGTGATTGATATAATTTGGAGCCAATTAATTTAGTGTTAATTCGAAACTATTGTGAAAGCAAAATTATAATTAACTTATTTTTAGAATGAAACTAAAAATAATTATTTGGATGTTTTAATATTCATTATTGTGATGCAAAATATACAGATGGGAGTTGCTTGAGTAATGGATATCTTGAAACTAAAATTGATTGGATACCAGCGATGAAAGGAATTAGATTAAAAGACCTACCAACCTTCATTCGCACAACAGATGCTAATGATATATTCTTGAACTTCAACTCACTATCAATTCAAAATTCAATGAAAGCCAAAGGGGTTATTCTCAACACATTTGATGAACTTGATCAAGAAATTTTAGATGTTATCAACACTAAATTTCCTGTTCTTTATACAATTGGCCCATTATCAATGCTCCACAAACACATTTCTCTACCAAATTTGGAGTCAATTGGATCAAATTTATGGAAAGAAGACATTGAATGCTTAAATTGGTTAAATAAAAAAGAACCCAAATCAGTTTTATATGTGAATTTTGGAAGTATAATTACTATTACTGAACAACAATTAAGAGAATTTGCTTGGGGACTTGCCAATAGTAAATACCCATTTTTGTGGGTAATTAGAGCTAATCTTTTTTATGGTGGAAATGAAATAATATCAAATAATTTCATGGATGAAATAAAGGGTAGAGGCTTAATTGTAGGATGGTGTCCTCAAGAGAAAATTCTAAGTCATATTTCAATTGGTGGGTTTTTAACACATTGTGGATGGAATTCAACAATTGAAAGTATTAGTGAAGGGGTGCCCTTAATTTGTTGGCCATTTTTTGGTGATCAACAAACAAATTGTTTATATTCTTGTGGAAAGTGGGGGATTGGCATGGAGATTGATAGTGATGTTAAGAGGGAATATGTTGAAGGAATTGTTAGAGAATTGATGGAGGGAAAGAAAGGGAAAGAAATGAAGGAAAAAGCAATGGAATGGAAAGAAAAAGCTCAAGTTGCTACTAAACTTGGTGGATCTTCTTATATTAATTTTGAAAGATTGGTGAAGGATTTAATTACATGATTATCTAATTGATTTTAAGCAAAGGGATTTTGAGGATATGGAGAAATTGTGTGCCTTTAATTTGCAAGAAAATGAAGTGTTATTATTGTCATATGTAAATATGTTAGAATATATTAAATAATGTTCTTCATATCATATATGAAAATAATAGGTAAGTAATTATATAAAATATGTGATACGATACATTTTGTTGACATTTAAAATCAATATATAAATGAGAAAATTAAATTATATGACACTTTTTTAAGTTTTTTTTTTTCAAAAATATCTCATTATTTTTGGTATATTTTTAATATATAAAATATATATCTTTAAAATTAGAATATATCTTCAGTATACTAGATATATATTAGATGTATAGCTTAGAAGGCATATTCTTAAAATTAAAAGCTGAAAAGTAGGTATTTTTAAAAGAAAATGGATATTTTTAAAAATAAGTTTAGTTTTTGAAGAAACCCCTGTTTAAATTAGATAAAATAGTTCAAAACAAACTATTTTCCTAAGTTTAGAACTTTCTTATTTATAATATATAGTATGAGATAAAAATTATTAATTTTAATAAAAAAAAATAAACAGACTACAATCATATGCATTTGCTAAATTTAAAATGTCCAATTTCAATAGATGGGTCGCCATATTTTCACTATTGCTCCCTCCAATTACACTATTGGCCCCTCTGCATTTACTTCTTGATGAAGTTGCCTCCATTGGCTCCAATACAGTGAAAGAAGATCCTAAATGGCTCCATTGGCATGATTCCAAAGAACCCCAATTCAATAGTTTATGTAAATTTTGGTAGCTTTACTGTCAGGTACCGCAACAACTTGTTGAATTTGTCTGATCATGGCTTTCTAAAGCCAGATCTTGTAAGCTTATGAATAAGCCTAATTAGGTTAGGTGCATTATTTTTTATTTTTTTGAACAGAACATAAAGATAGATTCATTACTAAATGAATAAAACTTACAAAAAAGTCATTTTAAGGCTACACAATTGCAAGCAAAACACAAGGAAGCATATAATCTGAAAACTAAAACAAGAATTTGGAACTAAGGTCCAGAACTGTAAGACCAAATCTTGAATCATTGAAGAGCCCAATGACTTCTAGAAACAAAACTTCAAATAAGGCTTTATTTGACGAAGTGTGCCTAATAGCAGTAACTGAGATTTGAAACTCAAAAAACAAAAAGACAGTCGATGTCCGATAGACCTTCAAGTTGCCTTCTGAAATCCATTATCTCTTCGTCAAGAAAAAAAAAACAGGAGTACCAGCACCATTAGTGAACCACTATTCTTCACAGAGAAAGATATGCTTAAGGTTGTAAATGAGTCAATCTATTCGAGCTTGACTTAGATTTCGACTAAGTAAAAGTTTGTTCAGGCTCGAGATCGAGCTACTCATCTGTTAAATGAGTCAAATTCAAGTTAAAAAATACTCGACTCTTTAACTCGCAAGTTGACTTATTTAAAAAGTTCATAAGTTAGGCTTACAATCTAGCTCGTTTATTATGTTGAATTAGAAATATACATAATTTAATTTATATATATTAAATTATGCACATGAATATATTAATTTTTTAACTAATTTAATTTATATAATTTATTAGTATATGTGATAAATAAATTAAATAATATAAAATAACTTAGTAATTTATAATAGAATATAAAATTATAATAATACAATACTTTATTTTTGTTAATATATAATCATATTGTCCATCTTTCATAGAAATATTAATTTTAGTATTTTTGCTATGAAAATATAGAAAACATGAATGAAAAATAGAAACTGAGATAAGTTCGTTGAGCTTGTTAACTTATTTAAATTAAGTTGTATATATATGAGCTGAATTGATATAATTCGACTATTTTATAACGAGTAAAACTTAGACTTTTCAAAGCTCGGCTTAGCTCGACTCGATTACAGCTCATGTACTTCTTACCATAAAATTGTGTCAGCCAAAAAGATCCACCACAAGATGATAAAGCCTCTAAAAATGACCTAACCATATGAAGGTGGAAGACAAAAAACCTTAATATGGCTAAAACTACAAGATAAATAAAAAATCATAGATTTATAAGAAAAACTATTAGAAATATTAGAAAGATAAAGAGATCTAAGGATGCCTTTGACCTTCTAAGAGAAAGAGAGGTAGGGTTTAGAAAAAGAAGAGCTTTTTTAGGTATATTAATTTACAACTATAAAAATTTCCCTAAATTAGTTTCTTTTTAAAAATATTGATTGATGAGTAGTTTGTCCGTCACTGTGAATTTGTGAGCGGAGAGATAATATATTTTGTTTGGTTCTGTATTATGCTTTGATTCAAGACTCTATTTTGCTTTTTCATTTTATTAATTAAAATTTATACAAATAACTTTAAAAAATTATAAAAATATCATTATGCTAACTTTATCCTATTATGTTTATGATTAATTTTATCCTATTTAAATTAGAATTTAATTTGATGATAGTTGTAATCTTTTATTCCTATCTATATTCTATTTATACCACTATATATACCTCCATTGTAGGTGGTGCAAAAGTGATAATCATATTAAAGAGATTTCTCTGGTTTTTCATTCTTTATCTATCTTCTCTCTTCTTTTATTTGCAACACATTATCAGCACGAAACTCTACTAATTTGTTTATTTTAAGTATATCTTCTTTCAAAATTCATATGTATTAATGTGAAAGATCAAAAACTATAAAACTCAATGTTCTTTGGCAAAATAGATTCAGGTACGATTTCGTATTTAATTTATGTTTTTTAATATTTTAGCATAATTGATCTTGACTATATTGATATTTAGGGTTTTATCTATAAGTGATATCAGAGCCCTCATGTTGAATTATTAAGAAAATATATAAATTTTTTTTATTTCACACATATATATATTTGTTTGAAAATTTAGAATTGATAAAAGGCGCTACAAAATAAATTAAGAGTCTGATTTCACAAAATTAAAATTCATGATATTGTGATTATTTTTTTTTCACAATTTCCAATTCAATTACTTTATTCTTGTTTATTGTTATTGAATGGATGTATTTCCTACGAGTATTGTCATTGAATATAAATTTGTTTATGACCATAGTCTTCAAGTAATGCTGCAATCAACGTAATTAAAATCATGAATTAATTTCTTTCTTTCTTTCCTTTTTTTTCTACTGCCACAAGAAAGATCAATTTTCAATGATGGTTATTGAATTGTGCTAGTGGCTATAATGGTTAACCATGTCATTTTATTATTAACCATCAATGGCATATTAACATGCAATCATATATGTGAGTTATATATCTCTATGCAAATAGGAAGTTTATTGAATTCTTAAAATAACTAATGTATTGTGACAGATATTTAATATTGAAATAACATGTGGCATGTGATTAATTATCAACATGTTATTTTGATTTTACAATATATATATATATATATATATAATATGTGCAATATATGATTCAAGAAATATATGTCATGAGTATATTAAATATATTTATATACTATTAAGGAATAAATAAATTTTAAAATTTTATTTGTGAAGTTTAAATTTAATATTTATTTTTATGTTTATAGTTATATATCTAATAATTTAACATAATACATGAAAATAAAAAAAAATATAAAATTATGAGTAAATATTTATGTATTGAAGTGAAGTTGGTAAATAAATTGATATTTACTATGATTTTATATGATTATTTGTAATTTTAGAGTTATGATATTTAAATTCTAATTATAATTTTTTAGTCTTTATTTATTTGATAGCTCTGTAATCTATTTAATCTATGATTCTTATTTAAATATGGTATATTTATAAGGTTAAATTTCATAAAATTTGAATTTATTATCATTGATATTTTATGAAGAAATTATCTGTTATGAGTACTTGACAATAAAATTCACATCGATATTGTGAATTTTAGAGATATTAGAAAAAGAAAATCAAGTATCTCCGCGAGATCGCTTATAAGTAATGATTTTTCTTTCAATTATTCAAATGAGAAATTAAAAATTAATTATCTTATTATCAATGATTTATTACAGTATTTTTGATAAATATTAAACCGTTCATACCTCAAATGTGCTCCTGCAGTAGCAATATTAAGAGCATAGGTTTACAAAAATATTTTAAACTAATTTTTTGTTTACCTAGCTAAATAAAATTTTTATCTTTTGATGAAAAATCATCACACTCATCCAATTGACATAATATCATTCACTGAAGTAAATATGATATTTTTTTAAAGACTATAAACGAGATATTGATAAAAGATTTATGGTGATTTTTCCCCCTACCAATTTTGAAATCAAAAGTGATAAATATATATATGTATAAATTAGGACAACTTTTATAATTTTTTATGATAAAAAATATATTTGTTATAGTTAACATTAACAGAAATTAACGTTAATATGATATTTAGTTCTGTAAATATAGTTGAAGACTCTAGAAGAGTCTACTTTATATTTTAAATTTGAGCATTCTGAATTTGAATTAAATGATATTTTAATTATGCATTATATTTAAGTAAATCCCAAAAAAATCGACTAATTTTAAAGAATACGTCTTAATAAATATTCTATTAAAATAAAATGAGAGAGATATTTAATTTTTATGTGATAACTCTATAAATTTGAACCAGAAGTTCATATTTAAGAAATTATAAATTTCTTAACTGTATTATACTTTATAAAAATAGAGATGGTTGAGTTACACTATATGCACCAGAAGTGCATAGATCCTAAAAGTTTATATTTTGGCATGATCATTTTAGTCATCAATGTTTAAATATAATGCGACGTATTATTGAGAATATAAATTGACATTCACTGGAAAATCAGAAAAAAT
This sequence comes from Garcia nutans, assembly GCA_947685225.1. NCBI lineage: Eukaryota > Viridiplantae > Streptophyta > Magnoliopsida > Malpighiales > Euphorbiaceae > Garcia > Garcia nutans. The sequence continues at coordinate 609,099 of CANTUV010000075.1, forward strand.
CTTTTATTTGATAATTACTTTTGTGCTTCTTGTGTTCAAGGTAAATTAATTGCGAGATCTTTATTATCTAAATTATATTTAGAGTCCCTTAAATTTATACAAAGAATACATGGGAATATTATGAGTTTATTTGAAAAGTATTTTATGATTATATTATCATTGAATATTTTATTGTATATGTTCATACTTAGTATGGTTTAAATGAATCATTATTTATTAAGATTTTGCGATAAATTATTCTTATGCTTATAAATCAAAATTTATATATCAGTTTAGATATATGTTTGGATACATATTATTGTTTATGTTGCATCTTTAATTTGTATATGACTATCTACACATCATAAATTTTTCACTTTATAACTTGTGCTCATCTAATATAATATATCTTATTTAAAATTTATAATATTAAAATTTCTTGTTGAAACATATATATTTTTATTGTATCTCCTCAAAGAAATAAAATGAATTACCACCATTATCTTAATATCTATATAGGATTTGATTGTTTATATTAGATATTATGAACTTTTAACGATAAATTTTTTTAAAACAAAATTGTTGGTGAGTTGATTTTTCCACCATTAGGGAAAGATAAAAGTAAAAGGCAAAAAACACAAGAGATAAGTTGAAATACACCAACTTTATCTAATCTTGATACAAGCATAAATCAATGTGAACTAGAAGTTCAAAAATAAATTCGTTTGCAGAATGTTGTCAATCAATTATCAGATATCTTTATAGATACCCATAAGGTGTCTAAATCACATATTTCAGCCACTAATATTCAGGCTTGATTAATTATATCTGTAGGATATCCTATTATTATGGCAGCCACTGAATCTAATGTAAAATGTGGCATACCACTCAGTTTAAATTATTGTTCTTTGAAAGAAGAAAAATGAATAATTTCAAAATGACACTTCTGAAGAGGTCAAAAGCAATATAAGTCAACAACCTATATTTCTAGAGAAGTAATCCCAGAAGTGGTTTCGGTACCGAAAAATTATGAGATTTCATTAAAATCTAAAAATATGTAAAAAAGAGATGAAATTATTGTTGATAATATGTTTGAAATTATCAAAATATAGTTGAGCCTAAAAATATTTAAAATTATCGACGTCAAAGTAATTGGACAAAATGGGAAGTAATCAAAGTTGGGCTATATTCATTTATTAAACATATAATATTTGGACCAGTAATCTAGACACTAGAAAATATCATACCCATGAGGTATTGTATGTAAAAGAACTAAATCAAATGAGATTATAAAAAGAACACATTTTCTCTATTCTACATTTACTCTCAAAATTAGTTTGGCAGCCTTGGAAGGGCTCGATATACATTATGACAACTTACTCATATTGCTCGTAAGAGAAATGAGTTAAATAAAATTGTGAGACATAAGACACGACTTGTGGTATAAGGATTTTCACAAAAATCTGATAAAAATTATTATGAGACATTCTCTTTTCATGGATGCTGTTTGACATTCTCGACATATATTTGATAAATATCATGACAGTTTACTTATATAGTTCATTAGACATGACATATATGTGAAAATCTCTAAAGGATTTAAGATGTATAAAACATTAAAATATTTGAAGCATATAATACCTTGACAAATACACTATATTGTGCTCCAAAAATCTTGGTATGAGCTAACTCAATATAGGTGGATATGGTGTAATTGCCTATTTGAACACTTAGAAAAAATGAATATGAAAATAATTTTATTTGCCTATGTATTTTTATCCCGAAGATAAATTCATAATTTACTATAGTTGTAATTTATGTTGATATAGTAAAAATCCCATAAGAGATTTTAATTACTGCAAACTATTTAAATATTGAATTTGAAATGAAGAATCTTGGAAGAATAAAATTTTGTATTGATTTCGAGTTGAGTATTTGTCAAATAAAATTATTGTCCATCAAGAATAATATATCAAAATATCTTCAAATAAATTTGTATTGATAAATATTATCTATTAAGTACTCTAATGGTTTTCTTAATGTAAAAAGATATCATTTTCTCCCATAAAAAGATAATAAAGAGATTTTTGGTCCTGAAGTATCATATCTCAGTGTAATAGAGACAATTTTATATTTTACTACTAATACAAAGTCATATATTATTTTTACAGTTAACTTATTTTCAAGGTTTAATTCTGCACCAATTAGCATGCATTGGAATGGAGTGAAATATGTTTTATACTATCTACATGGCACATCTAATATGAGTTTGATTTTTTCAAAAGAAAAAAGTCTGAATTGGCAGATATGCTGATGTTGGGTGTTTTTTTCGATCCTCATAAATTTTAATCCCAAACAAGTTATGTCTTCATATATAATAATAATATTATCTTATGACGATATGTGAAGCAAACAATCATTGCTACTTCATCAAATTCTTCAGAAATATTAGCCATTCATGAAGATAGTAGTGAATGTGTATGGTTGAGAACCATAATGAAACATATTAGAGGAACTTATGGATCACCTATCAGAAATCAACAATCCAAAAATATTATATGAAGATAATGCAACATGCATTGCACAATAAAAAAAAGCTACATAAAAGATGACAAGACTAAATATATATATCTAAAGTTTTTTTACACTAATGGACTTATAAATAAAGAAAAAGTCGATATTTGCAAAGTTCATTCAAGTGACAGTCTATCGGATTTGTTCACAAAGATACTACCAATATCAGTCTTCAAAAGATATGTATATAATATTGGGATATATTCACTTAAAATATCTTAGTTGGATATATTTTTAAGGGGAAGTTACTTATGAATATTATATTCTTTTTCCTTCGATAAGTTTTTATCCTACTGAATTTTTCTTAGCAAGATTTTAACGAGACATATTCATAAGGATAGTCATCCAAAAGAAAGTGTTATAAAATATATGAATGACTACTTAATTAGATTAATTTTATCCTATTAAGATTATGATTAATTTTATCCTATTTAAATTAGAATTTAATTTGATGATAGTTCTAATATTTTATTTCTATCTATATTCTACTTACACCATTATATATGCCCCCATTGTAGGTGGTGCAAAAATAATAATCATAATAAAGAGATTTCTCTGATTTCTCATCCTCTATCTATCTATCTTTTTTTTTTTATTTACAACACATTCAAAAGAAAAAAAAAATCTTCTTAAAGATATACATTTATACCATCTCAAAATTAAACCTTCTGAAACATTATTTCTCTGCATATTGAACGCAAAATTTCAGATATAAATCTTAATGATAATTGACCTTCTTGTTTCCAAGCATAAACTCCAAAAAATTATGGAAATTATGGTAAGAAGAACCACCAGGGCTGGTAGCTTCTTCTGCCTTTCTCTTCCACTCCATTGCTGTCTTCTTCATGTCTCTACCGTTCTTTCCTTCAAACAACTCTCTCACAACTTTCTCAACCTCATCTCTTTCCACATTCTTATCAAGTTCAATTCCAATTCCCCATTCACTACAAGCGTACTTACAAACAGTAGTTTGGTCAGCAAAATTTGGCCAACAAATCACTGGCACCCCACCACAAAAGCTTTCAAGAGTTGAATTCCACCCCATATGACTTAAAAACCCTGCAATTGATGGGTGTTTCAAGATTTTCTCTTGTGAAGGGCACCAACCCATTAAAAGTCCTCTGTTTTTTATATCAGCCACAAATTCTGCTGGCAAAATCCCCAGATCACACCTTAGTACCCATAAAAATTGCTTTTTACTATTGGCTAATCCCCATGAAAATTCTACCAATTGCTGAGAATTCATTACAGTAGTAGTACCAAAATTCACAAATAAAACAGAATTGGGTTCTTTAGAATCAAGCCATTTTATGCACTCTGTTTCTTGTTCTTCTTCTTTCTTCCAAAGACTTTGATCCATTTTCTTGAGTTCAATGTTGTCTGTAATAATATTATCAACGAATAATTGAAGAGGACCAATTGAATATAAATGAGGGTACATTTTACAAAGAGAATTTAAGACATGTGGCTCCAAAGCATCAAATGTGTTCATGATTATTACTGAAGCTCTTGATGCTCTGTCTACTTCTCTTAGAATCCAATTAAAATACAAGTCATTTGGGTCAGTAGTTCTAAAGAAAGTTGGAAGATCTTTCAGACGAATATTTTTCATTCCTGGAATCCAATCTATTGTAGTTTCAAGGTACCCATTTGTGTGGTAGCTTTCATCTGTAAGTCAAAATATACAAGTTAGCTAATTGCAATTATTACAATAATATCATACAGCAGGGTTCTGCTTTTCTCATAAAAGTTAACATCAACAATCAATTATGTGTATTATCCAGTCAATTTATGACGATCAAAATTAAGTTTTCCACCCCCACTAGTATAACTTTATAAGAGTGCATACAGGGGTGGTCCTGCGCGGAATTACCCGCTGGAAACAGGAGTTTGAGTTTATATTTCAAGTTCTAAGGCTGAGCTTGGCCTAAAAGATATATGTCGTTGTTTTTAATTTTTTTAAAACATATTTTATATTTTTATATATTTTTAATATATTAAATATATATTAGATGTATATTTTTTGAAAATAGAATATATATATTTTATAAATTATCTTTTTAAGCCGGATAAGTCCACAATATTAATAAAATTTTTCTATCGAATTTTAAAATAACTATATATTCAAGTAGACAATAGATGCACAATAAACTTATACGCTTGAAAATGAAGTAATTTTAAATTTAAAAAGTAAAAAAAATATTCTAAAAAAAACACATTTTTTTAAAAATATTTCAGTTTTTAGAATGTTTTTAAAGAAATTAAAAAAAATATTTGATCTTTCGATTTTCAAGTTGACCCTCAATTTAGGATTGAAAAGCGCATGCGCACACACTTTCTTTTTATATATAGACACATGCAAAAAATTATATAATATAATTGTTATTATTCTAGTTGGGATAACAAAGTATTTAATTAGATAATTATTTGTATTAATAAAGAGAAATTATAGGATTCATTAAAGAAAATTTATGAAATATTTTTGTAAAAACATTAACATATATAATTATTTAATTAGTTTATTGTCTTAATTAAAATATTTAATTAAAATAACGATTGTAATATATAATTTCTCGACACACACATATATATATATATACCTTTGAGGGGTGCTAAGCCTCTTTGAACAAGATGAGGATAATGGGTATAGCCCAAAACACCACAGCCACTAGATGTCCAAAAGAGTGCAAGAGGAATTCCAAGTTGATCGGCTGCATCAATAGTGAAGGTCATGCCACCATCAGAGACTATACATGAAACTGGTGGGATTTCAGTATCATCATCATGATCATTATTCAATTTGTGAATAACGTCAAGAAATGGAGTTAAACAATTATTTGCGAGGGCATTACAGACTGTACCAACATCAAAATGAGCCTGCTCGTTAAAGGGGTCGAGGCCATTGTTTATAGCCTCGAAATGAAAGTGTGGGTGGCTGTTGAGGCTGTTAGGGTTGGATTTGAGAATTCGATTATGAATATACTCGGTGTTTATAAAAGTTATGTGAAAGCCATTGAAATAGAGAAGTTTAGCTACTTGGAGCATTGGGTTAATGTGACCTTGAGCAGGAAATGGAACACATACAGCATGCGGTTTCTTAGCCATAGAATTACATATATATATTTTTTATACTATCTATGGTACATCTAATTTTTTGTGTGTGCGCTCAAGGGAATGTCAATTCATGGCCTTTTATAGATGAGGAAAAGTATTTTTTATACTTGTAACCTACCGTTTATATTTCACTCTTTTATTTTATATATTTATTTATATACTTGTTAATGTCAGCATATATGCAACCATTTACTTATATTATTTATATTTCTTTCAAAGATATATTTTATTAGGCTAAGAGGTTAGCATCTCATGTCAAAGACGAAAAAGGAAAATGAAAAAAACATCAAGCCCATATATATAACAAGAGGTCAAATCACCTTATTATAGATAGGGGAAAAATTACCCTATATGTCCACTTTTTATTTTTTTATTTTTTAATATCTCACTATTCTGAAAATTAAGTATATATTTAGCATATTAAAAATATACTAGATGTATGCATATTTCTAAAAGGTGTATTTTTAAATTTAAAAATTGAAAAATGAATATTTAAAAAAATATATATTTTTAAAATATTTTTTTATTTTTAAGAGTATTTTAGAAGAAATTCCTAAAAGCACTGAAATTTATTGACACAAAATAAATTAGTTTATGTTAATCTTTACACTCAAACGTTTAAAAAAATTTTAGCTATATTTATATTTTTTTTAATGTGAAATGAACAATAACAACAACAACAACAACTAAGCCTTAATCCCAAACAAATTGGGATCGGCTGTATGGATTCTCAACAAAATAAGCTCAAAAGACACCAAAAAAGATACTCCAGCCTTAGGCCCCTTCCAAGACACGGATTTTACGTCTCCATTCAAGTCTGTCATTAATCAAATCCGCATCAAGATCTAAGGCACGTAAGTCTCTTGCTATCACCTCCTTCCACACAGTTCTAGGTCTGCCACGACCTCTAGCCCCCTCAATCAACAAATTCTCACACTTACGAACCGCAGCATTAGGAGGTCTTCTTAAAACATGCCCATACCATCTAAGTCTTCCTTCCCTCACCTTATCTCCGACGTCCGCTACTTGGACTTTTTGTCGAATATGAACATTCTTAATTTTGTCCAGTCTGGTATGTCCACACATCCATCTTAGCATCCTCATTTCTGCCACACTCATCTTATGCAAATGTTGTCCCGTTGGTGCCCAACACTCACTACCATAGAGCATCGCAGGTCTAACAACCGTCCTATAGAATTTACCTTTCACTTTCAGAGGTATTTTCTTATCACATAGAACCCCAGTCGCACCCTTCCACTTCAACCACCCTACCTGTATTCTGTGAGCCACATCTTCATCTATACGGCCATCATTCTGGAACACCGAACCCAAATATTTGAAGTGCTTGGTTTTAGGAACCAAAACTCCATCCAACTTAACCTCATGTTCCTGCTTCTTCCTTAGACTGAACTCACAGTGCATATATTCTGTTTTACTCCTACTTAACTTAAAACCCTTGTCCTCGAGGGTTTTTCTCCACACTTCCAACTTACGGTTTACACTAAATGTGAAATGAACAAATAAATAAATATATATATTAATCTTTAACACCCTGAATTTCTGAAAATATAAACTATAACATTAAAAAAAATTAAAGCTATAAATATTTTATTAGATATTAGCAAAAACCCTATTAATGATAACCAAGATTTAAGGTCAAATTCGTATTTACTTCTGCTATATAAACTTGAGATTCAACTTATATAAACATTTCATATCACTTGAAAAACTTGATGTTGGCAGAAGCTAACAAGGTGAAAACCAGGGTACTATAAGCAATACTAGAGGGGCTATGACTACCGAGAGAAAATTGTTTTTTCTTTTCATATAATTAAAAAAGGTTGTTTTTAACAAAAAAAAAATAGATATATGGCCCTCCATAATTTAGAAATTTTCACATATTTTTATCATCCATTTCATTTCCTAAAATATTGAAGTTCTAGAAAATAAAATTTATGTCATGAATTTTGAGGGGAAGAGAGATGTAATTAATCCCCTTCTTATATATATGTCATCAAGATATTTTTTAAAATTTTATTTTTATTAAATATTTTAATTTATCATCTGTCTTCTAATATAGAAAATCAATTGTCAAATGTTTTTTTTTACAATATACTATTTGTTGTCTTTTTTATTTGATAGTATCTTTCCTACATGTTAAACACCATTGTTCAAAATTGATTCTCTTTGCATATATATGCAGAAGCACCTATATATATATATATATATATATAATGTTAGATAGGGCAACTAACACAAGGACCAAATAATTAAATATTTGTTTCTAGTTTAAAAAAATCCTTGTAGAATACATAAATATGTATAGTCAACTATACTTACAAGAAAAGAACCTTTACATTATATGAGGTTTTTCTTATAATAATATTTCGTGACAAGAAGCATTTAGACAACAATATATTAAAACTTTCTTCTTTGCTACAGGTGAATACACATATTTAACCCACTGGACGGCAATTTCATGATCTATATGGACTAAGTTAATCAATCGATAAACTTCTTATAGTTGACTTTTTTTTAATATATATATATATATATGGAAGTAAAATAACTCCAATTTGTATTGCTAGCAATAAAATATGTAAGAGATAGTACTCTCCTTTTATATTGTTATTAGTTATTCAAATTGGTGATAATTCATACCATAATTAAAGGGTTAGTATTCATACCATAATTAAAGGGTTAGTCTCTGATTTTTTTTTGTTATCCATTAAAATTTTTTAAGTTTTATTTTATAAATATTTAATTTATCTCAATAAAATATCTAAAACCGTCTAACAATTGAAATATGACATGATAGGTACATATCACCACATGGTAAAATTAAAAAAAAAATTAATTCCACCTCATTCCATACGTATATATAGGAAATTAAAGATGGAATAAATGATTTTAGATATGTTGAAAATGTGATTTTAATTCTATTGATAAAATATAAGTAAGAAATGAAATTGAATTGAATTTCTTTTTTGTCATGTGATAATATGTGACTGTTACATCATAAACAAATTGTTAGAAAATAATCAAGAATTCTACCGAGAAAAAATAAAAAATTTAGAGATTTTATCCTTATAAAATGAACTTTAGAGATTTTAATAGAATAAAGCAAACGATCAATCATGATTATTATAATTGAACCCATAATCAATATTAGATGGGGATTATAATTGAAAGTATCTGATTCTCTTTTTTTTTAAAAAAATAGAATACTAAACAAATTAGATATGATTAACTCTGTAATTGATTTATGTTTTAGTACAAGAGAAGAAAATACCTTTAGAAAACTAAGCAGCTGGAACCATTCTTAAAAAAGAAGCTTTAACTAAATCATTCTAAAAGCACAATTGCAATCTTTCTGAAATCTAATGAAGGATATGAACACTCAGGCTGAGACAAAATTAGCCAACCAAATACGATGCATAGTTTAATTCACGATAGGCATGCAAAATGATCACCTCTCGATCAAAGCTCAACCATTTCTTAATACAATAGATGAGGAAAGCGTTTGCATGCACCATCTGAGTTTAATTTATTGGGAAAAGTTTTTTTTTAAAAAAAAAACTTTAAAATAATTAAAGAAAAGTAAATTAGATAATATAAATAATAATAATAATAATAATAATAAAATACCACCGCCAAAAACTGCCAAAAAAAGTACTACGACATCGACCGCCGCTTCACCACCACCACCACCACGTGTAACCATAAAGAAGACGAATATATACAACAAAGACACCATTAATAACAGTAACAATAATAATTACAATAACAATAATAATGTTAATATTATTAATAATAATTATAAAGCGGCCAACTTTCCATGGCTTGAAGAGCTCAGAAAACTCCACGTGGCTGAGGTTAAACAAGAAGTCCAACGATATGATATTTTTATTCTGTAAATTTTCTTATCTTTACTCGATTAATTTTTTTTTAATTTTTGAATTTTTTTAATATTTCTTTTAAAAACAAGGGTCTAATTTGAATTATATATAATAGCATAGGGAATAGATTAGCCCTTAAAATTTTTTTTTGAATTAAAATATATTTTTTTTAAATTTAGGCTAAATTAAAATTTTTTTTAATGAAATAGTTAATTGAACTAATAACATAATCTAATTTAGATCTTAATTAAACACTAGAGTTCAAATTGAACTTTTTATAATTTGTTAATATTAATATAATAATTTTTATAATATAATAATTTTAACAAAAATTAATAATTTAATAGTTTATAATATTTAAATTTTTTTTGTTAATTTGGCAAATGAGCTCAACCAGTTTTTGTGCGATTGTTGCTGACAATATCACGGAGATCTAAGCTTGAGTCTAGATTGAGACCGTGAGCGAGGGTAGCAGTGGTGGTTGAGGTTGCAGGAAGAAGATGATGGTAGTAGTGATGGTGGTTGAGGTCGAGGTCAAGGTTGTAGGGAGAAGATGAGAGAAGTAGTGGTGGTGAACGAGAGTACATCAAACCTAACAGAAGAGTCATATATGAACACGGGTATGTAACTCAAGTCTGCTACTTCACTCTTAATTGGAGTGAAGTACTGATAGTCAAGACCTCTACGATCCCCCAAGATACTTGCATATTCGGGGTGTACTCTACTCAAGGCAAGTCTGCACCTCCCAGTCTCATGATGGTTTATGAATCCTCTTTATTTAGTTTGGAGCCTCATTCCGTCAGATATCCATGGCTCTTTTTTATGGGTGAAGTAATCCCCTTGTTGGTCAGTTGTCAATGTTACCTTGAAGTAGTGAAGCAATATGATTACCCCATTGATCTCTATAGGCTAATTCAATGTCACACCAGGCCTGAGATTGTGTTAGTGTTTTTCTTTACTAAGGTACTTGTGTTCAATGGTTCATATTGGGCCACTTCTATGGGGTTTATTGTGAGCTTTTTGCTTGTTATTAAGCTTCTCCACAACCTGGTTGAGTTTAATATATATGTTGGGGTTTTTTCTTAATAATTTAAATTATACTTTTTTTATAAAGAAATATTTATATATATGAATACGGGTATTATCATATTTTCATCAAATCAAATATAAAAAAAGGTAAAATTACGCTGTATACGGCATTTTGAATTTGCCTTTTCAATTCTACGGCCAAATTTTTTCTTTTTTCAATTATATTTAAGCATGCTTTCTTTTTTACTTTTTCTTAAGAATTGATTTTTACTTTTTTTGTTTTATTTTTATTTGTTTATTTATAATAATTTTTTTATATCATATTTTCAATATATACACAAAAATAATAAACATATACATAATATATATATATACACACAAAAATACACATAATAAATAATAATATATATACAATATATATCAAATACCCACCCAATATCTACTATATTTATCAAACATCTATCAAATATTTACCAAATATCTATATAATTTTTTTTATTTTTTATTTTATATTTATACATCATACACAAAATATCTACATAAAATATATACAATATACACAAACAAATATATAACATATACACACTATTTATCAAAAATTTACTGATCATATATAACATCTATCAAATATTTAGATAACGAAATTAATATATTTTTTATTTTTTATCTTATAATATGTAAAATTTATTTAAAAATAAATTTAATTATTTTTAATAATATGTTTTTATATTTTTTGTGAGTGTTATTTATTTTTTACAATTAAAATTAAATATTTTCTTTTATAAAAAATAAAAAATTTGATATGTTGGAAATTAATTTAAAATATTAAATTTTTTATTATTTTATTAGAATATTTTTATTTAATAGTGAAATTTTTAAAAAAAAAAGTTAAAAATTTAAGTAAAATATTGATTGCAGTGAAAGAAGATGTATTTTGGAAAAAAAAAATCTTATTTTAGTCCAGAGTGATATATTTTTGAAATTTTACTCTAATTTTTTCTAAAAGTGTAAATATTTTATTTTTTTTATAATATTTTTAAAATAAAATCATCTTTAAAAAATAATTAATAAAAATCATATATCTAATTTAAAAAAAATAATCATTTATCTTAAAATGTGATTTAACATAATTTTATTGCCATTTTCTCATTAATTTGAAGTTATATATAATTGAAACTTGAAAGATGTGATAGAACTTGTAATTTTGACGGTTAAAATTATACTCAACTCAATAAAACCTTAATCCCAAGTTAATTGGGGTCGGCTATATGGATTCTCATTTTTCACTCGGTACAATTTAGGGTTATTTCTTCTAATAAATATAACATTATAAGATCATTTTGGACTATCTTTGACCAAGTCAGTTTAGGTCTATTTCTGCCTCTCTTAGCTATATCTACTCTAACTTGTTTGATTTTTATGACCAGTGCATTGCTAGGTTTTTATTTCCCATGACGAAACCATCTCAATCTATGTTTTATTATCTTATCCTCAATAAGTGTTATTCCCACATTTTTTCTAATGCACTCATTGTAGATTCTATCCATCATAATGTGCCAACACATCCATTTTATCATTCTCATTTTCGCAACATGCATCTTGCTCATGTGTTGTCCTTTTATCGCCTAACACTCACTACAATACATCATCACAGGTCATATTGCAGTATGATAGAACTTTTCTTTTAATTTAATTGGCATCTTTCGATCACATAAAACTCACATAGTACTCATCCACTTTATCCAGCCAACTTTAACCCTATTACTTATATCTTCTTTACAACCTTCATTTTCTTGAAGAATAAAGCCAAGGTACTTAAACTGAGTACTAGGAGGTACTATTATTCCGTCTAAAATAATTTTGCCTCTTTGTCTATTTCCATTATTAAATCTATAATACATATACTCAGTTTTAGTCCTACTTAGCTTAAAATTCTTAGATTCCAAAGTGCTTCTCCATAACTCTAACTTTTGATTTATCTTTGCTTGAATCTCATCTATTAATACAATATCATCTGCAAATAACATACATCAAGAGATGTCATCTTGTATATGTCTTGTTAGTTCATCCATGACCAAGATAAAAAGATAAGGACTCAAAGTTGAACCTTGGTGTAACCCAATAGAAACTAAAAAATTCTTAGTATCCCCTCCTACGGTGCGAACACTGATGATGGCTTTCTCCTACATATCCTTCAAGACTTGAATATATCGTATAGATATTCTCCTAAGCTCTAGCACCCACTATAAAATTTCTCTAGGAACTCTATCATAAGTATTTTCTAAGTCAATAAAAACTATATATAAATCTTTCTTCATCTCTCTATATTTTTCCATCAAATCTCTAAGAAGAAATATAGTTTCCATAGTTGATCGACCGGGCATAAAGCCAAACTGATTTGGAGAAATAAAAGTATCTACATATAAACAGTATTCCACAACTCTCTCTCATAGTTTCATAGTGTGGCTCATAAGCTTTATACCTCTATAATTTAAGCAATTTTGAATATCTCCTTTATTTTTAAAAATAGGTATCAAATTACTCTGTCTCCATTCATCATGCATTTTCTTAGTATTTAGGATCTTATTGAACAAAGTTATCAACTATGCAACTCATATATCTCTCAAATATTTTTAAACCTCAATAGGTATTCCATCTGGTCCATGGGCTTTAGTGACTTTCATCCTCTTCAAAGCTTCCTTAACTTCAGAAAACCTAATTCGTCTAGTATACTTCATATTTTTGCCGGGCCTATTGTTTAACTCCTCAATTTACTACTATGGTTACTATTAAAAAGATTATCAAAATAACTTCTCTAATGTTTTTTTTTATATCATTTTCTTGAACTAAAACTCTATTATCTTTATCTTTAATATACTTAACTTGGTCTAAATCACGGTATTTCCTTTCCTTTATTTTAGCTAATTTATAGATAATTTTTTTCACTTTCTTTGTTCTAATTTTCTTATATAGACTTTCTAAAGATTGATCTTTTACTTGATTAATTATCTTTTTAGTATCTTTTTTTGTTTGTTTGTACTGCTCAAAAGCATCATTGTTACTACACTTGGGCAAACTCTTATATCATTCCTTTTTACTTACCACTTTTTGCGCTTTTTCATTCCACTACCAAGACTCCTTCGAGAGATATTCACACCCTTTAAATTCTCCAAGAATCTTTCTAGCTACTCATTTAATGATTGTAGACGTGTCTATCCATATATCATTGGATGACAAACTTACATCCATCTCCCACCCTCCTGCTTTGACCAACTCATCATTGAATAATAATTATTTTTCACATTTTAAAGTCCACTTCCTAATCTTAAAAATTATGTTCTTTTTTAGCCTACTTGTCAACCTCTTAAACTTGACAAATAAAATTACTAACATATATTGAGTGGTCAAAGCCTCACCTGAAATAACTTTAGAATCCTTGCATCGAGCAATATTTGCTTTTCTTATAAGCATGAAGTCAATTTGACTTTTATTTTATCTACTTTTAAAAGTTACTAGATGAAATTCTCTTTTTATAAAATATATTTTTATCAGAATTAAACCATAGGCTAAAGCAAAATCAATGGTGGTCTTATCTTCTCCGTTTTTAATTCTAAAACTATGCCTTTCATGAACATTCTCAAAACCATTCGACGGTTAAAATTATATCAAATTAAATTATAAAATATATTTTATGAACCTAAACAGTTCACACTTATCAACTAGTATCAATATCATCTATCCGCAAACAACTTTAAGCCAAACAATCCTTAAAATAATTCTGTAAGAATCACAAAAGAAAGCTGCGGCTGCAATTAATATAGTATTGACAACATAATATATTCATATTTCTTCTTCTTCGTAGCTCTTCTCTTTAAAAGTGAAACCCTGATAACGAAAAACTTCACAGAATTGTACGGAGTTCTGTTTTTCATCATGGATCAAGGAAGAAACAGTGCACCTAAAAAAAAGGCCAGCCATGATGTTGCTGCTAAGGAGGGTGATGTCAATGCTATCGCTGCAGCTTTATGTGCCGCTGATACCGTTGTTGCAGAAGCAAAAGAAGCCGCGATTGCTGGCAGGAATATGGCAAATAGAATAGCAGTCACTATGAAGAATTCAAAAGCCCGCATGGATGTTGTGCTCAATAATGCAAAAGCGATAGATCAAGCCAACAACGCGTCGGCTGTAGATGACTCTGATACTATCGTTGTTGCCTCCGATGACTCAAATACTACCGATGTCTCCTTCACCAGAGCCATCATAGCGGTCAGGGAGGCTACTGCCTTTAATCTTACCACTAACGCTGCCGCCTTCGATACTGCCGACGTCCCTGCTGCCAGAGCTGCCACCAGTGTCTTCAGGGAGGATGTTGCCTTTAATACCGCTACTAAAGCTGCTGCCACCGAGTCAATGCCACAGCCGTAACTTCTGCTGCCTCTATGGAAAAAGCCTCCAATGTCGCCATCCCTGATGATGATGCCGACATAGCCAATGCTGCTACTAGAATTTGCGGGCACAGACGCGACGGCCACCTCTGATTTAATGCTACTACTAACAATTAGTTGGTTATTTGATATTTGAGGTTTTAAGATGGAAGTAGAAGTCCAGGGTTTATCAAATCGGTGTTTTGAATAATCATATTTTGTTCTTTCACTTCTGTTATCTCGACAATAAATTTTTATTTTCAGCTGGTAAAAAAAATGAAAGTCCAATTTCTAATTCTGCCTGAACAGAAACAAAAGGAAAATACACAAAAACGAAAAACAAAATAATTTTTATTTCCTTGTTTTAACATATCCATCTTATTATTTCTGCTTATTTTTCAAGAAATGCTAGCAAAATTCTGATAAGAAACACCACTAAAAAGCTAATATCTTCTTCAGCTTTTGTTATCCATCTTATTTATTTCTGCTCATTTTCAAGAATCGCTATCAATTTTTCAAATTTCTGATAAGAAACACCACTAGGACTAATAGCTTCTTCAGCTTTAATTTTCCATTTCATTGCTCTCTTTTTCATTTGTTTTCCTTTCCCTCCTTCAATCAACTCTCTGACAAGCTTTTCCACTTCATCTCTTTTCACATCACTATTTATTTCCATCCCAATACTCCATTCATTTCAAGCAAACCAACAATTAGTCTGTTGCTCAGCAAAAAATGGCCAACAAAGGAACGGAACTCCAGCACAAATACTTTCAATCGTTGAGTTCCAACCCATATGACTCAAAAAAACTCCAACAGATTTATGATTCAATACTTGTTCTTGTGGACACCAACTTGCCAAAATTCCCCTATCTTTCGTTTCTTCAAGAAATTCTGGCGAAAGAACAGTTCCAGAATCCATATTATTAACAAGATCAGGCCTTGTTATCCATAGAAAAGGCATTTTACTATTAGCTAATCCCCAAGCAAACTCATTTAATTGATCACTCGTTATCACAGTTATACTGCCAAAATTTACATAAACTACAGAGTTGGGCTTTTGCAAGTTGTGCCATTCAATGCATTCTGTTTTTTCCTCCCATAAATTTGAATTGATGTTTTTGTATTCAGGATGATCGACTATGATATGTTGAGCCAGCAAATGAAGTGGACCAATTGTGCAAATACAAGGAAACCTGATAGCAAGAACATTTAAAACATTTTGTTCCAGAGCATCGAATGTGTTGAAAATTAGTGCTTTAGCTCTGGGAGATCTTGCTAGCTCTTTTGGAACATAATTAAGCATTATAGAATTTGGATCTGTTGTTCTAATGAAAGATGGAAGATCTTTTAAACGGATACTTTTCATGCCTGGAATCCAATCAATTGTTGTTTCAAGGTACCCATTTGTTAGATAGCTTGCATATGCAAAATAATAATAAATCAATATATAAAAACAGATCGTTAATTATATGTAAACGATGTAGTATATTAGTTTAGGCGTGAAAAATATTTTTTATTTTTATTTTTAATTATTTTCTAAATGAAAAATAAAACATGTTTAAATCTTATTTTTTAGTTTTTATTATTCATTTTCATATAATATTTAAATAATTTTTTTAGATACTTTTTATGCAAAATTATAATTACACAACAAATTTCATAATATAAATATTTATATTTTTTTTAATTTTAAAAATAGATCATAATTAAATAAAATAAAAAATTTTAAGTTATTATAAAAATCAACTTAAAAATATTTTCAAACTTCAACATAAATAAATAAAATGGATGAATCCAAATAAAAAAAATAAACTATGGGAAAGTTCAAAATATAGACAAAAATAAAAATAAAAAACCAGCTTAAATCTAGGTGAAAACAACTTTTTTTTCCTAGGACTTTGTATTTTATTTAGAAAAACAAATGAAATCAATTTTTCTAAAATCCAGTTATTAGTTAATAAATAGAAAATTATTTTCTAATTTTTAATCTAAAATATTTCAAACTAAATAATAAATTTTATTTTTTATTATTATTATTTTTTAATTTTTTGAAAAGCAAACTTATTTTCCACTACCACACAGTTTATTATACATCTAGCAAGAATATATATATATATATATATTTTAATTTATTATACGAGTAAGATGGGATCACCCTTTAGCTTTTATACACCCTATTAAACACATTTCTCTAATCTACTTAAAAAGAAACTAAAATTATGGGGGGAAAAAAAAAAGAAAACAAAATTTAAAAATTCGCTGATTTGTACTGACTAAGAAATTTATAAATTGGGAAAGAAAGTTGTCCTTTATTATTTGATCTAAAAATTTATATAATTAAATAATAGATGCTAATTATAAAAAGAATTTAAAATAAATTTTATAATAAATACTTTTTTAGTTATAAATTTTTTAAAACAAAACAAATTTTCATATTTAAAATTAACAAACTAAAAATTCTTTAGGATTTTACCAGAGAAATTAAAGAAAACATATACCTTTAAGAGGTATTAAACCTCTTTGAACAAGAAGAGGATAATGAGAATAGGCCAAAACACCACAAGCACGTCAAGGGTCGAGGAGAATTCTCGGTGTCCAAAACACTACTTCAGGAATTCCAAACTCTTCAGCCACGTCAAGGGTAAAAGACATCGAACCATCGGTGACAATACAGCTCACCGGCGGCGGCCGAGGAGAACCATTAATATTAGAACGATTATCATTATTACCATTGAGCCCGTGAATGAGCTCTCGAAATGCGACTAAACAATGCTTGGAAGTAGACTGACAAAGAGAAGGAATATCATGAGTTATTGAATCATCATTTGTCTCCGGAAGTCCATCCGGAATAATTTCGAAACAAAAATCCAGCAAGCCGGAGATCATAGAGTTGAAACTACCGCTTTTTATTAAGCGTTTGTGGTTGTAGAAAGTGTTTACAAAGGTTATGTGAAAGCCTTTAAAATGGAGGAGTTTTGCTAATTTGAACATTGGATTGATATGACCTGGAGCAGGGTATGGGACGCATAAGGCATGAGGTTTACTGCTATTAGAAGTCATTTCTTCTCTCTTTGTGAATGTCTCTATTTACATATATATATATATATATATATATACATACATATATCTACTGCTACTTTTTTTATAAACAGATTTATGGGAAAAAAAAAAGAAAATAAATTTACATAGTTTTACAGTATGTTTTGTTTTTTATTATGTAAATCATCTTTTTGAGGAAAACTAAATAGGACTATAAAGATGATGAGTAGATTTTAACACAATATTTTCTATATAAAACTCGTCAAATTTGGGATAAAAATAAAAGACAATTAATTAAAACAAGCCAAAATTAATTAAAATTCAATAATTGTCTAATTTAAACTTTATTTCAGGAACAAAGAGAAAATCAAAGAAAATGTCCAAACAAATGTGGAAAAAATTCGGGCGATTAATAAAATGTGACCAGAAAGCAAAGAACTATAAAAGGTTTCGGTTGAAAGTGCTGCAAAAAGAAAGTGATCTTGTAGAAATTTGGACAGCAATTTGGAGAAGAAAGAGTCAAAAATTCCAGCTCACAAATCAAAATTGTAGAACAAATTTTCAAAGAAAGTAATCTTGAGCCAACTATTTTTACCAACTCCAGCCAAGTTGCTTTGAAGATTTCTAAAATAAGGTTTGAAAAATGGAAGTCCAAAATGAAGGCAGGATATCTAGAGATTGAATTAATATAGAAGAATAACAATTTACTCAAATTGCCATTCAACAATTAGCCTATAAAAGGACAACTCGGGACAGCAACAAGATACCTTCCATTCTCCTCTGTTTTCACGTTTTCATAGCTGTCTTTTTAGTTTTAAGTTATGTCTTTCATATTTCTGTTTTTCTTTTCAAGCTTTAAGTAGTTTAGTCTGTAATGAGATAAGGGAAGCTCACCCATAGCTTTTCCTTGCTTTCTTTTGCTTCTTTAATCTTAAAATTGTCTTATTTCATAAACAAACTCTGTTTTTTTTTTTTTTATTTCAAAATTCCAGCAACTTCATTTTTCTTCTTTCTATTCAATAGTTTTATTGCTTGAAGGGAAGCTCATCTATAGTTTCTTCTTGTTCTCTTGTGCTTAAACAACCTCTACACCCATTTGATTTATGATCTTGTGAATTTAATCTCTCTTTTCAAAATCTTGAACACATTTTCTTCAAATCTTTTTTTTTTGCTCTAATTCTTCTTTGATTTAATAGCTTAATTGATGTTAATTAGCATATTTAATAGTCTACAAATGATAATATAGTTTATTGCAATAAAATAAAATAAAAAAAATTCTGGAAAATTACATGAAGAACACGTATGATGTTGCATGAACAAAAGCATATTTTGATCCATTTTTAGCCAAATTTCATTTTGGTGTTTTGTTTTTAGCATCTTTTCCATTTTGGCCCTTAAGTTTAAATCCTGTTTTTTTTAATTCCTTTTAATTTCAGCATATCTCTTTTAATTTTATTTAAACTAACCATTTAATTTGTGAAATTTATTTTATGCATCTTTATTTTATGCAATTTATTTTTCAGCACCTAACTTACTAATATTTATTTTTAAGTCCTTTAACTTTAATTTCTCTTTTAATAATTAGTTTTGTCTTTATTTATATTATTCAATTGAGAGGAATTAAAAGAAAAAAAAAATGCTTTGTTTAATTTCTAATATTTATATTTTCGTAATTAATCTAAATATGGAGCAGATCTGATATTTATTTATACCTTTTCATTTGTTTCAATAATTTACTTTTATCTTTTTAATTATTTGTTATTTCATTTTTTTTAATTTTCATAAATTAAAATTCCAAAACAAAAAAAAAAAGAAATATAAATCGTCACTCTTAATTTTTCTTGATAATTATAACGTCAATTTACCAGTACTCATATTCACCAGTCCCTGTGGAGACGATAACCTTTTATGCTACAGGACAAAACCGTTGAAACTTGCGGTGTAGTAAGCGTGCAACAAAATCGCGAACAAGTTTTTGGCGCCGCTGCCGGGGACTGGCAATAGAATTGATATTGGTTTAAAATTGATAACGTAATTAATCAAGATATTTTTTTTCCTTCATTTTACTTATTGATTTCTCTTTGATTTATGACCAGGAGCAGTGACACAAATTTGTCAGAATTAAATCTTGAAATTGAAAGAACTGCCAGAGCACTAAGAAGGGAGAATTCCAGATTTCAAAGGAGAAGTCGCAGCACTCCAATTGACAACATGGACCCACCCAGACAAGATCCACCTGAAGGATTAGTTGTTCCACAAAATCCACCGAGAGTAACCTTGATGGATCTGAACGTCCCATCCTTGGGGAGATTGCAGACATCTGTAGTCAGACCGCCTGTCAATGCAAACAACTTTGAGCTAAAACCATCATTAATTTCTATGGTGCAGCAATTGCCATTCTATGGTTTGGCAAACGAAGATCCTCATGAACACTTGAGTAATTTCATCGAAATTTGTGATACATTGAAAATCAACGGAGTCTCAGAAGATGCATTAAAGATGAGATTGTTCTCATTTTCTCTCAGGGACAAAGCAAAATTGTGGCTACACTCTATGCCACATGGATCTTTCACTACATGGGAAGAACTCAGCAACGCATTTTTGCGAAAATATTTTCCACCTGGAAAAATTTCAAAATATCGCAGTGAAATTTCAAACTTCCAAATGAGAGAAGACGAAACTCTCCATGAGGCCTGGGAGAGATACAAAGATTTGCAAAGAAAGTGTCCGCACCACGGATACCAAAAATCTTTCCTTATTCAACAATTTTTTGATGGAGTTTTGCCTAGCACCAGAAATGCCTTAGATGCAGCAGCAGGAGGCTCATTCTTAAGAAAGACTGTTGATGAAGCATATGAACTACTAGAAGAAATGGCAACCAGTAGTTACAGATGGAGAGATGAACGTGGCTCAACAAGGCGTACAGTTGCTGCAGTTGACACAGATGCTATGTCAATTTTACTATCTAAGTTTGAGAATTTATCTAATAAATTCGACAAACTTTCAGCAAAACAAGTTGCAATAGCCCAACTAGAGTGTGTAACATGTGGGGGCACAGACCACAGTTATGAGAATTGCCATCATACTGTAGGGATGAATCAAGAAGCTGAGCAAATTAATTTTGTTCAAAATAATTTTCCACTTAGACCAAGAAATGGCATGTACCAATACCCCAACCATCAAAATTACCCAACCCAACCACCATTCCAAAATCAACCCAGACAAAATACCAACTTTCCACAAAATAGACCACCACCACCTGGCTTTTCAAACCGCAATGACTACCAATCCCAAAACCCAATCCAGAACCCATATCCCCAAAATATCCAAACACAACCACGTCAACCTTCAACTTTAGACCCTACCATTCAAAGCCTAATCCTTAACCAAAGTAAAGCCATCGAGCAACTGACCACAAGAATTGACCAAATGGCCACTCATCAGAAAATGCTCGAAACCCAAATTTTCCAACAAGCGAGCACATCTAATGCCATTGGAAAAATGCCAGCTCAGCCCATTCCTAATCCTAAAGAGAATTGCAGCGCAATTTATTTACGGAGTGGAAAAACCTACGGAAGTCCAGAAATGCCTCAGAAAGAAGAAAAGAAGAAGGAACCTACAATCCAAAAAGACGAGGTAGAACATCCCAAAAGCAAAAGGGAAATAGAAGAAGAGGAGCAAAGAAAAGAGTCAGAACAGAAAAGATTGTACAAAGAAGCAATCGACGCAAAAGTGCAAGAATATGCTTCACAAGTCCCTTTTCCTCAGAAATTAAAGCAAGCAACAATGGAGAAACAATTTGAAAAATTTCTAGAGATGCTAAAGCAACTACATGTGAGCATTCCTTTCACTGACGTGATCACACAGATGCCAACTTATGCCAAATTCTTGAAGGATATGCTAACAAATAAGAAAAAGATCGAAGGAGTCAAAACTGTCAACCTAACCGAAGGAAGCAGCGCTATAATCCAAAATAAATTGCCAAAAAAGTTGAAAGATCCTGGAAGCTTTTCCATTCCTTGCGAAGTCGGAACAGAGAAAGTTGAAAAGGCTCTTTGTGATTTAGGAGCTAGTGTCAGCCTAATGCCTCTTTCAGTTTTTACAAAATTGAAAATTGGAGAACTGCAGACAACAAGAATGATGTTACAATTGGCAGACAAGTCAGTAAAATATCCTTGTGGTATTATTGAAGATGTACCAGTTAAAGTCGGAAAGTTCTATGTTCCAGTAGACTTTGTTGTTCTTGAAATGGAAGATGATGATAAAAATTCAGTGATACTTGGAAGGCCATTTTTAGCCACAGCCGGAGCATTAATTGATGTTCGTAATGGGAGATTGACTTTCAACATTGGAGAAGAAACTGTGGTATTTGATTTATTTAAAGCCATGAAATCTCCAACAGTGCTGTCAGAATGCTATCAGATAGATGCAATGGAGGAAGAAGATTTCACCACCATCGAACAATTTCTTCTTAATTCTCAATTAGATGAAACTTTCGATGATGAATTCTCAGCAGACGAAGCAGAGCAAAAATCAGAAAATGAACCAATGGAGGTACCCAATTTTGAAGAAATGTCGCTGAATGACCAAATCAACACAGTCAAAGAACAGGAAACATCACAGGTAGAATTAAAACCTTTACCCAAAGGTTTGAGGTATGAATTTCTTGGACCCAACTCTACTTATCCTGTTATTATAAATGATGCTCTTTCTGATGATCAACAGTTAAAGTTAATTGAATTGTTAAGAGCATATAGAAAGGTGTTAGGATACAATATTCATGACATCAAAGGTATCAGTCCATCAATTTGCATGCATAGAATTATGTTTGAGGAAGGATACAAGCCTTCTATTGAATGTCAAAGAAAATTAAATCCAAACATGAAAGAAGTGGTTAAAAAGGAAATAACTAAGTTGCTAGATGCAGGAATTATTTATCCCATATCAGATAGTCAGTGGGTAAGTCCTATCCATGTTGTACCTAAAAAGGGAGGGATAACTGTTGTTAAAAATGATAAAAATGAGTCTATAGCAACTAGAGTTATCACAGGATGGCGAATGTGTATAGATTATAGAAAATTAAATGCTGCCACCCGAAAAGATCATTTTCCATTACCATTTATTGACCAAATTTTGGAAAGATTAGCTGGACATCCATATTATTGTTATCTTGACGGATTTTCTGGATTTTATCAAATTCCAATTCATCCACAAGATCAGGAAAAAACAACTTTCACATGTCCTTTTGGTACTTTTGCTTTTAGGAGAATGCCTTTTGGACTTTGTAATGCCCCTGCTACCTTTCAAAGATGCATGTCAGCTATTTTTTCTGATTTTGTTGAAGAATTCATGGAAGTTTTTATGGATGATTTTTCTGTTTATGGTACTTCATTTGATGTTTGTTTAGCCAATCTTGAAAAAGTTTTGCAGAGGTGTGCAGAAGTCAATTTAGTGCTTAATTGGGAAAAGTGTCATTTTATGGTACAAGAAGGCGTTGTTTTAGGCCATATAATTTCTGAAAGAGGAATCGAGGTGGATAAAGCAAAAGTGGAAGCAATCGAGAAAATGAGTCCACCCAAATCTGTCAAAGATATTTGTAGCTTCCTTGGACACGCAGGATACTACAGGAGATTCATCAAAGATTTCTCTAAAATTTCTAAACCTCTTTGCAATTTATTGGCTAAAGATGTACCATTCAATTTTGATGAAAATTGTCTTAAATCTTTCTGTAGGTTAAAAGAAGCTTTAATTTCTGCACCAATCATTCAACCACCAGACTGGAGTTTGCCATTTGAGCTAATGTGTGATGCAAGTGATTTTGCACTTGGAGCTGTGTTAGGACAACGGAAAGATGGTAAACCTTTTGCTATCTATTACGCAAGTCGAACTCTGGATGCAACACAAGCAAACTACACCACCACAGAAAAAGAATTTTTGGCAGTTGTATGGGCATTGGATAAATTCAAAGATTATTTGATTGGTTCACGAGTAACAGTTTACTCTGATCACGCAGCAATCAGATATTTGGTCAATAAAAAAGATGCCAAGCCTAGACTAATCAGATGGGTATTGCTCCTACAACAATTTGATTACGAAATTAAAGACAAAAAAGGAGCAGAAAATGTGGTGGCAGATCACTTGTCCAGACTCAGGGAAGATAACATAGAAGGGCATCTTGTACCAATAAATGATTCTTTCCCTGGAGAAACAGTTTTTGCAGTAGAAAGTTCAGAAATTCCCTGGTATGCAGATTATGTCAATTATCTAACTTGCAGGATAATTCCACCGCAGATGAACTATCGTCAGAAGAAGAAATTTCTTTCCGAAATAGGCAACTATTTTTGGGAAGAACCATTTTTATATAAAATTGGTTCAGATGGAATTATAAGGAGATGCCTGCCAAAGGAAGAAGTGCCAAGCGTGATATATCATTGTCATTCTTCACCATACGGAGGACACTTTGCTACCACCAAAACTGCCGCAAAAATTCTTCAATCAGGTTTTTTCTGGCCAACTTTGTTTAAAGACGTTAGAGATTTTGTTGTTTCCTGTGACAGGTGCCAAAGGACTGGAAATCTAACGCGGAGGAATGAAATGCCTCTGAATGGTATTTTGGAAATCGAGTTGTTCGATGTATGGGGTATTGACTTCATGGGACCATTCCCAACGTCACAGAATAACAAATACATTTTGGTTGCAGTGGAATATGTTTCAAAATGGGTTGAAGCCATAGCTACTCCAACTTGTGATGCAAAAGTTGTAATCAAATTTCTCAAGAAAAATATTCTTACTAGGTTCGGGACTCCAAAAGCCTTAATAAGTGATGGAGGATCACACTTTTGCAACAAAGCACTTGAAACACTTTTGAAGAAATACGGAGTAATACACAAAGTGGCGACACCGTATCATCCGCAGACAAATGGCCAAGCAGAAATTTCCAACAGGGAAATTAAGCAAATTTTAGAGAAGACAGTTAGAGGAACAAGGAAAGACTGGGCGACAAAGTTAGACGATGCGCTATGGGCTTACAGGACTGCATTCAAAACACCAATTGGAATGACGCCATTTCGACTAATTTTTGGTAAAGCTTGTCACTTACCAATTGAGATCGAGCATAAAGCTTATTGGGCTATCAAAGCTCTAAATTTTGATCCCAATTTAGCGAAAGAAAAACGGTTGTTGCAGTTGAACGAGTTGGATGAAATTAGATTGGAAGCCTATGAGAATGCAAAAATTTATAAGGAAAAGACAAAAAGATGGCATGATGCGCACATAAGAACAAAGAAATTCCAAGAAAATGATCAAGTGTTACTCTTTAATTCCAGGCTAAAATTGTTTCCTGGAAAGCTCAAATCAAGATGGTTTGGACCATATAGAGTACATAAAGTCTACCCATATGGAGTAGTGGAATTGGAAAACGACAACGGTGAATTTTTCAAAGTCAATGGGCACAGACTTAAGCCGTATCTGGGAGGACAGAAATTCTCTGGGAAGACATTCCCCCTGGAGGAACCAACTGAATAAATAAAATTTTTTGTTTAAAAAAAAAAGAAAAAAAATTTTTAATAAAT
Organism: Garcia nutans; assembly: GCA_947685225.1. Lineage (NCBI taxonomy): Eukaryota > Viridiplantae > Streptophyta > Magnoliopsida > Malpighiales > Euphorbiaceae > Garcia > Garcia nutans. The sequence goes on from CANTUV010000075.1 coordinate 634,728, forward strand.
AATAAAAAAAAAGAGTGCTTTATGTATGCCTAATAAAATATTTTGCTGCAGGAACTCAACGCGGTAGTCACCAAATTCATATTGGATGGAAACCAACAGGTAAGCCTCAACAAAATTGCATGTACACTATCACAAATACCACTTTCATTCAAACTTCAATAAATTTTTATTTTATACATTTGGCATTTTTTTTAAAATTTATTCATAAAAAAAAAGAAAAAAATAATAAAAGAGGAGATTTTGCATGATTGTTCAAAAAAAAAAATAAAATAAAATAAAATAAAATAAAATAAAAATGGCACCGAAATTTTGAGCTTAAGTTACATTTTGACTTTCATTAGATGTTTTTGGTTGAATTATGAACTTTAAACGTCAATGCTCTTTGATTTGATCTCTATTTGTAAAAGCTTGAGCTACATTGGAATCACTATTTTCAGCTCCCACTGTAAGTATACCATACTCTTCTGCTTTATTTTTCTAATGTTATATTCGTCACATTGAGGACAATGTAGAATTTCAGTGTGGGGGGAAACTAGGAGCATAAAAATAAGTTGATTACTTTTTTTCAAAATCTTTACCTTTCTTGTTAAAAAAAAAAAAAATTTACAATACTTGAATTTTCATTTGTTCTTCTTAGCAAATAGAAGTTAAAGCAAAGGTCTAATTTTTAGAACTCGGAATTTTTTTTTTTTTTAAAAAAAACCCTCTTTTATTTTATGAACTTTAAAGTTATTTTATGACTAAAAGGGTAGCAAACAAATTTTGATTGCTTAAAGCTCTTTGACTGGAACTAATTCAATTTCTGATAAACTGAATTCTCTAAGAGTGCGACAATATTAAAGCTCTTGTTTTGTTTTTAAATTTATCTCCTTTCAAAAGATTATCAGAACTTGCCTTAGGAACCCTTCGAGGCGAAATTTGTAGAGAACTTTGAATGTTGAAATGAAATGATTTAGGCATTTTTCTTTGTTTTAGCCAATTATTATCCAAAATTTGACCAACCAAAAATATTTTCCTTTGTTTAGCCCCTTCTAGCCTATATATCATTTTTTTTCATAAACCCCAACAATATCACCTAGCCAATAAAAGCCTTTTAGACTTAATTTTTCCCATATGACGATAATCCTTTAGGAAGTAATAGAAAAAAAAAACGTACTTTGAAAAAAAAAATTGAGAAAGAGAATCATTACGATTGACATATACTTTGAAGATTAGAGAAGAGAAATCCATCAAATAGAAAATTTCAGTAGTGGTATACCCTCTATGTTCTAAATGAAGTTCTATTTAAAATGAGGGATTCAAGTAAAGCATATCAGTTGAGCAAAATTTATCAACTGAAGTGTTATAAGTTCTTGAAGTTGATAAGGCTAATATCTAGAATAATTCGAATTCTCTATTAAAAAAAAAGAAGAAAAAAAATATTTTAGATACTAGGCTAAATAAGGATTATCTCATGTTTATTTTTCGAGCCTTTTATTTCCGTCTTTCTTTTAACCAACATTACAACCCCTCAGCCCCATTACAACCCAGAATAAAGACCTTCTGATCGTTTTGATGTTCAGTGTTCTCACCATTAGTGGAGAAGGGTGATAAAGGCAAGCATATAGAATCTTGTTTTACTAATAAATAAAGGAGAAGTTTTTCGAAAATTTTCAAATTGAGCTTTAATAGAAATCAAACTCTGAAAAGATAAAGGTGTAATGAAATTCGAGTTTTTGGTCTAAAAAGATGAGAGCGCAGTTGAAAAATGTGAGCTAGCTAGACAGTCTATTTACAAAAGAGGATGTGATAAAAATAGTTTTTATAAAACCAAGTCTGTGATAAAAGAGGACCAATGCTAAATTTCTTTTGCTTGAGGACAAGCAAAAATTCAAGTGTGGGGGAATTTGATGAGTAGATTTTAACACAATATTTTCTATATAAAACTCGTCAAATTTGGGATAAAAATAAAAGACAATTAATTAAAACAAGCCAAAATTAATTAAAATTCAATAATTGTCTAATTTAAACTTTATTTCAGGAACAAAGAGAAAATCAAAGAAAATGTCCAAACAAATGTGGAAAAAATTCGGGCGATTAATAAAATGTGACCAGAAAGCAAAGAACTATAAAAGGTTTCGGTTGAAAGTGCTGCAAAAAGAAAGTGATCTTGTAGAAATTTGGACAGCAATTTGGAGAAGAAAGAGTCAAAAATTCCAGCTCACAAATCAAAATTGTAGAACAAATTTTCAAAGAAAGTAATCTTGAGCCAACTATTTTTACCAACTCCAGCCAAGTTGCTTTAAAGATTTCTAAAATAAGGTTTGAAAAATGGAAGTCCAAAATGAAGGCAGGATATCTAGAGATTGAATTAATATAGAAGAATAACAATTTACTCAAATTGCCATTCAACAATTAGCCTATAAAAGGACAACTCGGGACAGCAACAAGATACCTTCCATTCTCCTCTGTTTTCACGTTTTCATAGCTGTCTTTTTAGTTTTAAGTTATGTCTTTCATATTTCTGTTTTTCTTTTCAAGCTTTAAGTAGTTTAGTCTGTAATGAGATAAGGGAAGCTCACCCATAGCTTTTCCTTGCTTTCTTTTGCTTCTTTAATCTTAAAATTGTCTTATTTCATAAACAAACTCTGTTTTTTTTTTTTATTTCAAAATTCCAGCAACTTCATTTTTCTTCTTTCTATTCAATAGTTTTATTGCTTGAAGGGAAGCTCATCTATAGTTTCTTCTTGTTCTCTTGTGCTTAAACAACCTCTACACCCATTTGATTTATGATCTTGTGAATTTAATCTCTCTTTTCAAAATCTTGAACACATTTTCTTCAAATCTTTTTTTTTTGCTCTAATTCTTCTTTGATTTAATAGCTTAATTGATGTTAATTAGCATATTTAATAGTCTACAAATGATAATATAGTTTATTGCAATAAAATAAAATAAAAAAAATTCTGGAAAATTACATGAAGAACACGTATGATGTTGCATGAACAAAAGCATATTTTGATCCATTTTTAGCCAAATTTCATTTTGGTGTTTTGTTTTTAGCATCTTTTCCATTTTGGCCCTTAAGTTTAAATCCTGTTTTTTTTAATTCCTTTTAATTTCAGCATATCTCTTTTAATTTTATTTAAACTAACCATTTAATTTGTGAAATTTATTTTATGCATCTTTATTTTATGCAATTTATTTTTCAGCACCTAACTTACTAATATTTATTTTTAAGTCCTTTAACTTTAATTTCTCTTTTAATAATTAGTTTTGTCTTTATTTATATTATTCAATTGAGAGGAATTAAAAGAAAAAAAAATGCTTTGTTTAATTTCTAATATTTATATTTTCGTAATTAATCTAAATATGGAGCAGATCTGATATTTATTTATACCTTTTCATTTGTTTCAATAATTTACTTTTATCTTTTTAATTATTTGTTATTTCATTTTTTTTAATTTTCATAAATTAAAATTCCAAAACAAAAAAAAAGAAATATAAATCGTCACTCTTAATTTTTCTTGATAATTATAACGTCAATTTACCAGTACTCATATTCACCAGTCCCTGTGGAGACGATAACCTTTTATGCTACAGGACAAAACCGTTGAAACTTGCGGTGTAGTAAGCGTGCAACAAAATCGCGAACAAAAGACAGTAGAATTTTCTCTATAAATTTTTTGATTAAGTTAAAATAATGATATGTTTGTTTTTATTGAAGGTTTCTATTATTTTTTTTTTTTTTGTAGAGAAAGGATAAATTAGTGTTACACACTTTTTGTTTATAAATTAAAATTTGAGATTTTTTAAATATTTTCTATTTTATCTTAGAGACTATATATATATATATATATATTAACATTCACGTCCCTTTTTTAAGGATATATCAATGGTAAAAAGTATGAGATATTTATAGACTTCATAGTCTAATTATGCCTACTATTATGTAGCTCATAAAATGAAAAATAAGGAAAAAAAATTTATACCCATTCATGTATTTTATTATTAGGTGGTAGAAAAAAAATTCTTTTTAAACTTTGGGTGGAAACGAAAGGTAGTAGTAATATATAATTAAGTTTTTTTTTTCTATTTTTTTCATTATTTAATGGTAAAGAGATGTAATGAATCAATTGTTTAATTATATTCTTTAATCTGATTTTAATTTGGACCAAAAATAAGTTATATTTTTAATTTAATTAAAAACATATCATCAAAACTGTGACACTCGCAATTTTCATCTAATTCCCACTTATCTTCGAATTAAAACTAAACCCATATCCAAAATTATCTCATATATATATATATATATATATATATATATATATATCACAAAAACATGTTAAAATTAATAATTAATCATAAGTATATATTTATATTAATATATTGATAATATTTTTAAATGTAAATATGTGTTAGCAGAGAATGATGCAAATTAAAAGAAATTATTCATAGTTGTGAAATTATATTTAAAAAAAATTTAAAATAAGAAAATACAAATTTAGTGAAGACATTAGCCATGATGATGACCTGGCCGGTTAACAGATCATGTTCTATCATGCATGTAGAGGCTTTAGCAATTGGAATTAATGTATTAGATGGGATGTCTGGCCAAGAAAATGTATTGGATAGGATGAAAAGTGTGTTTGGTTGATAAGAAATGAAGGGAAAATATAGGAAAATTTAAAGGATGAAAATAATGGAAATGATATTAGAGGACAAAGTAATTTCTTTATTATTCTCCCAAAACCTGTTTGTATTCCATGTTCTATTGTCCTTCCACTATTTATTATAGTAGTAATTATTATATACTTTAAAAAACTATAGTACATTTGTGAATATTATTATATATGCATAGACCTGTTAATAAATTATTTCTAAATTTGAAAAATACTAATTTTTTCAATTATCTTATTTTTTCAGTCCTTAATTTTCTTTATAAATTGAAATCTGCAATTCAAGTTATAAACGGATTTATATTTATATGATAGACATTTATCTTATAGTCTAGAAATTAAAATTTAATATAAAATAATAATTATATTGAAATTAATTATAGTGGATTATATTTGGATAAAACTATATAATAAATTAATACTGAAAAACAAAATTTTAATTAATTTATTAATGAAAGTTTAATTTTACAGATCTGTATTTAGATTAAAGTTTTACTTTTTTGGGTATGAAATGTGTTGATCTTAATTGCAAGCGGTGGTGTTTGTTTTTCCCGGATCTTCTTATGCGGACATTCAAGAGGACCACAGTACGTGGTTAATTCAGTCTTCACATAGTAAATCGGTATAGCTCTTTTTGAAGAAAATTATAGGCTTAATACATATCTGGCCCTCTAATTTGGCACCGTTTGCCACTTAGCTTCTTAAACTTTTTGAGTAACTATTTTGTCCATTCAACTTGTTGTATTCAATAGCAAACCGCACCTTTAAAAAGCATAAACATAATTGTTATGGCGCGTAAACAGTACTCACTCTGACATCAGCTCTACGTGGATGCCACGTATTTAAAAAAAACCATGTCATTTGGAAAGAAATCAAAGGCTCTCTTTCACTAATCTGAAACAAAATCTCTCCCAAATCTCAAAGTCATTAGAAACCCTAAAATCCATTACAAGCAGAAGAAATTCGATAACAAACTCTAAAATCCATTACAAAACTGATGAACATTGATGTCGATTTTCATTTTGAAGTTTAGTGAACACCTTTGAGTGGTGAGCAATCACAAAACTTGCATTGTTCGTGTTTGAAGAAATTTGTCGAGTCGAACTCGATCTCAGGTGATACATCTGCACATCTACTTTATTGCTATCTTTCTGATTTAGAAATTAGGAGAGCAAGAATAGGGGATAAGGTAATTACGGTCAAGTGAAATTTTTGTGGTGAATTCAAAATCGATAGAAGAGGTAGAAAGAGTTATGTGGGTGGTAGTGTTAAATATGCATATTATGATACCGATCTTCTGTCAATCCCTGAATTGATAGATGATATCAAGCAAATTGGCTTTATAGGCGCTGATATGATTTATTACAAACCTTCTAACAGTATTTCGTTAAAGCCTATTGATACTGATAGTGAGTTATGTCAACATGCCTTAAGTTTGAAAGAAAATGAGCTGTTAAATTTATATGTGTACAATAGTATAAACAAAGCAGAAGTGATTGAGATGAGTGGATTGTATTTGGAAGATAAGAATCTGAAATCTGAGAATACATTATATAAAAGTGATAATGTGGTCCCACCATGTGCTGAAGAGTGACACGAGAATGTAAATGTTAAGAAAAATGCGGGTGAAAATGTGGTTAACCTAAGCAAAGTTAATGAGTCCGAAATTGGTGGGTGTGAGGCAGTAAAAATAGATGCCTCTGTGAATATTGAATCTGGTAAATCTGATCAAGTCAAAGGTGTTGATCTAGAGGAAGCTAATAAAGGTGTTGATCTAGATGAAGAGGATGATGAAGCTGAAGTAGAATTAGATTTTTCAAGTGGTGAAGATAATGGTACAGATCCAAAGTTTCAACTATATGTTGAAAGTGATAGTAGGTCTAGTGAATTTAATGATGAGTTAAGAGCTGCAAGGCAACAAGCTAAAGTATATGGACAAAGGAAAAGAAAGGAAAATGGTGCACAAGTAGAAGAACCAATAATTGATTTAGGAGAAGCGAGTATTGATGTGAGATATTATGATGGTGGTCCAAGATCTGAAAATTTTCAAGGAAAAGTGGGTAAGGATGAGAAGTATTTTGACAGTTTTGATGATGGTAGTATAGAAAGCAGTAGTTATGGCAAAAATGATGATTTGCCAAAGAGAAAAACATGCAAAAGATTTCAATACGATCCTAGCTGTAAAGTTCCCTTATGAGAGGTTGGCATGGTGTTTGAGAATGCAACACAATTCAGAGAGGCTTTAAGCAACTATGCAATTACAAAAGGGATCTAGTTAAAAATCAGACCTAATGAAAGAAGTAGAGTTTGTGCTAGATGCATTGAGAAAGGGTGTAATTAGATGCAGATTGTATTGAGATAATTTCCAGTAAAGTCATATTTAAATTCCTTTACCAATTTTCAGTTAATATTCAATATATAGGAGACAATTTAATTAAAACAATTAATAGGAACATGAAGAATTAAACCAACTGATTTATAACTTAATTGAAATATGTTGGGTACATAAATACATTGAATTATCCCTACTGTATTGAGCTGCTCCAAAGTACTCAAGCAGTACCTACTGCAACAGACCAAAATCACAAACATAACTTTGTCCATACTGCATTCATACTTCAGCTCAAAAATTAATCAATTTCATACCACAAACCTACACTAAATCCTAAATAACCTATACTAAATTCTAATTTCTACAAAATACCAGTACCTACATTGGGCACTATTAGCCACATTTCAAAGCAACACAGTAACAATCACAAGAACCAAAAATACAACAGCAATCTTCAACCGATTTGCAGTTATCTTTGCATTATCTCTTTCCTTTTCAGACTCCTTCAGCTTTCTCATCAACCTCAGAACTGATTTTCACAAGTTATCATAATATGGTGCCTCGTACCAGATAAAATACCCACAAGATTGCATGCCTTGAATCTATCCTCAACCAGTACACAAAATTAAAAAACTTTTCACCCAAAATATAAATGCTAAATTCACTAATTAACTCTATAAACTTACCTCATATTTGTTGTAGCCGAAGAATCTCCTTCCAAGGTTAGCTTCTGTCATTGAAATCTTCAATGCAGCCAATTCTCTACAATAACATTTAGGAATCATAATATCACTTTAAGCAGAGTTGTTCTGGGATAAAGAAGATACATTATTTGATCGTGATATCATTGGAATAGATGAAATATAATTTTGATATGTGTAAAATGAGAATAGGGTATTATGGATTTTCTTATTTCAAATTTGGGTATATATCAAAATGATCAATAGAGAGGAGAGAGATTAATTGCTTTAAAATTTTTTATCCGTTGGTTTTATCTTCTGTCCTCACCCGGTGTAAAAGAGATGACTTCACGCGCTTTGCTATTTTAGCATAAGAGGGCGGCTTGCTGCTGAATACAACAAGTTGAAAGGGCAAAATAGTTCTTCGAAAAGTTTAAGAGACTAAGTGGCAAACAGTACTAAGTTGGAGGGACCAGATATGTATTAAGCCAAAATTATACTATATATTATTTTATTTTTTATTTTTTTAAAAATATCTCTTTAGTTTGATATTCTTTTAATATCTTAAATGTATATATACTTTTAAAAATGAAATATATATTTAATATACTAAATATATACTACATGTATATATTTTAAAAAAAAAGAGAAATTTTACGTATATCTTTAAAATTATATATTAATTTTGAAATTACAAATATAAAAAATGATATTTTTCAAAGATAAAAAATTAATATTTTTTTAAAATAATTTTATTTTTAGGTTATTTTTGTAGAAATTCCTATTTTCTCCATGCATGTGAATTATGAATTTATTTATTTTATTCTACGATATGCAAAACAATTCAAAGTTGATTAAATTTCATGACCCATGTCCATAAGGGATTATATATATTTTTTTTGTAACTAGAGTTGGCAATGGGGAAAATTCTCATCCTCTATGGAAATTTGCCCCAAACGAGGCAAAAATTTTCAGTGAATTTTTCCTGCAGAAAAGTGAATGAGAAGAAAAATCTTTTCATTGGCCAGGGCGGGGCAAAAAAATGAACTGTACTCCTCTGCCTGAGAGGATCCCATCCCCAATCCTGTGTGAACCTATTAAATTATATATATATATATATATATATATTATAAAATATATATTATAATATATATTATATATTACAATATACATATTATATATTATAACATATTATATTATTTTTATTATATTTTTATTATTTAAACATGTGAAATAAATTTAACTTAATATGTTTTATTTTATTAAATTTTTTGAATTGTATTATATATAATTATTAGATTATTATCTAAATAAGTTTATAATTATTATAAATTATTAATTTTTTATATTATTAAATTTTAATTTTATAAAATAAATATCGTTGTCATCCTTATTTGTAACTAGAGTAGATATAAAAAGCTCGTTGAAATTAAGGCTAAGATCAATAAGTCTCGACAACTAAAATTATCACGGGCATCTGACAAGTGACAACCTTATGCTCACTGAAATAAGATTAATTTCATTAATTATTTTTGAACTTTTTATTTATATTATTAATAATCTCACATTTTTTACTTGTATTATTAATTTTTATCTGATTTCAATTTTTAATTATTAAAATCTGTCTCTGTTTTTTGATAAATGATTTTGTTGACTCTATATGGTTTTATGCATAGAGCTACATTCTGAAAAAAGGTTATTTTTTTACAACTGTATGAAAAAAAGGTATTTTAATCTTTGATTTATATATGAAAAAAAGGCATGAAATTTTTTTTTAAAAATAAAATCGAAAATTTTATCCAGACAAAGTAGCCTTCTAATATGGAGGAAAATAGGAAGAAAACAGAGGATCCCAATACAGAGCAAAAACCAAGAAACAAAGCGTACCAATACAGCATATATATATATATATATATATAATGTTATCTACAGGCCATAAGTTTTCCACTGTTCATCATGGAAATAAGAAAGATCAACATTCGGAATATGCTTCCCCTTCTTGTAATCTTCACCACCTTTAGACCAATCAATACTTGTAACTAAATCCATTGAAACATCAGCAAGGCTAAAACGCTGCAATTTGGCCAGATTTTCAATGCCAAACGGCACTTTCTGCAACAATCTGCATCGAATAATGGACAACTTTTGAAGACGAGGCATTGAACCCTTCTCAATTTCCACCCATTTTAGTCTTGGTAGCTCTTTAAGCCACAGATAATTAAGCTTTTGAAACCCTTCAGCTTTGAACCTCAGTTCTTCTCCATCAAATGCATTTTCAAGAAGCAGAGTCGCTAGATTTGGCAAATTTTGAATAGTTTCCAATATATCTCCCATTAACCGACTAGAACGTAAACCCAATTTGCTCAAATTTGTAAGACAACTTATCCACCAGGGAAAAGTCTCTAAATTCCCCTCTAGGTATAGCCGTTCAAGAAACTTTGGAGGCTTAGTTATGCTGTGCAAGTCAATGATTTCATCATCAGCTGATCTTATTGATAAATTCCGAAGATGATCGAGCTTGTCAATTGAGTAGCATAGAATCTTCCCATCTTCTTTTCTCAAGTTTCCAATCCATAATAATCTCAACTCACTCAGCATCCCAAGTTCTTGAATTGCAGCATTTCCTTTATATACATCCATATAAGAAAGGTGCTGCAACGAACGCATGAATCCTATTCTAGGAATTGCATTGAAACCATATGTCTTGCGGGAAGTATAATCAAATGAATAGCTGTAGTGAAACACAACAAGATGTCGAAGATTTCGAAGATCTACAATTGTGTTCGGCAATTGGGTGATTAATGTACCTTCCAGGTCTAATGTCTCCAAGTTTTGGAGCTTATTGATTGAAGTTGGAAGAACTTTCACTTTAGTATTTCTCAAACTTAGATACCTCAAATGGTATAGTTTGAGGATTTCATTTGGAAATATATCCAAGTTTGTTCCTCTTAAGTCCAACACTTTGAGTAACTTGAGATCATCACCAAGCAATGTGAGAGGAGAATCTTCAACTCCAAATACGAGCAAAGATCGAAGTCTGAATGTGTGCTTCTTTTCATCTTCATTTTCCAAGCTACTATGCATTGCCAGTCGTCGGACTTTTTCTTGCTTTCTTGTGTTTCTTCCATTGCATATCAGCACAAAGTTCTGTTCTTTTGCCTTTTTGAGAATGACTTCTCGTAGCAAGTCATGGATGCGATAGGCTAATATTTTACCATCTAGATCAGCTGAAGCAACTTGAATCAAGCTTCTATCAAGAAGCTCATCTAAGTAACTCTCTGCAACTTCTTCCAATGTCTTTCCATCCTTTTCTTCCACATATCCTTCTGCAATCCATAATCTTACCAATCTCATATGCTCAATTGCATAATCTTCAGGTAATATACTGAAATATAACAAGCAAGCTTTCAAATAGAATGGTAAATCATAATAACTAACTAACAAAATTTTGGTCATGCTTTGAAGTTTATTGCCCTCTAATTCTCCACCAAGCTTGCACTTCACCATCTCCCATTCATGTATATTGCTGGTGTCCTTTTTAGCCAATACACCACTAATAGTCACAACTGCAAGAGGCAATCCCTCACATTTTTGTAGTATATGCTGTGCAACAGTTATCAAATGTGAAGGGCAAGCATGCCCCTGAAATGTTATTTTACAAAAAAGAATCCAAGATGCTTCAAAAGATAAAGGCGGCAAATGATAGAGGTGACCTTTAAATCCAATGGAGGGAGCATGAGCTACTTCACCAATCCGTGTAGTAAGCATCACTCTACTGCCACTTTTGTTCTCAGGCAAAGCAAGTTTGATTGCATCCCAATCATTCACATGCCACACATCATCTAGAACAGCCAAGTATCTGCTTTCTTGAAGAAATTTTCTGATTGTTGCTTTTAGGCTTTGACTTGTCATTGTTTCTATCTCCGGTGGTACTGATTGATCGTTTTCATAGTGAAGTTGACGAATTATATCCTTCAATAGTGCTTCAATCTTGAAAGACTGTGAAACACTGACTCGAACATGGTGCTTGAAATGTCTCATCACATTAGGATCATCAAATACTTCTTTTACAAGAGTGGTTTTTCCAAGCCCCCCCATTCCCACCACCGAAATTACCGTAAGTGCAAGGTCTCCTTCAGTGAGCCACTCCATTAGCTGCTTCTTGGACTCGTTAATGCCAACCAGCTCATTAGTTTGTTCAAAAAAGAGTGCATCTTTTCTACGATCATCCCACATGCTGTTTGTAGCAGTAGAGCTTGAAATTAGCTCGTAATTATCTTGAACGTTAAATTTGTAAGTCTGATATCCTTTAGAAACGCTATCGATTCTTGATCTGATATCCCCCATCTTGGATGCTAATTGATGACGATAATTGACATCCTTGATAGAGATTATCTTAGAGATAAAACCATGGAATCCTTTCTTTTGATCACCTCCAAAACGAAGAGTGAATTCGTCAATAACATCTTCAATGTCAAAAGCAATTTCTCTTACTTGTTTAATCCATACCTGGGCTTGAGGATCATTTTCTTCCATCGCCTCTGCTACTCTCAAGAAGGCCATCATGTGCTCTAATTCATCTTTTATAGATTCAACTTGTCCTTTAATTCCTCTCAGTAACTCTGTTTCTTCTTCGAGAAAGAGTTCCATCTTGCCTAGCAAGAAAGAAACCAAACTCTCTGCCATTCCTGATTAATGGTTGTTTACAAGAAGCGAACTGTTTTCCAAAGATTGAGAGAAATATTAAATTGGCTTTGTTAAGTGGATAAGTTTATCAGTGATTTTTCATTCAATCAAAGTGATGATATAGAGGAAAGGATGACCAAGTCCTTTTTTTTTTTTTGGCCAAAGACCAAATCTTTGTTGATTTGTTATGTATTTGGAATTTTCCTTTCTAGGCTTTTATAATTTAATTACAAGTTGACTTAGTATATATACCAAAGAATTGGGTGCGCCCACCGAACATGGCTAAGCAAATACAAAGTCATCTACAAAACTATAATGTTATGGGCTCCAACTCTCAAGCGAAGCGTAATTATCAAAAGCAAAAATGTAAATATAATATTCCAAAGTGCAATAGATAATGCATGTTTTATGGTTGTCGTTTGAGAAAAGAATACAACTAAGAATAAAAATGATGGATACTCCAGCAAGCAAGTGGTATCAATTGTTCATTTGGTTAGAAGGATGTGTGCCGTTCACTTACTTGACATTTCAAAATAATGAACCAATGGCTGAGAAGATTAGTTTAGAAGATTCAAGACGCAGATCTCATAATAATAGGTTGATTTGCTTTCCATCTCATTAATTAGAGTTCAAATCTAGAAGTCAGATCACAAAAAAAGATATTATTTATTGATAAATTTGTGTTTATATCTTGAAGTGGATCACAACAGGTTGGCAGTAGACAAGCTCTGCAAAAGATCTCGGTACCTCCATAAACATACATATATTAGAAGATAATTGCCAAGTTCACAAAATCCTTTTTCAAAAACTAAAACTTTTATACAAAATATTAAGCTTCTGAGCTTCTATTTTATACAAGGAATTATTTCTTTGTGCACAATTTTAATGCTTCTAAGCAATCAATGAGGTACCCAGCACAAGGTTATACAGAACTTTTATTTTAACTACAATAAAGCATTTTTGTATAATTTCTTCAACATGGTTGCAATTCAAACTTTTTTTGTCAAACTCTATCAATGGCAATATCCAAATAATGCAAAATTGCAAACCAAATCCATCGCTACCACAAAATAAATTGGCCATTAATTCGGCAATCCTTGAACTACTTAACTGTTGAATTGTTTCCGGATTAGTTGTTGAGCTCCTTCAACTAGCCCTTTAACTACTTCGCATGCAGGAAGAATTTCATTGATAAGTCCCACACCTTGACCGGCATACATTGCCATGCTTTCTATGTCTCCAGTAGTTGTCACATTAGGAACAGTGCCTCCAAAACGACGAATTTCTTTTTCCTATAGGAATATGATAAAAATAATCACTAGTTTCCTTATGGAATAAGATAAATAAAAACAATGAAACAAAAATCATTCACCAGGAAACAGGTGATATGCTGTGGATGAATCAAAATGGCAATCTTATATTCTTATGTATTCTAGTAGAAATATAAAATGTAAATATTCTCACCTGGCCATTTATTATTGAACTACCAATGACAGGCTTGTTGATCTCGTTTTCATGTGGTGGAAGAGATTTCCACTCATTGAAGAAAGGTGTCACAAGAACACGTTGTGGTGCGTTAGGCCACCTTGCCCGACCAAACACATTTGTATACTCAGTTTTATCGAGCTCAATCAACTTCCTCTTGTATGTTGGATGAGCGTAGCTTTCATTAGTTGCAACGAATCTGAAATTATGATTTCATAAACTCAAAATAGTAAAAAAATGATCATCATGCTATTCAACTTTAAGTTCTCAAGTACAATCTAAATTGCTTCAGCTAGACTTTTTCAGCTGATATTTACATTTCAGGGCCCCTATGATTTTCTTATATATTTAAGACCAATGTTGCTACATACCTAGTGCCTAGACAGACCCCTTGAGCCCCAAGGGCCAGAGCAGCAGCATAGCCACGTGCATCCACAATACCACCAGCAGCAATTACAGGTATATCCTGATCACCAACAAGATCAACCACTCTCGGTAACAATGAAATTAAGCCTTCCTGAGAGTACATGACAACAAGCATAAAGAGGTTCAGTTTTACTGAAAAATCAAAATCAGCCAGTATTGAAAAATTTCCATAATCATGAGAGCAAAAGGAGATATCAAGATTCAAAATGAATAGTACTTCAGTTTGTAGTACATTCCAGTGTTAACTACCTGTGAACATCAACAGTTTTGACAGATGAATACATAAATATCACAAAAGCCATGCTCAGTCCATCAGGTAAACAAATATACTCATAAAAGCCAAAGGTTAGGACAAATTTAGTCATTGGATAAAATTCTATGAGAGTGAGATTTTAAGTTTAAAAATTTTCATGGTTAACCCACCAAGCCACAGTCTACGATATCTATACAGTTGCATATAAATACAAATAAATTTGGAAATGTAGAAGCTAACATACCTGACCAATTACATGCCCTCCAGCTTCGCGCCCTTGGACAATAATCCCATCCACACCAACAGCAGTGGCCTTTTTTGCATCTTCATAACTCCCAACCTAAAGCAAAAATACTTGCAAATAGTTAGCCACTCAAAGAAAGACAGAAGCAAGCACTCAACTTTCTTAATAAAGCCAATCAGAAATTTTTATTAAAGAAGAAGAATTTCAACACCTGAAGGTAAGCCACAAAAGTAACACTAAAGCAAAAAATCCTTGAAAGGCCACAGATTTTCTTAGGGCAAAAAAAAAACTGACCACCTAGCCATCAACATAAATAATAAAGATCCATGACTTTGAAGATCTTCAATGAAAGATAAATGACCAAATATCATAAATTGCCAACCTTAAATATTCTACAAAGAAGAGAAAAAAGCCATAAGAATACATCAGCATAAAGACCAACAAAGGTGAGGCAACAAACAGCAAAGATCAAGAACTCCCAATGCATCAAAGAATCAAACATAACTCTTTAACCCCAGATAAAAATATAACAGAAACACACCTCATAGACTCAAGAAAAGGAGTTGAGTCATATAAGCAACTATTATAAAAACAATTTGATTCCATGATCAGCACCCAACACGAATTTCTTGCCATCCTAAGAATCAGCTAATTCAACAATTGGGTAATATGTATGGATAAGTCATTTCTCTGTATTATGCATTGGAAAAAGTCTCGCAAATGACTACATGTGATATTAATAGTCCAATTCATACTGATCTCCATGTGTGGGATAGAGCAATAACATTTATGTAGGAACACCTGACTTGGAAGTGCTAATTAGCAAATATGAGTACATTAGATTTAATTACCTGGGGAACAATTTTGACTCCAGCATGATGGGCCTTGAGTACAAGCTCCTCTGAACAGTCGCCCCAATAAACTTGCAGAACTGCCACCTTCTCCTCCAATATGACCTTTAGATTTTCCTCGTGCGGAAATGCCAGAATAACACCAATTCCAAAGGGTTTGTCAGTTAAGGTTCGTGTTTTTCTTATCAGTCCCCGTACATAATCAGGTGATTCCTGTTATACAAGTTTTGAGAAATCACTTTTCATGCACTTCTCTTTTCATGTATCAAATGATAGATTCTTAGATTTTTATGTACAAAATTTGAATTTAAGGCAAATGCATGATACATGCTGTTCAGACCTTAGTAAAGTTTACAATTTTAATGATCTCTTGCACACCATCTATGAGACAAATTACAGCAGAAATTGGAAGAAGACTGATCTGAATCTTTTCTCTTTTTATATACATTAATATATATAATGGATATTTGAAACAGAGACGGTAATTTAGGATATCTTAACCTCTTATTTAATCTACATATAATTAATTTCACTATCCTACAGATAATGAACTGGGTAATGAAAATATGGAACAATTTTAAGCAACAAACACCATAATTTATCAGATAATAAACAAAATGAACAAAACAAACAACATATGCATTGAAATAATATGAAAAGCAAAGCAGGGGTAAAAGTATAGCAGAAATTTGAAAAAAAAAAATACCCAGTCTGGAGCTCTGAGGAAGCCAAGTCCACCAGCATTAGCCACAGCAGCTACGAGCTCTGGACAAGAAATATCAGGTCCTAATGGTGCCTGTACAATCCCATATTCAAAACCCAAAATCCCTTTCCAACCCATTTCCTAATACCTCTCCACTGAACAAAACACACAGCCAAAACTACTTATAATCTTGCGGGTGAGAATTTTTCTTCCTTCAATTTGACTAGAAAATTGGAATTTTGATTCCTCGAGAACTGATATTAGAAGCCAAGTGTCACTTTGATTTCGCTATTTAAATAAATAATTAAACAAACACTCTCGTCCAAGTAAGTCCACGGCTAAAAGCCTAAATAAATGACTAAGTTTGATCAATTTTGTATTTATATAATAATAATTGATATACGGAGCTTCTTCTTGATCTTGATTTATTTCGTTTCTTGACTTGATTCTGTTTTTTTGTTTTTTAGTTTCATTTTATATTTCTAATTTTCTATCAGCCGCCTGTCTAACGTAAGCGACGACGTTTTACTGACGTTTTTTTTGTGAGAAATTAGCACACTTCTTTGCTTTTCTTCAAAAATACTCAATAATTTTTATATATTTTTAACAAACTACATGTATAGTCAGTGTATCTTTCAAAATTAAATATATTTTTATTTTATTAAATATATATTAAAAAATAAATTTAAAAAAATTATTTTTAAAATTAAAAATTAAAAAATATAATTTTAAAAATATTTTTATTTTTTAAGATATTTTTAAAAACATTTCTTACATAAGATTTAAGAGGCTGCTCTCACAAGTCGCGGCACGGCTTTTATCTTTTTTTTTTTTACTATATATTATAATTGGAATCACAAAGAAATTCGATTATATCTATTTCAATAATAAAATATTTTAATTGAAATAAAAGAGAAATTGGATTTTTTTTATTTTGTTTTTGTTTTTATGGCAGAATTCTTAATTGGATTTGGATTTTAAGCATATGAATGAAATTTTTTTATATGTTTTTTGTCTAATATATGTTAAAAATTAAACTTAATTTTTTTATAGAATTTTCTAGAATGCTTAGTAGTTAAATATTTTTAACTTAGTCAAATTAAATTTAAAGTAATTAAGAAAGTTTCCAAATTAAATTTAAATTAATTAAGAAGATTATCAAATTGAATTTATATTAATTAAGAATGTTATCAAATTGATAATATTAATGCAACTATAAATATAGCCTATTGTCAATTTTTTATATAATTAGATAAGAGAGTGACACGAGAGATCAAAAGAGAAATAGAGAGTGGTGTTAGCTGAGTGTTTGCTAAAAAATAATATTTGACAGTTAATTTCAATAAGCTAACGCATAATATATTTAGATGTAAAATTTTTATTTTTAAATTTTATAATTTGTGTTTTATTAATTAATGAAATTTCAAGTATTTGTTATTGAATTTTTTCCATCTTTAGGTAATTAAAAAAATTAATTTAATTTCTAACAATGTATTATTAAATTTATATTTCTGATTTGATCAACGTAGACTATTCATATCGGAGCAAACAAATTTTTATGATTTGATTTTGAGATATTTATTGTATGATTCGAGAATCGAATTCAATTTGATAGTGAAAGAAGTAAATTAATTCATCAAATAGGCTAACCTTTTGACACATTACTTAAAGTCTTCCATTCTCTTAAAGTTTCTATTTCTCTCTCAAAGAGAGTCTTTTTTTTTCCAGTTTATTGTCCTAGATTTAGTGATATTATCGACCTTCTTTTTTTGTTAATTTCTGATATGTTCTCTCCAATAATATTAGTGGTTTTATTTTATTTTTTTTCTTCTAGATCTAGCCTTTAAATGGTCTTTTTGGTTATCCTCCTTCAAAGTGGATTGTTGTTGTTTTGAAGATCTCTCTTATTTTTTCTATGCTCGCCATGATTTATGAAATCTCACAATTTTCTTTTTAGCAATCAGAAGTCAATCAATCTTCCCTTAACCTTTGCACATTTTGTCTTCCCACCTGTGACTTCTTTAGTTTTTTTTTTTTTTTTTCCGAAGTTATGAATTGATGTTAACTATTTATGCCTTATTGTTCTAGTTGTTCCACTTCCACATAATTTTTCTTAAGCTTCTTTATATTTGACTCCAAGTTAGAATGCTTTTTATCTTTCTTCCCTCATTCGATTAGGTATACAAAAATACAAGATAGTTTGGACCGGTAACATGAGGAATCTTCGTTTCCTTTTCCTTATATTAAAGTTTCTCCAAGTTATCTTTGCATGGTAACATTTTGAATGCTCTTTTAGTCTCTATGTCTGCTGTATTAAGATCGACTGACTGTAGGTTTGTTTATATTGGACAGTGTATGGATGCTTTATGGAATAAATTGAATATCTTTATAATTTTTTGTATCTTCTAAGAACCTCAGATTTTAGGAAAATTGGTTGTATGTTCTTTTTTTTCAATGAAATTACTTTTTACTGGAAAAAAAAATAGGCTAACCTTTATAGTTATGACAATAAAATTGTAAAACTAAATCTATATAAATAAATATATTTTTTTACCTCTAAACAATAATAATTCGATAATTGTGTTGATATATTTTAGTTTAAGAAATTAAGAATTTAAATTTTTAATAATTTTCCTTTTTCAAGTGTTTTGGAGGCCTATTAATTTAATTTTTTTTTTTAGAATTTTTATAATTTTACTCTATCATTTGAAAATATATAATTATATTTCAAATTTCAAAAATTATATATAATTGTCTCCTTTATTAAAATTGCTACTTTAGTTTTTCTCTTTAATGATGGCATAGAAATGAATTAAAATATGAATGACAAATTATTTTTTATTCTCTCAAATTTAGATTAATTAACAAATTCATCTGACCTTTTCGAAAGAACTAAATAAATAACTTTTTCACACTTGTTTTTATTAATAAAATAGTCTTTTATTGTCAAATGCCAATTTAGTACTTAATCGCATGGTAAAAAAAATACTAAAACATCCTTAATTATAATAAAAAAAATCAGACTAATGGATTTTTTATTTATTTATCTGGTTAGATTCAAAATTAATCTTGTTATATGTTTAAGACACTTTTTTTTTTAGTTTTAAGTTCTATGGAACTTAATTTTCTTTTAAAAATTTTAAAATATTTTTCATATTGAAAAAACATAAAATTTTATTTTAAGCACGAAAAAGTGTATATGTAGTTCGAAATAATTAAAATTTATATATTTTTTGATAATATAGAATCTTTTTTGTTGTTTAGAATAAAAGTTTTTTCAATTATTTAAAATATATAGTATAATTTTTTTCTAAACAAAATAGTTAAAAAATATAACAAAAATAATAATATTTGAATTGAAATTTTATTAAACAAAAGAAAGAAAGCCATATTACATTATATTAGTTTTTATAACCATTTCTTATAAAAAAAAAAGTTTTTATAACCATATAATATATATATAAAGGTATTTTAATTTCTTATCAATCATTTAAGGGAAAATTTTGCCTGTGATAGATGAAATAATTATTTTGCTAATAGAAATAATATAATATAAGTCGTTTAATTTATTATTTTTTGTAGCTTTTTTTAAATATTTTATAATTTTTAGGAGATTTTAAATTTACTTACTTTTTAAATTTAACTGAAAATATATTGTATGTATATCTCTAATATATAATTAGACGTATATTTTTTACAATGAATATTTTTACATGAAAAATTAAAAAGTATATATTTAAGCAAAAAATGTTTATATTTAAAGAAAAAATATCTTTGAAAACACACAATTTTTAGGGTACTTTTCTGCAAATTCCTATGTTAAAATATCTTCGTTTTAGAAATCCGTTCTTTGGGCCATCCATCCATTTGGGAGTTTAAAGAGATTTCAAACCCAACTTTCCGAGTCCAACCCAAATTTTTAAGGCCCAGTTTTATTTAAAATTAAAGATTTTTTTTAATGCAAAAATTAATGATGTTTTACGTCTTCTTTTAAGGTGAAAATTTACGTTTGATATAATCATTTAATTATTATTTAAACTTGAAATTAAAGCATTTAATTGAGAATAAATGTATTAAACCCAATAGATGTGTGAGGTAGCACGAAAATGCCTCTTTAACTATTAAAATAAACAAAGTTACTACTAAATAACTTCAAAATATATTCCTTTTCAAAAAAAAAACTTCAAAATATATTTGGTAAAATAACCAAATGAATCGACCAACAAATGGTTGCAACCAAAGTAATTACCTTACCTGGATGACAATAATGAAACTAAAATCTCTTAATAGGGAGATTAATTTCGTCCAAGTTTCCTAAATTTTTTTCATTTATATTATTAATATTTATAAATTAATAATTTGAGTTTTTTTTTATGATTTATATTTTAGACTTGCATAATTGAATGGTTTTAGCATTTTATTTTTTATTTTTCTAAATTGATCTGAGCCATTTTAATTTGATGAGCTTTTCAATTATATATTATCTTTCCTTTTCATGGCTACCAGATGTAATATTACCCACTTCCAACAGAAAGAAACGAAAAAAAGTCAAGAATATTTAGTAAAATTAATTACCTGATAGCACGAATTTTCAATATTTTTCATTTAATATTTATATCAATTTATCATATTGGTTTTATCGTTAATATTTTTGTAAGCTTTAGGTTATTGTATGAAATAACGCAAACGCAAAAAATTCAATATAATAAAAAGCTCTATTCATGATAAAATTTATTTATTTAGAAAAACTTTAAAAGTGCTAAATTATTATTTGTAATAATTAAAAACTAATATTTGAAAAAATAAATTTTATTAATTAATTCTATATTTTTTAAACATGAAAATGATAAAATTTATTCAATTAAATTAAATTTGTGTAAAATTTTAAATTCTCAAAGTACGTCAAGCATTTAACTCTTCCATGGGAATCTATATTATTATAAGAAGAAGATTAAAAAAAATGATGCATATATTATATACATATTGTTTCCTTGATGCCTAAAGAAATACTATTGGCCTTTGATAGTTTACGGTGCGGGTGTGCCAGAGGCCAAAATACCTCAGTTGTTCAAAGAACCTAACTTATAATCAAGCAATTGTATAGTTTCCTTAAAGCACCACAAGAAGAAATAAAGTCCTCAAACCATTTGATTAACAAATTGTTTAAATTTTACAGCAACGTAATCAAATTTTGATAATAAAGGTAATTATAATGAATAAAAACTAAATGACAAAGCTAATAGATGGTTTAAATCCACCTACGGAATCAAGTAAAGAAATTCAAAGAGCTAATTTTTGCTAAGTTTGCTGAAAATTTTCTTCTGTGGAAAAGTCGGTGCTCTCTTTCTTTCTTTTTTTTCTCCTTTTTATTCTCTATTTCCTTATTTCTCGGCATTATCCCATGTTGCTAAGGGTAGTGGAGAGCAGTTTTCTTCCCCATCAAATCGCTTGCTTCAACTACTAGAGTAAGAACCAATTTTTTTTCCTTCCAAACTGTTTCTCTTCATTGTCTGCATTAGGGCTTCTTGGGCTTCATTTCCTTTATGATCGGCCTTCTCCATATTAGGGCCTGAAAAATAAACACACACTCACACAAACACACACACACACATATATATATATATATGTATATATTAATACATATATATACATATATCACAAATCGATGCGTTAATCGTACAAAATCCCTCATAATAGTAAAAATGCGTAAGAAACAAGATCATGCATTTAGACTTCTCCCAAAAATAAAATAAAATAAAATTATGAATTGAGGCACTATCCAAGAAAAGAATATAGCTAATGAGTATATATTATTATATAAAAATAATTAATCAAATGGGAAACTTCTTGAGGAAACATGTCTTTATTTTATATTTATTGAAATATAAAAATTAACAAAGGTTTATTTTATATTTATTGAAATAAACAAATTAAGCATAATTTCGAAAGACCATAACCTTGCAGTTGCAGGCTCAGTTTTATAGAAGTTTCATCGAGTTGTGTGAATGATATTGTCAAGTGAAACAGAAGAAGATTGCTTCAATAAGCCGCCAAACTGCCTAAATTTTTCGTTTCATGTGAGATTGAAACTTGTGGCATAAGTATATGAATCAAGACATATTAATATTAACAATCTTATTGGATTTATGTACACAATTATCGTTATTATAAATTTATTACTTCCTCCGTCTTAAATAGATAGACTTATTTTTTTTTTTCATCCATCCCAAATTATAATTAAAAAAATACTAATTGCAGTTATTTTGGAGAGTAATTATTAGACAATTTCTCTTCTATTGTCTAAAAAATATTTATTATAATATCCCTATTCATAAATAAACTTATAATAAATATTTTTAGCCAATAGGAAGGAGGTTATCTAAAATCACTCTCCAAAATGACTACAATTAGCATTTCTCTTATAGTTAATATATCATTTTAATAAATTAATTAGCATATTAAATATCTATAATATCCTTATTTAATGTTACTTACTAAATATATTTATGATAAAGTAAGGATAAAATAGAAAAAATATATACAAATTTATATTTTTAATAAAAAATAATTATTTTTTTTATTTTTAAGAATTGAGAAGTAGATCTATCTTTGTAGGATGGAGGAAGTACTTTTTTTTGTATTGGTAATGTTACAAAATTATTTCAAAAATCATAAATCATAAGATTGATACTTTCTTTAAAAGTATTTCAAAAAATAAAATTATTCTTAAAAATATTTATTTTTCTTATCCATATTTTTACTTGCAATTTCGAAAATGCTTCACTTTCCAATATATACATATATATTTAGCATAAAAATAATATATTGTATTTTCAAAAATATAGATTTAGTATACACTTAATATATTAAAAGATATATATATAAATTATAAGATATTTTTTAAAAAATCTTAAATTGAATCTCAAGTTTGTATAGCAGAAGTAAATACGAATTTGACCTTAAATCTTGGTTATCATTAATAGGATTTTTTCTAATATCTAATGAAATATTTATAGCTTTAATTTTTTTATAATGTTATAGTTTATATTTTCACAAATTCAGGGTGTTAAAGATTAATATATATATTTATATATTTGTTCATTTCACATTAAAAAAAATATAAATATAGCTAAAAAAAATTTAAACGTTTCAGTGTAAAGATTAACATAAACTAATTTATTTTGTGTAAATAAATTTCGGTGCTTTTTGGAATTTCTTCTAAAATATTCTTAAAAATAAAAAATTATTTTAAAAATGTTTATTTTTTTAAATATTCATTTTTCAATTTTTAAATTTAAAAATACACTGTTTAGAAATATACATACATCTAGAATATTTTTAATATGCTAAATATATACTTCATTTTCAGAATAGTGAGATATTAAAAAATAAAAAAATAAAAAGTGGACATATAGGGTAATTTTTCCCCTATCTATACTAAGGTGATTTGACCCCTTGTTATATATGTGGGCTTGATGAATAAAAAGAAAAAAACATATAGCTAAAATGGATTCTTCTTATTGTTACATTTAGGGTTTTCTCTGAAAACTCGTTCGTCTTGCTGTTTTATGCAAAGTTTTTGATATTTTGAGTTTAGTTGTTTTGTTCTTGATTCGATGGAGGAAGCAGATGATGTTTCGATCAAGATGGCTCATTTATCAGTTGATGGTGATAACGAGGAAGGGTTGGAGTTGGATGATGAAGATGAGAATGTGGAGAGTATTGACTATTCCTTGTCTATTGTTGGACGATTCTTAACAGATAGAGTAATCAATTTCACAGCAATGAAACAGACAATGGCTTCGCTTTGGAGGCCTTTTATGGGAGTTACAATTTCGGAGATAGAAGGTGGTTTGTAAGTATTCAAATTCTACCATGAGGTAGATGTCGAATGTGTTTTAGAAATGTCACCTTGGACTTTTTCGAATTGGTCGTTAATAGTTGAGAGGCTGGCTGGCTTCTCTCATCCATCACAAGTCCAGTTGTTGCATTTTGACATATGGGTGCAAGTGCATGGATTGGAGTCATGGTGTATGTCGGCGAGGGCAGCGAAAAAGATAGGAAACCAGATTAGTTGCTTTATAGAGAATGACCATAAAAATTGATCGTAGAGAAAATACATGAGAGTTAGGGTTAAGTGGGATGTGCAAATGCCCTTGAAGAAGAATATTAAATTGCGATGGAAGGAAGGAGAGTAGTTTTGGCCGGAGCTGAAATATGAAAATCTACCTCATTTTTGTTTTCTTTGTGGATTAATTGGTTATGCAGAACGCTACTGTCGTTTGTTATTGGAGCAAAGAGATGGTCCTCTTATTCGAAATTACGGTCCAGAATTGCATGCTACTAATCGGAGAAGTTCTGTGAATATTGGAGCCAAGTGGCTCAGGGAGGAGGTCGATGGTATTAGTGGTCTTCCGAGTGGAAGTTACAGAACAGATTCCCAAGCAACTTTTGTTCCAAATTCAAATTTTGATAGTACTAGAGATAAGGAGAAGGACGAGGTTAGGGGAGTGAATCAAGGGGGAAAAGGTTTTGATTTGAATGCCAAAGATAATATTAATTCAGATGGTCAACAGGATGATGGTGTGGAGCTTAATGATCCTAAAAGAAAGAGATTTGAGTCAGGTCCAAGCTCATTTTGTCTAACCAAGGACCAGGAGGGCAGTTCTAAAGTGAATAGCCTTAGAGCAAAAAACGGATTAACGGTGGGTTCTGTTATTCATAACTGCCGACAGCAATGAGTTATATAAGTTGGGCTTGGCAACCCACGAGTAGTGAGAGCATTAATTGGAATTATCAACTTAATGAGGCCACATTTTATATTTCTTATTGAAACTTTATGTAATGCTGCTAGAATTAATCAAATAAAAAAATTGTTACAGTATGATGGGTGCTTTTTCGTTGACGCTTTGGGTCATAGTGGCAGGTTAGCGCTATTATGGAAAGCTATAAAATTTATTTCTATTATTAGTCATTCGCAACGATATATTGATGCTATTATTGAGGTGGAAGATGTTGGGGATTGGAGGATGACAGGTTTTTACGGTCTGCCAGATAGGAATAGAAGAGCTGAAGCATGGAATTTGTTACGTGTTTTGGCATCTCATAATGATTTACCTTGGGTAGTTATGGAGGATTTCAATGATATACTAGCCGTTTATGAAAAGCGAGGTGGATGACCGTAACTTAATTGATTAATTAATGGGTGTCGTCTGCAGTACATGAGGCTAGTTTGTTTGATTTTCACTTTTCTGGGTAGCCTTTTACTTGGGAGCATGAGAGGGGAAGTGAGGATTTTGTGGAAGAGAAGTTGGATAGAATTCTTACTAACCATGATTGACGGGTACATTTTCCTTAAGCTACAGGTTCGGTTCTCCAAATTTCTTCTTCTGATCATCTTCCAGTTTCTTTGGAAATTCGTTGCTTTATTCCATGGGGGCAGGCATTGCATTTTTGTTTTGAAAATAGCTGCTGCAGTGAAGTTGCTTGCCATGAGCTGGTTGTGCAGGTTTGAACTGAATTTGGTCACTTGAGTGGGACTGATAGGTTGGAAGCATGTGCTAGGGTGTTATTGAGTTGGGGAAAGGAGTTCAAACAGAAATTTAAAAATGATTTGTCGGCTTTCTTGAATGTTATTTCAGCTTTGCACGGTTCTCGTCAGCAAGTTGACATTGAACGATTTAAATAGGTAAGAAATCGATATCATGAACTGCTATGTTAACGGGAAGTTTACTGGAAGCAAAGAGCCAAATCATTTTGGTTGAAGGAGGGTGACAGAAATACCCGCTTCTTTCAAAACTCGGCTACTGCTAGAAGGAAAAAGAATCAGATTATGCAACTCAAAGATGGCAATGGTGAATGGCAGAATTGGGGGGCTAATCTTGAATAGGTTATGCTTAATTATTTTAATGATTTATTTCGGGCAAAACCTTGTATTTCATATTTGGTTCTAGATTGCATCCCTTTTCTAGTTTCTTTGGAAGATAATAATATGCTATTACAACCGTACTCAGAGGAGGAAGTTAAATGTGTTGTTTTTTCTATGAAACCGGATAAGTCCCCTAGACTTGATGGGTTTAATCCTGGGTTCTATCAGCAATATTGGGATGTAATTGGTTCAAATATCTCAGTAGCTTGTTTTATTTTTTTGCATTCTAGAGAATTTCTTGCTTCTTTAAATGAAACTTCTATTGTGCTTATTCCAAAGAAGTCGAAACTGGAAGTTATGGGAGATTTGCACCCAATTGCATTGTGCAATGTACTGTTTAAAGTAATAACAAAGATGCTAGCTAATAGATCGAAGAAAATTCTACCTAATCTAATCTTTGAGAGTCAAAGTGCATTTGTTTCAGGTAGGAGCATTCAGGATAACTGTATTATGGCTTTTGAGGTAATACACACTTTTAATCGTCGAACTCGAGGTAAGGAGTTATCTGCTGCTTTAAAAATGGATATCAGCAAGGCATATGATAGACTGGAGTGGTCCTTTGTTAGGGATGTTCTTAATAGATTTGGTTTCTCTCCTATATGTGTTGATTTAATTTATCGATGTTTGTCGACAGTTTCATACTAGATTTTGTAGAATGGAAAATAAATTGGACCAATTATTCCAACAAGGGGATGTCGGCAAGGAGATCCACTCTCTCCTTATATCTTTATTCTTTGTGTGGAAGGATTGTCCAGAATGATTCAGAAGCATAATTCTTTGGGTTCTTTACATGGAAGTCAGGTTTCAAGAGGAGGAGCAGTAATTTCTCAACTATTCTTCGCCGATGACAGTTTGATTTTTCTTATGACTGAGGAATCAGAGGCGATTATTTTAAAAAACATATTGTTGGCATATGAACAAGCTTCGGGACAAGAGATTAGTCTACCGAAATCCTTTATTACTTTTAGTGCAAACACTCCTGCAGATAGATGGAGTTTAATTTATGGGGTTTTAGGTGTTGAGGAAAAGGAGTCATTGGGGTGCTATCTGGGACTTTCGTCTTATATTGGTAGGAATAAGAGGGAGGTCTTTGGTTATTTGAAGGATAGAGTTTGGAAGAAACTTAATTCCTGGAAGACTGAAATGATTTCAAGGGCAGGTAAGGAGATCTTATTGAAGACGATGTTGCAAGCTATGCCTTCTTATGTTATGAACTTGTTTCTACTACTAAAGACTTTGTGCTATGAAATTAAAAGCATTATGAATAAATTCTGGTGGGAATCGGGAGGAGTCAATGGTAAGGTTATTCATTGGTTGGCTTGGGAACGTATGGCATTCCTAAAAGGCTTAGGTGGGTTGGCTTTTAAAAGGTTACAAGAGTTCAATGTTGCTTTATTGGGGAAACAAGGTTGGAATATTATTTCAAGACCCGGTGCTTTGGTGACTAGGGTGTTGAAAGCAAGGTACTTCCCAACTTCTAATTTTTTTTATGCTTCTTTGTCTTCTAATCCAAGTTATTTATGGAGGAGTATATGGGAGACACATGATTTGCTAAAGTCAAGAACTTATAGGCGGATTGGTAATGGAGATTCTACAGTAATTTGGGATGAGCCTCTGTTACAAAATGATAATAATTCCTATGTGAGTTCAGTTAGGCGGATGGAGTTTAATTGCTTTAAAGTTTCTAATTTGATTGTAAATGGTAATTGAGATGTTCACTTGTTGGAAATGTTATTTAATGAACGTGATAGATTAGAGATTCTGTCAATAACACTTTCAAGAAATCAGGTTGATGACAAGTAGTGATGGAAATTTAAGAGAAAGGGAAGGTATTCTGTGAAAAGTGCCTATAGGAAGCTACAAGAGGCAAGGGTTGCGATATTGGCAAGTTCTAATTGTTTGTGGAAGAAATTATGAAGGTGTTGTGTTCCACCAAAGATTCTGAATTTTGGTTTGCGATTGATTTTGGAGGTAATTTCGTGTTTGCAAATGCTACGAAATAGGAGGGTAGATGTTGAAGTTATCAGTCCTATGTGCCATGCTAGTGAGGAATCTTTATTACATTTATTTGTGCAATGCTCTTTCACTAGATCAGTTTGGATTTTAACAGACATTGGTTGGCAATTTCCTAGAGTTGTCTCTTGGAGGTCATGGTTGGAGAGTGTTTCTCAAGGTGCTTCAATGAAGGAGGCGGAAGAGATAATTATGATTTTATGGGCAATATGGTCAGCAAGAAACAAGAAGGTTTAGAAATATCAAGTTATTGCTCCTTTTGGAGTTGCATAGATGGCACGCCGTGTTCTACATGAATGGAGTACTAACATAGTTAGTTGCTCAAGACTTGATGCAGCAAGACCAACTGATAGGATGTGGACACGACCAGTAGCTGGTTTCGTTAAGGTGAATTTAGATGCGTCTGTGATTTCAAGACGTAGTGCGGCTAGTGTGGGTCTTGTTTGCAGGGACAATTTTGGTGGCTTTGTAGCATCTAAGACATTGTTTTTGCATGGAAATTTTGATGCTATGTATGCAGAAGCATTATCAGCTAGAGAAGCCTTAAGTTGGATAAAGGTTATGGCGTGGGGCCCAACTATAGTGGAATCAGATGCCTTAATGGTTGTGAATGCCATTAATTCTTCTATTGAGAATGATGATTCTTCCTTTGGCTTAGTTATTTCAGATTGTAAGCATTTAATTAATGAAATTGGTAATGTTGAATGCCATTTTGTGTATAGGTCTGCGAATGCGGTTGCTCATTTGTTGGCAACTGGGACACATTTCATGTCAGGTCTTGGAGTTTGGGAGTCTGTTCCCCCTCCATCTATTGTTGATCAACTTTTAATTGAGTAATGAAATACCCAATATTTATTCAAAAAAATAAGATATTTTTTAAAAAATTAATATGTAATTTTCTTATTAATATAAATGCACATAGAAAGATAACAAACATTAATCAATAATTATTATCTATGGGATTATATAAGCTAACGAGATACCAAGAAAAGATGTAATTAACCCAAAAAACCAAAACTAATTTTGAATTTTGTTGAGTTATAATTAAACTCTAACGATAATGAATTAATTAAAACACATAATAAGAAAAAGGAAACCAAGAAAAGAACTTTCTGTATTGTATACCAAAAAAAAAACTACACTGGTAGCCTTTTAAAATAGGGAATTATATGATCATGGCTGATAAAGAGAGTAGAAGTCAAAGTAAATATTTGGACGGGATGCCCTGTCACGATTACGAGTGCGATTGCGACAGATGCTCGTCATGCAGCTGTTGCTCGCACTATGAAAAATTGTCCTCTCTATCACAATCATGCGATCTCGCGCGAACATGACAGAGGCTCGTAACTTTTTTGTATTATCTGTCGCGATTGCACTACTCAAAGCGATCGTGATAGTGACTGGCGCTCGTGTGGCCAATTACTCAGGCGAGCTGCTGCCTCAGTCTCTATCGTGAGTGCAACAAACGTGGCTCTGTCGTTAGTACACTCGTGCGACAGTACCTGAACCCCCTTTTATTATTATTATTATTATTATTATTATTATTATTATTATTTTGGTTAATTTAAAACAAGAATATTTGCTAACCTTTTCTTATCCCTTTCTTCTCACCATCGCTCTAGCTTGACAAAAAAGAATAAAAATAAAAACATTAAAGAATATAAAATTAAAATACCAACTTGCAAAAATCAATAAACTAAATTAATAGCTTGACTTTTTTGGAGCTCAAATATTAAAGTATCAAACTAAAGCCATAACAATTAGTTCGCCAATTATATATTACTTTAATTTTTGTCCATTAACTGTAAAAACTTGATTTGAGCTATTTTAAATGTCCACCACTCCTGAAAGATGAACCTTAATTACCTTAAATGGCCCTGACCATCTAAACTTAAGCTTTTTAGAGAAAAATTTAAGTCTAGAATTGAACAATAACACATATTGACCTTCTTAAAAATTATACTCCCGGATATGCTTGTCATATCATGCCTTAGTTCGCTCTTTATATAACTTAGCATTCTCATACGAACTAAGGCGCAATTCCTCGAGTTGACTTAACTGAAATAACCTCTTTTCATCTGATATTTTTATATCAAAATTTAATTGTCTAATTACCCAATAGGCTTTATGTTCTAACTCTACTAGAAGATGACAAGCCTTATAAAAAACTAACCTATATAGAGACATTCCAATAGGTGTCTTAAAAGCAGTCGGATAAGCCCATAAATCATCTTCTAATGCTAGTGCCCAATCTTTCTAGAACTCCCAACAATCTTCTATAATAGCCACTTAATTTCTCTATTAAAAATATCTACTTGACCACTCATTTGTGGATGATAAGGTGTAGTTATCTTGTGATGAACTTCATACTTCCTAAGAAGAGTTTCAAAAAGTTTTTGTTGTAAAATTGTGAACCTCCATCACTAATAATAGCTCTTGGTACACCAAACCTAGAGAAAATAGATTTCTTAAGAAAACGGATCACTACCTTAGAATCACTAGTTGGACTAGCAATTGCTTCCACCCATTTTGAGACATAATCAACAGCTATAAAAATATATTGGTTGCTCAAAGAAGAAGAAAAATGCCCTATAAAATCAATTTTTCAAACATCAAATAATTCAACTTCCAATATGGGGTTCAAAGGCATATCATCTCTTCTTGAGATATTTTCTACCCTTTGGCAACAATCACATCCCTTAACAAACTTATGTGCATCTCGATACATTGTTGGCCAAAAGAATTTCGATTGTCACACCTTAGCTATTGTCTTTGAGGAACTAGTATGTCCTCCGCACTATCTAGAATGACAAAACTCGAGTATGGATTGAAACTCTTCTTCTGAAATATATTTACGGATCAACCCATCACTACAATGCTTGAACAATAGAGGATCCTCTCATATGTAATGCTTCACTTCAGAGAAAAATTTCTTCTTTTGGTTAACATTAAAATCAAAAGGCACAATTTTACTTATCAGATAATTAACAATATCTACATACCAAGGAGAATTCCTCTTTCATGAATAAAATTGCTCATCTGAAAAATTTTCATTGATTGGAATCTCCTTAGCCAATGTCCCCAACTCTAGTCTAGAAAGATGATCCGCAATAATATTCTCTAGCTCTTTCTTGTCTCTAATATTCGTGTTAAACTCTTGAATCAAAAGTACCCAATGAATTAGGCGTTGTTTTTCCTCTTTTTTGGTCATAAGATACATAATGGCGGCGTGATCTGTGTATACAATCACATTCAACCCAATAATGTAAGATCGAAATTTATCTAAAGAATAAATCACCGCAAGAATCTCATTTGCTATAGTAGCATAGTTTACTTGAGCATCATCAAGCAACCTGCTAGTATAGTAAATAGCATAGCACATTTTTTCCTTCCTTTGGCAAAGAACAGCTCTTATTGCAATCTCACTGATGTCACACATGATCTCAAAAGGTAAGATCCAATCAGGAGGTGCAATAATTGAAGCCGTGGTCAATACCTTCTTCGACCTATTAAAAGCAATAAGATAATCATTAAAAAATAAATAAATCAAATAAAGACTTTGAAATTTTAGAAAAATCTTTAATGAAACGTCTATAAAATCCAGCATGTCCAAAAAAACTCTAGATTCCTTTGACGTATGTTGGCGGAGACAGCTTCTCAATCACATCAACTTTTGCTTTGTCCACCTCAATCCCAGCTTGAGAAACCTTATGCCCAAAGATTATCCTGTCTTCACCCATAAAATGGCATTTCTCCCAGTTGAGCACTAAATTTGTTTATTAATACCTCTGAAGCACCTTAGCCAAATTCTGCAAATAAAATTCAAAAGAAGTACCATAAATAATGAAATCATCTATAAAAATTTCTATAAATTTTTCGTAAAATCACTAAAAATTTATATCATGCAACGTTGAAACATAGTAGGTATATTACAAGTCGAATGGCATCCTTCTATAAGCAAATGTACCAAATGAATAAGTAAAGGTTGTCTTATCTTGATCTTCTAGAGCTATAGGTATTTAAAAATAATCTGAGTATCCATCTAACAAAAAAAAGAATTACCGGCTAACTGCTCCAATATTTGATCAATAAAAGGCTATGAAAAATGGTCCTTACAAGTGACCTTATTTAATTTTCTATAATCAATACACACTCGCCAACCCGTAATTATTCTAGATGATATCAACTCATCTTTTTCATTTTTAACAACAGAAATAATATCCTATTTCTTTAGTACCACATGTATCGAGCTTACCTAAGACTATCCAAAATTAGGTAAATAATTCATGCATCTAGCAGCTTAGTAATTTCAGCCTTAACCACCTCTTCATATTAGGGTTTAACTTTCTTTGTACATCCATAACAAGTTTACAATCATCCTCCATCAAAATTCTATGCACACACAAATATGGGCTAATACCCTTGATCCCTAAAAATAGTCCAACCTATAGCCTTTTTAAAGTGTTTAATCGCATTTAATATTTGTTCTAATTGATCTTCAGATAAATTAGCACTTATAATTATGGGTAGGTTATCATTAGGCCTTAAAAAGGCATATTTTAAATGAGAAGGCAATGGTTTCAACTCAAGTACTGGAGGCTTCTCAATTGAAGGGGTGATAAAGGTATAGACTTTTATATCTCTTCAAATCCCCTAAAAGTTATAGATGATGATTTGTAAAGCATAAGCATAAATTGTTATCTCTTGATTGTCATCTTCTTGCATTGCACTAAGGATCAAACAAGCCTCTAAATAATTCTTTATAAACTCTTTTTCATAGACTTCTTAAACTAACTCATCAATAACATCAACTCTAAAATAATCATCTATAAAACTAGGTTCTTTCATCGACTCGCATAAGATTGAATTCTACTTTCTCATCTCCTACTTGTAGAGTTAATTTTTCACCCTTAACATCTATCATAACCCATGCAGTAGTTAAAAATTGTCTTCCTAAAATTAAAAAAATTCAATATCCTCTTCCATTTCAAGAACAACAAAATCAATATGTATAAAACATTTATCAACTTTAACTAAATATTTTCAATAATTTCCAAAGAAAATTTCACTGAACCATTCGCTAATTGAAGTGTCATCTTTGTGGGCCTCAAGTCTGTAAATTCAAACTTCCTGCAAATAAAATTTAGCATTAGACTTACACTAGCTCCCAAATCACATAAAGCTTTATTAAAATTAAAATCACCAATAGTGAAAGGTATAGAAAAACTCCCTAGATCCTTCAACTTGGATGAAGTTTTATTTAGGTTCACTACACTGCATTTCTCAGTTAGGGCAACTCTTATATTTTCTTCAATGGATCTCTTATTGGAAAGAATCTCCTTCAAGAATTTGACATATGAGGACATTTGAGCAAGAGCATCTACAAAAAGAATGTTAATTCTCAATTGTTTGAACACTTTAAGAAATTTTTCATATTGTTTCTTCACTATTTTCTTTTGAAGCCTTTGAGGATTCTCTTTTTTATTCAACCTTCATTGGAACTTTATTTTGTAACTGCTTCTCACCTCTAAGTGTAATTACTTTGCAATACTCACTGGGATTAATTTCTATTTTACCAGGAAAAGTTCCTTGACTTCTTGAATTAAAAGAACTAGTTATTTGCCCAATTTGCAATTCAAGATTTCTGGTATGTTGTTTGCTGCTTCTTGATCCTTCAAGTCCGAGGTTATAAATAAATTGTCAAAAAAAATTTCAATAGTTCTGATCCCAAAAGTCCTCAAAAATCCAGACCCCCTTTCAGTGTGTTTTAATGTGGTATTTATAGGTAACTAAAATCAAATACCTAGTATATTAAGAAAATTAAAACTATTTTGGAAATAAAATCAAAAATCAAGTAAAATAGAGTTTTAAAAAACTACGCGCGGTCCCAGGCAAGTTGCAGGGTGGGTGCAGGCTGCGCGCGATTTTGCCACAAGCAAACTTGTGACAAATTGGCTTGTGGCCAATTCGCCGTAGGTTTTGGCCCATGCTAATTCATCGCTAGCGACTTTCATCGCTGATTTTTATTTTTTTTTATTTATATATTATTATTATATATTTTTTATAAAATAAATAAATAATAAAAAGTAAGATAAATATTATATTATATTAAAATAAATAGTATAAATAAATAATAAATATAATAAGTAATAAATAATAAATAATAAGTAAAATAAATTAAAATAAATAATAAATATTAAAATAACTAATATATACCATAAAATTATTTCGAGTTGTTTTAAAATTCTTGGACTGAACCCGGTCAAAAATTAAAGGTTTACAGTTTGCTCCATGCTTGAACGATCTGAGACTTTAGTAGAAGAGAGTGAAAAACAACATTAATTTGAGCAGATTTTGGATGAGGATGAGTTCTCAACCCGAGGTTAGAGTTGGTTTAGGTTATTTATCCAATATTGGATTCTGGACTTGAAAATAATTTGGGTTCTCGATCCGAGATTATATTTGATTGGGTTCTGGACCAGGTGGTGAGTTTTGGACTCAAAAATAATTTAGGTTCTGGACCCGGTGGTGAGTTCTAGATACAAAAATAATTTGAATTCTAGACCTGATGGTGAGTTCTGAACTCAAAAATAATTTGGGTTCTGGATCCTGTGGTGGTATCTGGACTCAAAAATAATTTAGGTTCTTGACCCAGTAGTGAGTTCTTGACTCAAAAATGATTTGGGTTTTGGATCCGGTGGTGAGTTCTGGACTCAAAAATAATTTAGGTTCTGGACCCGGTAGCTGCAACAGATAATTGTAGTTAGTAGGATATTAATAAAAAATCTATAAAAAAATTTAGCTATTTTTTAGCTGGCCTTTATATCTTCTCCTTACTCCCTGCGTGGCAAAATATTTAAAAGTGAGTTTGAAAATATTTTGTATATGCATAAACTCAAAAATTAAAATGGAGAAACTTTGCCCCTATGTAGGCTCAAACCAATAATTTTTCTCATGCAAGCTCTGATTGATGTTTGTATTTTGTCTGATTCCTTGCATAAGCATGCATCTCTTCTTTTTTTTGCAAAATGACTAGAGTTTCCTCAAGCAATGGACTCTGCATGCCCCCTGATTCTATACCCGCTTCATCTTTAATTCATAGAGTATTTGTCGTTCACTTTGACAAAGAATAGATAATACAATACAAGAAAATGCAATGTGATATGCTCATATATGCATGATATGCATGAATAACACTTATGATGGTTCTATTGACTCATAGACCGAGGTGATTAGTTGAAGTGTTCTCGCGGATTTCATCCAGATGCTCGTTCAAGTCTTGCATTGGAATTATAAAAGACTTTGCATTTATGGCTTCTATCTTCAAGATGTTGAAAACATGAGTAGTGAGACACAAGCAGCGGAGTCAGGGATACATCCATTTCAAACTATGATTCAGCATGTCAGTTGGTAGCTTCTTCATAGTCTTGCCAATAATCATTTACTTTGCCCAATGTGTCCTTTGAAGTTCGATGGTTCAACAAGCTTCTCTTAACTTGAAGGCTTTGTATGAAAAATAATTTTATTTTTTTGCATTTTCATTTTAAAATCATGTGTTGGCTTTGCCAAATCAATGTCAATATACCTCGGGACTTGATTTTCTAAATTAACATATCTATAACATGATAATCCTAGTTACCGTACTAAACTCGAGAATCATTTTTATTTAAGCAAGAACCGTTGCACTTCAGATAGGCACATACACATTACTTACCCAAAGGTCTCATTGAGTTTAAATATGGTCTATCTCATATATATGCTTATTCAAACTATTTTCACTAATAGACTCTACCTACCAAGTGAGATCAACAGGTCTTTAATAGGCTTGAAATTGAGTCTATAAGGAATACGGGTTAAATGAATGCCATTTGTAAGTTGGAGCAGTTGTGACACTATGGGCAAACCCTCACACTATAAATTTCTTGTTTAGGCAGTTGGAAGCAGGAATAAGATAAAGCTTTGAATATTCTTCTTTCTTCTTGACGTTAATCTGGATCTTGATTGGGACAGTCTTTGCCTTTACAAAAAGTTTGGTACCCATATTCATCATCATTTTTTTCTTTTCCCATTTCTTTCTCTTTCTTTTTCTTACTTTTCCCTTTCATTGAGCATTTTATCATTTGGTCCTTCTTCCCTATAGGACTGTCAAGAACTGGATGGTTGTTCTTCTATCTCTCTAATTTTGATTGAATCTTTGATTAAGTTTGACCAATTTAAGTCAAACTGTCCTTATAGAAGTCTTTTGTTGTTTTAAGTAAAATAGAACTTGGTTGGCTTTCTGAACTGTTTTGAGTTTTATTTTTTTTTTCTTTTTTCTTTTTCTTTTCTTTCTTTCTTTTTTTCTTTCTTTTCTTTCTTTTTTTTGTCGTCCTTTTTTCCTCTTTGTTCTTTTTTTTTTGTCCTAGCTCTAAAAGAGTTGTCTTGTTTGTACCAACTTGTATTTCTGGTAATGAATGAGCGGAGTGGTATTAATCTGCTTCACTCTTGACTTTATCTGTGATATTTGGTCTAATTCAGGTGAATTTTAACTACCCTTATGGTTTTGAGAACATCAACTATCCATACGGTCTTGGCTATGCATTTCTTTCTTTTTGATCTTCTGGCCTCTTTACCTTAGTGATCATAAGACTTTTCAAAAGCATCACAACTGCTCAGGGTAGATAGTTGAGATTTGTAAACCAATGAAAAGAAAGCTAAAATTTTATGAAGGCTCAAAGGCTATGAGTGGTTATGCTATGCTCGATCTCCATGCCTTGAGTGAAAAGTATGATATCCCTTACTTAACATAACACGGGTAATACGAATGTCCTAACTCACGCACACAATGCAATCTAATATGATACAATGGATATTATCATGATAAGAAAGAATAGAATAATATAAAGACCAACGAAATCAACTTCTCTTATCCCCAGTGGAGTCACCACTGTGAGCAAAAAAGTTTTTCCTCACTCTTGGTGGAATGGTTCTTGTGATTTCGGCACTGTTTAGGTTCAGAACATTAGACAGACCTAAGCCCGAAAAAAATGGAGTTGCCACCTAGATGGGTTGAAAAAAAGAAAGGGGTTGATGACTCAATTCCTAAGGAATTGTCAACCCCCTAATGGGTTTGAAAAGTTGGGTATGTGTGGGGAAAGTAAGAAATGAACCAGCACCCCACAACGCCCGGTTCACTGGAACCGGCCTCCTTTACATAAAATTCTTAAATATAATGATATTATCCATACTGCATGTAGTAATTAAAATAAAAGCATGAAAACATATTCTTACATCGTTCAATGTCTAAAACTAAATAGGACACCTACCAAAAGATGAAAACGTGTCCTTTACATTAATCCCAACATATAAAAATAATTTAAATTACATGAAAATTAATTAATGAGGTACATAATAATAGAAACATACATCTTACAATGTTTTGAAACCAAAGCAAATCAATAAAAATAACCAACCATTCCTCATAAATAAATCATTCTTCAAAGACATGAAATGAAATATCAATCAAAATATATAATAAACATTCATCTAATTTAAGTAAAACAATAAGTATATAAATTTAGGGTTTATGCATCAATTAGGGTTTATTGAATTTTATGTTTAACAATTCGAATTTTGTATTTTACTTACTAGATTAGTCAACTAAGAAATATTTAATATAAATGAAATAATATGGCTACTAGATGTTTGAATTAAATATTAGGTTTGAAATAAATTAGGGTTTAAATATAAAGAATGGAGATTTTGGATTTAGAGTTTCGGAAGTTGTATGATACTAATATTAAAGTTTAGGATTTAAATAAATAAAATTGAAGATCATGAAAATAGGATTTGAAGTTAGGTATTTGGAAAGGATAAGCTACTGTGAATCTTAGAAAAATAGAATTGATTATTGTTTTGAGAAAACAGATTATGGTTTTGTGGTTTTTAGAAAAGTGAAATTAGGGTTTTAAACTTTAAAAATTAATTTAACGAGTATTAAGATATTAGGATTTTGGTTCATAAAATATATAATTCGGATTCGATAATTTTATGCTACTAAAAAATTAATATCAAAATACTGTAACAAAACATTAAAAATGAAGCATGTTATGGCTGCTGTGAATACAAGAATTTATTGGTTAAGCTCAAATCTCCATTGTTGGTTCCACCACAAATTGAATTTCGGTTGAACAATAATAAAGACAGTGTGTGCTGTCTTTTGATGGATTGTATATTGTTTGCAGCTTCTTGATCCTTCAAGTCCGAGGTTATGAATAAATTGTAAAAAAGAATTTCAATAGTTTCGATCCCAAAAGTCCTCAAAAATTCAGATCTCATTTCAGTGTGTTTTAATGTGGTATTTATAGGCAACTAAAATCAAATACCTAATATATTAAGAAAATTAAAAATTATTTTGAAAATAAAATAAAAGGCCAAGTAAAATAGGATTTCGAAAAAAAATACGCGCGGGCCCGAACAAACTGCGGGCTGGATGCGGGCTGCTCGCCATTTTGCAGCAAGTCTTGCTTGCGTCAAATTGGCCCGTGGCCAATTCGTCGCCGACGACTTTCATCGTTAATTCTGTAGTCGTCGATTTTTATTTTTTATTATTTTTTTATTTATATATTAAATATATATATTTAAAATAAATAAATAAAGAAAAGTAAGATAAATATTATATTAAAATAAATAATAAATAAAATAAAAAATATAAATAAGTAAGTAATAAGTAAAATAAATTAAAATAAATATTAAATATTAAAATAAATAATATATACCACAAAATTATTTCGGACTATTTTAAAATCTTTAGACTGAACCCGGTCAAAAATTAAGGGTCTACACCCACAAAATATACTTGTTCTTGAGTTGGACATTTAAAATATTAGTGGTTTCCACCACAACTTTCACAGCATGCAGTTGTAAGATTAATATATTTTAACTTCTTAGCTAAGGCATCAACCTTAGCTGCAAGTAGTGAAATTTCATTTACTTCATATATACCAACTACCTTCTTAGGTAAAGACCTCTCACTAGATAATTGATAATTATTTGCTGCCATGGATTCAAGTAATCGCAATGCATCTTCTGAATTTTTATTCACAAGAGCCCCTCCTACAGCTACATCAATTGTATTTTTCAATGGCCCTGTTATTTCATTATAAAATATTTACACAATCATCCATTCTGAAATTCCGTGGTGAGGGCACTTTTTTTGAAGATTTTTAAATCTTTCTCATGCTCCATGAAGTGACTCTCCATCATACTACACAAAACTGGTTATGTCATTTCTGAATTTTACATTTTTCCTAAGAGAAAAATATTTTTTCAAAATCCTTTAAAAAGATTATTATAAGTGGTGAAGATTCCAACAGCTTGACCTTATAACCAAGCTTTTGCCTTGTACTTCAATGAAAAAAAAAACACAGCCTAATTACATTATCATTGACTCAATTCATCTTAATAGTATCACAAATTTTTAAAAAATTTACCAAATGAGCAATAACATCTTCCTAATTCAACCCATAGAACAACTGTTGTTGAGCCATGTTGTTGAAAGCTGGTTTAAGTTCAAAATTATTAGCATTTACTGCAAGGCGAGTAATGCTTGATCCAATCTGAGCATTAGACATGACATACTCTCTCAGAGTAAGATTTCTTGATTGAAGTTGATCTTATGGATCCGCCATATTCACTTCTTCGTCAGTAACTTCTCTCACTTCAACCCTACTTGCTTCTTTTAGAGACTCTTGTGCTCAAATTTATTCTCTTTCTTCTCTTTCTAAATGAAGTCTCTCTCTTCTTGCTCTTTTATTTTTCTGCACTGGTTTTTAATTTGAGGATTAAATTCTTTTAATACCACTTGTCTATTATTGCACATAAAATTTCTACAAAAAAGAAAAATAAAACAATTAAAATAAAATTCCAAATTAATTGTCTCTTCGAACTTATTATTATCAAATTATTTTTTTCTTCTCCTGCAACGGTGTTAAAAACTTGTTGAACGATTAATGTGTGCTATAGCTCAATACTGCAAGTGCACAGTAACAAGTAATAAAGTGATAATAAAGCTCGTTCTCACAGAGAAGGGGTTAATTGACTAACTATAATTCGATTTGACTATTATCTAAAAATAGAAAGATTAAGTTGATATTTTAAAAATTATTAATTAATAACCTCTAATTTAAAATTTTAAAATTTAATTTAATTTTAAAATTAAATTAAACAATGATAATTATCTACTAATTCAAACTTCAAATTAAAACTCAAAATTTTTAAATTCAAATAAGATAAACAAGTAGGATTGAGTTTTATTAGAATTGTTTTAAATGTACAAAAATAATTTTTTGAACTAATTCAAATTGATTTTGAATTAAAGTTATCAATTCCTTAAAATTTTAATCTTTCTCTTTCTCAAGCAAAATAATTAATGATTGATGAAATCTATAAGTTCTATTTTTATAAACAATAAACTACAACAATCTATCAAGTTTAAAAAAACTAAATTGGTCTTAAGATTATTATTTTATTTCTAAATAGAATTTTCTAAACTTGTTGATTTCTTAATCTAAATTCATATCCAGCTTTCACTCAACATATGATTTCAATTGAATATGCAATTGGTGACCAGTTAATCACAAGCATTAAGATCAAAATCAATAAAACTTTAATTCAAAATAAGAATGAATCAATCTATTAAATACTCATCATCCACAAATCTAAATACGTCTAATCTTACTAAAAAAAATTAGTTACTCATAGCCAAATTTAACATAAAAATCATAGAAATTAAGAAACTTAACATTAAATCCATAATTCTAATATTAAAATCAATAAAATAACAAAAGCATTAAAGTAAAAGTAAACTTGAAAATCTAAACTGAATATAGTGTTCAAACTAGACAGATGAAACTGCAAAAAAGATTAAAGTCCTCCTCTAACACAATCTTCTCCTTCTTTCAATATTCAATGGTGTATGAAAGTTTTTCAAGAAAGAGAAATATCAAATGGAGCTCCTCTGTTTCCTGGATAGATATTCACCTTACTAAAACAAACTCCTACTCCTACTCAACTTCTGCCAAATTCAAATTTCAATTTTAAACCCACTTTTTTATTAGATAACTACATTATCTCCCTCTGACTTCTTCACCAAAATTGTATTTCTTGACGAGTAAATGACTTTAGGCTTTTGAATCATCTCATTTGAACTCTAGATGCCCAAGTTATGGCCTAAATACTTTCAGTAGCTCTGACTAAAATTCTACTTCTGTATTTTAAGTCTAATTTCAACTTTACAGTTGGAGGCGCAAATAATTTCAGATTTTTATGAACCAGGCCTCCATGAAAATCTTGAGATGTCCTCTATCAACTTTATGAAGACAACTTTTCTAATCTTACACATTATCATTATCAAAATCTTTATTGAAGCTTTAAATATCTAATATGCTAAAATCTTAGTTTGCACAAACCTACAAGAAATTAATTTAAACTAAGCTTAATTCAAAAATAATAAAATTAAAGCATATAAATAAGCTTAGAATATATTAATTCAACTCAATTTCATATTAAAACCGATAGCAAATATATGTTTGAATTGCAATTATCAGTGATATATTAGTTAATTTCACTGGCATCGTGCCATTGGATTTTTGCCTATTTTAATGTGCTTAGATAAACTACTTTCATGCAAAAAAATGTCCTTAATTTCAATATGTTTTGTAAGATATGATGATGAGCAATGCTGAATTCCCATCTCCCCAAACACCTTAGATGGAAGTTCTGTTTCTAAGTAAATTAACTCAACTTGGATTTATACTTGTAGAAGGCAAATAGTTTACATCATAAATCAGTATAAAAGCAAAAAAAAAAAACATTTTGTTAATTTGCTACTTCATACACACATATATATAATAATAAGTTGCTTAAGGACTTTCCCACTAGTCTCTTGTGTTTTGGTTGTTATTACAACCTCGTTGCCCATGTTGGGAAATGGTCTTGAGTTTCATGTAAAGTCATCAGACAATAATCGAGTTGTAGTAATAGAGTGATCTATATCTTATGTTGAAATTTGATTTTATTAGTACAATAGCTGTTAACTTTTTCTTTTTGACTCGCAATCTGAGCTTTTTCTTTTAGTGGTTGCAAGTGTTGAATTTGCACTTGAATGGGTCATTTTCCTTTTTCTTTTGGCTCACATTGCTAAAATGATCTAAGCCAAGTGAGTTTGATGAATTCCCAATTATATTAATTGCTTTTCTTTCTTGTGAATAGTAATAAAATATTTGACTATTTATTTATCTAACTATATGAAAGATTTTAAAGATTTTAATTTTAATATAATTTTATTTAAAAAATTAATATATTAAAATAAAATGATAGATAAATTAACATCATTAGTACATTAAAAAATATTCAGAAGAAAGAATTGTTGAAACTGAAACCCTTAATTTTTTTATATTAATTATAAAGTAGGCATTTGTATTAAATTTGTTAGGTTGTGAGAGCCTATTTAATTGAGAGATCTCTTTTATGGATCTAGTGAGAAAATATATTTGCATTCTTAATGCTAAATTTTAATCTAAAATCTTAACACATTAAATTTACATTAAATTTATAAGGTATTTCCACTTGTATATTCCTCAATAAATATATTTTTTTTTCTGGGATTCCTCTCATGATTAAAATTTCAACAGAATTATTGATCCAATATTAACATCATGAGTACATCATTCATAAGTACATCATAGTATATAATTTAAACTTGACTCAATGAATTTTGAGGTGTATTTTTTATGGAAAATACTGTAATTAAATATGGTTACTTTTATTTCAACCTAATAAAGATCCACTTATAAATAATTTAAATGACAAAAAACACATTTTTTTATGGGGAAAAAAAAGAATCTTAGCCAAGTGATGAATTACTACAATTTATATTATTGGAAGGCTATTTTGGTGCAACAAAGTCTAGTAGGGCACTGATAGTATACCCAAATCTTTTGGCTGGTTATGACAATCTTATCTTTCTAATTACTTTATAGCACATTTTGTTTGTCTTGTCAAAATTATTAAAATTTGTTAAAAAAAACATTATTTGACTATCACAATTATTAAATTCTCACCATTCTAAATGTCAGCAAGCCAAGAAAAATCGGGCATCAGTTTCAATCAAATTAAAGTGAATTTATATGAAATAATACATTGAATGGTTAAATCAAGTGTGCGAGTTGCACATAAATGATATGAAATTGTCTTGTTTTTCATCATTTCAACTTCTGGAAACCCTAATTGTATAGTATATAATAATTATAACTATTGGATCTTGATCATATAAATAACAAGAATCCAATACCCATTTGCATATTTTTATTTATTTATTTTTAATTTAGATTATAGACTTGGATAAAGTTTCTTTATGATAAAAGAAAATAACTATCTTAGTTACCATTGATTTACTATTTTTTTATGGTCTTATTTGTCCATATTTGAATTTTGCAATAGTATAGAAAATTATTTCGTAATATTAATTATTTTAACTCCTAAAGAAATAACAACAGGCATGTGAATTTTGTAAAGATGCCATACATGAGCTATCAAATTTCATAATAATTTATTATAATGAAATTATCATAATTTTATTTATAAAATGTCTTATGTGTGATGTTAATAGGATATAGCTAGCTACCACTTGGACTTCTTTTACTCAAAAAATCCAACATATGGCAGCAAAATATGATTATTTTTTTTTCTTTATTGATATTATTTTTATTATTTCGAATATCATGCATTTAATATTTATTTATATTATAAATGATTTTTTTTTCTTATAATAACATATATCTGATCATATATAAAAAAAAAGTGGACTTAAAACAGAATATGAATATTGACCAATAATTATATAATTTTACTATTAAATAAAAAAATAAAAATAAAATACTTTGTGTTATGAGACAAATCTTAGTTGATGAAATTATGAAATATTTAAAAATTAATCAACTAGGAATAGTTAATGAAAAAAAATTGCACTTTAGCACTTCTTTGTTATAGGAAAACACAGAACAAGTTAATAAAAATTTGATGCTCAAATTTAAATTAAGATTAACCTTTCCATAATAATACATCACTCATGTAAACTTGGATATACTATAAAATTTCTAATTTTCCATTTTTCTGTAATGGTGTCTGCAAGTAAAATAGCATATATATATATATAATATAAATGGCCAAAGTACTCATAGGTACAGCTGCAATGAAAGATTATGGAGTAATAAATCTCAATTAATAATCCCATTCGCAACTGTTCATGGTAATTAATAATATATATATATATATATATAAAACTTTTACTTAATTGTCTTGCTGGAAACCATAATCTTTGTTTATATGTAAACTCTTCCTACCCCAAAACCCCAATTGCCAAATCTTTCTCACGTACTTTTTTGGAATAATATTTTTATGAACAGTGTTGTTTATTTTCACCTTCACTGCTACTCTGTTACTATTCATATATATATAATTATTTTATCTTTTAATTACTGTTCTTTTTTTGTTTTTTACTCCGACATATACGTCGTAATAGTTTATTAACTCATAACTGAAAGCCATGTGTATACATTAAATTACAAAAACAAACCAATTAATGACCAGCCAATGATAATACAGAAATAAAATAAAACAAAACCACATTGATGAAAAAAAACAAACATATGAATATTTT
Organism: Garcia nutans; assembly: GCA_947685225.1. NCBI lineage: Eukaryota > Viridiplantae > Streptophyta > Magnoliopsida > Malpighiales > Euphorbiaceae > Garcia > Garcia nutans. The sequence continues at coordinate 679,683 of CANTUV010000075.1, forward strand.
TTTTTCATAGGTATAGAAAATTAATAACCAATTAAAGAAAATTAAGGGTTTTGTTAATGAGTGAAACAGTTGAAATTTTGACTCATTATTTTTAGTAGTACTGTTAATTATAAATTTATAATTAAATATCAAACTCATTTAATTAATTAACAAAATCCTCAAAATTAAATTCGACGCCCTCTTGATTCTTAATAATTTTTTCAATAAATTATTAACAGTGTTGTAATGATTAATAATGAGGACAGAATCAGCAAAGCATATCTTTTGACTTAGATCTCAACAAAATTGACAGAGTTTAATTATTTTAGTATTGAATCAACGCATGGATTGCTTGCCTTTTACCTAAAAGATTTAAATGCTCTGTCTCTCAGTGGCAAGATAATGCCAAATTGCTATGACTTTTTGGTTCAAAGAAAATGCCTAAATTTGAATTTCATATATATTTTATAAAGTACTCCCCAATCCGGCCAAATCTTAATTTTTATAAATAAAAAAATTATTTTCCTTAAATTATCATTTTATAAAATTAAAAAAAATTAATTAACTTTTTAATTATATTTTTATTATTAATTATTTAATTAATAAAATAAAAATATAATATTAATAAATTAATAAAAAAATATTTTAATTTTTTAATATAATTTTATATATTTTTTATAAAATTTAATGACTTTTTAATATATATGCAACAGCTAATTATTTTAACGAAATGGATAAATTACTATATTTTGTGTTTAGATATATTAATTAACAATATAAAGCTGATGGATAATGATTATAATTGACTCCTGATTTATATTTTCACTGCTGTCATCCATAGCCTTTTGTGGAAAATTAATTAAATATGCTATTAATTTGTTTCAATGGGATTATTAATTATCTACTCCATTATTAAATCCCTTGTTTAATTGCAAAGATATTTTATGTTTACTTGTTCAGACAATATCTAACTAGCTAAAATCATGCAATAAAAAAGATATTTTATGTTTACTTGTTCAGACAATATCTAACTAGCTAAAATCATGCAATAAAATTAATATGGCTGTTAATGATGCATATAAAATTACAACTGTTTAGAAAAAAAAAATTAGATGGGATTAATTAAATAAACACATTTATTGATGAGATTTCTTTATGAAATCAAATTAGATTTTCTCTTCTGATAAAAAAAATAGATTTTCTCTCTCTCTTTTTTTTTTTTCTATTGGCTCGTGATCATCGAAAGAGGTATAAAGAAAACTCTGAATATCCAATTATTTAAACTAAAAAAATATATTTTCTTTAATTTTTTAATTCAATTTTTTTAACTCATAAATCTCTTTCATTATATATAAAAAAAAAAAGCAAGAAGTTGTGAAGAAACAGCTAGTTAGACGCTGGCATAAAAATAAAAGCAAGCTTTATATGATAGTTATTGCTAAAAAATAAATAGCATACTGATCTAATTTTTCATATTAAAATTGGTATGTGTCTATATCACTGTGCTTAAAATGCGACCTACAGTAGCCAATAAGAGAATAAGTGAATTAATAATTAAAATGGGATAATCAAATAAATAAATTAAATAGTAGTAATTAATAATTAATAGTTAGTGTCAATTTGAACCGTCTAATCTAAATTAGACTGTCATTTTCATACAAGTTGTAAATATACATTAAACCTAATTTGACAAATAATAGGCATGGAAAAAATCAGGCATGAGTTGGATTGGACCGTATGGTAATTCCAAATTATTTGATCCTAAAAATTCTAAAGATATGTTAAATCAAAATTGGTCCCCATAGTGATCAAATTTTAAAATTGTCTTCATTTTAAGATATGTTAATGACTAGTCGGCCACCTTTGGTCTTCATTTCAATGTCACAATGATAACTTTTGGATAATAAACATATTTATATATACTCCACATTGTTGAAAAGTGATTGTTTATATGTATATTATTAGGGTTTACAATAGATAAAATATTCATAAAAATTATTCAATTTAAATTTAAATTTATTTAATTTTTAAACTATTTAAATTTATTTAAATTTAATTATAGTTATATTCGTACTCATCTCAAACTCGTTTAATACTATCTATTTATTATCTGAATCCGTTTAATTACTAATTTAAATATAAAAATTTAAAAATATTATAAAATTTAAAATATAAATTATAATTTTTCAATTGAATAATTATAAATAAAAATTTAATATTTACCCAATTTTATTAAAAATAATTTCATACCACATAAATTTTATAATTAAAATAAAATATTATAAATATATAATTAAAATTGTAATAAAATATAATTAATATATAATCGAATTCGGATAAATGGTATCCAATAATCTATTCTCAAACTCAATCCAAACCCATTATAGATAGTAAAAATACTATTTATATCTGTCAAAACTCATTTATAAACTATTTATATTCTACATAAATAGATCAAGATGGATCAAATACTTTAAAATATCTAACCCATTGTCATTTCTATATATTATAAAGGAAAATTTTAAACACTTATATCCACAACATTAATTTTTTTATCAATAAAAGAAATTCAAGATACTGAAAAATATATAACCTAAAGGAAAGAATTGAAACATCTAGAACAGCTAGATATAAGAGTCTTCCTTAAGAATTTTAATATATCTGAAAATAAAAAACAAAAAAATAAAACTAACAATCGAAATACCATGAATTATAAATTAATTAGCATGTTAAATTTTTATAATACCTTTATTTAATGTTACTTATTAAGTATATTTTATGTTAAAATAAGAATATAATAAAAAATACATATACAAATTTATTTTTGATAATAACATCACCCAATAATAATATGCTACTAATCATTTCAGTCCATATATGAAATGTTAATTTATATGTACTTACAACTGAATTAGAAAGAATAATAATTAATTTAATAGATTGCATTATATGTATAGCTTGTTAAAAAGTAAAATCAATAAGTTTTTTTTTTAAAGCAGTAAAATCAAAGTTAAATGTATATGAAAAAAATAAATGTATATGTAATTTAATGCTAAGGAATGTGTGCTTTAGTTAATTTGACTCTAAGCTTTATTAAATTCATATTTAATTGACTTTGAACTATATAAGACCAAATAATTTTAGATATATATACATACATTTTATTATAACAATCGATATCTCTAAATTTACTGGACTATAAGTAATTTTATTTGCATATATTGAACCAAATACACCAACCACTTATCGATTAATTTTAGATATATTAATTATACAATGATGTACCATCCGATAACTCAAGTGAAACTAGATCTGCATGTGAGCAGTATCTTGGGGATGGAAATTACAATTTCATTAATTGGAAAATTTTTAATTAATTAGTTCATTGTAAGTTGTGATTAAATGAGATCACGCAAGCCATTTTTTAACATAAAACAGGTCAAATTTCCAAATTGGTGCAAATTAAATAATTAAGATTTATCAATAATTTAAGAGTATTATATTTTATTTATCATATTGGATTCTTTTATTAATCAAATTTTAATTCATTCTCCTTTAGAAAAGAATTTACCCGTCTATTTGATTCAAATTTAAATACTTCATAAAAGAATTTTATCATGTATATCAATACAATTATCACTTATTTGTATGAATGATAATATGATTTAGTGGTTTATGATATAGTACGGTATTTATGGTATGGTACCATAAATAATATTTATCATATGTGAAAAAATGGTATGGTATAATATAGTAAAATAAAATATTTATTTAGTTTAATGACATTTTGTAATATTTTAATATATTATAAAAATAAATATTATTTATTAGCATTTATTTAGTATTTAAAAATTTTGTTTTGAATATTTTTAAAAGATAAAATAGTAAAACTATTGAAAATCATAAAATTGACAATTTAAAAAAATTCATGATTTTTAAATTATAAAATTATCACGGATGAAATTTAAAACAAATAATAAATTAAATTATATCATATATTATAAAACCACAAAGTAGGATTAAGAAGAATAAATCTAATTAACATAATTATATTTAGAAAATTATTAACCCTAGTAATAATTTAAAATAATGTCATTAATTTAAAATATATGATATAATAACTTACAAATAATAAGTTATAGTTTGAAATAAATTAAAAAAAACATATTTATTAATTTAAAATAAGTAGAGTAATATTTTTTTAATCATTGCAGAGATTTTCTATGTCTAATAATAAAAAAATTAAAATCATCATATTTCATAATCCACTTCATATGAGGATGGATCATACAGCATAACATTAAAATTTTTTCTCTCAAAATTAAAGAAATCCTATTTACTTAACAATTTAAAAATTAAATAAAATAATAAATGAATTTTTTTTAATAAGAGCAATAAATGGCACTAAGTAATTTAAAAATTGGACCAGAAAAAATCGAAGAATGTTTGGTCAATTTGAAATGATCATATTAATAAAGAAATGTCACAGTCACACGTGCTACTTCATATTTATAATGCTGAATTTTCCAGCTATAGCCCATATATACAGATATTACAGGTAGAACTTGGTTGAGTTTTAATATCCTTTGTCCGGTCAATTTGATTGCGTCTGCAATGAAAGCTGCTACATTCATTGTTTTTCAAATTTTAAGATTATTTTGTTGTTTCATTTTGTATATTATTCATAGTATCGGTTAATTACAATGCATCTTCATAGTTCATATATAAGTGAATTTATAAAAAAATTCATACCCATTAAATTAATAATTAAGAATAATATTTTAATAATACATAAATAAAATATTTAAATTTTAATTATTCATTCTACCTAAAAATTTATATTCTTTTCATTTTATTTTAAGTATTGTATAAAAATAATATATATAGATTAAAAAAATAATTAGTTATTATAAATTTTATAAAAAAAAATTTATAATTTATTTAAATACTATTTTTTATCTTTTATTATATTTATTTTTTTATTAATTAATAAAAATAATATTAAAATTTTTTAATTAAAATTTTTTAAAATTTTTAAAAATAATATTTAAAATAAAATAAATTTTTTTTATATGATGCTTAAAATAAAGAAGAGAAAATAATATACAAATATAATTATTACAAGCAAACAGCAATAGCCTCAAGTTTTAAATTGAAGTCATTGATTGGAAAGCAGAGAATTAATAATTCAAAATTCAGAAACAGTCCAAAACTCTGCAGAGTAACGACAAGTAATTCATAACCACAATTTACACAAGCAACCAATATTAGCTTAGCCATATAGCTGAAAAGATAAAAAAAAAAAAACAGCACTTCTGCCAGGAACAGAAATAGTCAAACTGATAGATTTGCCGTGGCATGGCAATGGAAATCAAATGTAAAAAATATAATAAGCTTACATGAACAGAATAAATTTATAAGTCAAATAGTATTATTTTATCACTTCTAAATTAATAATTTTTTTATATTATGAGAAATTAAAAAAATTAGATATTTTATTTTAAATATAAATATATATTTTTTTAATTATATTTTTATTTTAATATAAGATGTATTTATTAAATATTTTAATATAAGTAATTTTAGACATAAATATAATAAAATTTTAATATATTAATTAACTTGTAAAAATAATTATTCCATTTGGACTCGAGGATAAACGTATTTCATTCTGTTTTTTCTATGAAGTAGAAATAGAGCGGGTTATTGCAGGAGGGCCATGAACTTTTAATCATCACCTTCTTATTACTCATCGTATCAAAAGGGGTGAGACACCATTGTCAATTGAGCTTGTTTATTGCGATTTTTGGGTTTAAATATATAATTTGCCCACTGATTTGCGGACTGAAACTTTGGTAATAAGTCTTGGAAATTTTATTGGTATTTTTGTGAATTATGATACCAAGCCATTAACGGTGGAGTATCGTGATTGTTTGAGCATTAGGATCAAGGTGGATGTCAGGAAACCGTTGGCTCGTAAGAAGAAGTTGGTCCTTCGAGATGGCAGATGTATATATGTGGATTTTAGATATGAAAGGCTGCCCACTTTTTGTTTCTTGTGTGGGAGGTTAAGTCACTCGGAGAGCTTTTGTCGATTGCGAGTTCTAGATGGTCACAGTCAATTAAAGGTGGAGTGGGATATCTCGCTTCGGGCAACAACTCGTCTGAATTCAAGGATGCCCAGTAGGTGATTGAGGGATAAGGATGGTTTGGGGTTAACAAATGCTGCGGAGAGGGATGAGGCTTTGGGTTTAGCTGGTGGCAAAAATTTAAATTCTGAGTTAAGAGGGAAATATGTTGTCCAGACCGGTGGTGGTGGGTCTGGGAACAGTAATGAGATTCCTATGCTAATGGATCATGATCATGGGTTGCATGGGCTAGTGCATGAGAATAGTCCACTGTCTGTTGAGGAAAGCAAGAAACGACTTAGGTCCATTCCACCATCGTCTTCTAACATCTCAAGTTCTTTAGTTTGTGAGGACGTCCCCTCTTTAAATCCTGAGCTACATATTGTTTCATCTGCCAGCCTGGATAATTAGGCCCGCCACCAATCATGAAAATCATCAATTGAAACTGCCGGGATCTGGGTAATCCCCGTGCAGTTCGTGCTTTCCGGGACTTGTGTTGGAGAAACAAACCCAGTATGATATTCTTAATGGAGACTTTAGTTGTAAACAGTAGTATTCAAGAGATTAAAACTAGTTTAGGTTTTCAGCATTGTTTTTTTGTTGATCGTTATAGGAGGAGTGGTGGTTTAGCTTGGTTTTGGAATGATTCTATTGAGTTTCACGTTGTCAGATTTAATTAGAACTTCATTGATGGGATTGTGAAAGATAGTGTCAATGGAGATTGGAGAGTCACACGTTTTTATGTCTATCCTGAGAGAGCTAGAAAGAGGGACTCTTGGTCTTTATTAGCTCAGTTAGCTTCAGCAGAATCTTTTCCATAGGTTTGCCTTGAGGATTATAATGACATGTTATCTTCTCTAGAGATGCAAGGAGGGGCTGATCACCCAGATTACTTGCTTGAAGGGTTCAGGAATGTGTTGACTGATTGTAACCTTGTTGATATCACATTGCATGGATATCTTTTTACATGGACTGGATAAGGGTACACTGAACTGGATAAGGGAATGCTTGGATAAGGGTTTGGCTACATATGACTGGTGTGCTCGGTTTTTGCACCATTGTTTGATTAATTTAGTGGCTATGGTTTCTAATCATTCTCCCATCATGTTAAACACTGATGTTGAAGTTCCAACCCGATGTGAAAAGAGGTTCAAGTTTGAGAATTCTTGGCTGTTGAATGAATCTATAGGTGATGTGGTTACTTCTTCTTGGATAACTTCAACATTGAGTCCTTTTACTGAGCGAATCTCTCTGTGTAGTACAACCTTTATTGAGTGGAGCGGAAACAATTTCGGTAACTTTGAGACGAGGAAAAGAGAGCTTCATCAACGGATTTTGAATTGTAGAGAAGGGTGTGAAGCTCAGGTACCATTGGTTGAGTTGAAGCGTCAATATAACCAACTTTTAGCTGAAGAAAATTCCTACTGGAGCCAACGGTCCAAATCTTTTTGGTTAAAGGATGGTGACTCAAACACCAAGTTCTTTCATGCTCATGCTTCAGCTAGGAAAAGTAATAATTTTATTAAGGCTCTTAAAGATGATAATGGTGTATGGATGAATTCTGAAAGTGGATTGGCGGATGTGGTGATTATTTATTTCCATGATTTATTTGCTTTTGAGGATGGGGAGTATGGTGTCGTTTTGGATGTACTAACTAGCAAAGTCACGGATGATCAAAATGCAAGCTTAATGGCACCTCTCACTGCCTTGGAATTTAAACAAGCTATTATGCAGATGCATCCTGATAAGGCACCAGGTTCGGATGGTATGAACCCTGCTTTTTACCAACATTTTTGGCATGTTATTAGGCCTGATATTGTAGATAATTGTATTTGTTGGTTAAATAGTGGTTGTTTTCCTGAGTCCCTTTCAGATACTACAATGGTTTTAGTCCCTAAAAAATATGCACCAACTTCTATAGCCTTGTGCAATGTGGTTTATAAGTTAATTGCAAAGGTTTTGGCTAATAGGCTTAAACGCTTCCTGCCTGACTTAATTTTTGAGTCTCAATCAGCGTTTGTGCCGAGCCGACTTATTTCAAACAATATTTTAATAGCTTTTAAACTTATTCATGTTATGAAAACTAAGACAAAGGGCAAGGATGGAGGTGTAGCTCTGAAAATATACATCAGGAAAGTATATGATAGAGTGGATTGGAGGTTTCTTGAGCTCATTATGCTTAAATTGGATTTCTACCCAGATTGGGTTCGATTGATCATGTTATGTGTGAAATCAGTTAAATATTTTGTGTCTTTGAATGGTCAGGACATTGGCCCTATAATATCTCACAGGGGACTGTGATAAGGGGATCCTCTCTCTCCTTATCTTTTTATCCTATATGCAGAAGGTCTGTCAGCTCTATTTAGACAAGTTCAATTCAAGGACAGAATTCATGGCTATAAGGTTTGTCATCGAGCTCCTGTTGTTTCTCGTCTGTTGTTTGTTGATGATTCTTTTTTCTTTTTTAAAGCTTCGAAATTAGAGTCAATTACAATGAATAATATTTTATTGACTTATGAGAAGGCGTCGGGATAGGCAGTTAACTTTCAAAAGTCAGGTATATTTTTTAGTACTAATATATCTGATGAGGTACGCTCTGCTATCTCTTCTATTCTTGGAGTTTCTATTGCACTAGATACCGGCCATTATTTGGGCTTGCCTTCATTAGTTGGTCCAGACAAAAAGGAGGATATTTGCTTTCTTGAAGGATAAAATGCTCCGTAGAATAACTAGCTGGCATAGCAAATTACTTTCAAGTGCATGTAAGGAAGACCTTATAAAATCTGTTGCACAAGCCATTACATCATATTGCATGGGTGTCTTTATGATTCCTATATCTTTGTGTAAAGAGCTTGAGCGTTATATGAACTCTTTTTGGTGGGATTTTAAGTCTAATGGTAAAAGGTCAATTCATTGGCTAAGTTGGGAAAGGCTTTGCGTGAAGAAGAAAAATGGTGGTATGGGTTTTCGTCAATTGCATCGTTTTAATATTGCAATGCTTGTTAAACAAGGGTGGCGTTGTATGTCTTACCCTAATAGCCTTTTTGTTGTATTCTCAAGGCTAGATACTTTCCATCTGGGGATTTTTTATCAACTCAATTGGGTCATAACCCGAGATTTACTTGGAGGGGACTTGTTGCTACATAAGATTTATTGAGACAAGGTACAAGATGGCGGGTTGGAACTAGTCAAAACATTTGTATATGGTAGGACCCTTGGCTACCATTAGATTATCACTTCTTCATTTCTAACCCTTGTAGGGAGGGTATTGATAAATTTTTTGTTAAAGATCTGATATTTAATGACAACAGATCTTGGAATGTAGAGAAAGTGGATTGTTTGTTTAGTGGGGAGGAAGCTCAGATCATAAAGAGCATACCGATTAGTTGGAGACATAATGTGAAAGATCTCTTGGTATGGCATTATGATAAAAAGGGTTGATATACAATAAAGTCAGGCTATCATTTAACTTGTATTTCTTTCACACAGCCAGTTAATCTTCCTAATCAAGATAAATGCTGGGATAAGATATGGCTACTTAATATACGGGGGAAGGCGAGGGTATTTGTATGGCGAGCTGTTCGAAACATTCTTCCTACAAAGGCAAGATTAATTCAGTGTGGGATTGATATGGAAGATGATTGTTCTATTTGTGGTGTGAAGGAGGATCTAAATCATGTCTTCTTTAATTATGTTACAGCTAAAGCTTGCTGGGACTTGTGCCGACTAGATATTCTTGCAAGTATTAATCTGTCTGGGAGTTTTATTGAGATTTTCTTCCAACTTATGAATCAACAACCTGTGGCCACTGTTGAAAAGTTCTGTTGTATCGTGTGGAAGCTTTGGCATGCTCAAAATTCCTTGTTATGGCGTTCTACTGATATTTCAGTATCTGATTTCCTAAACTCAGCATTTCATGCCTATGAAGATTGGATTTCGGCTCGCAATAATGTGAGTGTTCATCAGCAAATGGGGGCAAGTTCTAGTGTTTGGCTGTGTATGATGGTTGCGGCCATCAAATGGAGTTCTAAAAGGTAATGTGGATGCAGCTCATCAGGGTGCTCTTTTACAGTCTAGCTTCAGGGCAGTGGTGAGAGATTGGACTGGAGCAGTGAGATTTGCTGCTGCAGATCCATTGCCGGTCGCTGCATCTGCTTTAATAGCTAAAGCTATGAGCCTTTAAGCTGCACTTCAATGGCTCTCTTCTAAGCAGGTGGATTGAATTATAGTAGACGTTGATTCGAAGGAGCTGGTATTGGCGATTCAGTCTCAAGATCTTAATAATTATGTTCATGGTATACTTGTATCTGATTATAGATTCCTTATGCAAACTAATCCATTGCTTTCTCTTCAGTGGATTCCTAGACATGCTAACATGGTTGCCCATACTCTTGCTCGGGCTTCTATGTCTTTTACTAGTTTGTATAGTTGGGATGTTCTATCCAGTTTTTTAGATCATATTCTTGCTACTGATTTGATTCATTATTGATAAGCAAGTTTTCTTTCAAAAAAAAAAAAACTTGTCAAAATAATTGATACTACTCTTATGTACTATGTCACGGTATCACATGTGGTGAGCGACGTGGCCACTCGAAGTACATCACACATGGCACCAACTAGGTATATTAGCACAGAGCTACCTACATGATTGAATAGCTCACCCGAGCAACCTATCGACCTTAGAGGGTCAGTTTGTTGACACATCTTTGATTCATATTTACACATTCAGAATATATTTTTGAAACTATCAGAAAATAATTCTCCTTATCATCTATAAATATTGGAAAACTTCCATAAGTAAAATATCTCTACATATTCTATTAACTCTCTCTCTTTATTTTAGATCAATTTAGCTTTAAATTAAATATTATAATATTTTCATCTAGAGTTCTGTCACTCTTCTTTTTGCAGGTGCTCCAAATTCTGAATACTCAACACATCATCAATAATAATTGACTTATAATTTGAGATAAAAAAAAATTCTTTTTATCTATATAAAATGTATGTATATCTAGCTAATAAAAAGTTACTAAAAAAGTGATTATAGAAAAGTTATATAATTTTATTGACTAAATATATATATATATATATATATCTCTGATCTAAATAATTTTTTTATAAATAAATAAATATAATTATAATTAGATAAAATGGTCCCAAATGGAGAAAATAATAATTAGCATATAAAATGAGTCAAAAGGGCATCGAATGACACAAACAAGGACACTTGATGAAGAGAAAGGTGTAAGAGTAAGACTAAATGGTACGGGCATCAAAAGCGTGTCACCAAATCAAACCATATACTTAGCTTAGCTACCCATATTATACATATCTTCTGACTCATGAATATAGCTTTTTCTTCATTTTTCTTCTACTTCTTGAATTATTTGGCTTATTCTTTGTCGTTTCATGACATTCTTTGTAGTAACGTTGGCTAAATTTAATTTAAAAAATTAATTGATGGAGGCCCCACAACAGAACATATGATTGCTCTATGGCACACACTCGTGCATATAAATACATGCATCCCTTTCTATCTTATTAAGTGGTCCAAATTATGGATAACAATAACGCATCTACCTCCCTTTATTACCATATTATATACAATGAATATGTTATAAAAGTAACTAATAATAAGAGTCGCAATTCGAGGTTACTTTCTTAACCCAACCAAATTGTTATTCTAGTTTTGAATCAAATGGCTACTCTTTAATTTTTTTTTTCAATTTTTTATTGGCCAATAAAAGAGGAATATCAATTTTTTGATGCACAAGATGAATATCATTAGATAGAATAAAGAACAATAAACTATCTTACGACAAAAACTCAAACCCACTTCCCTGTAATAAAAGCAACATAACCAACATCAAAGAAACGTATAATTGAAACGATAGACATACAACATAGCATCAATAAAACAAGTTTCATTGAACTTGCGAAAACCAATAACAAGCCCTAAAAGGGTATCAATAGAACAAGCAAAGATTCGTCTAAAAGGACCAACACCGAGTATAAACAGTCGAGGAGAGTCACATTGATAGTCAATAATATTGTGTAATGCAAAAAGGCTGATAAAACTTGGAATTACAATTAATGCTCCATTGCTGGGAGAGGTCAGAATCTCTATCTTTAAAGAGATTTTAAAAGGTGCTTCCCAGTATAAAAAGTCTCTTTTGAGAAAGTAGATGAGCTTTGATGTGTGCCGTATGCTATATGCAATTACCGCAAGTGCACGGGTCGCTCAAGTAATATAATAGTGAGTGAATGTCGTTCCTCTAGGGACAAGGCCAAGTACTAGTGCAAATCTTAATTGTTGTTTAGTGAATTAATAGTTGTGTGATGTGTTGTAACTAAAATCAACTAATTAATGAATGAAAGGAAATTTAATGCTGTGCACAAAAAGATTTATAATGATAAAACTATCCAGATATTGAATCCCCCTAGCCTTAATGATATTTATAAACAATCCATTCAGCTAAATCATTTAATCAAATTGAATTGGCATTCCTCTAACTTAGATTAAAGCCTCTCTCGAGCGGATTAATCCCTAATCACTAAGTAGAGTGCTGGAATCTCTTCTCAAAACACAATTAAATAGATCATGCATTAATGACAAGGAACTATAAACCAAAGGATCTTGTAGGTCTATCTCTAGTACCCCAATCAATCCTCAATCCTTATGAGCATTCAATCCACATCAAGCTTTCTCAAGTCAATAATATGAAAACAATAACCAATCAACAAGCATGCTATTATCAATTGGAAATAACAACAAGTATCATAAGAATAAAACAACTCAATTAATTGATTCAACTGAATACAATTGTTCAATTCATACAAATTGACTAGGGTTCATCAATATCTAGATAGAGAAAGATTTAGTTCATATTAACAGCTAGAAAAACAGAGTAAGATAAATGAGTAAGAGAAACCAAACAATTCATGGCAGTGAATCTGTATTTCTTCACTTGAGCTCTTGATTCTTGGTTTAGGGCTTGAGTATGGTGTTGATCTTCCTTCAATCTCAGCTCAAGACCCTTCTCCTTGCTCCAACAGATGGCTCTCCCTTCTCTTCTTTCTTCTCTGTTTCCAGAAATGCTCCAGCAAAAACTGCTGTTCTTCTCCCTCTCTTCTCTTTTTAATCCCTTCCAAATCTCCAGCCCATACCTCCAGCTCACTCATCCCCTTCATTGTCTACCACTTTCCCTTGGTTCATCACCCTTTTCCCTGATTTAGGCAAGCTTTTCTTTTCTTGTTCTTTCTTTTTGACAAAGGCTAGCTGTTGTCCCCCACTTATTCCCCAATCAGTGCAAAGAATCTCACTTTTCGACAGGTGACACGACCACTGACACGCCCATGTCACTGGGCGTGTCATAGGCACTTGTGATCTTGAACCAAAGGCACGTCCACTGACACGCCCGTGTTACTGGGCGTGTCATAGCTACTGTAAGTCTGAATAAAAGGCACGTTCCTTGGCACGCCCGTGGTACTGGACGTGTGATAGCTACTGTGAGTCTGGATGAATTACACGCTCATTGACACGCCCGTGGTCCTGGGCGTGTCGCAGCTACTGTGACTTTGGGTAAATGGCACGATCATGAGCACGCCCGTGGTCCTGGGCGTGTTGAAGCTACTGTGACTCTGGACAAATGGCACGTTTGGTGACACGCCTATGAACTGGGCGTGTCATATCCACTGAATGCAGTAACAGGGGCACGTCTAACGACACGCCCGTGTGCGTGGGCGTGTCCATTGACAGATTTTGCTCTTTTCTTCTACTTTCATCCGTAATTGCTCTGAAATAACCAAATGCCTCAAATTATCAAGAATTCCTGAAATTATCCTTAAATTGCACTTTGAACAAACAAATTAAACTCAATTTGATAATAATCATATTAAGAAATGGGAATAAAATATCATTAATTGTGTACTTATCAAATTCCCCTACACTTGAGTTTTTGCTTGTCCTCAAGCAAACTAAATTACTATAATAAGCAGAAATGACGGACTCCCTCTATATTCAAAAAGAAGAATAAAGTTTTGACAATGCTCGAATCGGATAACCTCACTTTCTCAATCAAAATGATTCACAATCATAACAGCTGAATCAAGAAGTTTCAAAATAAAAATTTCACATACCTAAAACCTAAAAATCCAGAGTTAAAAAATTGAGCATAAAATTCCAGCAAATTCAAATGCCATGAACAAAGTGCGAAAAACGTGAGTTTTCTCTTAAGCATTCTAACCCTCAAAATTTATTTATTTATTTATTTTTACGATTTAAGGAGCCCGACTTGTTTGAACTGATACTAGCCTTTTGACGCGAAGGTAAACATTTGTGATGCCGACCCCCGGTTACTCAGCCAGAATCACCGTTCAAATGGCTACTAGCACTATTCATGATTCTAACTTATTTGTAGTCAAAATCAGCGGAACAGGGGAAAATTTTCAAAGCTCCTTAGAATTATTTGTTTTAGTTATTTTTATTCAAGGGTTATAGACTTAAGGGTCGTACCAAGTCCGACTCAAGAATCTACGGAATTGTATTATGCTCAAAAATGTAACTAAGGTTTTAAACTCTAGTAATGTTCCAATTTCCATCGATCCACAACTTAACTATAGCCATTACAATCGATCCTCAACAATTGATTGAAATCACTAAGTTAACCTCAACAAGAAATTGTCATTTATGAAATTTCAAATTAGTTTAACATGTAAAGGGAAATCACATTAAATTATACTTATCATAACAATTTAGCTTACTTAGCAGGCATTTATTGAGAAAAATGAATTCCAAAAAAAATGAAGTAGAAATTTATTCAATAAAGTATACCTCTCCCTTACTTAAGATGCACATTGTCCTCAATGTGTGCGCAAAACATGAAACAATGAGGAGAGATAATGACTTCCCTTTTTCAAGTCCATGAGTGGGTGAAAATGAGTACGGTGCCAAGAGTGCGGTGAAGGAGGTATTGCAGCAAAATAGTATTCTACAATGCACTCAAAACAAGGTTAATATATAGAAATAAATAAAGAAACGAAACAATGCGAAAGAAAATAATAATAATACTATTCCAAAAGCACGTAAAAGAAGAAAAACTAAAAAGCGTATTAAATAAGTAAAGAAATAAAAGACGACATCAAAACAAAATAAAGATGTGGCTAATCACTGCTGGTCTCATCGTCATCGGAGACATCAACTGGTGGAGAGGGTTCCGGTGCAGGAGCAGGTGCAGGAGCAAGTGTCGGTGCACGGGCAGGTGGCTGATAGGGTGGAGGTGGTGGCTGCGAAGGGTGGAATCCCTGATACCGCCAGAACTCCAACATGGATTGCTCTAGCCACTGTCGCCTCAATATCTCGTGATCTAACTGGGCTTGGAAGTCTTCCTGCTGGATTAGGATCATATTTTGGTTTAGAGCTATATTGTTTATCATACCGTCCATCCGACACATCTGGCGCTCAAATTCGGTGGGTTTCCTGTCATCATCCCACTCCTCATTAATTGACTGCCGTCAATCTCAGAATGCAGGAGGCTGGACAAAGGAAGGCCCGGCAGAAGAAGAAGGTGCAGCAGCATCAGATGGTCCAGCAGCAGAAGGTCCAGCAGCAGAATCTGACGGTGGAGGTGGTATATCGGCAGTAGGAGCACAAGGAACCGGCTCTGGTAAATCTGAATCCATAGGAGCAGCCCGCAACCCAGCTACCTGTTCCCTGTTTAACCTCTTCAGTGTGTCCATACCCAATATCTTGGGCATACCATCTACCGTCATCGGGAGGCAACTATCTAACACTCCCAGCCGTTGAGCAAGTCTCGTGACATACATGCCACCGTGTAAAGCACCTGAAGCTCCCTTCCGAGACTGCTCATGGAAGAAATGGGTGATGGCATGGGCTACATTGCACCGGGTCTTATGTTGCATGCAGTGCAGAAAGAACAGATCCCTCAAGGTCACCACCCCTGTACTGCTCAGTCTGGCTGTAAGTGTGTGAACTAACAAATTATGCACCACCCGGCAGGGGAAAGAACTAAAGTTGGATGCTTTGGAGACTTTGGGCTGATATCTATCTGCAGTGGGCGCAAAGTCATGCCAAACCCGAGGTGGAACAACATCATACTGAGCAAAATCCACCTCGAAACTGAGATAATCGGTGGTCTGGACCTCCTCTTCAGTATACAACCCGAGATGTACCCCAAGGTCGTTGATGCTCAAGTGGAACCTCTGTCCTCCCAGTCGGAATTTAATTGTCGGCTCAGTGATGGAGATTTTGGTCTTCTGGTACTGGAAGGTGCAGTAAAACTCAAGTGTAAGCTCTCGGTATGAAGGCTCGTGGATAGAGAAGAGCTGACCCCACCCTGGTTGATCAATCATCTCTTTCACTTCTACAGCAATATTAACCATCTCCATAGCCTCCCAGTCTAAATACCGAGGTGCCGACCATTCTTTGTTGCCAAACAACTCGAACCGTCGCCGTTCCTCGCCGTTTGAGAATTTGAGGCACTTATGTCCCGCCATGAATTTAGAAGTTGGGCGGGTAGCAGGCTGGCTGGAACTGCCCTCCCCTCGGGCCCGTTTGGCTGGAAGCTGGGACGATGATTGCTTGCGAGGGCCCATTTTCGATAAATCTGCAAGATGAAATTAAATGGCTTGTCAATATCGAAAGCATATCAAAATGCAGGCTAAATAACGCAATCCACCTAGAACCAAATACCTCAATTAATTGCAAGCAATAAACCAACCCGAACGATAAACACACATTAAAGCCAATCACCAAATCCACATATTATCCATAAACCACAAGTAAATAGGATTAATCAAACAATTTCAAAACCAACATTTCATTCAATTTCAAATAACACAACAAAATGACACAAATGATTATTCAATCAACATATTATTCATAAATCAGAAGTAATGAGAATCAACGCAATAATAACACAACGGAATAACGCAAATGATTGACAAAACAATTCTAAAATTAAAACAGCATATTAATTGATTAATCAACAATTAAAAACAAATCTAAAAACAAACAAATTTCGAATTAAACGGTAGTTCAAAATGACAATTAAAATCAAACGCCACAAAAAAAAATTTTAAACACACCGGAATAAAGCAAACAAATCACGACATTTCGAATTTCATGGTAAACACAAGCAAATACAAAGATTATATATGAAAAACGCAAGAAAAACAAAGAAAAACAATCAAAAATCGGAAAAAAAAATTAGATTTCGTACCTGAAATCGCAAATCCGATGGAAAAACGAGAGAGCACACGCAAATAATGCAAGCCCGGGGGGTAGAATTCGTTCGAAAATCTAATGGGTGTGTGATTTAGCCGGTGAAAACGCAAAAAAATTTGAGAGAAAATGAGAGAAGATTTGAGTTTTTTCGGAAAAATGGGCGTGGGGCTATATATAGAAAACGTCAACACGCCCAGAGACACGCCCGTGTTACTGGGCGTGTCCAAAGATTTAAAAGCCAGTTTACGGGACACGCTCTTGGACACGGGCATGTCCATGGGCGTGTCTCAGCTACTGGATGAAATTTTAATTTACACGCCCATAAACACGGGCGTGCTCATGGGCGTGTCATACATACTGTGACACATATGCAATCAACACGCCCACTAATCTGGGCGTGTTCCTGGGGCGTGTCCATTTCAAATTTCAATTTTCAAATTTTCAAATTTTTTTTATTTTTATTTTTTATAGAGACACGTTCATGAACACGGTAGTGTCCATGGGCGTGTGATAGCTTCTGTTTGAAAATAAAACGACACGCTCATAGACACGGGCGTGTCCATGGGCGTGTAGTAGCTACTGTCTGAAAAGATAATTTACACGCCCACTGACACGGGCGTGTTTATGAGCGTGTAATAGCTACTGCCTGAAAAACATAATGACACGCCCACAGACACGGGCGTGTTCATGGGCGTGTGCTCAATTTATTCACCAAAAATCGAATTCTCTCTGCAACTTCAAATTAGGTAAAACAACAACTGCCCCTTCAAGAAAAGAAAGTTAAAACAAAATGACAAGCAAATCAAAAAAGTAAAAACGGTGGGTTGCCTCCCACCCAGCACTTCTTTAACGTCATATTAGTTGGACGGTTGCACGAATGTCCCTAATCTTGGAGGTGCAAAACCTCCTTGAAGGCCTGTATTTCCCCTCCAAAATAAGGTTTGAGCCTGTGCCCATTGACTTTGAAAACTCCTTTTTCCGGGTGGCTTATTTCAACCACTCCGTAAGGGAAAACTTCCTTGACAGTAAAAGGGCCGGACCAACGAGATTTTAACTTACCTGGGAAGAGTCGGAGCCTTGAATTATATAGCAATACCTGATCTCCTGCTTGAAACTCTTTCTGCTTCTTGATGTGAGCATCATACCATCTCTTGGTACGTTCCTTGTACATCTTTGCATTGTCATAAGCTTGCAATCTCCACTCGTCTAGTTCATTTACCTGTAATTTTCGCCTTTCACCTGCACAAGCTAGATCAAGGTTAATCTGTTTTATTGCCCAATATGCATGATGTTCTATCTCAACAGGTAAATGGCAAGCTTTTCCATATACCAATCTAAATGGTGTAGTGCCTAAGGGAGTTTTAAAAGCAGTTCTGAAAGCCCATAGGGCATTGTCCAATTGCTTGGACTAATCCTTTCGGGATCGTGCAACAGATTTTTCCAGAATTCGTTTGATTTCCCTATTTGTGTTCTCGACTTGGCCACTGGTTTGGGGGTGATAAGGAGTAGCAAACCTGTGTGTAACTCCTAATCTATTTAAAACCTTTTCAAGCTGAGTGTTACAAAAATGAGTACCCCTATCACTGATAATTGCTTTTGGCGTGCCAAACCGAGAAAATAATTTCTTCAAAAATTGCACTACAACCCTAGCATCATTGGTTGCCAAGGCTTGGGCTTCAGGCCATTTAGACACATAATCAATAGCTACCAAAATATATTTGTTGCCAAAAGAGTTGGGAAATGGTCCCATAAAGTCAATTCCCCATACATCAAAAATTTCACAAACTAGAATCCCATTTTGGGGCATCTCATCACGAGATGAAATGTTTCCAGCTCTTTGGCATTGATCACAGCGAACTACAAATGCGTAGCTATCTTTAAACAAAGTGGGCCAATAGAATCCTGATTCTAACACCTTTTGAGTAGTTCTATTTGCCCCCATATGACCACCAGCTGGTCCGGCATGGCATTCACTAAGTATGTTCATTGATTCGGGCCATGCCACACATCTTCGGATCATGTGATCCTTACACAACTTAAACAAAAAGGGATCCTCCCAAAAATAATACTTTAGATCAGAAAGAATTTTTTCTTTGCTTGATAAGTTAGGTTCTTAGGGAGTTCCCTAACAGCTAAGTAATTTGCAAAGTCTGCAAACCATGGTGTTTCAAAATTTAAACCACTTACCTCACTTACCATAGCGTATAGCTGTTCATCGGGGAAGTGATCATCAATGTCCCCTTCTTCAAGTCTCTCTAGGGTTGGATTCTCCAGGCGAGAGAGATGATCTGCTGCAAGATTTTCGGCTCCCTTCTTATCTTGAATTGTTAAGTCGAATTCCTGCAACAACAAAACCCATCGGATTAGTCTAGGTTTAGCATCAACTTTCGCGAATAAGTACCTTAAAGCTGAATGGTCTGTATACACAATCACCCTTGACAAGATTAGATATGATCTAAACTTGTCAAAGGCAAAAACCACAGCTAGCAGCTCTTTCTCTGTAGTTGTGTAATTGGCTTGAGCTGCATTCAAGGTTTTGCTCGCATAGTAGATTGGCTGGAAGTATTTCTCTTTGCGTTGGCCCAAGACTGCTCCTACTGCAAAGTCACTTGCATCACACATCAGTTCAAAGGGTAGATTCCAATTAGGAGCTACCATGATTGGAGCATGAGTCAATTTCTCCTTCAGGGTCGTGAATGCTCTCAGACATTCCTCATCAAAAACAAAATCGACATCCTTCTCAAGGAGTCTTGTCAATGGACGGGCTATCTTAGAGAAATCTCGAATGAACCTTCGATAAAAACCTGCATGCCCTAGGAAACTTCTGATGGCTTTCACAGATGTGGGTGGTGGTAGCTTCTCAATAATGTCTATCTTTGCCCGATCCACTTCAATGCCCTTGCTAGAAATCTTGTGTCCCAACACGATTCCTTCTTGAACCATGAAATGACACTTTTCCCAATTCAGCACCAAATTTGTTTCCTCACATCTCATCAAAACCCTCTCAAGGTTTTCCAAACACTTTTCAAATGAGCTGCCATAGACTGAGAAATCATCCATAAACACCTCCATAATGTCTTCTATGAGTTCATCAAAGATTGCTATCATGCATCTTTGGAAAGTGGCAGGGGCGTTACACAACCCAAATGGCATTCTTCGATATGCAAATGTCCCATATGGGCAGGTGAATGTAGTCTTCTCTTGGTCTTCCGGTGCGATGGGAATTTGGAAATAGCCTGAAAGGCCATCCAAAAAGCAGTAGTATTCATGGCCGGATAACCTCTCCAACATCTAATCAATGAAGGGTAAAGGAAAGTGATCCTTTCTAGTTGCATCATTTAATTTTCTGTAGTCAATGCAAACCCTCCAACCAGTAACTGTTCTTGTTGGAATCAGCTCATCATTTTCATTAGGGATCACTGTCATCCCTCCTTTCTTCGGTACTACTTGAACTGGGCTCACCCAAGTACTATCCGAGATCGGATATATAATCCCTGCATCAAGTAGTTTTATCACTTCAGCCTTAACAACATCCTTCATCTTTGGGTTCAGTCTCCTCTGTGGTTGCACTACTGGCTTGAATTCATCCTCCATCAGTATCTTGTGAGTGCAATAGGATGGACTAATCCCCTTGATATCTGCTATCTTCCAAGCTATCACTTGCTTGTGTTTCTGCAACAACTGGATGAGTTTTTCTTTTTGCTTAGAAGATAGGTGGGAACTCAGAATGATGGGCAATCTCTTTTTCTCTGCCAAAAACCCATACTCAAGGTGATCCGGAAGAGGTTTCAGTTCCAAGTTGGGTGGATCAATCACCGATGGTTTTGGCTTTTCTTCCTTTGGCATTTCAATGGTCTCATATGCCCTGCATTTGAATGATTTACTTGCTTCAAGAAAAGCAAGCTGCTCCATTGCTTCTTGACCCTCTATATTTTCCTGAAATAAACACAACTCAAGGGGATCCTTGGAAACAATGTTAGTTAAACAATTTACGGTCTCATGCTCAACAACATCATTGCATGATTCCGCCTCATCAAGTGAAAGTGAATGTTTCATGGCATCATGTATCCTAAAAATTACTTTCTCCTCACCCACTCTCAAAGTCAATGTGCCGTCATGAACATCAATAAGGGCACAGGCTGTATTCAAAAATGGCCTACCAAGAATAAGCAAAACATCCACATCCTCATCAATATCAATGACAACAAAATCATTGGGGAAAATGAAATCCCCGACTTTTACCAACACATCTTCTATTATGCCACGAGGGTGGACTACCGATTTATCGGCAAGTTGGATGGTCATGAGTGTTGGTTTAGGTTGACCAATGCCTAGCTCTTTAAACATTTTATAGGGCATAACACTTATGCTAGCCCCCAAATCAGCTAAAGCACTTTTAACCTCAAGATTACCTATAAAACATGGAATGGTAAAACTACCTGGATCTTTTAATTTCTTAGGTAATCTTCTTTGCAGAATTGCTGAACTTTTTTCAGATAAATGCACTAAAGATACTTCCTCAAGTTTACTTTTGTTATAAAGGATATCTTTCAAAAATTTAGCATACTTAGGCATTTGTGACAAAGCTTCAGCAAATGGAATGTTAATATGCAATTGTTTAAAGAGTTCAAGGAACTTACCGAACTGAGCATCAATCTTGTCCTTGTTCAACCTTGCCGGATAGGGTACTCTAGGTCGGTATTCCTTTAAATTGGGGCTGCTTGCTTGTGGCTGCTTCACTCTTTCACTTTCAAGTGTAGCTTTCTCTCCCGAAGTGGTAGGAGGATCTTCTTCTTTTTCTTTTTCTTGCTCTTCAGCCCTCTTCTTGTCCACATCTCCATTGATTTCTTTTCCACCCCTTAGTGTAATTGCCTTAAGTTGCTCCTTAGGGTTTGCCTCAGTGTTGCTAGGTAAACTTCCTTGTGGTCTTTCACTGAGCAATTTGGCAATTTGTCCCACCTGATTCTCCAAATTGTGAATGGAGGCTTGTTGATTTCTAAGGGAGGTTTCAGTTGATTGAAACCTTGTTTCAGAAGCTGCTACAAATTTCTCCATCATGTCCTCCAAACTACTCTTTCTTGGAGGAGCAGCTTGTTGATGTTGGGGTTGCTGGAATCCAAGGGGAGGTCTTGGATTATTTTGATTTGTCCATGAGAAATTTGGATGATTCCTCCACCCCCGGATTGTATGTGTTGCTGTATGGATTATTTTGTTGTTGCCTTGGCATATTTCCAACATAATCTACCTGCTCTTGCTTGGCAAACATGTTGCCACTTTGGCAATCTTGACTTTGGTGTCCACCTCCACACCATTCACAAGACATCACCTGCATAACTTTTCCAGATGAAGAAGAAGCCAAAGAATCAAACTTCTTATTTAATGCTTCTAATTGAGCTGTCAATGCCACCACCGGATCTAATTGGTGTGATCCCATGGCCTTCAGCTTCCCTTGCTCTCTTGGTGCTTGCCATTGATAATTGGTGATGGCCATATCTTCAATTAAGTCCCTTGCCTGTTCAGGTGTCTTATTGTTATGGTACCACCAGCTGCTGCATTAATGGATTGTTTACTTACATAATTCAATCCATTGTAAAATGTTTGAATTTGGAGCCATAGTGGAAGCCCATGATGAGGACACCTTCTCAGCAAATCTTTGAATCTCTCCCAGGCATCATAAAGAGTCTCACCATCTTGTTGCAAAAAGGATGAGATGTCATTCCTCAACTTGGCAGTTTTTGATGGTAGGAAATATTTTTCTAAGAACTTCTCTGCCAATTGAGCCCAAGTGTTAAAAGTTCCTGGAGGGAAGGATTTCAACCACTTCTTTGGTCTGTCTCTAAGAGAAAATGGGAACAATCTCAGCCTAATTGCATCTTCTGAGACACTGTTTATCTTAAATGTATCACAAATCTCCAGAAAATTCTCAAGATGTGCATTAGGATCTTCATCAGGGAACCCATCGAATTGACAAGTTTGCTGCACCATTTGAATCACATTCGCCTTAATCTCGAAGTTGTTTGCAGCAACAGTCGGCCTCCGGATACTCGATTCAGCCCCATTCAAATTAGGCTTAGCAAATTCCTGCATCGTTCTTGGTCCAGCTCCTTCCATCACTTCGAATACTTCTTCTTGTTCAATTTCCAGATTGATTCTTGAACTTACGTCTTCCAGATCTGCCTCCTCTTCTTCCTTTTGCTTTCTCCTCAATGTTCTTTCTAGTTCTGGGTCTAACTCCAGTAGTTGGGATGAGCTAGATCTGGTCATAAACAATAAGAAACACCTACAATGATAGTAAACCAGCAAGAACTAAAATTAAAAACGATTAAAAAGAAAACTAAATCAACAATCTTAATTATATTACTAATATTGAAACCGTTATCCCCGGCAGTGGCGCCAAAAACTTGATGTGTGCCGTATGCTATATGCAATTACCGCAAGTGCACGGGTCGCTCAAGTAATATAATAGTGAGTGAATGTCGTTCCTCTAGGGACAAGGCCAAGTACTAGTGCAAATCTTAATTGTTGTTTAGTGAATTAATAGTTGTGTGATGTGTTGTAACTAAAATCAACTAATTAATGAATGAAAGGAAATTTAATGTTGTGCACAAAAAGATTTATAATGATAAAACTATCTAGATATTGAATCCCCCTAGCCTTAATGATATTTATAAACAATCCATTCAGCTAAATCATTTAATCAAATTGAATTGGCATTCCTCTAACTTAGATTAAAGCCTCTCTCGAGCGGATTAATCCCTAATCACTAAGTAGAGTTCTGGAATCTCTTCTCAAAACACAATTAAATAGATCATGCATTAATGACAAGGAACTATAAACCAAAGGATCTTGTAGGTCTATCTCTAGTACCCCAATCAATCCTCAATCCTTATGAGCATTCAATCCACATCAAGCTTTCTCAAGTCAATAATATGAAAACAATAACCAATCAACAAGCATGCTATTATCAATTGGAAATAACAACAAGTATCATAAGAATAAAACAACTCAATTAATTGATTCAACTGAATACAATTGTTCAATTCATACAAATTGGCTAGGGTTCATCAATATCTAGATAGAGAAAGATTTAGTTCATATTAACAGCTAGAAAAACAGAGTAAGATAAATGAGTAAGAGAAACCAAACAATTCATGGCAGTGAATCTGTATTTCTTCACTTGAGCTCTTGATTCTTGGTTTAGGGCTTGAGTATGGTGTTGATCTTCCTTCAATCTCAGCTCAAGACCCTTCTCCTTGCTCCAGCAGATGGCTCTCCCTTCTCTTCTTTCTTCTCTGTTTCCAGAAATGCTCCAGCAAAAACTGCTGTTCTTCTCCCTCTCTTCTCTTTTTAATCCCTTCCAAATCTCCAGCCCATACCTCCAGCTCACTCATCCCCTTCATTGTCTACCACTTTCCCTTGGTTCATCACCCTTTTCCCTGATTTAGGCAAGCTTTTCTTTTCTTGTTCTTTCTTTTTGACAAAGGCCAGCTGTTGTCCCCCACTTATTCCCCAATCAGTGCAAAGAATCTCACTTTTCAAAGATTGATTCTTGAACTTACGTCTTCCAGATCTGCCTCCTCTTCTTCCTTTTGCTTTCTCCTCAATGTTCTTTCTAGTTCTGGGTCTAACTCCAGTAGTTGGGATGAGCTAGATCTGGTCATAAACAATAAGAAACACCTACAATGATAGTAAACCAGCAAGAACTAAAATTAAAAACGATTAAAAAGAAAACTAAATCAACAATCTTAATTATATTACTAATATTGAAACCGTTATCCCCGGCAGCGGCGCCAAAAACTTGATGTGTGCCGTATGCTATATGCAATTACCGCAAGTGCACGGGTCGCTCAAGTAATATAATAGTGAGTGAATGTCGTTCCTCTAGGGACAAGGCCAAGTACTAGTGCAAATCTTAATTGTTGTTTAGTGAATTAATAGTTGTGTGATGTGTTGTAACTAAAATCAACTAATTAATGAATGAAAGGAAATTTAATGCTGTGCACAAAAAGATTTATAATGATAAAACTATCCAGATATTGAATCCCCCTAGCCTTAATGATATTTATAAACAATCCATTCAGCTAAATCATTTAATCAAATTGAATTGGCATTCCTCTAACTTAGATTAAAGCCTCTCTCGAGCGGATTAATCCCTAATCACTAAGTAGAGTGCTGGAATCTCTTCTCAAAACACAATTAAATAGATCATGCATTAATGACAAGGAACTATAAACCAAAGGATCTTGTAGGTCTATCTCTAGTACCCCAATCAATCCTCAATCCTTATGAGCATTCAATCCACATCAAGCTTTCTCAAGTCAATAATATGAAAACAATAACCAATCAACAAGCATGCTATTATCAATTGGAAATAACAACAAGTATCATAAGAATAAAACAACTCAATTAATTGATTCAACTGAATACAATTGTTCAATTCATACAAATTGGCTAGGGTTCATCAATATCTAGATAGAGAAAGATTTAGTTCATATTAACAGCTAGAAAAACAGAGTAAGATAAATGAGTAAGAGAAACCAAACAATTCATGGCAGTGAATCTGTATTTCTTCACTTGAGCTCTTGATTCTTGGTTTAGGGCTTGAGTATGGTGTTGATCTTCCTTCAATCTCAGCTCAAGACCCTTCTCCTTGCTCCAGCAGATGGCTCTCCCTTCTCTTCTTTCTTCTCTGTTTCCAGAAATGCTCCAGCAAAAACTGCTGTTCTTCTCCCTCTCTTCTCTTTTTAATCCCTTCCAAATCTCCAGCCCATACCTCCAGCTCACTCATCCCCTTCATTGTCTACCACTTTCCCTTGGTTCATCACCCTTTTCCCTGATTTAGGCAAGCTTTTCTTTTCTTGTTCTTTCTTTTTGACAAAGGCCAGCTGTTGTCCCCCACTTATTCCCCAATCAGTGCAAAGAATCTCACTTTTCAAAGATTGATTCTTGAACTTACGTCTTCCAGATCTGCCTCCTCTTCTTCCTTTTGCTTTCTCCTCAATGTTCTTTCTAGTTCTGGGTCTAACTCCAGTAGTTGGGATGAGCTAGATCTGGTCATAAACAATAAGAAACACCTACAATGATAGTAAACCAGCAAGAACTAAAATTAAAAACGATTAAAAAGAAAACTAAATCAACAATCTTAATTATATTACTAATATTGAAACCGTTATCCCCGGCAGCGGCGCCAAAAACTTGATGTGTGCCGTATGCTATATGCAATTACCGCAAGTGCACGGGTCGCTCAAGTAATATAATAGTGAGTGAATGTCGTTCCTCTAGGGACAAGGCCAAGTACTAGTGCAAATCTTAATTGTTGTTTAGTGAATTAATAGTTGTGTGATGTGTTGTAACTAAAATCAACTAATTAATGAATGAAAGGAAATTTAATGCTGTGCACAAAAAGATTTATAATGATAAAACTATCCAGATATTGAATCCCCCTAGCCTTAATGATATTTATAAACAATCCATTCAGCTAAATCATTTAATCAAATTGAATTGGCATTCCTCTAACTTAGATTAAAGCCTCTCTCGAGCGGATTAATCCCTAATCACTAAGTAGAGTGCTGGAATCTCTTCTCAAAACACAATTAAATAGATCATGCATTAATGACAAGGAACTATAAACCAAAGGATCTTGTAGGTCTATCTCTAGTACCCCAATCAATCCTCAATCCTTATGAGCATTCAATCCACATCAAGCTTTCTCAAGTCAATAATATGAAAACAATAACCAATCAACAAGCATGCTATTATCAATTGGAAATAACAACAAGTATCATAAGAATAAAACAACTCAATTAATTGATTCAACTGAATACAATTGTTCAATTCATACAAATTGGCTAGGGTTCATCAATATCTAGATAGAGAAAGATTTAGTTCATATTAACAGCTAGAAAAACAGAGTAAGATAAATGAGTAAGAGAAACCAAACAATTCATGGCAGTGAATCTGTATTTCTTCACTTGAGCTCTTGATTCTTGGTTTAGGGCTTGAGTATGGTGTTGATCTTCCTTCAATCTCAGCTCAAGACCCTTCTCCTTGCTCCAGCAGATGGCTCTCCCTTCTCTTCTTTCTTCTCTGTTTCCAGAAATGCTCCAGCAAAAACTGCTGTTCTTCTCCCTCTCTTCTCTTTTTAATCCCTTCCAAATCTCCAGCCCATACCTCCAGCTCACTCATCCCCTTCATTGTCTACCACTTTCCCTTGGTTCATCACCCTTTTCCCTGATTTAGGCAAGCTTTTCTTTTCTTGTTCTTTCTTTTTGACAAAGGCCAGCTGTTGTCCCCCACTTATTCCCCAATCAGTGCAAAGAATCTCACTTTTCAAAGATTGATTCTTGAACTTACGTCTTCCAGATCTGCCTCCTCTTCTTCCTTTTGCTTTCTCCTCAATGTTCTTTCTAGTTCTGGGTCTAACTCCAGTAGTTGGGATGAGCTAGATCTGGTCATAAACAATAAGAAACACCTACAATGATAGTAAACCAGCAAGAACTAAAATTAAAAACGATTAAAAAGAAAACTAAATCAACAATCTTAATTATATTACTAATATTGAAACCGTTATCCCCGGCAGCGGCGCCAAAAACTTGATGTGTGCCGTATGCTATATGCAATTACCGCAAGTGCACGGGTCGCTCAAGTAATATAATAGTGAGTGAATGTCGTTCCTCTAGGGACAAGGCCAAGTACTAGTGCAAATCTTAATTGTTGTTTAGTGAATTAATAGTTGTGTGATGTGTTGTAACTAAAATCAACTAATTAATGAATGAAAGGAAATTTAATGCTGTGCACAAAAAGATTTATAATGATAAAACTATCCAGATATTGAATCCCCCTAGCCTTAATGATATTTATAAACAATCCATTCAGCTAAATCATTTAATCAAATTGAATTGGCATTCCTCTAACTTAGATTAAAGCCTCTCTCGAGCGGATTAATCCCTAATCACTAAGTAGAGTGCTGGAATCTCTTCTCAAAACACAATTAAATAGATCATGCATTAATGACAAGGAACTATAAACCAAAGGATCTTGTAGGTCTATCTCTAGTACCCCAATCAATCCTCAATCCTTATGAGCATTCAATCCACATCAAGCTTTCTCAAGTCAATAATATGAAAACAATAACCAATCAACAAGCATGCTATTATCAATTGGAAATAACAACAAGTATCATAAGAATAAAACAATTCAATTAATTGATTCAACTGAATGCAATTGTTCAATTCATACAAATTGGCTAGGGTTCATCAATATCTAGATAGAGAAAAATTTAGTTCATATTAACAGCTAGAAAAACAGAGTAAGATAAATGAGTAAGAGAAACCAAACAATTCATGGCAGTGAATCTGTATTTCTTCACTTGAGCTCTTGATTCTTGGTTTAGGGCTTGAGTATGGTGTTGATCTTCCTTCAATCTCAGCTCAAGACCCTTCTCCTTGCTCCAGCAGATGGCTCTCCCTTCTCTTCTTTCTTCTCTGTTTCCAGAAATGCTCCAGCAAAAACTGCTGTTCTTCTCCCTCTCTTCTCTTTTTAATCCCTTCCAAATCTCCAGCCCATACCTCCAGCTCACTCATCCCCTTCATTGTCTACCACTTTCCCTTGGTTCATCACCCTTTTCCCTGATTTAGGCAAGCTTTTCTTTTCTTGTTCTTTCTTTTTGACAAAGGCCAGCTGTTGTCCCCCACTTATTCCCCAATCAGTGCAAAGAATCTCACTTTTCAAAGATTGATTCTTGAACTTACGTCTTCCAGATCTGCCTCCTCTTCTTCCTTTTGCTTTCTCCTCAATGTTCTTTCTAGTTCTGGGTCTAACTCCAGTAGTTGGGATGAGCTAGATCTGGTCATAAACAATAAGAAACACCTACAATGATAGTAAACCAGCAAGAACTAAAATTAAAAACGATTAAAAAGAAAACTAAATCAACAATCTTAATTATATTACTAATATTGAAACCGTTATCCCCGGCAACGGCGCCAAAAACTTGATGTGTGCCGTATGCTATATGCAATTACCGCAAGTGCACGGGTCGCTCAAGTAATATAATAGTGAGTGAATGTCGTTCCTCTAGGGACAAGGCCAAGTACTAGTGCAAATCTTAATTGTTGTTTAGTGAATTAATAGTTGTGTGATGTGTTGTAACTAAAATCAACTAATTAATGAATGAAAGGAAATTTAATGCTGTGCACAAAAAGATTTATAATGATAAAACTATCCAGATATTGAATCCCCCTAGCCTTAATGATATTTATAAACAATCCATTCAGCTAAATCATTTAATCAAATTGAATTGGCATTCCTCTAACTTAGATTAAAGCCTCTCTCGAGCGGATTAATCCCTAATCACTAAGTAGAGTGCTGGAATCTCTTCTCAAAACACAATTAAATAGATCATGCATTAATGACAAGGAACTATAAACCAAAGGATCTTGTAGGTCTATCTCTAGTACCCCAATCAATCCTCAATCCTTATGAGCATTCAATCCACATCAAGCTTTCTCAAGTCAATAATATGAAAACAATAACCAATCAACAAGCATGCTATTATCAATTGGAAATAACAACAAGTATCATAAGAATAAAACAACTCAATTAATTGATTCAACTGAATACAATTGTTCAATTCATACAAATTGGCTAGGGTTCATCAATATCTAGATAGAGAAAGATTTAGTTCATATTAACAGCTAGAAAAACAGAGTAAGATAAATGAGTAAGAGAAACCAAACAATTCATGGCAGTGAATCTGTATTTCTTCACTTGAGCTCTTGATTCTTGGTTTAGGGCTTGAGTATGGTGTTGATCTTCCTTCAATCTCAGCTCAAGACCCTTCTCCTTGCTCCAGCAGATGGCTCTCCCTTCTCTTCTTTCTTCTCTGTTTCCAGAAATGCTCCAGCAAAAACTGCTGTTCTTCTCCCTCTCTTCTCTTTTTAATCCCTTCCAAATCTCCAGCCCATACCTCCAGCTCACTCATCCCCTTCATTGTCTACCACTTTCCCTTGGTTCATCACCCTTTTCCCTGATTTAGGCAAGCTTTTCTTTTCTTGTTCTTTCTTTTTGACAAAGGCCAGCTGTTGTCCCCCACTTATTCCCCAATCAGTGCAAAGAATCTCACTTTTCGACAGGTGACACGACCACTGACACGCCCATGTCACTGGGCGTGTCATAGGCACTTGTGATCTTGAACCAAAGGCACGTCCACTGACACGCCCGTGTTACTGGGCGTGTCATAGCTACTGTAAGTCTGAATAAAAGGCACGTTCCTTGGCACGCCCGTGGTACTGGACGTGTGATAGCTACTGTGAGTCTGGATGAATTACACGCTCATTGACACGCCCGTGGTCCTGGGCGTGTCGCAGCTACTGTGACTTTGGGTAAATGGCACGATCATGAGCACGCCCGTGGTCCTGGGCGTGTTGAAGCTACTGTGACTCTGGACAAATGGCACGTTTGGTGACACGCCTATGAACTGGGCGTGTCATATCCACTGAATGCAGTAACAGGGGCACGTCTAACGACACGCCCGTGTGCGTGGGCGTGTCCATTGACAGATTTTGCTCTTTTCTTCTACTTTCATCCGTAATTGCTCCGAAATAACCAAATGCCTCAAATTATCAAGAATTCCTGAAATTATCCTTAAATTGCACTTTGAACAAACAAATTAAACTCAATTTGATAATAATCATATTAAGAAATGGGAATAAAATATCATTAATTGTGTACTTATCAAGCTTCAATTGAAATAAGATGCCCAATCTTAGACGAATGAACAAAAAATCCAGGGAATGAGGTTAAATTGTTTTTAGGACTAGCCAGACATCATTGAAGGACAACAAGATAAAATGATATTTCTAGCCTTCCACAGAAGAATAAACGATATATAAAAGACCAAAATCTTTCTGATGTCGCTGGTCAAAAGATGGGATGAATATGAAATGCAGCAAGAAAGATGAGATGAAGATGGAAAAGGAAGATCTAAGGTTGCCGCCATCTACAACAGCCCTAGATTTAGGGAAAACAGTGATGGAGCAAGTTCTATATAGAGAAGGGCTAAACTTCACAAGGAATTGAATTGACTTTAATTTTTTATTTTGAAAATATAAATTATTGCTATCCATAAGATTAAATTCAATAAAAAAAATTATATGAAAGAAAATCAAGTATAACCTAATGATATGCCTTAAAAATTATAATAAAGTCTAGAAGAAATGAAGGCGGAATAATAATAGAATGTAAAGCCTTAATTGTCCTAAATTAAAGTGTTATTTTCTCTTCCTTAATTGAGAGTACATAATGAAATACATTTTGTTTCATTTAAATACTACAAAAGGAATCAATACTTATACAGTTCAAGAGAGTTTAATTTTAATAATATTTTTGCTATTTCATGGACCAACTCTTAAATGTTATGTATATATATATTGTTTTAATCATTGTATATGACTTGAGTCAGTTCTCGTCACCACCAAAATTGGGAGGTGGCAACTACCATGCTATTATATCGGAGTCTAATTGATATTTAAATGCTTTCTTTTAAATTTATTGTCAAAATAGTATATAAATCTCACACATAATTTTGTATAAATGATTTTTCGTATATATCTATAAATATATTTAAAATAAATTTTTAATTTAAGTAAACATTGAGAAATAATTTTAATAGGAAAGAAAAAATGTAGATTTAAACTAGTTATTGTACTAATTATTAATTAGGATAACCACTAAAATGTAATTTGATAGTTAGAAGCATATTTTTTTTTTTGTAAAAGCTAGAAGCATGTATTGTTAAAATATGTATTTACATTTTTATACTGCTTTATTTTTCCTATTTCCTTTTATTGATGATGTCAATAGTCATTAGGGTCAAGGGTAGTTCAAACTTTTATCTTGTAGTAAATAGAATATGATGGACAGAAGTTGTAATTTTTTCTTTTTTACTAAAATACATTTCTCTCTCATATTCCAAAGAGTTTTTCATTTTCTCTGTGAGTTTCTTCATCTTTTCTGAGTTTTTCACTTGTTAATCCAAGTTTCTATAAGATATCAAAGTAAAAACCTGTGTTAGTTTGTGGTTTTCTTCCTGATTTCTTAGTTTTTATCTAATCAAAATTGATTTATTTTCTGAGAACTCTAATTTTTTGGTTCACCTTGCTTTTGTTCTTTGAATCCTTGATATTCTAGGGTTTCTGATCTTGTTTTGGTTTGATATCTTCTCAAGTTTGTTGATTTGGTGTTTGGATCTTCTGATTCTAGTTTTTATTTCGTCGATTTTTTCTAAGTCGAAACCCTAGTTTTTCACTTCGAATCTCTAGATTTGTAAGTTTGATTTTTTTACCAAAAGATTTCTCAATCGTCTATGGCCAATGATACAGAGGCATCTGAGTCTACTCCACAGTCAATTACAACTACTCAACCACAAGGTCATACAAATCGTGACTTGGTTGATCCATTGCATCTACAAAATTCTGACCATCCTGGAATGATTTTGGTGAGTTCTTTCCTTACTGAAACTAACTATTTTTCCTGGAGTAAAGTAATGAAGATTTCTCTTGGTGCCAAAACAAAATTGTATTTTGTTGATGGTAGCTATACCAAACCATATGCTGGTTCTTTTGAATTTACTCCATGGAAGAAAGATGACTATATGGTCACGTCATGGATCCTAAACTCTATTTCTAAGGTGTTGGTCTGGGCCTTTGTATACTCTGATAGCTTTAAAGAGCTATGAGATGAGTTAGAAAATCGATTTGGAGATAGTAATGGTCAAATAATTTATAAAATCCAATGACAAGTTGCTTCAATTACTCATGATTATTTGTCTATCATTGCTTATATTACTAAGCAACAATCATTGTGGGATGAATTTGCCTGTTTGATTCAATTGCCTGTTTGTGCATGTACTACTGCTAAAGAAACTGTTGATTTAAACAATTTGTTCAAACTCATGTAATTTTTAATGGGGCTCAATGATCAGTATGATCATGTGAGAAATCAAATATTGCTTCTTGAGCATTTGCCTTTGGTAAGCAAAACTTATTCTATGGTGCTTAGGATTGAGAAGTGGAGAGAAGTTCACACTGTCTTTACTTATGGTACTGAGGCTAGTGCTATGGCTGTGAGGAGTTCATTTTCTAGTAAAGGAAATTTTAGGAATTTATCTTGGGATAATAATCATAGAGATGGTTCTGGCAAGAATGACAGGACGAGTGATTGGCAGCGTACTTACTACAATATGAAGGGTCATGAAAGAGATTCTTGTTTCAAATTGATTGGTTATCCTGAGTGGTGGCTAGATCCTAGAAAACCAAAGGGTAAGGGTTCTGGTAAGTTTGTGACACACGTGACACATACTGAAGAGGAGAATGCTTCTATTTTAGAGGATTCTTCTTCTAATCAGGCAGCTTGGTCTGCTAACATTGCTTCTATTATTGAAAGAGAGGTTAAAAGGTATCTCTAATATGAAGTAGGTTTTGGACCGGGCTTTCACTATTAAGGATCTTGGTCTTGCCAAATATTTCTTAAGTATTGAAATTCACAGATCAAAGGCAGGTTTATACCTCAATAAGAGAAAATATATTATGAATCTTAAACTAGTCTTTTGGACTGTAAGCATGCTAAAGTATCTTCACCTGCTGGTTTAGTTATACATAATGAGTCTTATGAGGTTTTGATTGACCCTGGTAATTATAGAAGGTTGATTGGCATATTACTATACTTCAATTTCACTAGACTTAATATAACATTTTTACTCAACTACTCAGTCAGTTTATGAGTAACCCAAGGAAGTGTCATTTGGATGCAGCTTTACATGTTGTTAAAGTATCTTAAAGATACTCCTTCTATTGGTTTATTCTTTTCTGTTGGTTGCTTATTCCTATTGCTTTCATATTGTGATGCTAACTAGGGTTCCTAACCTGTCTCTAGAAGGTCAGTGAATGGTTATTGTGTCTTCCTTAGTTATTATCTTATATCTTGGAAGACTAAAAAGTAGGCTACATTTACTTGAAGCTTAGCTGAGGATGAGTATCGTAGCATGGCTTCTCCTGTTTGTGAGCTACTTATTTGTTGCAAGATTTTAATATTCCCTTATTGCTGCCTACTGATTTTTGTTGTGATAATTAAGTAATCTTGCATATTGTTGCTAATCATATGTTTTATAAAATGACTAAGTATTTTGATATTGACTGTCATTTGATCCAAAACAATTTGAATGTGGGCTTTATTATTGCTAATCACGTTTCTTGAAAGTTGTAATTGACACACATTTTTACTAAGACCATGAGTAACAGGTCTCATTAGTTTTTTTTTCAAGCTGGCATTGGTTCATCACCAATCCCATCTTGAAAGGGAGATGTTAAAATTTATATTTACATTTTTACCCTGCTTTATTGTTTTTCTATTTTCTTTTGTTGATGATATAAATAATCATTAGGATTTAAGATAGTTTAGACTTTTATGTTGTATATAAATAGAATATGATGAATAAAAGTTGTAATTTTTTCTTTTTTGCTGAAATATATTCTCTCACATATTCTAGAGAGTTCTTTATTTTTTCTATGAGTTTCTTTATTTTTCTTTCGAAGCTGTAATTTTTATTGATAAACTATTTCTATGAGTTTCTTCATCTTTTCTTAGTTTTCCATTTGTTAATCCAAGTATCCATATATATTAATTCCCCTTAAATTTTCGATTCAAATTTTTGGTGTTCTCTCACATTACTAATGCTTATTGTATCCTAACAATAGGGATTGTGAAACTAAGCAGATTCAAACTAGACTAATAAAGCCAACGTTGGTTACTGAAATTTCAGATAAATCATGTACACACAAGTACAGGGTTGGCGTAGATCAAATCACAAAAAATTGAACACGTGTAATAGTAAAAACAGTTGAGAAGAGATCTGTTGCTATAGGAATAATAATATTTTAACACGTGTAATAGTAAAAACAGTTTGATAAGAACGCTATCGCTGAAGGAATAATAATTAGAATTGGAGGTACTACGGCAATCCGGTCATCCAATAATAATTACAAAAGCAGCCAATTTTGACCATTGAAACTTGTCCCCCTGGCCGTTGTTTGCTTCAACTTTCTCGTGAAACATTACTTCTTGTAATTTACGCCCTTTTAACCTTTTTTTTTTTAACAACTAGCTTTTTTTTTTTTATTATTTATCTTTATTACTAAATGGAAATCAATAAAGAGATTCCAGTCATTCATGCGTTTAAAGCTAAAACATTTAACAATTGCTAATAGTTATATATATATACATATATATATATATATATGAACCATAATAGTAGCATATATTAATTCCACATGTATTTCCTATATTTCACTTCAAGATAAATTACAACTCAACACAATTCAATAAACTTTTAATTTCAAGTTAATTAAGGTCGATTATATAAATTTTTTTTTACTTAGTACGATTTATAGTTATTTTTTCTGATAGATATAACATCATAAGATCATTTTAGATCACCTTTAACCAAGTCAGTTTAGGCATACATCTGCCTCTTTTAGCTATATTTACTCTAATTTATTCGATTTTTCTAACCAACACATCGCTAGGTCTTCGTTTCACATGGTCAAATCATCTCAATCTATGCTCTCTTATCTTATCTTCAATATGTGCTACCCTCGCTTTTTCTCTAATACACTCATTGCGAATTCTATTCATCCTAATATGACTACATATTCATCTTATCATTTTCATTTTCGCAACATGCATTTTATTCATGTGTTGTCCTTTTACTGCCCAACACTCACTACCATACATCATCGCAGGCCATATTATAGTGCGATATAACTTTTTTTTTAATTTAATTGGCACCTTTCGATCACATAGAATTCCTATAGCACCATTCCACTTCATCCAACCATCTTTAATCATATGGCTTACATATTCTACACAATCCCCATCTTCTGAAAGAATAGAGCCAAAGTATTTAAAATTAGTATTATAAGATACTTCTATTTCGTCTAAAATAATTTCTCCTCTTTCTCCATTCTCGCTATTAAATCTACAATGCATATACTTAGTTTTAGTCCTACTTAGCTTAAAACCCTTAGATTCTAAAGTGCTTCTCTATAACTTCAACTTTTGACTTACCCCCTGCTTATATCTCATCTATTAATACAATATCATCTGCAAACATCATACACCGAGTAATGTCATCCTGTATATGTCTTGTTAGCTCATCCATGACCAAGGTGAAAGGATAAGGGCTCAAAGTTGAACCTTAGTGTAATCCAATAGAAATGAAAAAATCCTTAGTATCCCCATCCACAGTGCGGACACTGGTGATGGCTCCCTCGTATATATCCTTTAAGACTTGGATATATCGTATAGATATTCCCCTATGCTCTAGGACCAACCATAAAATTTATCTATGGACTCTATCATACGTTTTTTCTAAGTCAATAAAAATCATATATAAGTCATTTTTCATCTCTCTATACTTTTTCATCAAATCTCTTATAAGAAAAATAGCTTTCATAGTTGATCAACCAAGAATAAAGCCAAACTGATTTGGGGAGATATAAGTATCTAACAGCAAACGGTATTTCATAACTCTCTCCGACAATTTCATAGTGTGATTCATAAGCTTTATACCTTTATAATTTGAGCAATTCTGAATAGCTCCTTTATTATTAAAAATATATATCAAATTACTTTGTCTCATTTATAAGGCATTTTCTTTGTATTTAAGATCTTATTGAACAAAGATATCAACCATGCAATTCCTATATCTCCCAAATATTTTCAAACCTTAATAAATATCACATCTGGTCCACAAGTTTTACCAACTTTTATCCTCTTCAAAGTTTCCTTAACTTTCGAAAACCTAATCTGTCTAGTGTATTTTACATTTTTATCTGGCCTAACGTCTAAACCCTAAATGTTACCACTATAGTTACCATTAAGAAGTTTCTCAAAATAGCTTATTCATTGTTCCTTAATATCCTCTTCTTGAATCATAAAGTTATTCTCTTTATCTTTAATGCACTTAACTTAGTTTAAATCACGGTATTTCTTTTCCCTAATCTTAGCTAATTTATAGATAGTTTTTCCCCTTCCTTTGTTTTAAGTTTCTCATATAACTCTAAAAGTTGTGCACTTGCTTGACTAAATGTCTTTTTAGCATCTTTTTTCGCTTGTTTATACTGTTCAAAAGCATCATTATTATTATACTTGGGCAAACTCTTATACCATTCTCTTTTATTTCTTACCGCTTTTTGCACTTCCTCATTCTATCACCAAGACTCCTACGAGGGATGTCCACACACTTTAGATTTTTCAAGAATCTTTCTAACTACTCCTTTAATTATTGTAAACATGTCTATCCATATATCATTTGATGACATACTCATATCTTTTTCTCACTCTCCAGCTTTGACCAACTCATCATTGAACAACAATTATTTTCTACCTTTTAAAGTTTACCACCTAATCTTAGAAATATTGTTCCTCTTTGACCTACTAGTCAATCTCTTAAATTTGATATTCAAAACTACTAACCTATGCTGAGTGGTCAAAGTCTCACCTAGAATAACTTTACAATCCTTGTATCGAGTTCGATTGGTTTTTTTTTTTTTGTGAGTATGAGGTCAATTTGACTTCTATTTTGACTTATATAAGAATAAGTATCATATAAAAATAAAATACATAAGTTAAGATGATAATTAATAATTATAAATTTTGTAAAAAAATTATAATGATTTATCTAATTATTTTTTTCAAGCATTATATTATAATTATTTATTAAGATTAAGAAGATACAATAAATAAGAACAAATTTAAAATTTTATAATTAATATTATCTTAAATTTATAAAAACAACATTTGAAGTAAAATAATTTTTTTTTATTAAAATGGTACTTTAAGTAAAACAAAGAGAGTATTAGTCTAATTTTGTTTTTTAAATTGTACAAAAATAGTTAATTATAAATTAATTTTTATTTTTCCTTTTCATTTAATAGCAATATGATACAGTGGATTTAAATTTTGCATTTCATATTAAATTCATCACTCTGATTCGGCTAATAATAAAATATCTAATAAAAACTAAAAAATATATAAAAAAATTATAACATCAAAAGTTAAATTTGGATAAATAAAAAAGTAATTCTCTTATTAATTGAATTAATCCTATAAGTAATTAATTTATTTCATATAGTATAGTGAGGGGCGGAGGGTACCCCATATAAATTATGTATACATTTATATTATTAGCTTTTTTGTATTATGTATTTTTCTTTTTTTACTTTTTATTAGTGAATATTTAAAATTTTATAATTAGTTATTTAGGTTAATACAATAATTTTATAATTTAATTATGAATTGAATAAAATCAATGTTCTAACTTGAAATGATATTTTTATAAAATTTAATTTAATAAAATTATTTAAATAAATTAGTAGATTTAAGAATTACAATAAAAAGACGTAAAAATTTAATAAATTTTTAGATTTTAATAAATAGTATAAAATAACAAAAATCTAAATTTACTATAATATTAAATATTTACTTTTATTATTAATTTATCTGTAATTTTTTTAA
This sequence comes from Garcia nutans, assembly GCA_947685225.1. Classification (NCBI taxonomy): domain Eukaryota; kingdom Viridiplantae; phylum Streptophyta; class Magnoliopsida; order Malpighiales; family Euphorbiaceae; genus Garcia; species Garcia nutans. The sequence goes on from CANTUV010000075.1 coordinate 718,605, forward strand.
ACAAATTTATTTCTCTCTCATTTAATTTTTGATTGTACCACTAAATATAGTTTAGAAAAATATAAGAGAATATCCAAATTGGTTGTCCCTTGGTGTGATTGGTGTATATATATATATATATATTCCATTATAAAAATATAATTATGATTAGAAAAATTGCTCATATGTTTTAATTTAGTTTCACATGTAAATGCTCCTTAAGTAATTGTATTTAAATTCTAAAATGCTATAGATATATGTCGACAAATTGTATATTAATTGCTACAAATTAAAAGAAATATAACATATCTTTTTGACTATGTATACAAATCTTATGTACATATTGTATTTGAAAAATGGAATTGAAACAAAATCGTATAAATTATTTAAAAATTTTAGTAATGAGATTACAAAATAATCATTTGGGAGTTGGAAATATAAATTTCCTTTTATTTCAGTTATAGAGAGAAAGATACTAAGTAAATCAATACATATATACGACTAGGTCTTAATTTAAAAGCTACACTAATTAAATATTAATATTTTTATTCTCTTTTGGATTTATTTTTTTTTTTTTAAGAATGTTCATCTTTTTTGCTGATTAAGAGTATCTTTTAATATTTGTTGCAATAAATTATTTTTTTATAAAATAATTAGACTATAATTTAAAATACCATATACTTATTTAATTTATTCACTAGTTTTTATTGAATAATAAATAGAAATTTTTATATATTAATTAATCTGTCAAAAAATAATTTGACTATAATTTAAATAAAAAAATATATTTATCAATTCATGATAGATAGAGCATTGTTTACTAACATAGAATAGTTAATTTTAAATTTTATGAAAAAATTACGTTTTTTGCATATTATGTATAATTAAAAGTATTTTATTATATTTATATTGAGATTAAAATTTAAAACATATATGTAAAAAAAATAATAAAAGTAGACTGTGGTGACATCCTTTATCCTTGATATTTTATATTTTGTAACACGTTTTTTTTTTTCCGAAAAGTGTACGATTTTTTACTAAAAAGGGGTAAAAATTAAAGAGAGAGAGAGAGAGGGGAAAAAAAACTTGTCCTTGAAAAAGGCACGTGCGATAATTCAAAGAGAGTCGGCACCGGCCCCATTAGTATAGTGGCGTGTTTGGGAATTTTACAAAACCCAAAATAATAAAAAGAAACGGCGTTTTCAGAGAATTTCAATAAGCTGCTGCTGCCGGTTGGGACGGCGGCAACTTTCCATTTCGCCTCTTGTTTCAAGACCATTCCCCCACCACCACCACCACCACTCCCGCCACCGGCAGTTGAGTAATTTCTTGGTTTAATAGCAAAATCATTGTAACAATAATAAAATTGACTTTTTTATATTAATCAATAATAAGTACATAATCACAGCACACATTGTAAATTCATGATGTATATTTTGAATTTATGAATTTTGAAATTTTCATCATTATCATAAAAATTTTGCTATTAAGAAGGATTTTTAAAAAAAATTTTAATATAAATTTAGAAAAGTTAATTTTAAAATAAAATTTATGTTGAATTTTTAAGATACAACAACAACAACAAAGCCTTAATTTATGTTGAATTTTTAATATAAGTTTGAAAAATTAATTTTAAAAATTAATAGTAAAAATTGAAGAGTTTATTTTTATATTAATAAATTAATTATTTTATATTTACTTTATATTTAATAACATCTCGTATTTATTCTTATTAAAATTTATATCAAATGTATTATTTATCAGTTACGCATCATACACATAACTGTGGATTAAAATTAAATTAAAAAAATAAATTTATATTAGGCCCTGTGTGGGTAGCGGCTGTTCCGAAGTCATCTTTATAGGATGGGGCTCACAAGCAAAGTTGTTATACACGGCACAGGCACAGCATCTCACAGGCCAAGCATGGGGAACTACGCACCTTAGATGGGTCCCACTATTATAATAATAGTTTAATATAAAACAGTATTTTAGTCCCAGTTGCTGTTTTATATTATCCTGGACTTTAAAATATAATTATCCCTCCAAAAAAATTATATATATATTTATTTATTTATTTATAAATACGAAGTGTAATAAATAAAATAATGTTTTACATATTTTAATAAATTTAAAAAATAATAATATTAATATAAAAAATTATTTATAATGATAAAAATAAAAATAAATTTTTGCAACTTTTCTTAATTTTATGAAATTTTCATATTAATTTAAAGAGAAAATGAAAAAATAAAAAATATAAATATAATTTAAAAAGTTATTAATCTATTTTTTATTAAATGATGGGTTATAATAATAAAAATAAATTTTATAATTTTTTTTGCATTTTACTTAAGTAACTATACATTAATTCTTAAAAAAATTTAAAAAAGAAAAGTATGATAATATTTTTAAGTTAGAAAGAGATTATAAAAACAACATCCTAATCACTAAGTATTGGTTTAGTAATCAAGTATTTTATTGATAAATTTAAGTTTTAAATATCTATTTTTTTCTTAACATAGATGATAAGTATGATTGGTTTAATTGAATTTTAAAAGTTTATCAAATTTACTATTAATTATATAATTAAATAATTTATTTTTTAAAATCAACTATACTAAAAGAGATAAATTTATAAATTCGAGTATTATCAATTGAATTCAGTCAAATTTATAGAGTTTAATTAAATTTAACTTGTAAAATATATAAAATAAAATCGAATCAATAATTTCAGTTTATTATAATTTTAAATTTAAATTTATTTATTTATTTATTTTAAATTAATATGGTGAATTGAGTTGAGTAAAGAAATAGTTGAATCATATTGATTTAGTTTATTTGCTCGCTCCTTATCAATATTTAATTAATAAAAAATTAAAAAATTAAAATTAAAATATTAAAATGTACTCATTTCTTGAATTATGCAGTGATATATATATATATATATATATATATTTTATCCATCATAAAATGATAAATATATTTATTATTTAAAATATATTAAAAAATTAAATTATATAGCTAATAAATAAAATATTTTTTATAATTTATCTATTTTATTTTCTATTTATATTAAATAGTTATTAATTATTATAAAAATTAAAATAGTTATTAATTATTATAAAATTAAAAAATTAAAAAAGTTATTAATTAGATTAAAATAATTATAATTTAAAAATATAAATAATTAAATGTAATATTATTAATTATAAATTATTTAAAGAGAAATATAATGATTGATTTTTAATATAATTATAATTTAATAAAATAATATAATTATATTTTATAATAGATAAAAAAATTATTTTTTTGAGCTGAGGAATAATAATAATAATAATAATAATAAATTGAAATCAACTGAGGTAATTCAACTCGTCATATGTTATTACTCTCAGTTAAAGGGGCGAAAATTTAATTTCATAAAAATATATTTTGAAAATGAAGCTTTAAAAAAAAATAAAAAAAATGATAATAAATTAGTGATCTCATCGCATCCATCAACAACTCCCTCTTTGCGGGCTCTCTTCAACTTTGCAGTACCTAGTACCTATGCTTCTAGCTTAGTAGATTTACTTCGAAAGTTTTATGATATTATTAAAAGAAAAAGTTTCCTCACTGTGCCTTATTTTGTGGTCCCCCCTTATTAATTCATAAGTTTCGTGATGCACTGAATTGTTTCATCTGGATAGTATCGATGGTGGATTGATAGGGTTTGTTTTAGATCAACGGTGATGGATAATGCTCGTTTCTATTGGTGAAATTTGGGTCCACTTCTTGTTGTAATGTTATTGCTTTGCATTTGGATTTTAATTATTTCTTTCCAATTAAATAGTAAAATTTTCAAATCTTGAAGAATTGTATTTTTTTTTTTACTTTATCTTAACGTCCTTCCTCAAATTTTCAGTACATTTTGTACTAAATCTGTGGTTGATTATATTTTAAGCATATTTTTCTATATTATAAAAGTTAAAATTAAGGTAATTTTTTGAGGTATGAATGATAGTAATTTTTTTAATTGATTTCTCAACTTATGTAAGTAATTGTAATGCTTTTCATACAAAATTATAAGAGTGTTTTCTTGAATCTCAAAAAAGTATAGTGCAAAAATTTCAAAAATATTATAGTATTTCGGATTAATATGCCGAGTGTCTTTCAATTGTTAATATGCGGTAGTCCTTATAAAATAATCTTATGATGTTTTGATTTTTCATATAAAAAAATTTTAAATAACATTTGAAATATTCAAATTTATCATTTTATTATGAATCCAATTTAGCTGTTATTCTACTAATTTCTTAGTGCATTGGCATTAAAATATTTTATTTTTTATTTCGTTGATATGGTGTTATTTTTTCTAATTTGAGTTTAATTTACTTTTTAGTTATTATATCTGTTCTATTTAAATTATTGCTTTTATAAAAAAAATAGTTCACTTATATTGTCATTTTATAAAATTAATAAAAATTAATAAAATTTTTTAATTATATTTTTATTATTAATGAGTTAATTAATGAAGTAAGAAAATATTTTTAATATTAATGAATTAATAAATTATATTTTAATTTATTTAAAATAAATTTATATAATATTAAAAAAATTTAATAATTTTTTAATAAATATGAATGAGCTTAAATAGATAATTTAAACATAAAGAAAATAATATTATTTATAGATGCTAAAGACTAAAGGAGTCTGATCTTTAGATAAGAAAGCATTGTTGTTGGCAGTATTTGAGATATGGAGATTATTAAACCTTGTGAGTCGGGATGATATTATGGCCAATTAGGTTTCATCCACACCGAACATTATGGTTTGTCCATTATCTTGCTATAAGTGTTAAATAACATAAAAGAACATAGGTTATTAAAATTTTAAATCATGAATTTTTTATTTTATTAGTGTAATTTATTTATTTTTAAGTTAGAACATCAAATAGTAAGTGTTTATAAAAAAATAAATTTAATTCGAAGTATTAAATGATGTTTTGAAACATCAATTTAAATAGATTAAATTAAATTTATTTTTTATTTATTTTTTCATACATTAATTCTTCCCCCAAAAGATGCATGCGAATTATTTAATCAATCGATTCAAGAATAATGAGACTAATAAATGACTTTAAAAAGGTCATATGACTTGACATATTCATTATTGAGAGATAGGGGTGTTCTCGGGCCGGGTTGGGCCGGGTTTACCTCCAGCTCGAGGCCCGGCCTGAACTTTATTCGGGCTGCAAAAATAAGCCCGTAGCCCGACCCTAAACCCGGTCGGGCCGGGCCAACTCGGGCTAACCGGGTCAGTCGGGCCGGGCCAACGGGCTGAATTTTTTTAAACCTTTTTTTAGTGTTTTTTTGGGCCAACAAATCATTCTTTGAGAAGCAAACTGAATTTTGTAGAATGGAGAAAAATCATAATTTGACAAGTTTCGAGTACATTTTTTGTTTCAGCAGATGCATTGGAATTAAAAAGCTTGCCTTTTTGCAAAAGCATATCATAGAGTTAGCTTTGCAATTTCTAAATGCCATTCTATCAAACATAACATAGTTCTAAGTTATTTATAAAATAAAAATAAAAATAACAGTCATTTTAAAGCTGAATCAGAACAAAGACGTCTAATTTCCTTGAAAACTAAAATGCGAAACATCAAAGAGCTCAGGTACACTGCTTAGTCGTCTTCAATTAGAGCATTAACGCCCAATCAGCAAAAGGCAACGGGAAGAAGAAAAGCATATAACACATTACAATTAAATAGATGAAACAAAAAATGGGAAAAACCTGATAGCCCAAAAGGGATTTTTTTTTAAAAAAAATGCATACAAGATAATAGCTTTTAACATCCTGGTGCATAAACATGAACAAAAGTTATAGAAAAAATACAAAAACAAAGCAAACCCAGATGAACAAAAGCTACTGCTGCTGGACAACCTGCTGGGCGCTACTGCTGCTGCTTGCTGGGACGAGCGCTGGGCCACTGGCTGCTCTGGGATGATCGCTGGTGAAAGAGAAGAGGGCAGAGGGAGGCAGTGCGCAAAGAAAAGAGACACAGAGATCTGGCTTCGCAAAAGAAAAGAAGCAACGCTACTGCGCAAAGGAAATTTTTTAGGGTTTTCTCATAAGTTAGTATATATACTGTATACTAATAAAAATAAAAAAAAGTTTCGAGCCGGCCCGAGAATTTTGAAATATAACCCGAGGCCCGACCCGACCCGACTTCGGGCTTCAAAAATTAACCCGAGGCCCGACCCTAACTGATTTTCGGGCAGGCCCAACCCGGCCCGATTTTCTCTGGTCGGGCCGAATTTTTCGGACCATGGATTTTTTGAACACCCCTACTGAGAGATTAGGTTTGGATTAGATTCCACTAATATCAATATTTTGAGGTATTTGCCACTTTTCATACAAACGCTAACCATCAATATATCATCCTAAAGGACCAATGTTAAATAATTTTTAGATAATTTAAATTATGAATCTTAATTTTTAGATAATTTAGATAATTTAAATTAAATAATTTTTAGAATATAAATCTTAAATTATGAATTTATATTATGAAAAAATATAAAATTTTTAAAAATATTACATTCATTGTAATTAAGAGATTTTTTTATTTAATATAAATTATAACCGATGTAATATCTTAATAAATTAATGAATATATTAAATATTTATAATATATCATAAATCAACATCATTTATTAAAAATATTTAATAGAAATATTTTATATTAAGATAAGATATAATAAAAAAATACACTGATAGAAATATTTTTTATCTCGCGTATATTAAAAAAAATTAATTATTTAATTGATAGTCAATTTTTTTTAAATTATTTATTTTATCCTCTATTTATACTAAGTAATAATTAATTATTATAAAAATTAAAATAATTATTGATTTAATCAAATATAATTATAATTTAGTAAATATATATAATTAAATATAATATTGATGATTATAAATATTTAAATATAAATATAATAATTAATTTATAATATAATTATAATCTAAATAAAATAATAAGACTGTATTTTAATATAAATAAAAAATATTTATATTATTTTAGGATGCAAAATATATAAATTTATATTTTAAATTTTTATATTAATTATTAAAAATTAAAATACATTTATAATTTAATATGAATAAATAATTAAAAAATCATTGCATGATAATAATTATTCTTTTTTAAAATAAAATTATAGAGATTTGTAAAATATATATAAAAATGGCTAATGGAAGGGAGCTACACAACTTTGTGACTAACATCACCATCTACTTCCATGCAATGACTCTGAACGTGACTCTCAAACCCTCTCTCCGTAGACCTTTCACGTCATATTGCAGCCTGGCAAAGACTCCTCTTCACACTTATTAACCAATTATATCCTTCCACCTGGCATTTCTTAATGTTGACACAATTCCCTCACCAGCTGTCTTCCTTTACTCTCTCCGTCCCTCCATATAAATACTTCAATTCTTAGTTAAGTTCGCATCAATCTTTCCCTTCTCTCTCTCTCCTTTCCACAGTATCTTCAAATACACGCTATGGCTTTTTCTTCTTGTATTTACACTTTTGCCACTCTTCTTCTCTTCTTCTTCATCAATCCTTTACTCGGTGCTTTAGTTGAACAACAGCCACTGGTTCTCAAATACCACAACGGTGTTCTTTTGAAAGGCAACGTCACTGTTAATTTGATCTGGTACGGTCAGTTTACCCCTATCCAGCGGTCAATAATCGTTGATTTCATCAACTCTTTGAGCTCAGACAGAGCTCCTGCGCCCTCCACTTCCTCCTGGTGGAAGACGACGGAGAAATACCGTGGCGGATCCTGTACTCTCAAAGTCGGCCATCAAATCCTCCACCCAGAGTACACGTTAGGGAAAATCCTTAAGAATTATCATTTGCTTGCTTTGGCTTCGAAAACGAACTTCGCGATCAACACTATTAACGTCGTTTTGACGGCGAAGGACGTTGCCGTTGATGGATTTTGTATGAGCAGGTGTGGGACTCACGGGTCATCTCACGGGTCGGCTAAGGGAACTTATATTTGGGTTGGGAACTCGGAGACTCAGTGTCCCGGTCAATGTGCTTGGCCTTTTCACCAGCCTGTTTACGGCCCACAGACTCCACCACTAGTAGCACCTAACGGAGACGTCGGAGTTGACGGTATGATAATTAACTTGGCTACTCTTTTGGCTAACACCGTTACAAACCCGTTTAACAGCGGTTACTTCCAAGGCCCGCCCACAGCTCCCTTAGAAGCTGTTTCAGCTTGTACAGGGATGTTCGGTTCGGGTTCTTATCCTGGATATCCGGGTCGGGTTTTGCTGGACAAATCAACTGGGGCAAGCTATAATGCCCACGGGGTAAACGGGCGGAAGTACTTACTGCCCGCTATGTGGGACCCCCAAACCAGTGCATGCAAGACACTCATGTGAGGGAGACACGTGGCAAAAAATCGAAGATGTACACGTGGCTGAAATATGTGTACTGTAATGTAGATATATGAAAGGCGGGGTGGGGTTAATCTTATGGGATAGAGTTTTTAATTTTCTTTTTTTTTTGTTTTTATTTCGTTTACTCGTACTGTCAACGCGCGATGGGGTTGTCGTTTTGCGTGACGTGTAAAATAGATTTTCGGGGAAATGTGAAAAAGGCAAATAAAAAAAAGTATATTTATATATATATAATATATGTATATTATAAAAATAGGATTGGCTTTTTGTGTTTTGGTTGTAATTGAAAAGAATAAAGAAGAGAATGGTTAAAGAAATGGTGCTGGGGACTGGGAGACCATTATGGCTGCTTTAGTAAGAGGGGGGGACAAATGATTAGGTGAATCGCATCCGTGGCCAAGCATGGTTCAGTTGTTGATCATCATCATGGCTTGGTGGGAGCTACAAAATGATGATGATGATGCTACGATGAGAGGATAAGATCAAAACATTTATTATTATTATTAGTAGCAGTACTACTAAACAATAAAAAATAATGAAATTTTTTGGTGGAAGTAAAAATATGTTGTGTCAGTCTCTGAGTCTTCATTTGAAGATATCGCTTTCAAGTAGTGAAAAAATGAGATAGCTGTAGATAAAAATACCTACTTGTAATAATCAACAGCACCAGTCACCATAGAAGAGGGCCATGAAATCAGAACCTAATCTTTCGGTAGGTAGGCAGAGAATGAGCAATTGAGCACGAAACACACAATAATTTTACACTTGCCCAGCACAGTAAGGAAATAAACTATTGAATTGCAGCAAAATATGAAATTGTTACAAAAAGAAACTTGTGTATATTATATTTGCATCATTAAATATCAGAAACAAAACCAGAATTTAGACGGAGCAAATATGAATAAAGGATTGCTCTGGTCAAGCCCACAAAATTCACGAAATGTTTGAATTCAAGCCGTAAGTTGTAAAGTCAAACACAAAATCATAATCTCTCTCTCATTTTTTTTGAGCTTTAAACAAAAAATTTAAAAAAAAAACTTCAAAATGAATGATAGCTCAATTCAAAAGAATGAGAAGCATCATCACAGCATTAATGCAAAGCATTTATAGAAAAAGATACAAGCAAAAACAACCACAGATTCACCGGATAGAGAGATGCTTGTCTTCATGCTTAAAAAAAAGCAAGAAATGGTGATAACTTATAAGACTACCTATTACAACCAGCAAAATCAGAGGAGAATTTTCGACGGTTCAAGTTCAAGCAAGAATATGTTTTGTGAAGCATTACATGCAAAAATCATAAATTTGCATTTCTGCCAAAAGCTGAGTGCTCAATACTCACACATTCACCACATTGATACGAGGCAAAACTCTGCCATTGCCCATTGATCATCATTATGATCCATGACAAATAAAGCAAAATTAAAATTTTTTTGGATTTATCTATCTGAAAACAATTCTGCCCCAAGCAAATCACCATTCAGTTATAGGGGCTGTAACGCATCGGCATTCTGAATCTTGGAACCTTCCTGCAACAGATGGAGAAATGCCAACAACTCATCATTTAAAAGAGACAAAAACAGGAGTATCAAGGTTAATTTATGAAAACAACTTCAAAGTAAGCACTTTTTCACCAAGCATATCCATATCCATAAGGAGAGTAGAAATAAGGAGCCATGTGGACACCCCTGGGTGGAAACCCCATGCATGGGTTAGGTCGACGAGGACGAAACTGCTTCATGCCTGGTATATTGGTCCTTTTAGAAGATACCCAGCAAAATATCAAAAATTCAAAATTCAAAGAATGGTGCTCAAGCTTGAAAAAAAAAATGATAAATTAAGAAAATAATGAAACCTGGATAATTGAGGTTAATATGAAAGAGTTGATGAAATGAATTGCTTTACCTTCAATTGTCTGCCATGTAATTCGGATTCATTCAGAAGGAGAGCTTCCTGAACAGCCTCTGCCTCCAGAAATTCCACATAAGCATAACCCTTTGGTTGGCCAAATTCGTCAGTACGGATAGTGACCCTATTTACAGTTCCACATGATTGGAAGTGCTGCTGCACTTCTTCAGGGGTGCATGAAACTGCAATCAAGACAAAGGCCAAAAGATTTATATGAAGGTTCACAACTGAGGAACTTACAAAACAAGTAACTAACGAACAGTTAATCAGGAAAGCAGCGCATTCCTGTTTCACTACTGCAAACTACTAGTTTGAACATCAGTCAGATAAGTTCATGAAACATTTGTAGCTATTCATATCAGCTTAACCATATTGTTGTTACATGCCAACATTATAAGTCCGCAACATCAAATTCCTGCAAATTCATTATTTCAAGCAAACCAAACAACCATAAAGAGATAATACAAATCCAGGTCAACCATACAAGTCATCCTAGAATTCAACACAAAAGAATGAAGCCTGACCTGCGATTATAGTCAAAGAAGAAAGTCAAAGGAGGATTGTAAAGCTGAGAACAACCCGCAAATTATTAAAACTCAAGCCCACATAAGCAATACAGAAAATGCTAAATTGCTAGAGTAATATGATTTAATTTCTTCACTTGAAACGTTAAAAAACAAATAACAATTAGAAAAAGGGGATTGGAAGTCAAGCACATTTGATCGGAAGTAGTTGTATTTCATCCAATGCAATTTCGATTTCCTTAATAAGCTTAAAATATACAAAGCTATATTCAAATCATTGCAACTGATGGTGGTGTTCGCAACGGAAATCCATCTAACCACAGACATGGAAAATTCATTTTGGTAAGAAAATTCAAATTAGAAAAGATAAAATAAGCTGGCATGTGTAAGAGAAAGCGAATAGTAAAAATTGACATCCACAAACCCTTTCAAACAAGAAAACTTCTAATTCCACGATAAAACCATCTCATGAGGACAAGCTACCAGGATGAAGCCCTGGCAGGCAACAATAACCAGAGAAAGGTGTATGTCTTATTTATGACACAAAAGAAAAATCCCTAAAACAGAATATATGCAAAAAAAAATTGATGAGTTTCAACTTTTTGTGCAGTTACTCCGGTGTATTCATGTAGCTTACTCCTTCCAAACAATTTAACTGTTCATCTTTGCACTTTGGGACTGACTTTTCAAAACAAAAGATTTTGATAATTTGACAGCTTATACTTGATATAACAAAACATGAATAAAGGGTTTTGGAGAATTATGAGAATTTCCAGATACTATCACTTATTGGACATAGAATATGGGATGGAGAGGCTCACACTTTTCATCTTTATCTACTCCTTCCTAATTTCTCCCTTCAATATAATCTGTGCAGAGTCTTATGTTCAATCATTAGTAATGCTTACCTTGAGCAGAATTTATGAAGTTTACTTTCTTTATCTCCACTTGTTCTCATTCATATGCATCCAAGAAAGAAAATATAATCAAAACCCTAAAGCTCATTGGCGACTAATAGGAAAAATAACTGTTCTACCCAATATAAAGTTGAAAATTCAACCATTTCTTCAGATACAGTGTTTGAGTATACAGTAGGGGAGATGACAAACAAACAATTCATAATCTAACAGTCATCATTGCTTGGAAACAAGTACAAAGAATGAAATCATAACTAACTGGTAAGTCATAGTTACATGTTAGCTTTTATCATACCAATGAGCCTAACTGTTGAAATGCTACATGCTATCCTTCTTTTGGGTTAAGAAGATTCTGAGAATAAAGAATTTAGCCAGAATGTTCATATTTAACTTCCCATTAAAATATCAGCATGCACAGCACCAATGGGAACAATTACAAAGACCCTTCCTTTTTTTTCACTAAAAGATTTAGGAATTGATCCCAATAAATGTAAACTGTACAATTGTATGAACTGATCGAATACTACCAATAATTTAGCTGGTTTGAATACTCTGACTCTAATTTCATTGCAGCAATTACATTTCTACAACTGTTGCAGTCTGTTTATATTTACATTATTTTCCCTAGAATGTGATTATGATAACCAAAACCTTTTAAATGATAACTAATTTCATTATTTTCCCTAGAATGTGATTATTATTTTCCCTAGAATGTGATTATTTTCAAAATGCCTCAATTTTAATTTTATTAATCGATAAAAAAGATAACCAAAACCTTTTAAATGACTAATTTCATATAGCTGCTTTACATAGGCATTTGAATATATAATAATGTATATATACAAGGTTCATATACATTTGCACATATCTACAAATGTTAAGGATTATCCCAATCAAGAAAAGAACAAAAAGAAAATGTATAAAAAAAATTATAGAAATGAGAGTACCTTGAGCAGAACCCATCTCCTTCTCAACTTTGACCTGCATCTCCCGCAAAGCAGCAGCTTCATCTTCCATCTCCTTCAACCTCTTCTTCATGTCATCCAGCTCCTGAAATTGATTATTGAAGACAAAAATGAAAAAAAAAAAAAACCAAATTAGGGTTTTGAAATATAAATATATGGAAACTGAGGGTTTGAAAGAATTCAAATTGAAGAAGTGAATGAATAACATAAAAAGCAAAGAAAGATCGAAAAAAGTGATTATGAAAGAAAGAGAAGAAGAAGGTTCACAGAAATCACCGGTACCGTATCGTTATTCTCGGTCCCCGCCATGACGGTATCCTCTGCTTCCATTCTTTCTGTCTCGGTGATAATACCAAATGACAATAATCTACAATCTAAAATACTGCCATTATTATTACATTTACGATTTTATATTTTCGGATATAAATTATAATTTGTTTTTTTAAATATCATATATAATACTAATTATTATGTGAGGAACTTTAAATTTTTTAAGGAATAACACGATAATATACTAGTGCAGAAAATAATGATTAAACATATTTTATAATAAAATTATAAATTATAAAATTATAATAATATGTGTAAATAATTTTAGCTTTTAAAAATGTAAGATTTAAATATTTATAAATAAGTATAAAATAAATATAAATATAAGGAGTAATATTTACACAAAATTTTTTAATCCATATATATCATTTTTATTATTACATGTGTTATAGAAATTTGTGTTATACAAATTGGTGTATATTACTATTATTTTTTATCCTGGATTAAGGTAATATATATATTATGTATTAAAATAATAAAATATATTTTAACAAGAAATTATAATTAATAAAAATAATTTTAAACAATATTATAGCATTCTTCAAATATATATATATATATATATAATTTAAGGTTAAAAGCAAATTTTTAGTAAATAATGTATCAGTTATCGATTTATTTTAGAAACTAACTTATAATTTATTCTTGACATTTTTACATGAAATATATATGAATTTTTTTTATCATTGTATTAATTATATATAAATTGAACTATCATGTATAATTAACCCTTGTAACCTCTAGTACATGTATACTTTTTTTTTTTTATAAAAAAAAGAAGAAAAATTAATGTGTTTAACGAGTTATCTGACTTTAAACAATCTTTGATTTTATTTTATTTTATTTTGGGTGGACGTTGAACAATCATTTTATATTTTATATTTAAAAGGTGAAATATTGAATAAAACTGAAGATTATATTATATTTTTACTAATTCTCTTCTTTAATTACACTTCAAAACTTTCTATTATATATTTGAAAATTCATTTAAATTATATATTGCTTTGATACCGTAAAAATTCCACAAAATATGGGTGCACCTCTCATAAAAATTAACCTTAATTTTATTCAGAATATATATATATATATATTTATACATATAACCAGCGGACCACCTGGTATTACTCCTACAGAAGAACAGGGGTTCGATCCTCAAAAATATATTTCCGAGGATCGAGCTTAAAAAAAAAAATATTTGTACATATAAAAGAAGAGTTCAACCGTTCAAGTGGAGTTGAGATATAATCTTTCGACTCCAAGAGACACCAATTCTATCATGTGATGGCAACGAAAAGATGCCAAGAGGAACATTCTAAAGAACACGAGACCCAACCAGAAATTAAAGCGCAAAAGTTGTTAATCAATCTGCTGAGAAATTTGCCTTACTGTGAATATATGCTTTATTCAGAATATTTAATAGGAATTACAAGATTATAATATATTACAACATAAGAGGAAGGATTGAACCTGGATCTGTTTAGAGAAAATAAATTTGCCGCTAAGCCATGTGTCGGGATGCAAGATTGTAATACGTTATTACACATCTAATTTAAGGAAAGACGAACACGCTATTCTACAAATTCTTCCCACCATTCAAATTAAGGAGGAGCAATGGGATTCTCCATAACTTGTATTGTTGATTGCTTAGGAGGCATTGACGACATAAACTTAGTAATCAAAGGCTTAACCTTCTCCTTTATCTTAATAATAACCAAAAACAAAATCCTATAAACGAAGACCATGCCAAACAAAATAGCAAGATCGACCCATTTCGAATAACTCGAGTTCACTTGCAACATGTCACTTAAAATCGCTTCACCACTGATTGATGTCTTTGTAGACTGTCCATATATTTGACTGTTACTAATATAAGGAAAGTTTAGACCTTCAAATTCATTCTTGAACAGACCTTGATAAGCATACCTATGAAAAGCAATGTAAAACATTGGATATTTCCAAAAAAGTGAAGGCAAATCACTTGGTAACCTAAAAAATCCACCACATAAAATCATGAGTCCTTGAATGCCAGCCCCAGTTATTATACCCATTAGAAAATTTGGGACAAGACATGCCACAGTCATCATTAAGCTCTCCACTAGTAGCATGCAAGCAAATAGGACAAGTATGAAGTATAGAAAGTGTTCAGTTCCTCTTTGAAGGCCTGGAAGAAAGTAAGCTATAGCTCCTGGAATTAGTGATATTAGTAGTAAATATGGCATTGCTGAGAATGTGTTGCCCATTACAAATGCAGCTGTTGCATAGTGCCCATTCAATCTTTCTCTTTGAAATACCTGAAATTAAATTTAATTAAGCATATCAAAAGAAACATGTTCTAACAACATTTTGGTAACTAGCATAAAAGAAAACGTATATTTTCTGAATTTAATCGTAATTAACTCCTTAATTCGTTGGAGTATAGAAAACAGTCTAACGGATTTAAGAAATCCCGTAAACATTATGAAAAAATCAAAGTTGAAGTGCGACAATTGAGAGTACTATAAAACAATATTTTCAATATCAAAATTTTTAATTTAATTCGATTATAAGAAAATCAACTGTAAAATTTGCTTCTCGAAATATATGATAAAAGTGAATCTCGAAATAAATTAAATTCTATCGAAAAATTTAACAACTTTATCATACCACAAAAACGTATATACCTTCATGTCTTCTACAAAAGAAGGAAATCCACCAATGGCCATGAATGTTAAGAAAGAAGCTACAAACATCAGCAGGGAGCCTCTATCCTGAAATAATTAATTATTTGACCACACAATTAGTTAATTAATAATTGATTCAGGAAATTACAAATCAAATCATTTATTATTTAATATATATATTAATATTGGGTTTATACCTTTATGGAATTATAAGTATAACCAAGGTGAGAAAACACAGTGGCAAGGCCAATAGCCAAGGCAACATAAATAGCAAGACGAAGCCAATAATAGCCTAAATCACGAAACATGTTCACTGATGATCTTTTTGTAAGAATCAGACTTTGATTCAAGAAACTAGCTCGCCTTCTTTCCTTCTCTAGTGCTCCACATTCCTGCAACAATTTAATTTTTTAATCTTCATTAATTAATTAATTTTCCTTTATTTAATATCAACAGATAATATATAAGTGATTAAGGTTACCTAATTATTTTTTAATTAACTTAATTTTAAAAGGGATTGAATTCGAAATTTGAGTGTCATAAATATTATTTTAGTTTTTTGTTAATTAAATTCAGTGTGCTTAATTAATACTGTTTTATATTTAGTTTTATTATTTGTTGTGTTCTAAATTGATAAACACATTTTTTTTTATTTATTCTAAATTATATTTTATATAATATTTTAATAACTTAATCAATATATTAAATATCTAATATATTCATATTTAATAAATATATCTCATATTAATATAAAAATACAATATAAATATATATATACATTTATATTTTCAACTAAAATAATTAATTTTTTAATTTTTATAAAATAAAAAATACGTCTATCAATTTAAAATAAAGTAGTAATAAAGATAATGATTAATTAAGTGAAAGAATTATATATATATATATATATATATATAGTGTGATTGTCCACTTACTTGTTTACATATTTCAGCTACTTGTCTTCTAACTTCTTGATAATAGTTAGATGATTTGTATGACTTTATAATAGTAGTAATTGCTTCCTCTGTTGTCACTGCACCTTCCATACCTTTTTCAAGATCCTATACATCAATAATTATGCAATTTTTTATATATAAGAACACGTTAATCAGAAATTCTTACCATATACAACATATAACCAGAAATTGGAATGGTGGAATGATGTTTAATTATTCTGAAATTCGTAATTAAAATAAATAAAACTTTAGAATATCAATAATTTCAATATATTATTTCTTTAACAACTGCTAAAATAAAAAAAAATGCATACACTATTAAAAAAATAAATTTTACTTGTCACATTAACATTTTTATGAGAAATTATTTGCCAAGATTTTTTTTAAATTACCACACAAATACTAAAATTTTTAATTAATATATAATTTGTAAACTTCTAAATCAGCCTAAAATATGATAAAAGACATTGAGTACACAACAACGTACCTTTTCAAAATCTTTATTAATAGTTTTGAGGAAATGATCAGATGGGTTCTGAAGAGTTGGGCAAGGGAAGCCACTCAAGGCAAAAAACTGTAAATATAATTGAAACAAAAACAAAATCAAAGAGATAAAATTAATTAATTTGTTAAAATTTCTATTATACATATATAAAAATTAATCTCTACAATTATACAAAAAGAAATTAATTAACTTAACTATTACCTCATTTGCTGCAGAAGCAGGCCCAAAATAAACAACTTTACCAGCAGAGAGAAGGCAAAGACTACTAAAAAGCTGAAACACATCAGTGCTTGGCTGATGAATAGATGCAATAATAGTTCTTTCTATCCCATCTCTTTGATCCAAAGTTGCAATTCTATTCATAACATAAAACGAAGCAGCACTGTCAAGGCCACTTGTGGGTTCATCAAGAAATAGAAGTTTAGGGTGAGTTAAGATTTCAATGCAAATGCTAACTCTCCTCTTCTGACCACCACTTATGCCTTTAACACCCCAACCTCCAATTCTTGTGTTCACTGCTTCTTGTAATCCCATTTCTTTTATTGTCATTTCTGCTCTTTCTTTCTTTTCTTTCTTTGACATTGAATTTGGTAACTGAAGTTGTGCTGAGTAGTAAACTGCTTCTTTTACTGTTAATGTTGTGATCAATGTGTCATCTTGTGTTACATATGCCTATATAGTATATCCAGTCATATATCCAAGAAGAAAATGTTTCAGTTTTAGAACAAAATATGTATATATAGCTTAATTATATAAGCTTTAATTTTAACCCACAATTAATTATTAATCATTTTTTTCTTTATTGATTATACAATGCTTAAGTAATTGTAATTTTATCTTCTATTTTATAAAGTCTTTTTTAAAGGTACATTAGAAACATAAAATTTTTTCTTAAAATATAAAAAACCATTCTAAAGATGTAGACAACAACACTAATCGTCTCTATGTATCATTCTCTTAAAAAAAGGCCAAAACACTATACTACGACACTAATCGTACCTAATAAAAGCAACCATTAGTTTGAAATAGCACAATTTTTATATGAAAAAGAGAATGTTGGATTTTTTTTGGGGTGCTTACTGATGTGCCATAAGCCAGCCTTTGTTTTTGACCATTAATTAGAATATCTCCTGTTTGCGTTGTATTTGAACTCAGTCTCCCTGCAATAAATATCCTTAAAATTACTAAATAACAAAATTTCAAATTACTATGAAAATAAAAAAAAAATCAGGGAAAATGGAAAAAGAAATTTCCTGGAAGTATCTAGAAGCAAAATCCTGTATGAATTGCAATTATTAATTGATATTTGAATGTGTGGTGGCCATGGCATACTCCTACGTTCATGATATTTTTCCTAGGAAATCTTAAAAGTCTTTGATGAAAATGAAACTGCAAAACAATTCTTATTTTGTTAAAGTGTCAAAACCCATGGAATAACACTTTCACATGGGACTCTTGTTGTTTTTTCAGAAATTATTAAATGCATCTGCTATACACAGCGATGGCCCAGGATTATAAGTTGAGGGGCTAAAATTATACATTAATAAGAAAGACTTATCTAAGCTTATCTTGATAGATGCATCATCCGAATAATAAAATTATATAATTTTTTTTATTATCACTCATATAATAATTTTTTTATTGATTAAATATATATATATTCAGTCTAAATAATTTTTTTATATTAATAATACAATAATTTTGATAAATTTTTATAATTAAATTCTTTCCAATTTTATTAAAAATTTCAGCTAATTATAAGATAGACTATATTATATTTTTAGAAAATAAATTCTAAATTATTATTATTGCATAGACGATGAGTAACTATATAATCATGGTATTAAATAATTAACTATTTTCGTATTATTTATAATCTATATTTTTTCCCTTAAAAAAATAAAAATCTATTAAAATTATGAAATCTAATATTAAAATTCAAATAACTCATATTAACTTTTTGTAATTTTTAATAATGCTTGCAGTATGGCACGCGTTATTTTCTAGTTTTTTTTTTTAAAAGAAAAAGAAAAAGAAAAACTGATAAATGATAGGTTGCTAAGTCCGAAGATTGTATAATATCTTTTAGTTAAATTTATTTTGTATAACAAAATTCTTTGAATAATCTTGAAAAAAGAATACCTAAAAATAGTAAAATACTTTCTTTCTTCTAATTTTTTATAATAATAATTTCACCACAACATAGCTTCAAAAAAAAGTCCATATATAACATTTTAATTTATAAAACTTAAAACTATAATATTTTAATTATTTAATTATTATATTATTCTGCCGAATTTATAATTTGGTTG
Organism: Garcia nutans; assembly: GCA_947685225.1. NCBI lineage: Eukaryota > Viridiplantae > Streptophyta > Magnoliopsida > Malpighiales > Euphorbiaceae > Garcia > Garcia nutans. Next base: position 738,121 of record CANTUV010000075.1, read on the forward strand.
CATTTAATTAATTTATTATTAACAAAAGTGGAAATTTTGAAATCTTAAAAATTAAAGTAGAAATTGTTGCTATATATATTAATTTATGAAAAAAGAACAATAAACTACCTGCTAATGCATCAAGAAGTGTGGACTTGCCACAACCAGAAGGACCCATAATTGCCAAGAATTCTCCAGGCTTGGCGTAACCAGTTACTCCTTGAAGAATTGATTTGCTGCCTTTTCTCCCATTTGAAACACTCACCCATAAATCTTCCCACGTCAAGAAAACACCACCACCACCTCCTCCTCCTCCTCCGCCTCCTCCTCCTCCTCTTCTGTTATTAGTTGGTGGTGGATTATTATTATTATTATTATTATTATTATTATTATTGGTTATGGTTTCCAATTCCAATGCAGCCATAGTTTCTTGGTCACTCTGAAGAGAATTAGAAGCCCTAGTAGAGAATGAGTTTACGTTTGAGGTTTAGTAGTGCGAGAGAAATTGGGAGACATGTGGCGTGGATGGTTTAGTATTTATAATAACGGTTTATAAAATTATTACCTTGATAGGCAAACTTTAAACTTTTTACTGGAATTAAAAAAATTAATTATTAATTTTTTATTGAAAATATAAATTTATATATAGTTTTTTTTATTACACTCTTTATTTTAATATTAGATATATTAATTAAAAAATTTTTAGATAAATAATATTAAATATGAATATATAATAGATATTTAACATGTTGGTTAATTTATTGAAATAATAAGTGAATTATAATAAAAAATTTAAAAAATAAAAAATTATAAAAATACTATGCATATATATTGAGCATATTTTTATTATATGTTAAATATATTTTTAGTATATATTGTAAAAAAATAAAAAAATAAAAAATATTTTTGACACATATTGAGTATATTTTTGACATATATTGAGTATATTTTTAATATATATCATAAAAATGTAAAATAAAATAAAACAAAATTAGTATTTTTGTAAACTGAAAAAACATAATAAAAATAAAATTTTGAAGAAAAAAAATATTTTATGCAATTTCCTCAATTATAATTTAGGACCACCTGATAATTTTTATTTTCAGTAGCGTGAAAAACATTTGTCTGACCATGCTTTTATTTTCCCAATTCGCCACATGTTTGGTTGGAATTGGTCGACAAAAATTTAAGATGTTTACAGACAAGTCAACGATGCTGCAGATTGTTTGGCCAACAACCGTGATGCAGATTGTTTGGCCACATTCTTCTTTCTAAAATCAAGCCCACTGTTCTATATGTATCATATACAAACCAATAACATATCAGACATGTAAGTATAATTTTTTTTTTTTAAAAATCTAATATTAAATCAATGATTTGCTAATTAGATGTAACGTTTAATAATTCACTAGCAAAATGAAATCCAATCTCTAAATATCCAAACACAACCAAGTGGATTCCGTATAATTGTAAGTACATGATTCAGTAAATGGTAGTATGATAAATTATTAGAAAAATTTATTATCCAAAGTATATTTTCTAAAGTTATATTATTGAAGATTATATTTTATTAAAATATATTATATTATTATATTTAGAAGATGTAATAAAATATTAAAAAATAAATTTAAAAAAATATTAATTTATTTGATAAAATTATTTTATAATTATCTTTTTGATATGTGATTTTATAATTTTTTTAATAAAATAATTTTTTTTGCTCTTTTAGATAAAATATTTTATTAATTGGTTGATTAATTTAGTAAATTTGGTATTTATTTTAAATTAACTATTTATAAATAAATATAATATTTTTTATTAAAAAATTATTTTATTAATTTTTTAAAATTATGATGCAACCAAATATTTTATAAATATGCATAATCCACTAAATAATTCTCTCAAATTGAGTAGCAATCATTTTAATATTAAGAAAGTATTCGTTCATTTAAATAAGTTAGAGTTAGCATTTGATATTAAATTTTTTTAAATAAATAATTTTAAGTATTTGATAAACAGATACATCCAAGAATTTGAGCTTGAATTTAAATCAGACTCAATTAAGATACAAATTCAATTTGAAATTCATTAGAAAATAAATTTATATTTATCGTGGTGTAAATTTAAGCTCAATTTTACATATCGAATCAAAATTGAACATATATAACGCAAAATATATTTTCTTTCAATAAACGAAACAATTTTTGTTTGAACAGAAACAAAACAATTTGATCAGAATGAAAACAAAGGTAAGACAGAGACAAGCAAACCTAATTAAAAATGAAACTCATTTTTCACGAAATTGATAGAAACTTTTCACTTGACTGGTGGCTCAATTTCAATGTTCAATTCTAACTTTTAATTTTTTTGTGTTCTTACGCTCTGTATTGTATTTAATTTCCTATGAGATGGGACTTCTTGCAATCACCACCACAAATCCAAATAAATTCAGAATGATTCATAGAAACAAATCATTGATTAACGGAACAATAAAACTAAAACGGTTCAATGTTTGATTTGACACCTCTGTTAAATCAACTCCAATTGTTGATTAAATAAGTCTTAAAATTAAATCAAGTACAAATAATCCAATCTTTTAGTGTCAATGTGTCATCTTTACAATATTTTATATTGTCGCACATGCCTGGATTGAATGGCTCTAATTTCTCTTTAATATAATATCTAACAATAAATGTGATTCACCGAATTTATAAATAAGGATATGTACTTAATTTAGTAATTTATAATAATTTTTTTAAAAAAAGAATTTAAAAAGAAGTCTTAAATCTTTTTTAATTTAATTGTAATGTAACTAAATTAATATAAATAAAGTAAATTTAACATAATATAAATATATTTATTTAAGGAAAAATTACACATTATACGGTTTTATTTATTAGTTTTTAATTTTATTACGTTTATTTTTTTTTACATTTATATGTTTTTTGCTTTTTTTTTTCTAACGGATGGATGATGCTGGTTTTTTTGAGTCATTTTTAATTTTTATTTATAAATAATTTTATTATTTTTATATTTACAATATACATAAAAAAATTATAAATATATATATAACATATACATAATATGTATAATATATATATAATAAATATATAAATACAGATAACTAGGGGTGGACAAAAAAATTGAAAAAACCGAACCGACCGAGAAACTGACCTAAAACGACCAAAAAATCGGTTAATCGACTGGTCGGTTCGGTTTTCGGTTCTAAATTACATCAAACCGAAAATATTTGGTCGGCTAGCGGTTTCATTGCTCAGAAAACTGAACCGACCAAAAATCGACCGATTTTTTTTGGTTTGATGTAAAACCGCTGGTTTATAATAAAACCGGCCGAATTTTTTTGGTCTAAACCAATTTTTTTAGTCTAAATCAAGTTTTTTGGTCTGAACCGAAACCGACCGAAAATCGACAAAAAATTTTCGGTTCATTTTTTTTTCCGATTAATCGACTGGTCGGTTCGGTTTCGGTTACTAATATATTTGATCGGTTTTTATTCAATTTTTACAGATCAGTTCGGTTTGGCCAACCGAACCGAAAATGGCCACCCCTACAGATAACATATACATAATATACTTAATACTCTTTTAACTTTATTTTTTAAAATTTTATATAAATGTAATATTCACACAACATACACAATAAATATATAATATATACATAATATCTAAATAATATACACAGATATATATAACATACACATAATATATTTAATATATTTTTTAATTTTATTTTAATTTAATAATTTTTATTAAAATTAATATTTTTATATATTTTACTTTTTTATAGAAATTTTGTTGAGTGTTATTTTTTGGAATCAAAATAAAAAATTTTCCTTTTATAAGGACTTAATACATTTTATATATTGAAAATGTAATTTAAAATATTAATTTTTATTATTTTTGAAATATATTTATTTAATAATAAATTAAAAAAAGATGAAAATTTAAATAAATATAGTGGGGAATGACGTATTTTTATATAAAAAAAACTTAGTTTGAAGTGGAGATGAGATATTTTTATTAAAAAAAAATTTGTTGAAAATATTTTTGAATTTTTTTTTAAGATGTATTTTTGAAATTAATTTTTTTGAGTTAATTTTATAGAAAGCTCGTTACTGACTTGAGTGGAAATTATATGAATACTGAGAATTTTGAGGCAAATGCACAGTAGTCATATAAATGAGATTATAATCTCATCTAACATAAAACCAATTAAAATTTATTTATATATTTTTAATATATTTTTTCAAGTATAATTATGTCTAATCCAGTTATTATTTGTTAAATATGAATGATGATTTACTTTTTAAGTCTATCACATAAATTATCTAGGTTTAATTTTTTTAAGGTCCTAAGTTAATAATGAAAAATTACATAAATTTTAAAAGTATTGAGCTAAATACATAGTAATTATGTGAATGAAATTAAAACCTTATTTAATATAAAATTAATTACCTTATATTAAAATCTAATTTACATCATTTACATGCCATTATATATATATATATATATTATATAATTTTCCATGCAGAGTTTATTCATATCCTCTAACAAAATTATAGGCCTAGAAAAAATAATAGTCAAGATTTTGTGCCCTTGCATATGTGGTGAATAAGGATCCTTATTAATATCATTGACTTCATGTCACACAAATAGATATTTATACTAAATAATAAAGACAACTCAAAATTTTTAAACCACAAATATAAACTTAATTTTTTTAATAATAATAATAAATAAAATGTAGATCGTGCTTCATTAATAGTGTTTGTATTTCCTTCTGCAATTTAAATGAGCTGAAATTTTAAATATTAAATTGTCTCATTAGTTTACATTATACCTCAGAAACACATTTTCCATCATTATAATATTTTATTTATTTATTTTCATTAATTAGCATTATTTTAGAATTTAACTTTATATTTTATTTTATTTTATTGTTTAAAATGATTTCGTTTTGTTTATTCCAACATGACCTCTATCGTTTATAGCATTCACACTTATAACCATGCTATATTTATATATGCATTTTATATATAAGCTAGAAAAAAAATTCTAGCCGTACTTTAGAATATTTTTTAATTAATTAAATAATAATATATTTAAAATTATTTAAAAAATTTTAAAATTAACATCAATAATTAACTGAAAAGATATACTATTATTTATTTTTTAATATTTATTTAAAATTATATATTTTAAAAAATAATAATAATAATTAATTAAAAATATAATATCATTGTAAGCTTTGGAAACTTCTGGTTCACATTTCCTCCACATCAGCTTCATTTAATTGGAGCAGCTCCTAGCACAATTACCAAAGTCACATAGTTAGTTTTGGATATTTTCTAAGTTGTTAGCTATAAATCATACTAAAGTCAATTGTTCTAGATCATACCATCTATTGTCGGATACAGTGATTAATCCTTTCATTAGTTTACAGATATTTTAAAGAGAGAAACAATTGGTTTAAAAATTTAAAATTATTTTATATTTAATGTCAAAAATTAAACTTTTAACATTTAATTAAAAATAAATGAGCCCTTGCCACTTAATCACACCTTCTAAATTAGTTTTAATACATATTAGTGTGCTAGCAGCTTCTCTAACTAACCGAAGCTGATGCGGAAGAAACATGAACTAGAAGCTTCCAAAGCTTTTGCGATATTAAAATATATTATTTAAAAATTATAGACTACATTAAATTGTGATTATTTTTTATATTAGGTAATAAAATATAAATAATTAAATTAAAACTAAAATTTAATGTGGTGTAGAGACAAACTATTAAAATAAAAAAAATAAATATTACAAATGAAATCAATTTAATAGAAATATATAAAAAAAAAGAGTTATAGACAAAAATATAGTTTATACTGCATATATTTTCATTGATATCACTAAATAATTTGATTAATAGATGCGATATATATAATATTCATAACAATAAATACATATCAAAGTTTATCTAGATATTAAAATATTGCATAACAAATGTATCAAAATATTTTAAAATACTAATAGAAACAAAGAAGTAAGATGGTGAATAAAAATGTATCACCTGTTGAATGTAATTATATTATAGATCTATAGTGGAAATGTATCGAACTTTAATCTATAAATATATACATAATAAATAAACGATTATAATTTTTTAATTAAATTATAATAATTATGACATTTATTTAGATTACTAATAATAATAACATATATTTAATAATTTAAATCGTAATGATAGTGTAATGACTTTTTTTAGTTACAAATTTATTAAATTAATAATAATTACGAAAAATAAATTTTTATATAAATTTTTTTTAGTTATAAGTATTTAGATATTTAGTTAAATTGTTATAATTAGTATGACTAAAATTAAAATTTTAATTTATTCACATTATAAATTATACATAATTTTACTTTTAATATGGTATTATAATGATCATAAAATTATTTTAATTATTTAGGTTATAAATTATTTTAGGTTATAATAATAAAAAATAACACTAAATTATATTATTTTTATATATTTATTTAAAATTTAAATATTATATTAATTGAGTGAAATAACTGTAATATAATTTATAATATATTCATTTACATATTATATATTATATATATTAAGTTTATGTACATACAAACACATTAATTTTTTTCACACAAACGCACATATTCATTATTTTTTTTTCTCTTTCTCTCTCACTACATTAATTATTTTGCTAGATGCATGTATATTGTATTATATTTTAGAACACCGATAGAGGTAAATAAATAATTTAGTGGATGAAAACATCCCACATATTAAATGCACTTATACTGTAAAAATATAGTATAAATACATCTAACTTTAATCTATATATACATATATAATAAATAAATAATTTTAATTTTTTAACTAAATTATAATAATTATGATATTTATTTAGATTATAAATAATAGTTATATATATTTAATGATTTAAATTGTAATACTTTTTTTAGTTACAAATTTATTAAATTAATAATAATAACTAAAAATAAATTTATATATAAAATTTTTTAATGATAGGTGGTAAAATATTCGGTTAAATTATAATAATTAACATGACCAAGATTAAAATTTTAGTTTATTTAGATTATGAATTTTATATAATTTTACTTCTAATATGGTATTATAATGATCATAAAATTATTTTAAATATTTATATAATAAATTATTTTAAGTTGTAATAATAAAAAAATAATTCTAAATTATGTCATTTTTATATATTTATTTAAAATTAAAATATTATAGTAATTTGGTGGAATAGCTGTAGTATAATTTATAATATATTCATTCACACATTATATATTATACTTTCTTCGCTTTAAAATAATAGAAATATTTTTTTTTCTTCAAAATATAGTCTGATTACTTTATTTAGAGTATATTTACATTATAAATTGATAATTGTATTCCTATTTAAATATTTTGTTATCAATAATATTTTATTTAATTATTTATATTTTCTAAATTACAACTACTTTAATCCAATCAATAGCTATTTTGATTTTTTATTTTTGCAATAATTAATAATTATTTAGTACAAATAGAAAGTAAAATGAGTTTATTATAAAATTTTTTTATTTATGAACTAAATAACTTAATTTTAATTTTTTATTTATGAACTAAATAACTTAAATTTTTAAATATTTGTGAAATGAGAAATATCCCTTTTATTTTGGGATGGATAAAGTATTTGTTAGGTTTATATACATGATTTATTCTAATAAAAACTTTATTTCTCTCTCTTGCACATTAATTATTTTCACATACACACATTAATTATTTTCTCTCTCACCACATTAATTATTTTGTTGGATTCATGTTTACTGTAGACATACAATAAACATGCATCCACTTTTAATCTATACTAGAAAAAATTATCGTGGCGCCTTGGGAGATTTTTTTATTAATAAAATAATAATTATTTAATATTATTTTAAATTTTTGTAAATTTAATATTAACAAATAACTGAAAAGATATATTGTTGTCTATTTTTTGCTATTAATTTAATATTATATAATTTTTTAAAATTAATGTTGATAATTAACTGAAAATATACTATTTAAAAACTGTAGAATGCATTAAATTGTGACAATTCTTCATGTTAGGTAATAGAACATAAAAAATTAAATTAAAATGAAAATTTAATTTTATGTAGAAGTAAACTATAAAACTAAAAGAAAATGAATATTGCAAATGATATTAATTTAATATGAATATAAGAAAAAAAATTCAGACAAAAATAATGTTTATACTACATATATTTTTATTAAGATCACTAAATAATTTGATTAATAGATGCGATATATATAATATTCATAACAATAAATACATATTTAAGTTTACCTAAATATTAACATATTATATAACAAATGTATTAGAATATTTTGAAACATTAATAAGGGCAAAGAAGTAAGGTGGTAGATGAAAACCTACCACATATTAGATGCATTTGTATTGTATATTTATATTGCAAATACATCTAACTTTAATATATACATATATACATAATAAATAAATTTTTTAATTAAATTATAATAATTATGATATTTATTTAGATCATCAATAATAATTTTATATATTTAATGATTTAAATTGTAATGATAGTGGAATGCATTTTTTAGGTTATAAATTTATTAAATTAATAATAATGATCACTGAAAATAAATTTTTAGATAAACATAATGGTAGGTGCTTAAATATTTAGTTAAATTATAATAATTAGCATGACCAAAATTAAAATTTTAATTTATTTATATTTCAAATTATATATAATTTTACTTTTAATATGGTATTATAATGATCATAAATTTATTTTAATTATTTATATTTTAAATTATTTTAAGTTATAATAATAAAAAATAACACCGAATTGTATTATTTATATATATATACATATATATATATATTTAAAATTTAAATATTATAGTAATTTGGCGAAAAAATTATTGCATAATTTATAATATATTCACTTATATATTATACATTATATATGTTAAGTTTATGTACATTTGAAAACTCTCTCTCTCTTACATACACACACATATTAATTATTATCTCTCTCTTTCTCACCACATTAATTGTTTTGTTAGATACATGTTAAGTTTATGTATATTTATTCTAATGAAAACTCTCTCTCTCACACACATTAATTATTTTCACATACACAATTAATTATTTCTCTCTCTCTGTCACACACAACATTAATTGTTTTGTTGAATTCATGTTTAGTGTCTAATGTAGACTTTACAATAAATATGTATCCACTTTTAATCTATTCTCTACGTTTTATTTCAAGTACCGTATAAGAATAATGCATATAAATCAAAAAAATATTTACCCATTATAAATTTCATAAAAATTTTATTATATTTTACCTAAATAACTTTTTTCATCTTTCTCACTTCATTTATTTTCTTTCATTAATTAATGGGGCAATATTGAAACTTTTAATTAATGCTCCTTTGAATTCTTAAAAGCTACACTTGAAATGAAATAAAAAAAATTTTGCTTACACGATACTTAAAATAAAATAGAGGGAGTATATAATAGATATTTACTCTATCCTGCTAGAATCGTCGCTTTCAGCTCATGCACACCTATTAAAAAATCATTAAATTCTTTAAATGTTATATAAAATTATTTTAAATGGACTAAAATACCCTCTCTTAATTCATTAATACTATACTCTCAATTTATTAATCAAGTAATTAATAATAAATGATAATTTAAGATAAATAAGTTTTTTATGCAAAAGTGATGATTTCAACGACATGGTAAGAGTAATAGATTTGATCATTTTAAATAATAAACTGAAATTAAGAAAAAATACTATAGTATTAAATCCAATGACAAATGAAATTAATCTTACACTTTGTAAGACTAACTTCCTTTTTTTTTTTTTAAATATTGCAAATAGAAGATAGTTATGTGTTATTTTGTCTTGTAAATAGCTTCACTTTTACTATATTGAAACATGCTCATAAATAAATATACTTTTACCCAACTTGTAAATAATTGGCAGCCATTGAAGTTCTCCACTTCCAGCTACAAAAACCGTTTTCTCTCAACCTAAAACTCTTCTCTCCGCTGCCGCTTCCTATACCCAACCCCCTCGGCAACAACCCTAAAGCTCTTTCTCCCTTGCTTTTTCTTTCCTTTTCTTAAATAATTTGTAGTTTGTTATATTTTTTCATTTTTCTTAAATCTAGCTGTTTTACAAGTTCTTTTATACTGCACCTTCAATATCATTTTTTGGTCTACACAGAGGTTATTTATGAAGCAGAGATTCTTATTTAAAGGAGGTTTTCACCATCTCTGATGTTACCTCATATGCCCCTCTTCTCAATGAAGAGATTATGGGTTTAAGTAAGTGGTTTGAAGGATTACTGGGCATAAATACTTTCTTATCACTATCTCTTCATTCTCTGAATTTTAAAACTCAGTTGTTATTCACAAGTACACAACAACAAATATTGCCTATTTTGAAATGTGTATTATGGGAATTTTTTTTTGCTCTTCAATGACTCAAGATTTGTTAATAGGTTATCAGTTAAGTTTGATGCTTTGCCTCTCAGTTTCAAAATCTGGTCTTGATCTTTTATTTCAATGCTTCTGTTTGTACCTATATTATCTTAAAATGGCCTCCTATGTTCTTTTTGAATTTGCTGGAGTGTTTATTCTTTCTTACCCTCCAGATTATTTATACTATTTATGTTCTTATTAATGAAACTTTTCTTGTGATGATAACAAAAAAAATGTAAATAATTGGTAATCGCACAAGCAATTTACATAATTGGAGAATAGGGATTATAGTTATGAGTAATGATTTCAAATTATAAATAAATTTCAAGGATTACAAAGACTCGGACAATTTTACAAAACCTCCCCATGTATAGGAGTAGCCATTGGATTTTCCATAATTTGTATTGTTTGCTTAGGAGGAACAGATAAAATAGCTGCAATAATACGCTTAATTGTTTCACTAATCATGACAATAATCAAGAACGGAACTCTATAAAACAAAGCCATTCCAACCAAGATTAGAAAATCAACCCATTTAGAATAACCCAATTCCACTTGCCAAACATCTCTCAAAATTTCTTCACCATTGATCATTGAAGAACTGTGTCACGACCGAACCCGGGGGCCACGACCGGCATGCAGCCGAACCGAAGTCCGACCACATAAGCCTTAGAAACATTCATAACTGTCTAAATGCAAAACAGTTCAATACTTATATAATCCGCAATCCTAGTTTAAATGCAAACCATCAATATAATCAAATCACAATAAAATCATTCGGGAAATCTAAAACAGACAAGTTCTATTTATTACACAAAAAGGGATTCGGATTCAATCCGCCCAAAAGTTCAATATCCGAAAATCTCTAAGCAGAAAGACCGCTAAACACAAACGAAAAACCTGATCGACTTCGCCAAGAAGAGAAAGAAGATAGACGAAGACAATCACTGTAAACCTGCAAGACAATCTGTAAGGGTGTGAGCGCTTTATAGACGCCCAGTAAGTCTATGAGAGGCGGAGAAACATCTAACAATTATATAAGCAGTACATATAACACATTCACAAATTAAGCAATCAAGATGGTGTGTCGGGGTCACCAATCAGTAAACAGTACAGTATAATATCAGTCACATCCGCCCTTATAACTCCTCAGTACAGTACAGTAATCAGTAATTAGGCATGTAACCTCAGTAAACAGTATAGGCATTAAGTCTCAGTAGCAGTATAGGCATTAAGCCTCAGTAGCCTCCTTCCCCTTCATGACACACCATCACACAACACAAGTAATATCAAATTCAATATTCTCACATAAATACAATCACATGCAAGTTTCTCTGTCTCCTAAAACATGCGAGGCTGGGTTCGAAAGAATATACTAGTGAATATATAGAAAGGATAATATATTATAAGAAGGGTTTATATATATATATATAAGTGGTTAGCAAGTAGCACAACACAAACAATTCAAATACACCCATAGAACTTACCTGGTCTAACAGTCAGCTAAGCAATCCGCCACCCTAAGTCTGAGGTGCTGCTGGACCACCGCCTAACCATTAACCATCAATTAACAACCACCCTTACAAATGTATGCAAGTGCAAATGGGAATGCATGACGTGAATGCACACAATTCAATAGTTTCCACAACAAGGTTAAACATTTATGTCAACCAATCATAACTTAACCATCATAATACCACACCTTTAAACTTGCTTTCCAGAATATAAAACATCATTAAAAGGTCCTTACAATTTAAATTTATCAAATACCTTACTTAAATAATCAATATACACAAGATACAATTTTACAGATAAAACCTGAATAACGAGTGTCAACTTGTAAAATTCAAAACAATTAACCAGTATATGCAAAATTTATAATTTTTAACCAGAAGCTAATTTGATATCTTAAAAGCATCCTATCAAAATTTCATAATTTTTCGAGACTTAGAAGTCCCTCAACCAATTTTTATTCATAACAGTATACAGTTCATAAGGTATACTGACAGCAGTAGAAAGATTTAATTATTTCAAAACTATAACAACAGAAACATAACCCAATCATATTTTTTTTGTAAATTAGACTTCTAAAAATTCAACATATATGAAAATCAAATCTAAAACATTTTTACACATTTTAATATGAATTTCTAAAGTTACAGATGATGCAATCCCACCTACAGTACAATTCATCAGACAACAGTAGCAAACTTGAATTTTCCAGAAATATACGATGCTCCAAAATCCCAAAAATTATTTTTCACAGATTCAAAACATCCTAATAAACAACATATAAAAATTTCATAATTTTTAGAAACCTCTAAGTTCCTCAATTAAAATTTTAAAACGGATTCACACAACCAGTTAACATACTGACAGCAGTTGAGAAATAAATTTATTTCAAAACACAAACATTTGAAACAGACCTCAAATTATTTTTTATAAACACCTAACATCATATCCTAAAACATATCAAAAATTCAGACCTAGATCATTTACCAATAATTTTTAAAAATTCAACAAAGTTACTGAAATATTTAAAATCACAAGCAGAAATAATTTTTCACTTTATTAATGAATTAAAAATATAAATCAAATATGAAAATTCCAAAATAAATTTATAGATCAAGTATAACATCCCTAGAACAGATTACAATTGCCAAAAATACTAGATCAATAACTTAAACTCACAAATCAAATATTAAAATCAAGAACCTCCAAAATCATCCTACAACTTATTAATTATTTTTAATTAATTAAAAATCGAAATAAATCAAAAATATTATTTTCTAACACCCTAAACATTATACAAACATCCAACAACACAAATCATGCCAAGAAGTTGGAAGAAATTAAAGAAAAAATTAAAAAACCTCAAAATCTCGAAACTACCTGAAATTTGGAACCAAAACGACGGGCCGAGAATCAAGCTGCCACGCCGAACGACGAGCTCCGCACGCCGAACGACAATACCTCCAGCGCGCAGCTCCACGCCGAACGACAGCAGTCCCTCGCCAAACGACACCAGCAAAATGCGCGCCCACTGCTAAAATGACAGCCACTCGGTTTTTGAAGAAAAATTTAATTTTTTAACCTCTTTCTCTCTCTGACGGCACTAGGGTTTTTAGACACTCAATTGGGTGCCCTAACACCCCTATTTATACAATTTTTAGTTATAAAATTACCAATATACCCCTAGATTAATTTTTTTATTTTAAAAATACCCTAAAACTCTTTAAAATTAAAAAAAAACCCAACTAACTAATAAAAATTCACAACTAACCCCCAAATTTAATTATTTTCAGAATTATATTAATTAGTTAATTAATTATTTAATTTTTTTAATTAATTTAATTTATTTTAAATAAAAAATTTAATAAATATCCAAAAAAATTTTGAAACACAAACCCTAGCAAAATTATACTTAAAATAACCGTAATGATATCACGGTCACCAAAATGACATCAAAAACAGAAAAACGAAACCCAAAAATTTTTCGACTGCCAAAATGACCAAAATACTCCCCGAAGCCAAAAACACAATATTATACTCAAAACGACCGTCTCGTCGTTCTGAGTATCAAAAAGATATTTAAACCATCAAATTATGTTCAAACAACATATGAGGGCACAAAATGACTATTTTGCCCCTAAGGTGCAAAATTACCACTTTGCCCCTAAACTTAAAATTATTCAAAAACCAAGGGTTTTACAATCTAACCCCCTTAAAGTAATTGCGTCCACGCAATTGAATCCAACATAATCATTATCCATCAAAAACTGTCATTACAATAGTTATACACAAATCCGGATGGTATCGTCTACTTAGTATGTGTCGTTATGGTTGATCAGGCCATAACTACAAGATACCAAGCACTAATGACCATTCCAGGTTTTATTCATCTAGAGTTCATTAAATAAAAACCAATTATCAGATAACCAAAACAAAATCAATGAATAGCGCTTAGCGCTCAACCCAGTCAATATCAGTGCCAATCAATCGAGTATAATATTATCTCTGTTCATTTTTTCCAATCCATAACAATATTAATATACTGTCCCTCTGTAACCCATAACAGAAATATTCCGTAACTCAACATCATTACACATACACCTTTTCAATAAGATCCATTGCATACAATTGTCAATCATCAGTCACAAACAATATCATGCGATGTATGAGTATGATGTTATGCTGGTATGCAAGTGCTCTAACACTAAAACTGAAGGATATTACAGTCTAACCCCCTTAAAACGATTTTGACCTCGAAATCTAAAACATACCTGAAGACTCAAAAAGATGGGGATATTTAGCTTTCATAAGCTCTTCGGCTTCCCAGGTGCATTCTTCAACAGTATGATTGCACCAAAGGACTTTCACAGAAGCTACATCCTTAGAACGCAACCGCTTGACCTGACGGTCCAGAATAGCCATTGGCTGCTCCTCATAAGAACAATCATCACTAATCTCTACAGTGTCCGGAGCTAGCACATGATCAGGACTAGGTACATACTTTCTCAACATCGAGATATGAAATGTCGGATGCACAGAAGCCATCTGAGGTGGTAAATCAAGCTTATAAGCAACATCACCAATCCTCTCCAGAATTTCAAATGGACCAACATACCGCGGAGCTAATTTTCCTTTCTTACCAAACCTCATAACACCCTTGAAAGGTGAAACCTTCAGAAACACTCTATCCCCGACAGCAAATTCCAGATTTCTTTTTTTCAAGTCAGCATAGCTCTTTTGTCTACTAAAAGCAGTCCGAATACGGTCTTGAATCATTGGTACAACCTCAGCACTGTATTGCAAAAGTTCAGGACCCTCAATTCGACGCTCACCAACCTCCTCCCAATATAATGGAGTCCTACACCTTCTGCCATACAGAGCCTCAAATGGAGCCATACCAATACTAGCCTGATAACTGTTATTGTAGGCAAACTCTACCAAAGGAAGATGATCTGCCCAACTACCACCAAAATCAAGAACACACAATCGCAGCATATCTTCCAAAGTCTGAATAGTCCTCTTCGACAAACCATCCGTCTGAGGATGAAAAGCAGTACTGAAATGAAGATTAGTTCCCAAACCTTCCTGAAGCTTCTGCCAAAATCTAGAAGTAAATTGTGGTCCTCTATCAGAAACTATAGAAACTGGCACCCCATGAAGACTCACAATCCTGTTGAGGTACAGTTTGGCATATTGCGACACTGTGTACTTAGTATTTACTGGAAGAAAATGAGCGGACTTAGTCAATCTGTCAACAATAACCCAGATAGAATCATGCCCACCAGGAGCTTTAGGCAAACCGACAACAAAATCCATATTGATTCTCTCCCATTTCCACTTAGGTAGTGGTAACTCCTTAAGCAATCCCACAGGCTTATGATGCTCATACTTATCTTGCTGACAAGATAAGCATTGAGAAACAAACTGTGCAACATCATTCTTCATCCCTTTCCACCAGTACAACTGCTTCAAATCCCGATACATCTTGGTGGAACCTGGGTGAACTGTGTACTTAGAGAAATGTGCATCTTTAAGGATATCAGTCTTCAAATCATCTACCTTAGGAACACACACCCTAGTACCAAACTTCAAAACACCTTTATCATCTATAACAAACTCCTTGTTCTCACCGGCTAAGACTTTCTGTCGTAAAATTTCCAAATCCGCATCCTTACTTTGCTCAGAAATAATCCTGTCAAGAAAATTTGGCTTCACAGCCAAACTAGCAAGAAACACCCCTCTACCATTCACAACTTCCTTGTCAGACATATTAAATGTCCAACCCTCATCAAGCAATTGGTGAATCTCAGAAATCAAGGACCTCCTCGTCAAATAAATATGTGACAAACTCCCCATAGACTTGCTACTCAAAGCGTCTGCCACAACATTTGCTTTCCCAGGATGGTACTGAATATTATAATCATAATCTTCCAGAAATTCTATCCACCTCCTCTGCCTCAAGTTCAGATCCCTCTGCGAGTAAACATATTTGAGATTCTTATGGTCAGTAAAAATCTCACATGTAACACCATACAGATAATGCCTCCAGATCTTTAGTGCAAACACAACAGCAGCCATCTCCAGATCATGCGTAGGATAATTAACTTCATGCCTTTTTAACTGTCTTGAAGCATAAGCAACCACCCTACCATGTTGCATCAACACACATCCCAAACCAATACCAGATGCATCACAGTAAACAACATAGCCTTCATTGCCCTCCGGCAAAACAAGTACAGGTGCAGATGTCAACCTTTCTTTCAGAAAGTTAAAACTCTCCTCACAAGCATCATCCCAAACAAACTTAACACCCTTGCGAGTGAGTTTAGTCAAAGGTGCTGCAAGTCGAGAAAAATCTCTAACAAATCTTCTATAATAACCAGCCAAACCCAAGAAACTTCGTATCTCTGTAACTGTCTTTGGTCTTGGCCAATCCATGACTGCCTCAATCTTCTTTGGATCAACCTGAACACCCTCAGAAGATATAACATGACCCAAGAACACAACTTTATTCAACCAGAATTCACATTTCGAGAACTTGGCATAAAGTTTATGTTCCCTCAGAGTTTGCAAAACCAGCTTCAAATGTTCCTCATGCTCTTCTTTAGTCTTGGAATACACCAAAATATCATCAATGAACACCACAACAAACCGATCAAGATATGGACTAAACACCCTATTCATCAAGTCCATAAAAGCAGCAGGGGCGTTGGTAAGTCCAAAAGACATTACCAGAAATTCATAATGACCATACCTTGAGCGAAAAGCAGTTTTAGGTATGTCACTCTCTCGCACCCTTAGCTGATGATAACCAGACCGAAGATCAACCTTTGAGAAAAACTTCGCCCCTTGCAACTGATCAAACAAATCATCAATCCTTGGTAATGGATATTTGTTCTTGACCGTCACCTTGTTTAGCTGCCTATAATCAATACACAACCTCATGGAACCATCCTTCTTTCTCACGAAAAGAACCGGAGCTCCCCAAGGTGAAGTACTCGGTCGGATGTACCCCTTCTGTAACAAATCATTCAGCTGCTCCCTCAACTCTTTAAGCTCTGCCGGGTGCCATTCTATAAGGCGGCATAGAGATAGGATTTGTGCCGGGTACAAGATCAATAGAAAACTCAATCTCCCTTTCAGGAGGTAACCCAGGCAAATCCTCAGGAAAAACATCCACAAAATCTTGTACTATAGGGACTTCTTCTGGTTTAACTTCTTCTCTCTTCACATCTCGAATAGATACAAGATAGGCGTCACAACCTTTACGCAACAACCTTCTAGCTCCCAAAGCAGAAATCATCTGACAAGGACCAATGGTCTTGGAACCATGGAATGTTACCGACTTACCTTCTTCATAATCAAATCGGACTATTTTAGCCCTACAGTCAACATTAGCTCCATGACAAGCTAACCAATCCATTCTCAAGATCACATCAAATTCCAACACAGATAGGACAATCAAATTTGCAGCTAAATCTGCATCCTCAACTCTAATAATACAGTTACTATAAACATCCACGGTCTCTATCTCATCCCCCAGTGGTGTATGAACAAACAAAGGCTCAGCTAAAAGTTCATGTGATCTAGATAATCTAGATGCAAAGCTAGGTGATATGAATGAATGAGTAGCTCCAGGGTCAATAAGAACATGTGCATCAAATGAACATATAGAGAGTGTACCTTGCACCACATTATTATCAGCCCGAGCTTGCTGAGCATTAAGATTAAACACCCGAGCATAATTTTGATTCTGATTCTGGCCTTGGTTCTGATTCTAAGCATTATTCTGACCTGCTGGCAAGGCGGGTACAACATTCTGCTGCTGATTATTCTGGTGATAACCCTGATTCTGCTGACCTTGGTAGCCTCGATAACCTCCATTCTGTCGTCTGTCATTCTGATTACCTCGACCTCCATTATAACCTCGACCACCATTACCTCTGCCAAAACCATTGCCATTACCATTACCATTGCCACAGTTGTTGTTACCCTGATTTTCTGCTGGTCTCACATAATTCTGCTGCCCTCCTTGATTCTGACCGCGCCGAGAATTAGGACAATCCTTCACCTGGTGATCCATCCGTCCACAACCTAAACATGCTCCCATCTGTCTCCAGCAATCTCCTGGATGACGTTTACCACAAAACCCACAAACAGAATTCCCCTGATTCTGATTCTACGATCGGTAAGTCTGTTGTTGACCACCTCTATAATTACCTCTCTGATCTCTGTTCTGTCCTTGGTAGCCATGCGAATCATTAGGTCTACTTCTCTTCCTACTAACATCAGCAGTATCCTCAGTCCTGTCAGTTTTACCTCTGTTTTTCAAACCCAGAGCTGTGTTCCTAGCCAAATGATACTCAGTGTAGTTATGGCTAGCAACAAAATCATAATACTTATTGTTCAGTCCCTCCACAAATCTGCGAGTCATCCGAGCCTCATCCTGAATCAAGTGTGTAGCATACTGTCGCAGATCCTGAAACTTCTCATAATACTTAGCTATGGATCTATCCCCTTGCTTCAATCTCTCAAACTCTTGGCCTTTCTGCCACATAATATTCTCAGGTATGAAATTCTGCATGAACAAGTCCTTAAACTCATCCCAGACATGAACCCTATCCCTGATCTCATCCTCGAACCACACCTGAGCTGACTTCTTTAACTGATGGCCTGCCAACTCTATAGATCTATCATCAGTACAGTTGAGAGCTAAACAAATCCGACGTACCTCATTGATGAAGTATACCGGATCCTCAGTAGCAGAGTTGGAGAATGTAGGTGGGTTCACTCTGATAAACTCATTTAATTTCACATACTAGGGTTCAACAATAGGTGGCTGTTCATTTGCTTGCCCAGCATTCTGATTCATATTCTGCACCAACTGAGCAATTCCATTAGCAAGAGTCTCCATAGATCTACCCATGGTCATCATAGTAGTCATAAACTGCTCCTGACCCACTGCAGCAGCCGGTGCAGCCTCTGGTACAGGATTATTCCCAGGAGTAGGTGGCTGAGGACCAGGCATAACTCCTGCAGTATTAACATTCCCTGTTGCAGCTCTAGGAGGTCTCCCACGTCCACGTGGAGGCAGTTTAGCACCATCTGCAGTTCTAGAAGTTCCAGCACCAGAGAAACCTCCCCTCATCCGAATTCCAGTACTTCTTTGAGACAACTCCTGATATTAGTACAAGCATATCGGTTAACGCGGAAGCAAAAGAAACACAGAAAGAATTTTTCCTAATGATTTCCGGATACAACTAGACAAATTATAAGTGTGACTGAATCTTATGGCTCTGATACCACTTTTATCACGACCCAACCCGGGGGCCACGACCGGCATGCAGTCGAACTGAAGTCCGACCACATAAGCCTTAGAAATATTCATAACTGTCTAAATGCAAAACAGTTCAATACTTATATAATCCGCAATCCTAGTTTAAATGCAAACCATCAATATAATCAAATCACAATAAAATCATTCGGGAAATCTAAAACAGACAAGTTCTATTTATTACACAAAAAGGGATTCAGATTCAATCCGTCCAAAAGTTCAATATCCGGAAATCTCTAAGCAGAAAGACCGCTAAACACAAACGAAAAACCTGATCGACTTCGCCAAGAAGAGAAAGAAGATAGACGAAGACAATCACTGTAAACCTGCAAGACAATCTGTAAGGGTGTGAGCGCTTTATAGACGCCCAGTAAGTCTATGAGAGGCAGAGAAACATCTAACAGTTATATAAGCAGTACATATAACACATTCACAAATTAAGCAATAAAGATGGTGTGTCGGGGTCACCAATCAGTAAACAGTACAGTATAATATCAGTCACATCCGCCCTTATAACTCCTCAGTACAGTACAGTAATCAGTAATTAGGCATGTAGCCTCAGTAAACAGTATAGGCATTAAGCCTCAGTAGTAGTATAGGCATTAAGCCTCAGTAGCCTCCTTCCCCTTCATGACACACCATCACACAACACAAGTAATATCAAATTCAATATTCTCACATAAATACAATCACATGCAAGTTTCTCTGTCTCCTAAAACATGCGAGGCTGGGTTCGAAAGAATATACTAGTGAATATATAGAAAGGATAATATATTATAAGAAGGGTTTATATATATATATAAGTGGTTAGCAAGTAGCACAACACAAACAATTCAAATACACCCATAGAACTTACCTGGTCTAACAGTCAGCTAAGCAATCCGCCACCCTAAGTCTGAGGTGCTGCTGGACCACCGCCTAACCATTAACCATCAATTAACAACCACCCTTACAAATGTATGCAAGTGAAAATGGGAATGCATGACGTGAATGCACACAATTCAATAGTTTCCACAACAAGGTTAAACATTTATGTCAACCAATCATAACTTAACCATCATAATACCACACCTTTAAACTTGCTTTCCAGAATATAAAACATCATTAAAAGGTCCTTACAATTTAAATTTATCAAATACCTTACTTAAATAATCAATATACAAAAGATACAATTTTACCGATAAAACTTGAATAACGAGTGTCAAATTGTAAAATTCAAAACAATTAACCAGTATATGAAAAATTTATAATTTTTAACCAGAAGCTAATTTGATATTTTAAAAGCATCCTATCAAAATTTTATAATTTTTCGAGACTTAGAAGTCACTCAACCAATTTTTATTCATAACAGTATACAGTTCACAAGGTATACTGACAGCAGTAGAAAGATTTAATTATTTCAAAACTATAACAACAGAAACATAACCCAATCATATTTTCTTGTAAATTAGACTTCCAGAACTTCAACATATATGAAAATCAAATCTAAAACATTTTTACACATTTTAATATGAATTTCTAAAGTTACAGATGATGCAATCGCACCTACAGTACAGTTCATCAGACAACAGTAGCAAACTTGAATTTTTCAGAAATATACGATGCTCCAAAATCCCAAAAATTATTTTTCACAGATTCAAAACATCCTAATAAACAACATATAAAAATTTCATAATTTTTAGAAACCTCTAAGTTCCTCAATTAAAATTTTAAAACGGATTCACACAACCAGTTAACATACTGGCAGCAGTTGAGAAATAAATTTATTTCGAAACATAAACATTTGAAACAGACCTCAAATTATTTTTTTAAAACACCTAACATCATATCCTAAAACATATCAAAAATTCAGCCCTAGATCATTTACCAATAATTTTTAAAAATTCAACAAAGTTACTGAAATATTTAAAATCACAAGCAGAAATAATTTTTCACTTTATTAATGAATTAAAAATATAAATCAAATATAAAAATTCCAAAATAAATTTATAGATCAAGTATAACATCCCTAGAATAGATTACAATTGCCAAAAATACTAGATCAATAACTTAAACTCACAAATTAAATATTAAAATCAAGAACCTCCAAAATCATCATACAACTTATTAATTATTTTTAATTAATTAAAAATCGAAATAAATCAAAAATATTATTTTCTAACACCCTAAACATTATACAAACATCCAACAACATAAATCATGCCAAGAAGTTGGAAGAAATTGAAGAAAAAATTGAAAAACCTCAAAATCTCGAAACTGCCTGAAATTTGGAACCAAAACGACGGGCCGAGAATCAAGCTGCCACGCCGAACGACGAGCTCCGCACGCCGAATGACAATACCTCCAGCGCGCAGCTCCACGCCGAACGACAGCAGTCCCTCGCCAAACGACACCAGCAAAATGCGCGCCCACTGCTAAAACGACAGCCACTCGGTTTTTGAAGAAAAATTTAATTTTTTAACCTCTTTCTCTCTCTGACGGCGCTAGAGTTTTTAGACACTCAATTGGGTGCCCTAACACCCCTATTTATACAATTTTTAGTTGTAAAATTACCAATATACCCCTAGATTAATTTTTTTTATTTTAAAAATACCCTAAAACTCTTTTAAATTAAAAAAAATCCAACTAATAAAAATTCACAACTAACCCCCAAATTTAATTATTTTCAGAATTATATTAATTAGTTAATTAATTATTTAATTTGTTTAATTAATTTAATTTATTTTAAATAAAAAATTTAATAAATATCCAAAAAATTTTCGAAACACAAACCCTAGCAAAATTATACTTAAAATAACCGTAATGACATCACGGTCACCAAAATGACATCAAAAACAGAAAAACGAAATCCGAAAATTTTTCGACCGCCAAAATGACCAAAATATCCCCCCGAAGCCAAAAACACAATATTATACTCAAAACGACTGTCTCGTCGTCCTGAGTATCAAAAAGATATTTAAACCATCAAATTATGTTCAAACAACATATGAGGGCACAAAATGACTATTTTGCCCCTAAGGTGCAAAATTACCACTTTGCCTCTAAACTTAAAATTATTCAAAAACCAAGGGTTTTACAAACTGTGACCTCCAACAGCTGGATTGTTATGAAAATTCAGGCCTTGAAATTCATTCTTGAACATACCTTGATATGCATATTTAAGAAAGAAATATAATATAAAGGGTATTTCCAAAATGGGTTTGGAAGATCATTTGGTAACCTAAAAAATCCACCACCTAAAACCATCAATCCTTGAAGTCCAGCCCCAACAATAATACCCATCAGGAAATTGGGTACAAGACTTGCTAAAGTCATCATCATACTCTCAATCAATATCATGGCAGCAAATAATATGGAAGCAAAGCATAGGAAATGTACAAATCCTTCGTGAAGTCCAGTGAGATAATAAGCTATTGCTTCTGGAATTACTGAAATTAATAGCAGATATGGAATGGCTGAGAATATGTTGCTAATAACAAAGGCAGCAGCACCATAATGCCTATTTAATCTTTCTTTTTCAAATGCCTGATTCATTGAATATTATCTCTTGAATATTAATGTTGAAAATATACTCTCAGATTAATAAGGTGAGGAGCATTAAATTAAAAAATTTCAAATCAGTCAAAGCTTTATTGGGGACATTTTTTTAGAGAGAAAAAGAGAATAGTACCTTCATCTCCTCCACAAAAGAAGGGAATCCACCAATAGTCATAAGCGTGAGGAATGTGGATATGAACATAAGCAGTGATCCATTAGCCTGGAACAATTTTAAAAACATAAGAACTTTTTTTTAATCATCTAGTATCTTACAATTCAAAAGTTGCAAATTAATTTGGATATGCGCCGGATATGCCCGTTAAACAAGAAATCACACTCTCTCAAATTTTTAGTGATACTACATATTCGGAGCTCGAATTCAAGTTCTCTAATTAAGAGAAAGATACTTCTATCATCTCATCTTATCTCTTGATATGAAAGTTAAGTATATTATGATAATGAAGCAATGGTATTATTTAGTACTAATCCGGTCATAAGTCTCTATTTAATTTTATAAATACTGCATAAATGTAAACAATGTTTTCATGTAAATATTAAAAAAAAGAAGAAATTAAGTAATAATTAAGTAATTGTTTGTTTTACCTGAATAGAACCGTAGCTAGAGCCAAGATCATAATATATGGTGGCAAGACCAAAAGCCAATCCAATATAGATACCAAGGCGCAGCCAATAATATCCTAAGTCACGGCACATGTTCACAAAGGATCTTCTTGTAAGAACCAGACATTGATTATGGAAACTAGCATGGCCTCTCTTCTTCTCCAATATTGTTCCAAAATCCAGAAACTCACACAATTATAATTAATGTATGCATGGCTCAATTTTAAATGTGTTTTTTTAATTACTAAAAATTAGAAATTTTCATTGGATTAATTATTTAGCTTACCTCTATATTAATTTCTGCAATTCTTGTTTGAACTTGTTGGTAAGATTGAGATGATTTATATGATTTTATGTGAGTATTGATCACTTCTTCCGTGGGTATTGGATCATCTAAGCCTTTTTCAAGACCCTGATCATTAGCAATAAAATTTTTGTCAGTATGATGATAGGCTATATTCACTTCTTTTCGAATTAAAAAAATAATTACTTTTATTAGAACTATAAAATGCATATTTTTTTTATTATACTTTTATTTTAGCATCAAATATATTTATGACTTAAATATGGATATAATAGTGACATAATATATTAACCGTAGGTTATAATTTAAGATAAATAAAAAATATATTTATTAATTTGGGATGAAGAGATAACCTATAAATCGATAAAATTATTTTTCATATATATTTATATTATTATTCATAATCGTTAAATGATAAACTAACTAGGAATTCCGTTGGTAGGAGAGAGAAAACACATGAATAATATAAATAAAAATGAATGGAACAAAAGGAAAAAAAATCTAAATTCAAACCTAAAAGGCAAGTGGGTTTAAAAATAATATAAAATCATAAACTAATAAATAAATAAATTATATTATATTATATACTAAAACTCCTACAAAAATAAATAGTGCATTGCCAAAAAAAACCATGCCCCCTTTTTCTTTTTTTCTTCTTTAGCTTCTTTTTTAATTTTCAATTTTTCCCCTTTTTATTTTTTGATTTCCCTTTTTCTTCTTTTCCTTGAGTGCTTACAAGCTACAAATTAAAATTTTAAATTTTTTTATGCTCTATTATTAATTGATTGTAATGTAAAAGTATTTGTGATTTTTTAAAAAAAAAATAATAAATTTACAACACATAATAATAAATATCACAATATATTAATTAATTATCTAACCATCTATTTATAATTTTGATCTTTTTAAAATTTTTATTTTTTATTGAATTATTCTCAATTTAGAATTTTAGCCATATATACATCGAGCTGTAAATTTTAAATTTCTTTCACCATCAATATTAATATTAATTTTGATATAAAAAATTTAAAATGATTTGTTATATTTAAATTTAATTTTAAGTTTTTAAGATAATAATCAATGAATATTTTTTAATATTTATAAAAAATTACTAAATAAATTATTATTTTAAAAAATTAAATATGTATGATATTTTTTATTTTTAATTTAATTTTTATATTAGTATTGCCCTAAGGATTAAAATATTAGATTATTGTTATGTGCTAAAAATTTATATTATCTAATTAGAATTTAAATTTATAATCTTATAATTTTTTAATTTAATTTAATTTTTCACATTTTATTAATTTTAAAAATAAAATTATAAAATACATGAATATTCGTTGTTAAGAAAAACTAATTTTTCAAATATCGTTTCAATAAAATTACAATTAATCATGTTATTTAAATTAATTTTATATAAAAATAATGTATTTTATTATTTTATTATATAATTTTATATAAAATAATATTCAATAAATAATGTATTTCATCAAAAAATAATAATTACAAGTAAACAATAAATTTATTTTATAATTTAATAAATAATTTTTTAAAAAAATTTAGTTTTTACAATAAAGTAATATTTAATATTCAATTTAGTTTCAATACATTAAACATAACTTACTATAAATATTTTTATAACATATAAATATGAAAATTTTAATATTATATCTTACTATTTTGGACAAATATTCAATTTAGTCACTATAATATAACAAGAAGTTTAGACTGACCCCTTGTTTTTGCTAAATTGATACTTTTTCTTTGGAAACTTAGGTCAAATTACTCATTTTTTAACCAAATAGTTAAATAGTTAACGAAATAAGCTATTTAGACTAAAAATAAATATTATAGGTCAAATTAAATTTTTAAAAAATGTTAATATAATATTTTTAAAATCTATTTATTAATTAATATTTTGAATATCAATAATTTATAATATTAATAAATATTTTTTATAATTTTATAATTCATAATTTCTAAATCATTTTATTTTTTCCATAATTTCATAATTTCTTAGAAAGAAATTAATTTTATGAATTATAAAATTATAAAAAAATATTTATTAATATTAAAAATTATTGATATTCAAAATATTAATTAATAGATAATTTATATTATTAAAAATTAGATAATTATTAAAAATATGAAATATATTAAAGGATTAAAATTATTAAAATTTAATAATATTATAAATTATAATGTTTTTAATATAAATTATTCATTAATAATTTTAATATTAATTTTTTAATATTATAATCTATATTATATTAAAACTATTGTAAAAATCCTATATAATATAAATTATTATAAAATTATTTAATATTTTTAATTATTTATTAAATTTTAGATTATAGAATTATTATAAATTATAAAATTATAAAAAAAGTTATTGATATTAATTTTTTTAAAAGTTTAATCTAATTCCTAATGTTTACTTTTAGTTCAAATTAAGTTAACTATTTAATGGTTCTATTAAAAAAAGATAATTTATACTAAATTTAAAAGAAAAAAAAATATTAATTTAGTTTTAAAAAGTTTAAGAATCAATCTAAACTTCTCTATTCCTAATGTATGCATGGCTCATTTTCAAATGTGCTCTTTAATTACTAAATTAATTAGAAATTTTCATTTGATTAATTATTTAGCTTACCTCTTTATTAATTTCTGCAACTCTTGTTTGAACTTGTTGGTAAGTTTCAGATGATTTATATGATTTTATAAGAGTATTAATCACTTCCTCTGTGGGTATTGCATCATCTAAGGGGGTGTTTGATTTAGCTGTTTGATGCAGCTGATAGAGGTTTGAACCCTAAACAGCAGCTGTTTGGTAAAATTTGATGTTTGGTAAAATTTTAAAACAGCAGCTGATAGCTGTTAGGAAACCCAAACAGCTGCTGTTTCAATAAGCTCCTACTTGGAGCTTTTTCATATCAGCTGATAGCTGATTCATATTAAGATTATATTAACCCTATTAAAATAAAATAAAAATTAATATTTATTAGATAATGATATGCTTATTGGTAATTTTATATTCAAACTGCAACAGCTATTGTATTTTTTACCAAACACTAACCCGAATCAGCTACCAGCTATCCGCCACCAGCTATCAGCTATCAGCAACTGCTATCAGCTACCAGCTGCTATGAACAGCTAAACCAAATAGGCCCTAAACCTTGTTCAAGATCCTGATCATAAGCAATGACAAATTATATTTCTTTTGTCTCAAATTGATAAATAATTTTTTATTTAATAAAAATTATAAAAATTTAGTTATTTTTATTAAAATTATAAATTTATATATTTTTTCATATTATATATTAATAGATACTATTAATATCATTAAATATTTTTAATAAATACGATTACTATGGATATAATAGACATAAAAATTATAAATGTCCTATAATCTTAGACAAATGAAATAGAAAAATGTGTTTATCAATTTGGCTCGAAAAAGATATATATAACTATATGAGTTAATAAAACTTTTATTTATATATATGTCTATATCATTATTATTGATAAAGCCTAAAGGTTGAATAATAAATTAGCTAGGAATTACGGTTGAGTATAGATTCTGATAGTGTATTTAGTAAATTATTGAAAAATAATTACTGAAAAAAATATTTTACAGAGATATATTATTGAGATTATATTATATTTTATTGTGAAAGATTATATTATCATATTTGAAAGATAT
Organism: Garcia nutans; assembly: GCA_947685225.1. NCBI lineage: Eukaryota > Viridiplantae > Streptophyta > Magnoliopsida > Malpighiales > Euphorbiaceae > Garcia > Garcia nutans. The sequence continues at coordinate 766,178 of CANTUV010000075.1, forward strand.
AATATAATACTGAAAAAATAAATTGAAAAAAATATTAACTTATTTAATTATAATTTAATTTTACAGGAAAAATTTAAGCAATATATAAGCTACACTTATAATATTTCTTTATTGTTTTATTATATCTTAAATTAAGAATATAATTGTCTTTTGATATGTGAACTCTTTAATCTCCTTTTCCAGTAAAATATTTTTTCTATTTCTCTCTAAGTAAAATATTTTACCAACTAGTTGGTAATTTAATAGGTCCGATATTTTATTTTATATAGATCATTTATAAATAAATATAGTATTATTGATCAAATATGATTATATAGTTAATTTTTTTAAAATTATTGTGCAACCAAATTTACTATAAATATTTCTAAATTGATCTGAATAAAGAACAAAAATATTCATAACTAAAAGTTCTTGTTGACTTTTGATTTTCTCATAATCATTTTGCACCAAACTTTATAGTATGTGATTATTTTAAATTTTAGGTTATATTGGCACCAAGAATTGTTTTGAATTATTTCAAACCAAATAACTGAATTAATAACCAACCTTTACATCTTTTTAATTTAGTTTTATTATTTATTATGAATAGAATAACTGTAAAAGATTAATATGCTAAAAATAATTTAATTAATACTAACCATATATAATTTGAAAAATATAATTAAAGTTGTTATATATATATAACTTATACAAGTTCAAAAATAAACTTTAATTTCACTTTGTATTAAAAGTTATATTACATGTTTTTATATTAGTGTTTGACAACAGTGGCGAAGTCAGACTTTGAAATAAAGAGGATAAATTTTTTTTTTATAAATTTTGGCTTTTTTCGTAATTATTTATTTCTCTTTTTATTTTTATAGTATTTTATAAATTTATTAATTTATTAATAATATATTTTTATTATTAAAAAATTAATCAATAAAAAATATTAATATATATATGTACAGAATTTTAAATTTACAAGATTGTTCATAATAAAAATAAAATAAAGAGAAAAAAAATTAAATAATAAATATAATTTCTTAAAAAATAATTAAAATAAATGAGTTTTTAAATTCATTAAATGAGTTCAAATTAATTTAGTTAGAAAATTTATCTCTTTTTTTTGTATTTGTATATTATTAATATTTTATTAATTTTTTAAAAAAAACTATTACTTATAGAATAAATAATTTATTGTAATTTTTTTTACTTCTAGTAAAAGTTAAAAGAAAAAGAAGGGATAATTTAAAATTTTTTAAAAATATTAATAAATAATTTAAAAATTCTTAAAAATATTATATATATACATATATATATATATATATATTTTTAAAAAGAGAAGGGGGGCAACTGCCACCCTCTTCCTTAATGTGTCTGTGCCCCCTATTTAACAACATGTTGATTATATTTTTTTTTTATGAAAATTAACGAATTTCATCAGCAATTTGACAAATATTTAAATATTTATAATATAATTTTATCATATAAAAATTTTAACCGATGAAATTTCACTTTTAATTCGTGGGCGATTTCATTATCTTTTAAAATTTATAAAATCATAAAATAAATTAATTATATACTAAAACAAATTAATATAATATAGGCTGGAGAATCAACCAAAAATTTTTGGACGGGGAAATTTTTATTTTACAAATGTTATTTAAAGTATTTTTTTTGTGGGGCTGTTGGGATTTGCCTCCGTTATAATAATACCCATTCTAAATCTGCCATTTTATTGTCAACTCTCCCCACATAAAGAGAGGTAAAGAACATTTTCAAATTGAAAATTGTATTAAATCTATAGAAAAAGAAATTTATAGAATTAATAGGATTTAAATTACAAATTGAACAAATCTAAAAATGGTATATAATTTTTTTTTCAAACCATAATTTTTAAATTATAAATAAATTAAAAACGATTTTGCAAAAGCAATTTTGTTGCAATGACTAAACATACACTAATATACCTCACTTACCTTTTGAAAATCCTTATTTATGGTCTTCATGAAGTGATCTGAAGGGTTCTGATGAATTGGGCAAGACAAACCATACAACGCAAAGAACTGCATCAAATCAAGAGAAAGAGCCATTTATTTATTTATTTTTTCTCCGAATGCGGAAGTAAAGAAACCATGAATCAATCAACATACTTATTTAATTTAAAAATATTAATTTTATGTTTAAATTTAAATAGAGTTAATGACCTAAAACTTTCAGAAATATTGAATTTTCTTAATTTGATACGCATTTTTTTTTTGTTTCATTTAGAGCATCCTAAATGCTGGGATGCTCTTGGTCCCAGGCCCTTTGTGGGACTGGGTTCCATGGGACTCGTCCCAGGAGGGACGGTCCTCCTTGGAAGTACTCCAAATACAGTCTCTTATTTAAAAAAATATAATTTTAATTTTTTAAATCATAATAATATTTTTAATAAAATAATATTTTTTATAATTTTATAATAATTTTTTTAAAATGATATATTTTTAATAAAAATAATTATTTTTAGTAAAAATAATAATTTATTAATAAGAATAATAATTTTTAATAGAAATAATAATTTTATAAATAAAAATAATAACTTTTTAATATATTATTTTTAATTTTATAGTTTATTCATAAAAATATTATTTTATTTATTAAGAATTAATTTTAAATAAAATAATTTAAATTTTTTTTAATATTTTTACATAATTAAAAATTAACCTAATGAAAATTAATAAATTAATTAAATAATTTATTTAATTAAATCAAATAAAATTTTCATACAGCTAAATAATTTTATTATTTTATTATAAAATAAATTAATATTTAAAATTTAATTATTAAAATAAAATAATAATAAAAATGAGATCCACTAAAATGAGACTTAGCTCTCAGTATTAGGAATCGAGTTCGACTTTTATTTGAGTCTCATAAAATATCTACGTGGCATTTTAGTAGAATTCAATGAAAGAGACTGGCCCTTCCCATTGTAGATGCTCTTAGTGGCTAGCCCTTTTTTTCTGTCTAAATTATCCCATGTAGACATGGATGATAACTAAGACTATGTGGATGTTTGGTGTAACAAACGCATTGGTTTTAAGTTCTTTCTATTTCAAATCAACCTCTCCACAAGCGATCACCTCTCTCACCCTAAAAAAATCTGATATTTTTGGGATTTTTTGGGTTATTAATCCATTTAAATATGCAAATATTATTATTCTAAGCGTTGAAAAATACAGTACAAAACTCACCTCACTGGCTGCAGAAGCCAAGCCAAAATATACAGTTTTACCAGAAGAAAGGAGGCAAAGATTACTAAAAAGCTGAAACACTTCACTGCTAGGCTGATGAATAGATACAATAACAGTTCTTCTAATCCCATCACTTTGATCTAAAGTTGCAATTCTATTCATAACATAAAAAGAAGCAGCACTGTCAAGGCCACTTGTGGGTTCATCAAGAAATAGAAGCTTAGGGTGAGTTAAGATTTCAATGCAAATGCTAACTCTCCTCTTCTGACCACCACTTATTCCTTTAACACCCCAACCTCCAATTCTTGTGTTCATTGCTTCTTGTAATCCCATTTCTTTTATTGTCATTTCTGCTCTTTCTTTGACATTGAAACTGATAACTGAAGTTGTGCTGAATAGTGAACTGCTTCTCTTACTGTTAAACTTGTGATCAAATTATCATCTTGTGTCACATGAGCCTGTTAATTTTACAAATAATAAAAGGGGTTAACTAATCAGTATAAGAATTTTAAAAAAAATTCATTTCGTATTTTTACTAATTGTAAAAAAAAAAAAATTCGTGTCCCTCTCAATATTATGGTGTGTGATAGAAACACATTTTTTTATTTGGTAAAATAAATTAATTAGCACAAATTCAAATTTTTATATATTAGGATTTTAAGGGAGTGAAATACCATTTTAATACAAAAAAGAAATGGTAAAATGAAAAAAAATATATAAACAGGAAAGCTTATAAATTTATTTATAAATTCATTATTTTAAATTTTAAATTAAAATATAATGTCAATTTTACAAATATTTTCTTATTAAATTTGATTTAAAATCTCTCAAAAATAAGTGGACTTCTTGAGTTTGACCTAACAATAAATGAGTTTTAAGATAGATTTTGCATGAAATCGAAGTGGTAAATTCAAACTTATTTCTTAAAAAAAAGTAATTAAACTCAAAAGTGTTCGATTATATCGGACTAGATAATCATAAATCCAATCATATTTGAAGAATTATTAGTTTTTCAGTCCTATTTTTTTCTGTAAATACAAGTGAAGAAAAATGGCTTTATGATGAAGGATTATTATAAGTATTTTCATTTGAATGTTGTGATGGATGAAAGATAGAAGCCATGGTGTGTGTTTTTGAGAGACTGCTATCTCATAAGTTGGACTTATATATTGAAATATTTCAAAAATCTACGTTTATAAATACCATCATCAACCCCACATTCCAATCCAAACCACATTAATTAAAAAAATCATATATGTATTGCTAAATTTTTTATTAAATTCAGCAGCAACTGAAAATTAAATTCAATATTTTATAACCATAAAAACATTTCAATATTACTGAACTAAAATTTTATTGGCAATTCACATATTCTCTTAACAAAACGTGACACCTAATTATTTATAGTAAAAGATTAATTTCTTAATTTTATATTTTTATTAATTGATAAGTGAATTTCGATCCATTCTTTATTAATCAAGAATTAATATTTATGATCAAATTATAAATAAATATTTTTTATAATCTTAATTTGATTATATAAAAAACCAATTTAATAGTATACCTAAAAATTGGCTCCCTAATATATAGTATCATTAATATCAATAAAAGGTAGCATATTAAGATATATAATTTAATGGTAAATATATATTCTCTTCTACAATAATTTTATCGATTCTCATTTTCCATATATAAATACTAAAAAATATATATCAGCAAAAGAATCCTCAAGAAAGCAAGCAATCATGAATTATGTGGCTGTAAATTTCTTTATATTATGACTGTAAATGAGAATTAGATGTATAATTAAATTAATAATACAATATAATTAGTATTAGCAATAAGGTAAGGTATCATGTTACAATTCCGTTAGGAAGGCAAGTATTTTTTCACTAACTTACATAATTAAGGAATTCCATTACATTAATTATTGAAATCAATCAATACAACATTCATTAATTCAACTTGAGAAAAAGCTTTTGCTTCCTTTATTGCTTCACCATTTTTTTCCTAAAAAAATTGATTTATTTTCTATACTATGGGACCAATCTTAAACAAAAGGTATATATTTGCTGTTTAGTTGGCAAAGAGATACTATACAAATTCCATCAAACTAATAAAAGAAATTAACTTATAAAGATCATACCATCCTTATTCAGTATGTAGATGTTAACTAATTCAAATCCTAAAATCTCCCATTGGCTAGGTAAAGCAAGTAAAGTAAACAGCTAGCTAGGCCATTCATGTACAGTACCAGGTAGTGAAAATAATCAGACATGACAGACTTCTCATGAATTACACAACACCTCAAGAGGCATAGAAGTTCCACCTGGTCATTTGCTATAATAGCAATACCTCCCTTTAATGAAACAATAATGAATACGATGGCCAGACATTATAACAACAGTGTTATTTTCCGAGGACTTCATTATGTTATTATAAGATAGTTGTGTGGAGGAAGAACAAGAATTTCAATCAGGTAGCCATCCATCTCTGACAACATATAACTAATCTTTAATGCAGGGCCCCTACCTTTTCCAAAATCAAGATTCCTAAACTAACAAGCTTAAAAGGTCATCCAGACAGAAAGAATAAAAAGCTTAAAAGGTCTCTGTGATTAGCAATTGAATCCCAGGCACAACTCATTCATGTAATAAGCAATCAAAAATGCTACGGGCATGACATTGCTACAACCTATTATTGAAACAAAATACATGCTTTGTCTAAAGTTTTGAAACACATAATCACAGTAAAATATACTTGATTCTCCATAGCTGTTAAAACAGGAGATAGGTACCTGCATGTTCATAACTCAGATTCGTCATGGTAAAACACTTAAGCCATCTTTTTTTATTAGTCTCTCTGTTTGTCTCTCTCAAATTCATGCTTCGTCACATTTAATCACTAGAGGAACAGAAACAAACAGTTGTAGTCAAGCCATGACATGAACTGTTAGAATATTAAAGATGTAAACTTTTACTTGCCCAGTTTCATTATTCTATCCTTGCTTTCAACTTTTTGGTTCTTTCTATTTCATTGTTCTCCTCAGGCATAACAGAGACCCCTCCCTGGTAATTAGCTGAATCAGCCTTCGATAACATTTTCTTTAGTCCTTTTGGTGAAAGAAGACTCTCCATGTGAGAACCAACTGCATCATATCTGCCAATACCACGAACACCAACAGAGTTGATTCTTTGAGTCTTAGTGTTATAAGAAGCCAGCTCATTTTCCCTTCCAAAAAGAACTTCTCCATTCCCCCGAAATCCTACCACAAAGGAAAACCCTCCATTGTTTTGTAGATCGATAGTAAATTGTTTACTCCAAGATTGTGGTACACCATATTCTTTCATCACCCAAATGCTACAATACTTATTATAACCAGCAAGAATTGCCTCTAAGTCATGTACGCATGGTCCGTATCAATTACCCAATTCATCAGGAAGTATCAATTCACCAAATTCCTCGTCACCCAAATCAAATGATGCTATCGCCCAATTTTTACAACGGCTCTCCTCACGCAGATTGGCAAGCCAATGGGGAACAACATTCAAATAAGCTGCAGGGTTAAAGCCATCAATAACATATCTAACCTTATTGAAACTAATAGTCCTCCAAACATTGGAGCTAAGTTCATAAATCTTGACGAGTGGCTGCACGAGCATTTCAACAGATTCAATAACTTCATCATCATACACAATTCTAACTACTTTATACTCATTTTTCTTAGAATTAAACGCAAAAGCAGCAATATATGTAGCCTCTCCAGAAAAGATAGTAACAGACTCTTTAATGGCAGGGTTCAATAGATACAAGAAGTGATCCTTATAATCAGAGACACAAACCAAACCATTACAAGACCCAACAATATCAATAAGGATATGGATTTTTTCGAATTTTGGATGGTTAATGGGTAAATCAAGTTCTTTATGCTCGCTGAACGAGTCATCATCATTGTATAACACAAATCGACGATTGTTATCAGCAACAGAAGTTAGCGTAACAAGTGGGTACGTTTTGTTGGTTTCAATGGAGTGAATGATGTGAAGGGAAATGAAATTAGGGCTAGTGATTAAAGAGTACCAAGATTTGCAAACGCACCTGAATTTTACAAGAGATTTAACAGGTAATCTCTTCAAGATTTCAACTAACAGGTCTTGAGATATATAATAATCTGACATTTTTTGTTTTCTCTTCTTCTCTTCTTCGAAGATACGCAGCTGCCCTGCGAGTCCATGAGCTCAAACTGGTTTTTGATGACAGGAAACAGATGGGTTGAGACCGAGACCATGGACAATGCTCAAGTTTGGTTATGCATCGGGCTGGACTAATTTGGAATTATAATTTTAAAAGAAAAGGTTAAAACCCTGTCGTTTTTTGAGAATAATGATAATAATCACATGACATAAATAATAATTTAATCACATCATAGTATCGTATTTTTTTTTATTTAATGGTAATATAATTATTTTTGGCTTAAACTGAAAATATTCAATTTCAAATTGCAATTGAGACTTTATTTCACAAAATAAATTATTAATGATATTAGATTAGATTAACGTTTTAATCATATAATGATTATTTAATTATTGAAAATTTATCTGTTCTCACATTATATCAAACTTCATAATATGTTATGTGTATAATATCATCATTGAAAAAAGCAAACTGATCTTTGTAATCAGTAATAGAATTCAGCTTAACAAGTCAGTTTTGTTGGCTTCAATAGAATCACTGATGTGAAGAGAGATGAAACTGGTGCTACAAATTAGAGAAAACCAAGATTTACAAATGCAACTGCATTTTACAAGAGATTTCATTGGAAATTTTTCAGGATTTTGCCTAACAATTCTTCAGATATATATAATAATAATCAGACATTATTAACTACAACATTGCTAGGACTTCTTTTGCTTGTTTAATAGAAAGAAACTTAATTCCTCTAATTAAAGGCTTAAACTTTTCCATAATCTCAAGAACAAACAACAACAAAATCCTATATACAACTACCATACCTAACAATATAGCAAGATCAATCCACTTAGAATAACCCATTTCAACTTGCCATATCTTCCTCAAAATTTCTTCACCATTTATAACTGGAGGTCCTCCATGATCACTAGGAAACATTAGTCCTTCAAACTCATTTTTATAAAGTCCTTGATATGCATACTTATGAAAAGCAATATAATACAAAGGATATCTCCACAAAATTGTTGGAAGATCATCAGGCAACCGAAAAAATCCGCCACTTAACATCATTAACCCTTGAATTCCTGCACCTGTTATTAATCCCATGAGGAAATTTGGAACAATGCTTGCCACTATGAGCATTAGGCCTTCTACTAACATCATACAAGCAAAGAGGGTTAATGCAAAATAGATGAAGTGTGAACTTCCTTGTTGGAGACCAACAAGATAATACGTGATTGCTCCTGGTAATATTGATATAAGAAGCAAGAAGGGTGTTGATGAAAGTGTGTTGCCAACTACAAATGCACTTGATGTATAATGCCCGTTTAATCTTTCTCTTTGAAACACCTATTCATAGAAAAAAGAAGCAAATTGTTGTCATTTGTTATAGGAAATTAATGGAAAAAGATAAATAATCATGTGTTTTCTTTTATTTGTCATAGGATATCTAATTGGAATCGCGGTTTCATCAACTAACCTTCATATCCTCCACAAATGAAGGGAATCCTCCAATGGCCATGATGGTTAACAAGGAAGCAATAAACATAAGCAGTGATCCTCTTGCCTATATAAATCACATATGAAAACAATCATCAACTTGATTCGCTATGAAAAAACATAAATAAATACAAATTAATGAATAACATTATTAAATTATAATGTCAAACATTCAAATCTCATTAATTAAAATCCTCCCCTGAAAAAAAAGTTTTGAAAAATGGGAAATATCTACTGAATCGACTAATATAATATACTTACTTGAATTGAACTGTAACCAGAGCCTATGTTGTAGAAAACAGAGCCAAGACCCAAACCTAACATGGTATAAATAGCCAGACGCAGCCAATAATAGCCTACATCACGATACATGTTCACAAAAGACCTTGTTGACAAAACAAGGCATTGGATTATGAAATTAGTCTGGCTTCCCTTTTTTATTTCTGCTCTTTCCTACAAGAAAAAAAATTTGTATCCCATGTACAAGATCGTTAATTATTTAATTAATCAAGACTCTTAAGAAAAATTATAGCTTAGTAAAGAGATAACAATTGCTCACCTGTCGACAAAATTCTCCTATTTGACTTTGAATTTGCTTGCAAGTAGGGGATGATTTGTATGATCTTGCTAGCAAATTGATTACTTCCTCTCTGTTTTTCTTTTCACTAAACCCTTGTTCCATGTCCTAACAATATCACTAATTACATAAGCAGGAAAGAACATAAATGTTCAAGCGAGATTCAAAAACTAATAGTCAAATACATGTACTGTAAGCATTAAGTTCTTTGTATTTTTTTTATGTAAGAAACATTAAAAATATGTACATTTGTACCACTGAATGAATACATCAGTGGGTAAGAGATTGTTCAAGTTTACCAAAAGTTCTCGAGCTACTCCTGTGGTCCTACAGCTCGACTTCGAAATGACAATTTACATAAAAAATGGTGCTTTGTAACTAATAATTAGGCACATACCTCATTAAAATCTGAGTTAATCGTCTTTAAGTAATGATCAGATGGATTCTGATGACTTGGGCAAGGGAAACCATTTGTTTCAAAAAACTACAAGCCACATCAAAATGTAACAGGAATTAGTATGTTTAATATAAAACAGTTCTCATCAGTTTATCAATCCAATGAGCATAATTTATTTGATTCGTTTTAACTTTTTAAAATATTGGTTGGAATTCATTTCAGAATTCGTATAATAAACTGGATCTTAAAGGTGATTTAAAGTTGATATACATACACTATTTGCAGTAGAAGAGGGTCCAAAATATATAGTTCTTCCAGAAGAAAGAAGGCAAAGATTCTGAAAAAGCTGAAAGACTTCACTTCCAGGTTGATGTATTGAAGCAATAATTGTCATTCTATGTTGTTTACCAAGGTTTGCCAAATTTTTCATAACATAATATGAAGCTGCACTATCAAGTCCACTTGTGGGTTCATCAAGGAAAAGAAGTTTTGGCCTTGTTAGTACCTCTATACAAATGCTTACTCTTCTCTTTTGTCCACCACTAAGCCCTTTGCCGCCCCATCCTATTTTTGTATCCATTGAATCTTGTAATCCCATCTCTTTTATTGTTGTCTCTGCTCTCTCTTTTTTCTTTGCCATTGACATTGAATTTGGTAGCTGAAGTTGAGCTGAGTAGTACACAGCTTCTCTAACTGTTAATGTCCATGTTATTACATCATCTTGAGCCACATAAGCCTTGATTAATTAAGAAAAGAGCAAATTAATTAGATAATTTTTTGCTATATGAAATAATCCATAAAAATAAATAAATTAATACAGATTGAAGTGATTTAGTAATGTGTGATAAAAATATAGTGATGCATCTGATAGAAATACTGAACACATTTCAATAGAAATACAGTGAAGAAGGATATATGGAGAAATGCAATTCGAGAATGATTTTATATGCATCGAAGCTGAAATATAATTTATGAAATTAAGATATTCATGTACTTTATAAAATAATTTTACATATTTATCTCTCTTTAATAATAATAATAATAATAATAAGATGGTTCGCATCAATACCGATGTGCCATAGGCCAAAGGCTGTTTCCGACCATTGATTAAAACTTGTCCTGTCTGTTTTGTGCTGGAATCTAATCTCCCTGCAATAGCTAATCTGAATTACACTTCAATAATCCAATATTAAATCACCCAAAAACTTGAAAAATTCCTAACAAAAAACAATTAGTAAAGTTTAAATTTTAAAAAGAATTGACATTTAAAAAAAAAGAAAAAAGAAAAACCTGCATGAATAAGTACTTAATATATTATCTCGTGAACCACACAGTGTCACGGGGCTTCTTTCTATCTTGGAAATATTTATTACTCAATTTGAAAATTATTTGTTACTATAAAAGAACAAAACTGCCAGTCATTTGTCTGTCTTCATTATTATATTAACCATATTGGTATGAAATTAATTAGCCATATTGGCATGGTTTTATTACTATTCTGCATATTAATTAAATTAATGGTAAATAAAAAAATGTATGAGAAATTAAAAAAAAATATAATTAATTAGTGACATTGTGATTATAAATATTATATTAATATTACCAGCCAAAGCATCAAGAAGAGAAGTCTTGCCACAACCAGAAGGGCCCATGACGGCTAAGATCTCTCCAGGCTGAGCATAGCCAGTGATTTCTTCAAGAATACATCTGCAGCCTTGTTTTCTACCTGAAACTGAAACTCCAAGATTTTCCCATGTCAAGTAAACATCATTTCGTTGATCCCAACAGCTAGTTCTTGAATGCCCATTTTCCAAGTCCAGTGAGTTCTTTATAGTTTCAGAATCTGGAGACGACATTAATACATTGTTGTCGTTTTCATAGTGGTTCATGGCCTCTAGCTGATGAAAACCAGGTGAAGAAGCCATTGAAATTAATATATATGAATATGGGGTAAATTTAGTGAGAGAAACAGCGAGGTATATAGCAGGAGAGAGATTTCCCAAAATACTATGCAGGGCTATCATTAATAAGATTAAAGGTACGTATATATATATATATATGTATATACGTGTATATGTATATATATATATATATGTAAACCAGGTAAAGTATGAAGACAATTCAGAGTTCCTTGAAACGAAATAAGACAAGCGAAAAATGAAGAATGGTAAGGGACCCTTATTTGAAAGGGAACGACAATTTAGAGACATAGCAAGAGTACAATAATTAGCTATTGCCCTTTAGCCAAAATCACATTGCTCCATCAGTCAATATTAAATGTTTGACCATTGTTTCATTTTTATTTTTATTAATTATATATGAAGGAGAGTGAAAACTCACAAATTTGAGACCTAAATAAAAGTGAGACCTAAATAAAAGTAACATATATTTATAGCCATTAGACTATACTTTGATGGTTGCTATTATTTCATTAATCAATCTCACATATTATGTTCTTCATTTTGTTATTTTAATATCGCTTAAATATTAAAAAATTAAGAGTAATTGATTTATTTTTTCGCTATCTTTAATTTGTAGAGAGTAAAAGGTCTTAAATTTAAATCTCATTGAAAACAAATATATATATATATACATATATTATATCTCATCCCAATGATTACATATTTTTATCAATTTAGGTGAAAAGTATTAAAAGAGAGTATTATTCACATTTATCCAATACACTAAAATTATTATTTTCAAAACTACGAAATTGCAAACTTAAATTCTTTCAATAGTGCATATAAAGATAATAATAGCTCAAATTAAGATGATGATTTTAATTGGTAAGTGAGTTTATTAATCTATTTTATTTTAAATCAGTGGCGGACCTAGAGAGTCGAGTGGGAGCTGACGATCTCCCCTCACCGGCGGCAATAAGTATTGATATAGGGAGAGGGTTGCATTGACCGGCGATGGCTCGGTCGTATTACAGAGAGAACAACTGAATGGGGAGGCTGTTGCGTGCATTGCTCAGTCTGGCCGCCAGCGTGAGAGGTTAAAGACGACCTCTCACGTCTGCAATTACCATTTTGCCCCTAGCTGAAACGGTGTCGTTTTAGCCAGTGATTTTAATTTTTTTTTAATTTAATTAAATGAAACGATGTCGTTTCAAAAGAAATGACACTGTTTCACTTAATGCAAAATGGAAAAAAAAATAAAGGGCTAGCAATATTCCAAGCAGTGGAGAAAGCAGAGAACCAGAGAGGAGGCACTCGCAGAGGTAGAGAGCAAGGGAGGGAGAAGTGAGCGGCGGGCTGACCAAACCACCGGCGATGCTGCGCCGACCACCACCAATCCAGATTTTTAAATTTTTTTTAAATTTTATTAGTTGGTTTGTTAATTTTTTGTGATTATTAGATTTTATTTTAGGTTACTAAAATTGAGGATTTTAATTTTTAAATATAAACAAGATAATATATTGGATTTTAAATATAGAATGTAGTTTATTAATTAGTTGAATTAATTGATTTTAATGTATTTTGTGAATTTATGATAATTTATATTTTAGGTAAAAAAATTGAAGATTTTGATAATTTTTTAGGTAAAAAATTGGAGATTATATTTTTTAAATATAAAATAGATTATATATTGAGGTTTAAATGTAGAATATAGTTTATTAATTAGTTGAATTATTTAATTTTATTGTGTTTTATGAATTTATTATAATTGTTATTTTAGGAAAAAAATTAGAAAATTTATTTTTATATATAGAATATAATTTATTCAATTAGTTTTTAAATAGAGAATATAATTTATTAATTATATTGAATTATATTGAATTTACTTTTATTTTGTGAATTTGTGATTATTTGATTTTAGGTAAAAATTAGTAATTGAATATGTATTGTGATTATGTTGAATTAATTGGTTTTGTTAGTGTTTTGTGAATTGTTATTAGGTTTTAAATATAAAATGTAATTTATTATATAACTAGTATCTAAAATGTTGAATATAAATTAGGTTTAAACTAATTTTAAATTTAACAGATATGGATAAATTTGTGATCAAGACTAAGAGAATGCAGAATGAATATGGTGAATCCTCAAATATTCTAATTCCAACATCGATCCCAATATTAAGTAATCATATAAGTGAGGAGGAAACTAATGATAAAATAGAGTGTCCGGAAGTTAGTTTTGATGATATTGTGAGTGATCCGATATTGCGTAAACTTGTTGATGATTTTGATGTAGAGATTAGGGATGATGTTAGAAGAAAATATGTAGCTAAAGGACCTTACCAACCACGTGGCCATAATTTTTTTCAAATAGAATTTAAAAAAATCATGAGGAGTTTTAGAGAGAGTTGGTACTCTAAATTTGAGTGGTTAGAATATAGTATATTTAAAGATGCAATATTTTATTTATGGTGTTATCTTTTTAGTTCGAATAGAGGATCTAAGCGGAGGGATAATGTCTTTACAGAAATCAAATTTCACAATTGAAAGAAAGCCATAGAGAGATTTAATGAACAAGTTGGCGGTCCCAAAAGTCCACATAATAATGCTAGAATACTATATGTTGGTTTCAAAAATCAAAGATAAAGTGTATCTCATGTATTATCTTCTCGCAGCCAAGAGCAAGAGAGGCATTACCGGACACGTTTGACAGTAATTGTTAATTGTATACGTTTTCTTTTAGCTAATGAGTTAGCTTTTTGAGGATATAATGAGTCAGAAATGTCACTTAATTGGGGTAATTTTTTTGAACTTCTCAATTGGTACAGTGAACGTAATGTTGATGTTGGGAATGTAGTTAATTCAAATGTTCTTGGAAATAATCAGCTCACTTCTCCAAGTAGCCAAAAACAAATAGTTAGCGTTTGTGCTATAGAGACGACACTAACTATTATTAAGGATGTTGGAGATAACTTTTACTATATATTAATTAATTAATGAGGCTCGAGATAATTCTGTAAATGACCAAATAACTGTTGTGTTAAGATATGCTAACAAGTTAGGACAAGTGGTAGAGTGATTTTTTGAACGACTGCTTAGTTTATTATATGGAGAGAGATATTTTTTAAAATTTTGAAAATGAAGTTGTTATGCAATATTTTTAAAAAATACAGACTCGTAGAATATAGTTATCGTCTTTTAATCGTAGTCAATCTAATAGCATAAATTAATTATTGAAATACTGACGTTGTAGTATTAAATGTTCAATTTTATTGTGAACTCGTCTGTAATTTTTTACTGTATAAATTTTGACCTCTCTTAGTATCTTTCTGATTCCACCTCTGTTTTAAATTATATAACTTATATTTTAATAAATGATAAATATAATCCGAAAATATTTCTCAGCAACGACAACAATAATAATCTTTATATTCACTTCTAATTATTTACAATTTTTTAACATAATTTTTTACTTGGTAAAAGTAAAAGTAAGCAATCATTTAATGAGACCTCATCAAGAAAACAGTGCTGACCGAAAACAAAACAAATATATATTATTTCTTAATACTAAATATCTTAAAATTAAAAAAAATTATAACAAATGAAAATTATAAAAATAAAATTTCTTCAAATTTAGTATTGAACTGCAGTTAAAAATTAAACCATATATATATAGTTAATTAGTCATTTGACATTTAATCTGTTTTCAATTGCAGAGATATATACACACACACACACACACACATACCAAATTTTTTAAAATTAAGATGCCGAATAGCAAGAAGAAAACAAACGTAAACAATCAAACAAATTCAAAAGATATTGGACAATATCCAACGGCGATAAAACCTGCGTTTTTTGCTTGATAGCCGTCAACCTAGTGTATGTCATAATTAATAATATATACGTTTGGGTTGATTTTTTGAACGTCTAAATAAAAAATTACAAAGTATAATTTTCTCTCTCTTTCTCTTTTAAATTTTTTTATATTCGATTAATATTCAAACTGGAAATCTTTTTAATTTTAAATATTCAAACTCGAAATCTATTAATTGAGATTTCAAATCTTTATTAGCACGTGTATATATATGTATATATATATATATGATGTGAATTGATATTATTTATTTGTGATATGATTTAACCCTTAAATCATTTCTTAACCGGCATTCATGCTTATAAGTTTTTTAATTAAAATTAAAATATTAATTAAATATAAATTATACCCAGATTTAAAAATCTTAATTGACGACTCAAGAATCGAAACTGGCGATTCCTCAATTGTAGCCACCCATATATACACACACACACATATATATATATATATACACATGAATTCTTATAGTTAAATTAGATTTTTTTTTTGTCGATTCATAGAGGGCAAATGAGCTTAAACAGTATTTAAACTCCACAATAAAGATATTCTTAATAAATTGTGGAAATTCTTGGCATATTAATAATTACTCCCATGTTCACGCGTTATATGATAATGGAAATAATAAACACAAATAAATTAATATAATTAACAATAAATATAAAATAATTTATATCCAAATTAACAACAAACTCTATTATGAAAAAGATAAAATAAAATATTTACCTCTATTTTTAAAATAGTTTTATCGAAATAATATAAATAAGCAATATAGTTTTTTTATTTCATAATTTGACATTTTTATTAATCAAGAATAAAATTTACACATATTTTTTCTATAAAAAAATTATAAATTCTATAAAAAAATGAGAAAAATTAAGAAAAAAATTGAAATTCATGAAAATTTTTTAAATATGGAGAAAATTGTGAGTATGAAGATTTATAATTTTTTTAATCTTTTTTTGTCAAGTTCATAATCATATATGTATAAAATTCATATATTTTATTATTTAAATTTATAACTTTCTAAAAAAAGGATATATGTTGTAAATAAAAGAAGAGAGAGAACTTGAAAATTGATTATTTTATTATTAATTATTACAGTCTTTTGATGAATATTAAATTTTTTATGCCTCAAATATGATATTGCAGTAGCTATATTGAAAGCAAAGAATTACAAAATATTTTGAACTAATTTTTTTTAGTTGCCTGTAATTAAATAAAATTTTTAGCTTTTGATGAAAAATAATCAAACTCGTCCAACTATTTTGATATTATTCCCTGAAGTGAATGTGATATATTTTCAATATCATGGACGAGATATTGATAAAAAAGTTATAGTGAAAAAAAAATTTCTACCAATTTTGAAATAAAAAGCACTAAAAAAATATATATTACCACAATTTTCATAATTCTTCACGATTAAAAAATATTTGTTATAGTTAACATTAACAGAAATTAATGTTAACATGATATCTGATTCTGCAAATATAGTTGAAGACTCCAGAAGAATTCATCTTATATTCTGAATTTGAGTAAAATAATATTTCAATGATGCATTGTATTCAAATAGATCCTGAAGAAATCTATTAAGTTTTAAAGAATACGTCGCAATGGATATTCTATTGAAACAAAATAAAAGATATATTGAATTTTTATGTGTTAACTCTATGAATTTGAACCAGAAATTCATATTTAAGAAATTTTAAGTTTCTTAACTAGATTGTACTTTATAAAAAATAAAGATGGTTGAGTTACACTATATGCACCGGAAATGCATAAATCTCAAAATTTTTATCCTTTTGGCATGATCATCTTGGTCATCTATATTCAAATTTAATGTGACATATTGTTGAGAATACAAATGGACATCCACTAAGAAAAAATTAGAAAATAATTTTGCTTGATGATTACTTTTGTGCTTCTTGTACTTAAGGTAAATTAATTATGAGATTTTCACCAACTAAATTATATTTAGAGTCCCATGAATTTTTACAAAAATACATGAAGATATTTGTGACCCTATCCATCAATCTTGTAGACTATTTAGATACTTTATGATTTTAATTAATACTTCAACTAGATGGTCATATGTTTATCAATTGTTAACTCCTAATATTGCTTTTACTAAATTTTTTACTCAAATTATAAAGTTCAGATTAATAATTTTTTATTATCATATCAAGATAATTTTTCTAGATAATGCATACGAGTTCACTTGAAAAGTATTTTATGATTATATTACCATTGAAAATTTTATTGTATATGTTCATACTCGATATGATTTAGTTGAATTATTATTAAGATTTTATGATCAATTATTATTCTTATACTTATGAATTCAAAACTTTCAATATACGCTTGGATACATATTATTGTTTATATTGCACCTTTAATTTGTATTTGATTGTCTGTATATCACAAGTTTTTTATTTTGCAACTTGTGTTTATCTGAATTAATATGTCTTATTTAGAATTTGCGATATTAAAATTTCTTGTTGCAGTGTATATATTCTTATTGCATCCCCTTAAAAAAATAAAATGGATTATCAATATTATTTTGATATTTATATAGGTTTTGATTATCTACATTAGATATGATAGACCTTTACCGATAAATTTTCTAGAGTAAAATTTTTAGTGAGTTAGTTTTCACTTCATTAGAGGAAGATAAAAGTAAATGGTCAAAAGCACAATATATTAGTTGGAATACACCAACTTTATCCAATCTTAATATATGTACAAATCAATGAGAACTGAAAGTTCAAAAACTAATTTGTTTGCATAATATTGCAAATTAGTTACCATATATATTTATAAATATTAGTAGGTGTTCAAATCATATATTTCAGCTGCTAATACTCTTATTCGATTGATTGTACCTATATGGCATCTTATTAGTGTGGCAGCTAATAGATATAATATACGCATGAAGTGTAGTAGACTACTTGGTTCAAAATATTAATTCTTGAGATAAGGAGAAATGAATAATTTCAAAATGACACGTCTGAAGAGGTTAAAAGCAACATAAGTTAATAACTATATATTTCTAGAGAAGTAATCTAGAAGTAGTTTCGGTACTGAAAAATTATGAAATTTCGTTAAAATATAAAAATATGTGGAAAAGAGATAAAATTATTGTTAATAATATATTTGCATATGCTAATATTGAAATTATCAAAATATGCTTGAGCCTAAAAATATTTAAAATTATCGACATCAAAGTGATTGGCCAAAATAAAAAATAATCAAGGTCGATCTATATTTATTTACTAAACATACAATATTTGGATCAGTAGTCCAGACACCGAAAGATGTCATACCCATGGGTATTGTATGTAAAATAAAAAAATATATGAGATTATGAAAAAAGTGCATTTTCTCTATCATGAATGCAATTACTCTTAAAATTAGTTTTGTAGCTCCTGAAGATTTCGACATTATATTATAATAATTTGCTCATATAGCTCTTAAAAAAATGAGTTAAATGAGATTATGATATACAAAACATAACTTGTGGTATAAGAATTCTCACAAAGTTCTTGTATAAATTATGATGAGACATATTCTCTTATCACGGATGTTATTATCTTTAGATTTTTTATCAGTTTGATAGCCTTTGAAAGGCTCGACATATATTTGATGGATGTTATGATAATTTACTTATATAATTTATTAGATAATGACATATATATGTAAATTTCTAAAGGATTCAAGATGCCTGAAACATATAATATCTTGATAAATATACTATATTGAGTTTAAAGATTCTGATATAAGCTAGGTGGATGTGGTGCCTATTTGAATACTTAGAGAAAATGGATATGAAAATAATTTTATTTTTCCATGTATTTTTATCTGGAAGATAAATACAGAATTTATTATAGTTGCAGTTTATGTTAATGATTTAAATATAGTGAAAACTCCGGAAGAGATCTCAATTATTGCAAACTATTAACAAGGGAATTTGAAATGAAAGATCTTATAAGAACATAATTTTATCTTGAATTTTAAGTTGAGTATTCATTAAGAACTCCAATGATTATTTATTTTCTTGATGTAAAAGGTGATCTCTTCAACCCTTGAAAAGATAATGAAGAGATTTTAGTCCTGAAATATCACATCTCAGTGTAATAGAGGCACTCTTATATCTTACTAACAACACAAGACCAAATATTACTTTTACAGTTAACTTGTGTGCAATATTTAGTTTTGCACCAACTAGAAAGTATTGAAATGGAATGAAATATGTTCTTTGCTACCTATGTGGCACATTTGATATAGGTTATGTCTTCAGATATAACACTTTAGGTATAACAATATTGCTATTTTCATGGCGATATGTGAAGCAAATAATCACTGCTACTTCATCAAATCATTCAGAGTTATTAACTATTTATAAAATTAGTCGTAAATATATATATAGTTGAGAAGCATGATCGAATGTATTGGAGGAGCATGTGGATTAACTATAGAAAGCAACAACCAATAATATTGCATGAAAATAATGTATCATGGATTGCACAAATCGAAGAAGGCTACACAAGGGTGACAGAGCTGAACATATATCACCAAATATCTCTTATACACATAAAAGAATGAAGAAATGAAAAATTGATATTTGCAAAGTTTGTTCAAGTGAAAATTCAATAAATTTGTTCGCAAAGACACTGCCGACATCATTCCTCAAAAGACATATATACAATGTTAGGATGTGTTAAAATATTTTAGTTGAATGTATTTTTTAGAGAAAGTCACCTATGAATATTATACTCTTTTTTCTTCACTAAGTTTTTATCCCACTGGACTTTTCTTAGCAAGATTTTAATGAGATATATTCACAAGGATAGTCATCCAATGAGAAGTGTTATATAAATATGTGGATGACTACTTATTAGATTAATTTTATCCTATTAAAATTATGATTAGTGTTATCCTATTTAAATTAGAATTTAATTATAATCTTTCTTCTAATCTAATTTCTACTTATATCACTATAAATACCTCATTATAGATGGTTCATTAGACATAATTAATAATATAGAGATATTAGTAGAATTTTGTGAGACAGAGAGAATTAATTTGTCTTCAGATATAACGCTTTGAACTCGAATGTTTAGAATGAACAAATTGATAAAGTCTCGTGCTGATAATGTGTTCAAAATAAAAAAAGAGAGAAGATAAATAGAGAATGAGAAATATGATAAATCTCTATATTATTAATTGTCTCTAATGAACTATTTATAATGGGGGTATTTATAGCGGTATAAGTAGAAATTAGATGAGAAGAAATATTAAAATTAAATTTTAATTTGAATAGGATAATCATAATCTTAATAAGAAAGATTAATCTAATAAGTAGTCATCCACATATTATTTAATAATATAAATAAATTATTATCATAAATAAATTATTAATTTATAAATTATTTAAAAAAAGTATTGATGTATAATTAATTTATTATAAATGTCAAAAATTATTTATTTTATTATTTAATTTTAAAATTTCTAAAAATATATTAATTATTATAAATAAATAAATTTATAATTAATTTATTATGAAGCTTATATATATATAAGGAAAAAATATTAATTTTTTATAATAAAAAAAAGCTAAGGAAAAAATAATGCTTTTGAGAGTAACACATTATCAATTTTTTAAAATAATACTCTCTGTCTCACAAAAATAGACATACTTCTTATTTTACAAGAATTTAAAAAAATTAATTACTTTAATTGAAAGTGTAAATTTATATATTTTTCTTTATTATATCATTACTTTATCATGAAATATATTTAATAAGTAATATTAAATAGAAGTATTATAGAGATTTGACATGCTAATTAACTTATTAGAATAGAAAATAAACTATAATTTGAGACAGATGAAAAAAGAAAGTGAGTCTATCTATTTAGGACGGATGGAGTATTATTTTATTTTTTATTTTTCAATAAATTTTAATAATATAAAAGTTTAAAATTTAATAATTAATTATATTCGTGACTTTTACTTTTCTATTAAATAATTAAATATTAGTATAATTTCATAATATTGATTAAATAAATTATATTTGTGACTTTTAATTTTATACAAATTAATACAATTAATATAATTAAATAATATTGATTAATTTATATATACTTTTTTAGAAATTTGAAAAGTTTTAAAAAATATATGACTCTTAACTTTCATAATAAATTAATTATAGATTAAATAATTTATTTATAATAATTAATTTATATTTTTAAAAAAATTAAATATATAGCTTTTGACATTCCTAACAAATTAATTATGTATTGATAATCTATCTAATAATAATATTTATATTAATAATACTTTCAATAAAAATATATAATTATAAATTCTTCTACTCATATTTTTCTCTCTATTTAAAAAAGTTTGCTTGAATTTTTTTTTCACATTTTATAGAATTCATATTTTTATAGCAAAAATATGGGTAAATTTTATTCTTAATTAGTAAAAAGTCTAAGTTATGAAATAAAAAATTATATTTATTCACTAATATTATTTTAACAAAATTGTCATAAAATTTCATATAAATACTTTATTTTATATTTTTACAATAGAATATGTTTTATAATTTTTATATAAATTATTTTATATTTATTTATTGATTATATTTATTTGTATTTTGTTATTCTCATTGCCGTATAATGGGTGGGTAAAGTACTAAAAAATAAAGGGCTTATAATTGCTAAATATAAATTATAAATTTTATAGTTTATTATTATTTAATTAGAATTTAAAAGATTAAGGATTTAAAAAGAGAAAATTACGATTTAAAAGTTATGAATTTAAAAAGAAAATAATTAATTGAAACTTATTTATTATTATTTAAAGATGTTATTAATTAAGAAATTAATAATTGGAGATTGAGAATTTTAAGAGTCAAAAAGCTTTTTATTATAAATATAAACATCTAAATAGAAAAGTTTTAATTCAAAAAAATTACATGTATAATAATAGTTAGTTTGAATTCAATAAAAATATTTAGATTTTTCTTTGCCTTTTGTGACAACAATAATTTACTTTATTTTTGCTAAAATAGTATATGTAGTTTTTTTTATAGTGACGCAAATATATATATATATATATAATGGATAAGTGACAAAAATTCATTTAACATAATTTATTAATAATTCTAAATATATTATACGATAGTAAGTAATTATTTCTCTCGTAGTCTAATTTATTATATTTAATCTGTAATTACCTTATTATAAAATATATGATAAAATGATTATAAAATATATAGTAGAATGATCTTTTAAATTTTTTTAATTATTCAATAATATATGTTTTTGTTTAATATTGTTTAGTTTATTAATTTAATTTATTGACTACTCTGGCAAAAAATTATCAGTATTACAAATTAATTATGCTCATTATTAAATAAAAAATTACATCTACACATTGCACGAGCTATTGACTAGTGTATATATATATATATATATATATATAGTGGGATAGAGAGTGGGAGAGAGAGATAGTGAGATGTTATCTATATTCACCAATCTCTTTTTTTCAGATTTTTTAAAATTTTAAGTAAAAATTAAATATTTAAAGAAAATTGAAAAATAAATATGAGTAATAATATGAAAGTTATAGAACTTAAAAAAGATATGTTTTTTGTATATTAATAACTTTATATATATACATATATAATATTTTAAAATCTAATTTGAGTAATGCAATATGAACATATTTGACCCTTTGCAAAAAAAAAAAAAAAAGATTAGCAACTATCGAATTGCAAATTTTCATAACCCTTGAGTTAATACTTGGCGTCTAGTTCAAATTTTAGAATTAAAAATAAAATTGAAATAAAATAATATTTATTTATTTTATTTTATTTACTTTAAAATTGAAATTGAAATTGAAATCGAAATCGAAATGATTATTTATTTTTTTATTATTTAAAAAATTTAGAGATAATGTGATTTGAAAAAATAAAAAATAAAAAATTTTATTTTATTTTAAAAAATTAATTTTTAATTTTATTAAGAAAAAATAAATTTATGTATTTTAAAATTTAGAGATATTATAATTAAAAAAATGAAAAAAAATTATTAATTGATTATATTTATTTTAAAAACCTAATAAAAAAGAAAAATTAAATTTAGTTTATCAATTTTATTAAAAAATAAGAATAATTTTTTTATTTCAATAATAGGAAAGTATTAGGGAATCACTTATTCCTTTTTTTTTTTTTTGAGGATAATGAGATTTTTATTGCCTGATCTATTTTATCTAACTAAACAATATACATCACCGAGAATAACTCATTTCTTCTCTTAATAACTCATTTCTATTCTTATTTCTACCTCTAACTAAACGCCTCTTAAATTTTCATATGATTTCAAATTTTCATATGCCCTAGCAACTTGAGTTATTAACAAGAGAATATACATGAACCAGCATAAGAAATACCCTTTCCTTCCTTGAATAAAATCTAACAGAATCTATGGCTATTAAGTAAGATTTCCATATATATGGAAAATCTTTATGGAGATTTTTATTAATTTATTTTTCAGATATCATCAACAATAGTAGCATTAGTGATAATAATAATAATAATAATAATAATAATAATAATAATAATAATAATAATAATAATAATAATAATAATAAATGATAGAAAGTGGTAATAAATGTTAAGAAAATATATTGAAGGTAAGAGTATGTGATAATTACCTGATTAATTTCCCTGTTGAAGACAGGTTGGAAAGCCATATAAATTTTATATTGGTTAATGCTTTTTACAACTGAAAGAGATGTTGGAGTTCTTCTATCCGATGAGAGTTTTGAGTTCTAAGACTGTTATGCATTTATAGGTGTTTGTTTGTGAGTATTCAAACTGAGTAAATAATTATAATCAAGTGTTGATTATATTTTATATTGGATTGTCGTTTCACATGGAAGCAATGTTGAATTTTAATATAAATTTGAGAGAGTCTATCTCAAAACTAGTTATTAAAATTTGAAGATCCATTTTTATATTAATTAAATTATGTAGTTATATTTAAGAAATGTGGGACATTTTGCCATTTATATTTTTAATGGAAAAATTATACTGTGTGCGCTATTTTAGTTTACTTTTTTCAAAACTACGGGCCTTGGAAGATTTTTCCATTTGTATTGAATCGCGCGCTTTTTTTTTAAAAAAAAATTTTCAAAATTTTTAACAATGAATTTTGTTTATTTTTTATTTATATATATATTTTTTATTCTTAAATAATTTTTTATGTCATATTTTTAATATATAAAAAAATACATATATAATATCTACATAATATATATAAAACATACACATAATAAATAATAATATATACACAACATACACTAAACATCTACCACACTACCAAACATCTATATAATATTTTTAATATTTTTTAACTTTACTTTTAAATTTTATATTTATACAATATATATATATATAATATCTACATAATATCTACATAAAATATATATAACATACATAATAAATACATAGCATACACAAAAATTCTATCAAACATCTACCAAACATATACAGAATATCTATCAAATATCTATATAATATCTACATAATAAAATTAATTTTTTTTTACTTTTTACTTTTTATATCTACAATATATAAAATTTATTTAAAAATAAATTAAATAATTTTTATTAATATATTAATATATTTTTATTTTATTTTTTTGAGAATGTTATTTATTATTTGTAATCAAAATTAAAATTTTTGTTTATAAAAGTTCAATCATTTTATATGTTGAAAATATAAATTAAAATACTAATTTTATTATTTTATTATAAATATTTATTTAATAGTATAATTTTAAAAAATAAAAATTAAAGTAAAATATTATTTGTCGAAGATATAAAATGTATTTTTTAAAAAAAAACTTTGTTTAAATGAGAAGTGAAATTTTTAAAAATTTGCTCTAAATTTTTTAAAAGTATAAATAAATTTTTTTAATATTTTTAAAAAAAGCTTATTTTTATGAGTAATTTTATAAAAAAAAAATTCATATTTTTAATAGCCTCTTCAAGTGGCCACTGGATTTAAACTATTTTTTAAAATATAAAAATATAGTTAGTCGTCATCTCAGTATAATGATGCCATTTTTTGAACTTTCGTAAACAATATATATATTATGCATATATTGTATATATATTATATATATATATATTGCGCTTGTATTGAGTTCTTGTTAAAAAATATGTATTATTTTTATATATTTTTTTAAATATAATGTATATATTATGTAAACAGTGGCGTAGCCAGGATTTTAGATAAGGAGGGTCCAATTCAACTTAAAATTTATAATTCACAAAAATAACATTTATAATAAAATAAATAAAACAAGAAAAATGTTGGATACAAAGAAAATTTAAAACATTAAATTACAATATTCCTCGCCTATTTTTCATTGATTGAAATCTATTCATAATTGTTTCATTGTCAATACTTGCAAATACATCTCTTTCAATATAGGTAACTAAACAATCATTTAGCAGCTCATCTCCCATGCTATTACGAAGTGAACTCTTAATAATTTTCATTGCGGAGAAAGCTCTTTCCACTGTAGCTGTAGCAACTGGTAAAAGCAATGCCAATTTGATTAACAGATACACTAAAGAAAAAACTTTATGCTTTTTTATAGCAACCATAGTTTTGGCGAGATCTCCAATTCCTTTCAATTCAGAAAATATAATCTACAGCGATACTCACGCTTTGACTTTTCAGAATGTTTTGAAAAAGCAAATTCAATGTGTTGCTCTTGATTCATTAAATCTTGACAAGCTAATCGACACCTATGATGCAAAGAATCGTGTTTTCCTACATGATCTCTTATTCTCTCTTTCTTTCGCCAAGTTGAAAAACCTTCAGATACAAAAGTATTATGACCTCTTTCACTATGTCCGGGTGAAAAAAGATAACAATACAAACAAAATACCGCATCTTTTTCAATACTATATTCTAACCAATCACTAAAATCATCAAACCACGATAATATAAATTTCCTTTCTCTACCTCCTTCTACTCTTTTAGGAAAAGTATGATTGCGTGGTTGACATGGACCTTTTAATAAATAGGCTCTACGTACCTGATCTCGGACATCAGGTGGATAACTCATTATGCTAGGTCGTAATCCCGGATCAGAAGGAATATTTTCTATATCAATCTTATGTTGTTGAATAGTAGGTTCTTTTGGTGGTACCGGTTGAACAATTGCTTCCTTATGTGGTTGAGTCGATTGAATATTTTGATTAACTGATGGCGACTCTTCACTACTTGGTCTTAATTTTTTAAAATATCGCTCCATATAACTACAAAGAATAAGAAAAATAATTCAATCACAATAGTCAATAGATATATAGTAGCCATTTCAATTTATCAAATACTAAACATTAAAAATATCAAATTATAAAAGAAATAAAAAAATTCCAGATTATAAACTACAAAAAAATAATAATTTCAATTTAACTTCATACTACTTTTCTCAAAAAAAAAAAAACTTCATACTACAAAATCAAATTAAACATTTCAAATTTATAATGTCCTCAAGTATTCAAGCCAATTTCTTAATTCATTATTTTTCAAATTCAATTCATTTTAGCAAGATAAAAAAATTGCAACAAAATAAATATGAGATTAAAAGTAAGTGGTGTACCTATTCTTAACTTGTTGCCGCTGCATTGCTGGTGCCAATCGGTGAAAGAATGAAATTGAAAAAGGAAGAAACTGTTATCTGAAAAAAAAAAGAAAGAAAAATGAATTAACGAAGAAGAAACGTGAGAAAAAAGAGAAAGAGTCACAATTAAGTTATTCTTGTTTGTTTGTAATGGGCAGAGTCATTGACAAATCTTGTTTGTTTGTAATGAGCTTGATTAAAAGGCCCAGTTTTAAAGATTGGAAAAAAAAGGATGAAAAATGTTGGGAGCGTGGATCGAAGTTGCGTGCTCTCACATAGTAAGGCCAAGCTGTTCCATCTCAACCAATGTAATATTCATTCTCAAATATACCTAAAAATTTTTTATTTTTAACTGAGGGGGGAACAGGGCCCCATGAGACCCCCTTTATCTCCGCCTCTGTATGTAAATATAGTCTATATATTAAATTTTATGTGAAAATATATGTGCTACTATTAATGGTAGTATAAATATATTATATATATTATGAATATATTATATATATGCTATAAATATCGTGAATATACTCTGTATATATTATGCATATATTGAGTTTAAAAAAAAAAGGAGAGTCCAAATTTTGGATCCAGTTCTCAGCCATATTTTTTTATATGTTTTTATATCAATTTTGTTCTCATATTTTAGTATTTAGTCCAACAGATTAAATTGGTCCAAATTAATAACAAGAAAGATGTATGTTTTAATCTTTCCTGATTTAATTGAATCACTATGATTATGATATAACAAATAATTTACGATATCCTTTAAAAGCTACAGTTAAAAAAATTGAAGTAAAATGTCATTTCTGTCTAGACACTCCTGCTAAAAAAAAAAGGGCCTCTTTAGTTGCCAATTATATATTTTCTCCCTTTTAAATTAATAGTCTTATTTTTTTATTCTTCCGACCCATTTATTTTTTTTAGTAAATTTCTAATAATACTTTTATTGAAATTATTTATTAAATATGTATATTTTTAAAAATATTATTTATTAAATATATTTTATATTAAAATAAAAATATAATAAATAAAAATATAAAATTTATATTCTAAATAAAAATAATTAATTTTTCTTAATATTCATAAAATAAAAAATAAGTTTTACAATTTAAGACGGATAAAGTATATACTAATTACTTACTCACATATTATATAATAATAAAAATAAAAAATTATATACACTCTCTTGGCTTCTGTTTCTCGTTTCTTTTCCTATTGGAAAAATCACGTTATATTAATTCTGTTAAAGTGATCAATCAATGGCGGAAACAGAGACGTTTGCTTTTCAAGCCGAGATCAACCAGTTGTTGAGTCTTATCATTAATACCTTCTACAGCAACAAGGAGATATTTCTCCGAGAGCTTATCAGCAATGCTTCTGATGCTTTGGATAAAATTAGATTTGAGAGCTTGACAGACAAGAGCAAGCTTAATGCTCAGCCGGAGCTCTTCATTCATATTGTTCCTGACAAGACTAACAACACACTGTCTATCATTGACAGTGGTATTGGCATGACCAAGGCTGAGTTGGTAAACAACCTTGGTACCATTGCAAGGTCTGGAACCAAGGAGTTTATGGAAGCATTGGCCGCTGGAGCTGATGTGAGCATGATTGGGCAGTTTGGTGTTAGTTTCTACTCTGCTTACTTGGTTGCTGAAAAGGTCATCGTGACCACCAAGCACAATGATGATGAGCAATATATCTGGGAGTCCCAGGCTGGTGGGTCATTTACTGTTACCAGGGATGCTTCTGGTGAGGCTCTTGGAAGAGGTACTAAAATTACACTCTTCCTCAAGGAAGACCAGCTTGAGTATCTCGAGGAAAGACGCCTCAAGGATTTGATTAAGAAGCACTCTGAGTTTATCAGCTATCCTATCTCTCTTTGGATTGAGAAGACTACTGAGAAGGAGATCTCTGACGATGAGGATGAGGAAGAGAAGAAGGATGAGGAAGGCAAGGTTGAGGACGTGGATGAAGAGAAGGAGAAAGAGGAGAAGAAAAAGAAGAAGATCAAGGAGGTGTCCCATTAATGGTCGTTGGTGAACAAGCAGAAACCAATCTGGATGAGGAAACCTGAAGAGATCACAAAGGAAGAATATGCTGCTTTCTACAAGAGCCTTACAAATGACTGGGAAGAGCATTTGGCAGTGAAGCACTTCTCAGTTGAGGGCCAGCTTGAGTTCAAGGCCATCCTCTTTGTCCCTAAGAGGGCTCCTTTTGATCTTTTTGACACAAGGAAGAAGCCCAATAACATCAAGCTCTACGTTCGCCGTGTGTTTATCATGGACAACTGTGAGGAGCTAATTCCTGAGTACCTTGGATTTGTGAAGGGTATCGTTGATTCTGAGGATCTTCCTCTCAACATTTCAAGAGAGATGCTGCAACAGAACAAGATCCTTAAGGTAATCCGCAAGAACTTGGTTAAGAAGTGCGTTGAACTTTTCTTTGAGATTGCTGAAAACAAGGAAGACTACAACAAGTTCTATGAGGCGTTCTCTAAGAACCTCAAGCTGGGTATCCATGAGGAATCCACCAACAAGTCCAAGTTTGCTGAATTGCTCCGATACCACTCCACTAAGAGTGGTGATGAGTTGACAAGTCTGAAGGACTATGTGACCAGAATGAAGGAGGGCCAGAGTGATATCTACTACATTACTGGTGAGAGCAAGAAGGCTGTTGAGAACTCCCCATTCCTTGAGAAACTGAAAAAGAAGGGCTATGAAGTCCTTTTCATGGTTGATGCTATTGATGAGTATGCTGTTGGTCAGCTCAAGGAGTTTGAGGGCAAGAAGCTTGTTTCTGCTACCAAGGAAGGTCTGAAAATTGATGAAAGTGAAGATGAGAAGCAAAAGAAGGAAGAATTGAAGAAGAAGTTTGAGGATCTTTGCAAGGTTATCAAGGATGTATTCGGAGACAGAGTTGAGAAGGTGGTGGTTTCTGATCGTGTGGTAGATTCTCCCTGCTGTTTGGTCACTGGTGAATATGGATGGACTGCTAACATGGAGAGAATTATGAGAGCGCAAGCTTTGAGGGACAACAGCATGGCTGGGTACATGTCAAGCAAGAAGACAATGGAGATCAACCCAGAGAATCCCATCATGGAGGAATTGAGAAAGAGAGCTGACGCTGACAAGAATGACAAGTCAGTGAAGGACCTCGTGTTGCTGCTATTTGAGACAGCCCTTCTCACTTCTGGGTTCAGTCTTGATGACCCCAGGCCCGGCTCAAGAGGGGAGCAACCTGAGCAACCGCTCAAGGCCCCCCCTTGAGGCGGGCCTACATATCTGCAAGAGACTGCTTTAGTTCAGGGTTTAAAGAGAGATTGAAAATAATAGCCAGGCAAGAGTTTCAATGATGGGAGATGAAGAACAATTTTTGGTTTAGAGTCTACAAGTCCATACTGGGATTTTAAATTTGCTCCCAGCCAGCAGTTTTTTGAACCGCTCTGACTGTATTTTTGGCTCAAAATGTCATTGTCACCCTATTAGATAGTTCAGATAAATCTCGCAAAACCCAAAAACAGAGTAGCCTACTAGCCTGCAATGATATTTCCATGAAACAGGTTCTGGAAGGTATCTCGATGGCATGCTTTTGCCTGAGCTCTTGAAACTCTACAAATTCTCTCATGTCGTCATAAACAGATAAAAAGGAAAACCAAAAAATGAACCTAGACATTCCACACAAACAGAACCCACTTAGCATCTTAATTACACTTAGAAGAGAATAACAATTTCTGCATAATTTCCGACACTGTTTTTTAGGGACTCATATCTTAATTTCTGCTCGGGGCCCCTAAAATATCCGAGACGGCTCTGGATGACCCCAACACATTCGGGAACAGTATCCACAGGATGTTGAAACTTGGATTGAGCATTGATGAGGATGCTGGTGAGGGTGATGCCGATATGCCTGCACTTGAGGATGCTGATGCTGAAGGAAGCAAGATGGAGGAAGTTGATTAAGTCCTCTTTCTTTTTTATCTGATACAACTTGATTAATATTTTAATGGCGGTTACTCTTTTTTTTTTGGATATTCTTAGTATGTCGTGTTACTGCTTTTACTAGCTATGTTTTTTATGAGGTATTTTGGATAGTCTTTCTTGTTATGGAACTGCCTTAGATGGTTTTTGTTTTCAAAAAAATAAAAAATAAAAAATAATAAAAAATTATATTTTTCACATTTTAATGTATATAATTTTTTTTAAAATTTTAATATTTTTAAAAATATATAAATAAATCAATATTATATTAATATATAATTAAGTTATAGAAGATTAGAAGTTATAAATATAATTTATTTAATTAATATTATAAAATTATATCAATATATAATAATTTAATAGAAGATTAAAAGTTATAAATATAATATATTAATTATTAAATTTTAAATATTATATAAGTTATTAAAATTAAATAAAAATAATTAAAAATAAAATAATATTTTTAAAAATATTAATGATGTGATAACTCCAAAATACTTTGTTTCCTCATCTAGTCTTACTGGAGCATTATACGGTGATAAGAATAATAAAATATAAATAAATATAATTAATAATAAATAATTATAAATTAATAATAAATTTTATTATAAAAAATATAAAATAAAATATTTATTTTATTTTTTATGATAATTTTATTGAAATAATACGAGTAAATAAATATAATATTTTTATTTCACACGACACTTTAATTAATCAAGAATAAAATGTACTCATATTTTTATTATAAAAAAATTATTAATATAAAAATGAGAAAATAAAAAAATTAAGCAAATTTTTTCAAATAAAAAATAAAATAAAAGTAAAAAGATTTATAATTATAGATTTGTATTATTAATTATTAACATATAATTAATTTGTTGAGAAGGTTAATTTATTGTTTATTTTTAAATTTCAAAAAAGATATATATTAATAATTATTATTATTACAAATAAATTATTAATATATAATTAATTTAGAAAAAGATATAAAAATGTCCTTAAATTATTAGAAATGTCTTATATTAGACCCTAAATCTTTTTTAATCCATTTATAATCTTATTTTATAAAAAAAGGTTCAATATGTACCTGACATAATAAAATAATAAAAAGGCCTTTTAAATTTGCTTAGCTGGGCTCATTGGACCTGCTTTTCAGCATTTGACTAAGCTAAGCTAAGCATATATATTTTTTGTTTACTCAGCTCGATATTTAAAATTTTATTCCGACTAATTTAAATTCAGCCTAAATTCTCCCAGCAGAAATAGTTGGGTACTTTCTTAAGCTAAGTATACTTTCTTAATAAATAAACAAGTAAATTTTTTTCTAATAAAACAAAACGATAGTCTCTTTTTCTTAATCCCTTCATTTCTTCTCTTATTCTCCATTTCTTATTCATTAACTTTAAACCATTGGAAGCTTCTTCATTTTCTCTCATTGTCGTGTTCATATCTTTCTTAGTAGAAAAGATTGGAAAAGATTTTTCTTCATCACAATAGTGATTGGATCTGTGTAGACACCTGAGACCTCCACAAGGCAAATAATTATACGGTAAAACCGTTGTATTACAATAAGCCAATGTGATTTTGACATGTGGCAATATAAAGGTTGATATTTAATAAAAAGTGTTTATATTGCCACATGTCAAAATCATATTGGCTTGTTGTAATACAACGGTTTCACCGTATAATTATTCCCACAAGACAGGCAAAAAAAACAAAGGGAACACAAGAGTAAAGAATTATGCTTTTCATTTCTTTATTGAGATTTCAATTCGATACTCGGTTTCTTCATCTTAAGAACAGTGAAGTTTAATTTTTTTTTTTAATTTTACATTCTTAGTTAAGTTGTGCAGCTACTTACGAAATTTATTTTTTCGATTTTGAGTTCTTAGGCAAAAAATCCGTGGGTAAGATCTTGATTCTCCTATGTTCTTTTATTCAGTTGTTTGTTAAATTATATGATCAAGTTTGAATTATTGGAAAATATGTCATCTTTCATTTATTAAAATGTAATTATCCATTAGTTTAAAAGATATATTTGTATTTTATTAGTTTTGCTTTGTATTTTATGTTAATTAAGGTTTATTTGTGGCGGTGTTTCGGTTAAACTATGGTGCTGGTTGGATTGGGTATTGGTGGGAAAGAATTCAATCCTGTTTGGGAATTCTTTTTTGTTTGTAAATATTCTCTTTTGTATTACTCTGTTTTTTTTTTTGTCACTTTTTGGCCCTTGTATTACAATCAAACATCTCGTTGTATACTCTATTTTTGAGTTCTCAAAATGAATAATATATACTCTGTTTTTTGCCACTTCAAATTTGATTCTACTTTTTTCTCTATTTTGTATGTGAAATAATGTAATTTTTTGCTTTATGAACACTTTCTTTTTATTTTGAAAGAGAAATCATTTTGGTATTTTTAACAGATAATTGGTATGTATTTAACACTTGCATAATATTATATTCAATTTAATAATATAATTAATTAAATGGAGTTGTTTGTATTGCAAGGAGAAACTGATGAAGGCTCATTAAAGATTGAATATTATTTACTCATTATAGGGTGTATTGTTCTTAATTGATTGACTAATCACAAGACAGAGAAATTTCTTTCAAATGATTTAAATAGAAAATATATTTTTTTATTAGAAACTTATTTATTTATATACTAAAAGTACATTTATTCTGTTAAAATGTTGAATAATCGGGTCTCATAAGACAAGCTTAGCAAATTTAGACGGCAATTTATTATTCTATTAGGTCATGGATTCAGATCGAATCGTTAAATAAGATTATAAATGAATAAAAAAAATATTAGGATCTAATATAAGATATTCTTAATAGTTGAGAATTATTTTTATATTATTTTTATTAATTTATTAAGAATATCAAAAATTATATATTTTATTATTTAATTTTTTAAAATTTTTAAAAATATATAAGTTAAGTATTGTTATAAATAAATTATTTAATTTATAATTAATTTATCATGAAGGTTATGAGTTATATTTTTTTAATTTTTAAAATTTTTATAAATTTATAAATTAATAAATATTATTAAATTATATTAATATGTAATTAATTTATAGAAAATTAAAAGATATAAATATAATTTATTTAATTAATATTATAAAATTATATTAGTGTGTGATTATTTAATAAAAAATTAAAGTCACAAATATAATTTTATTAATTGTTAAATTTTATATAAATTATTAAAATTAAATAAAAAATAATTAAAAATAAAAAAGTGAAATAGCTCTGTTATAGGAGATTGATAATGTGCCAGCATGAAAATATTCCAATTTTCATTAAGATATAGATAGTATGCTTCATAATATAGATATTCTTAATAAATTGTTGAATTCTTATCATATTAATAATAATATACAAACAATTTAAACTTAATGTTTTCTTCATGCTCTTAAAATGTGTGAGAAAATCATTTTTATGTCTAATTTTTACTTATATACAAGATCTAATGTGATTTAACAGAAAATGATATAAGGTTAGCTCTTTAAAAAATTCTCGAAAATAAGTATTTTTTTATGTTAAATTTATTTTTTTTGTCAATTGGCGTGAGGAGTTTTTTTTTTTTAATTCAATTTTATACCATCTTCCTCACTTTAAATAATATTTACTTCAATTTTTATTCTTTTTTTAAAACTTTATTATTAAATAAATATATTTCAATCAAAAAATAAAAATTAGTATTTTAAATTATATTTCACCCTATAAAATGTATTTATTTTTTATAAAGAGAAAATTTTAAATAAAAAATAATACTCATAAAATTTAAATAAAAAAGTAAAAAAAATATAAAAATATTTAATAAAAATATTAATTTTTTTAAAATAAAATTTATACATTATGTATATAAAATAAAGTTAAAAAATAGTAAGTTTACTGTATATTATATATATTATGATATATTATATATATGTCAATGTATATTTTATATATCTTATGTATATATTTATATATATTACATATATAATATAGAAAAGTAAAACTACTGATGAATAAAAAATAAACAACAAAAATGAAATTAAAAAAAGAATAAAAAATGGAGAAAAAAGACAATGAAAGAAAAAAAAAGAAATTCACGAATTTGAAAAAAGGAGATGAAGTTTCTCAAGAAAGAAAAAAGGGGAAATTACATCTTTTATCCGAAAAATATGTTTCGATTTCATATATACGACATGCAAATTTTTTTTTTGTCAAATTTATGTATTGGATATTTTTTTTGTAATTTTTGTAATTTCATTTTTTTACTATTTGTTTATATTTATATTTTTTATATAAAAAATTATTTATGTGAAATTTTCAATATATACAAAAAAAAACATATATACAATATATATAACATATACAAAATATATAATCATCAATACATATTATTTCTACAACATCTACAACACATCTACAATATATTTATAAAACATCTATATAATATTTTTAACATTTTTAATTTTATTTTTTTATTCTTACAACATCCATCCAACATTCACACAATACACACAAAACACTCAACAATTTTTATATAAAATACATATAATTTAAATAATAAAAATAAAATATATATACAATATTTATAATACATCTATAATATCTATGAAATATACACAATACATCTACTGCACATATACATAATAAAATTATGTATATATTTTTTATTTTTTTATGTGTATAATATGTAAAATTTGTTTAAAAATAAATTTAATAATTTTTATTAATAAATTTTTATATATTTTATTTTATTTTTATTTTTTTATTATTACTGATTTTTTTATAATTAAAAATAATTTTTAATAAAAAATTTTAATTTTTATATAATAAAAAATAATTAAAAATATTAAAAATTTTTGTTTCAATAAAAAATAAGATATTTTTAAAATTTTATATTAATTTTTATAAAAATATAAATATTTTTAATTTTTATAATATTTTTAAAATAAAAATTATTTTTTTAAATAGTTATATAAACGTCTAAAGAAAATAATATGGCCGTATAATTTGAAGCAAAACCAAGGGTGAATATCATAGAATTTTCCCTTAACAAATTCAACTTGAAAAAAAGGAGCCAACTCAATTGGTCCAAGTCCCACTAAAACTAAGCCCAACAAAGTTGAGTGAGTAGTGCAACAACCCACTCCAAGATGATAAGGCTTTGTTTGTTTCTCTGGAAATAAGGGAGGAAAGAAAATAGTTGGAGTCTTGTTGAATAAATATCAACTGAAAAAAATACATATACGGTCAATTTTCTTTCCTCTTCTTTCTCATTCACCCAATCATAGCCTTAGGAGCCATCTTTGTTATTGTTGGTAGGACCCATCTTGGCAGTATATCCTGATCCTTATGCTCACATGGCAACATCTTGCTGGTGACTGACTTACTCTCCTTCTCTTTCATGTCACTTATTTACAACTCGAGCCAATGTAGAAGTAAAAGCTTTACTGTGAACATCTTATCTCTTCTTGGCTTGCATGGAGAGAGTGACAGAGACATGCATGAACAATAGTAGTATACTAATGTCTTCAAGGTATATGCCTTTCTTTCTTCCTCAAGAATTTTATAAAACAATTGCAATTTGGACTTCGAATGTAATAGTTTTTCTTTTTCTTGTTTGCAGATTTTAACACTGCAAATATGGCAGTCGCAGTTTGTAATATCCACCTGGGTTCTGGTCTAAAGAAACGCCAGGAGTCTTTCATCAAGCAAAGTTCTTTAACAAGGCAAAATACCCTTCATCAATTAACACTGTCATTTTTTTATTTTACAGTTATTCACTTTCTTGAACTCAAATTCTTACTTCTGTTTAGTTAATCAAAATGAAAACCTTGATGAGAAATATAGTTTGATGGGTTCCTTAGAGCTGAAACATTGTCTAATTTACTGTTTTTTTTTAAAACATTGTCTAATTTATTGTTTGTACTGCCTCTTTAGTTAGAAATATCAAAATCCACTAATTCTTGGATCCTTACTTATAAGTTTGAGCTTTTTAGGCTGAGTGATTCTCTAAATTGTCACCAGGTAGATCGTCATTTGCCCAAACACATTCTTGGGAATTGACAATTGATTATATCTGCATTATTTCTTTACATTAATTGAGAGACAGAACAAGATAGAGAGTGAGTTCTTGTATTGTGTTTCTGCAGTTACTAATATTGTTTCTTTCTCAGGTCTTATCATGGGATCTTGTTTCCAAATGCTTCTGAAATATCGGCACAGTTCTGTTGTAGCACACTAAAATTTTTCCACAGCAGGCAGTTAGAAATTAAGAAACAAAGATATTGTAGACTGATTTTTTCTGAGAGTCCAATTAGTTGCTCTTCTAATACATATGAAGGGGAAAAAGAGGAAGAAATTGGTAAAGTGACCTTGATATGGAGAGCGATCAAATTGCCAATTTACTCTGTTGCTTTGGTTCCTCTCACTGTAAGTTTTTCTTATCATTATGAAGTATGAACTTGATTTAAACTTGAGTTATATGATTAGTCTATGCCGTGATATTTCATTATAAGCCTACGTATAGCAAATTTTAGCCGGAATTCTACTCTTTACACACTTCATTTCTTTAACTCTTTTTAGTTTTTGGAAATAGGTAGGTGGAGCAGCTGCCTACCTGCAGACAGGCATGTTTTCAGCTAGGCGCTATTTTGTTCTCTTGGCTTCTTCAATCCTTATCATAACTTGGCTCAATTTAAGGTGAGTTCAGGATGTTGTACTCCTCAACTGTTTGTCTGATCATTTCCTTATGATATTTAATTTCCATGTTCTTTAAGAGATAAATGGTTCGATAATATCTATGGAAATTTCTTACGTAGTCCACATCTGTGTGAACCTCTTTCATATGAGATGAGATCCTGTGGTACATAAGACCACTTTCAGCTGATGTAAAGCTCCTTCGTGAGAGAAGTCCACATAGACCTGGTCTAAGCAAAAACAACTCTAATATCTACATTGCAATAGTTTGCCAATATATGTATACAGTAAACCAGCTTGGCTTGTGCTGTCTTAAACATTGCTGTAACGTAGTACATAATAGTGGTAATGACTGATAATTGTGCTATTTGATTCCCTAGATAGTGAGTCAACTAAGTTGTTAAATTACGAAACTAGGTGGTGTTGGGATTTTTGAGATATTGAGGGCCGGAAGCTGTCCAATTTGGGAATTAGAGGGCCATATAGTTGCATTCTTGTTCAGAAACCTTAAAAAAGGACGTTAAGGCAGATGATACTCAGAACATTAATTTGGAAACTAAGTTCCTTATTCTTTCCTATTCGTTTGTTGCATCTTCATCTCACTCATGAAGGATGAAGAATCATGCTTGTTATTTGCCTTTAATTACATATCTCTATCTTGAGAAGTAGTAGTTTGAAGTCTGATGTTCCTAGAGTGGCTTAAGCTTACTGGCTGTGTCTTTACTAAATGTATATACGTATTGATGGACTGTAATTTTGTGACAAAACTATGTTAAATCATTTCTTTTGGGCTGTTAATATTCTTATACCTGGTCCAATGGACAGCAACGATGTTTATGATTTCGATACAGGAGCAGATAAGAACAAGAAAGAATCAGTTGTAAACTTGGTTGGCAGGTAAGTTGGTCTGTTTATGGTAACCAAGGCTTAATTTATTAGTTTTTAGCTTTATGCTTTGATGGAAAGCAGTAGATTTGGCTAATTCATCTCTTATATGATGGCTTTGGGAAGCCGTTCAGGAACCCTTCTTGCTGCCTACTCATCACTTTTCCTTGGCTTCATGGGTTTGACATGGACATCTCTTGGGGCAGGCAGTTTGCAAGCAATATTATTGCTGGCTTGTGCAATCATTTGCGGCTACATATATCAGGTACAAAAAGTCTTACCTGATTTGAGGTACTCAAAACTAATTTTGAAGAAGTGAATCTCCAATATGTTAAAAATTGCTATAGCATCTTATATAAGCTGATAAAAATCCCAATCCCGATGTGGCATGATAATCTGGATATGTTTATTCTTAGTTTGTAACGTGAAAAAGACTTGTGAGGCTTTGTAATGTTTTATCTGCTTAGCATCATATCTGTGCAGTGCCCACCATTTCGGTTAAGTTATCATGGATTGGGTGAACCCTTATGCTTTTCGGCATTTGGCCCATTTGCTACTACTGCTTTTTACCTTCTCCTGGGAAGTACAAGGTTTGTACAATTTATCTATTAAAGGTTCAAGTCTTCAATTAGTTTGCATATTCCCATAAGTGTTGCACATGCCAACATCAACTTCTTATTGTTTTAACAGTGAGATGACCAGTCTTCCATTGACCGGCACAATTCTTTTTGTATCACTTCTTGTTGGCTTCACAACATTTTTAATCCTCTTTTGTAGTCACTTTTATCAAGTATGTCTCTCTTTTTCTGTTTTTCCTTTTTTTGTTCAATTCCTTTAATTTTTCTTTGATGTGTTTCTCTGTATTGATTGCATCAGATAGAAGAAGATAAAGCTGTTGGAAAAATGTCCCCTTTGGTGTGTACTCTTGGCACTTTCGTATTTTATTTAATTATTTAGTTGAGTTCGAAACTTTTATCTTCTCATTTCTGTGCAGGTTAGACTTGGCACTGAGAGAGGTTCTAATGTAGTGAAAGTAGCAATCATGACACTATACTCTCTTCTGTTTGCTTTTGGTCTAATGAAAGCTCTTCCTTTTACTTGCATAGTAAGTCCATGTGAATTCCTTCCCTATGCAACCCATAATTTCCTTGCATTCTTCTTTAACCGAGTCATCGTACATTGCAGCTTCTTTGTGCCTTGACAATACCTATGGGAAAATTGGTTGTTAGATATGTTGAAGAAAATCATAATGTGAGTTTTAATCATTTCCCTCAAAAAACATTTCTTTAACATTGCTTATAAGAATTTATTCTTATTACAGGATAAGGGAATGCTTTTCATGGCAAAGTATTACTGTGTGAGATTACATGCTTTATTCGGGGCAGCATTAGCAGCAGGACTAGTTGCGGCTAAAATCTTTGCTAGGAGAAATGCTCCAAGCCTAATGTTTTCTTGAACATTGTTATTATTATCCATTGAACGCCTTTAATGAAGTATTGATCATTGCTCATCGATAAGGAGCACGAATTGGTGGTGCCACGCTCTTACAGTTCATTTGCTGTACCTGGCCATTGACTTCAAAATTGGGTTCTCCAAATAATGTATTGTGCAGCCATTATTGTTGTAAAACTTCTATTTGTATTTACTGATTTTTCTGCTGTTGTAAACAATTGTCTGTCAAAACGTTTTAGTAAAAATGTGATTAGAACTACTAAGAACGTAAATCCCTTAGTAAGGGGCTATTCTAGTTTAATAAGAGGTCTCGAGTTCAAGTTTTTAGGTATATAGTTGTGTTAAAATTTTATAAAAAGAGTTTTTATTCTCTATGTAGTTCTATCTGTCGGCTATGAAAGGATGATAAATATATAAAAAAAAAAAAAGTGATTTGAAAAAGATATAGTTTGAATTTTTTTTTTCTTCTAAGACAATTGCTTCTTGTGCCATACGAGAGTTGCTTGGTCTCATTTAAAAATAAGTTTCTAGATGGGTAAATACTCAGTAGGAGCAAAAGACGAACCGTATGTGTGAAGCATATAATAGAAGTACACGTGAATTAAATATAGAATATTAAATAAATTTATATATAATTGAGCTGTTTAATTTTAACAGTATATTTCTACCATGTTATGCTCTATGTTAATTTTTTTTATGAATTTATGTACAAAATCTTGAATTAAAATTTGAGTAACTTCGAGTGAGCTCAAAATATAATATTATTTCACCTAAAATATATATAATGTTAGATACTAATTAGACATGTCAGATTTGATGAAATAACATTTGAATTGAATTTTTGGTTAGTTTCTATTAAATATATATTTTGGTTTAATTTACATATTTTAAAATTATTTTTTATGTATTAATTGAAAAATATAATTTTGATCCTGAATCCTTTTTAACATCTTTATTTCTCAATTCTATACCATTAGAGAAAATATTCTAATCTAGTTTATATATACTTATCAATTACTTGTAAAAATTATATTTTTATCTTTGCAAAAAATTATTAATTGATACAAACTTTTATAAAATTTAGGATTTTTTGAATTCAATGATTAGCTCTATTTATTAATAAATTATTTTTTCAAAGAAAATTCTACTAAAAAAAATTATAATCTAAGTGATTAATTTTTTTTAAATGCAAAATAAATTATATTAATAGATGAAAAAATATATTTATATAGTATAAATAAAATCATATAATTTTAAAGTATATAATATATACATAACTAAGTGAATAACTATTATTATTATGAAATTAGCTTTTAAGTGTATTGAATATTGATTAGTGTAGTAGAATTGTTTGGATAATCCAAACCCGAATATTGAAATACCACACGAGAATGTAAAAGGCCCGAAACCCGACCTAAAATGCCTCATTCTATAAAAATCCAAACATAAAACTCTAATAATTTCTCTCGTCTTACCCACTCGACCACATAGGCAGAGCACAGAGTTCCAGCTCGCGGGGGGCCTACAGACTGAATCAGCATGAAGGTTTTGCACCAAACAATCCCTAAATTTTGATATTCAAATTCACTTTTATGTATTTAAATCTTGTTTCATTGTCTTCAGTAATCGATGCATACTAAAAATAAAATAAAATATGTGATCTTATGCAGTTTAACATTGCAAATCCTACTACTGGATGCCAGAAGAAGCTTGAGATCGATGACGATCAGAAGCTGTAAGTTGTTACTGTTTTTTCCTTTATACCTTTTTTCTTTTTCTGTTGCTAAAAATTTTGGGTTTGAGAGTGATAATGTTATGTTAACTGGGTGATATTTTTTATTTCAGCCGAGCATTTTTTGACAAGAGGATCTCACAGGAAGTCAGTGGAGATGCTCTGGGTGAGGTATGAATATGATACTGCCACCAATTCTTTATTTTTTAAATACTTGATTGTTTGATTTTTGGGTCACTGGAAGTGTCTATCTAATTTTTACGATAACAAATTGAATAATCAATAGGAGTTCAAGGGTTATGTCTTCAAAATCATGGGAGGATGTGACAAGCAAGGATTTCCCATGAAGCAGGGAGTTCTCACTACTGGCCGTGTCCGCCTGTTGCTACACAGAGGTAGGTAGATTGTTTAGTTACTGTTTAGTGGAATTTAAAACCAAAAAACAATTGACTAATATGGAATAGATTGATAGGTAAAGCTTCTTTACTTTTTGAGTGACTCCACATTTACATAGAAACAACTGTGATTTACTTGTCCTGTTCGGTCCAGTCTATATCCTTTGGGTAAATATTCTGTTTTTATTACGATAGGTGACCCCATATAATTGCTGTTGATGTTTTACTCATCCAAGCATGTATTGCAATATAGAATCTTTATGATTTAAATTCTATTCCTGATAGGCACGCCATGCTTCCGTGGATATGGAAGGCGCAATGGAGAGCGCAGGAGAAAGTCT
Source organism: Garcia nutans (assembly GCA_947685225.1). Classification (NCBI taxonomy): domain Eukaryota; kingdom Viridiplantae; phylum Streptophyta; class Magnoliopsida; order Malpighiales; family Euphorbiaceae; genus Garcia; species Garcia nutans. The sequence goes on from CANTUV010000075.1 coordinate 809,021, forward strand.
GTTCGTGGATGCATTGTTAGTCATGATCTTTCTGTTTTGAACTTGGTTATTGTGAAGAAGGGTGAACAAGATTTGCCTGGTTTGACTGACACTGAAAAACCTAGGATGAGAGGTCCAAAGAGAGCATCCAAGATCCGGAAGCTTTTTAATCTTTCCAAGGAGGATGATGTCCGGAAATATGTCAATACATACCGTAGAACGTTCACAACAAAATCTGGTACAGTTTCTTGTCCTTTGCTTTGGCTTGCTTTGAAACAAGGAAATGGCAATGGAAATGATATGTAATAAAGTTTCTGATTTTATTTGAATTGCTTCCATTAAACAGGATATGCATGCATGCATTGTGGTGCTTGTTTAGCAACTACTTCTTAGTTGAATTCCTAATGGAATCTTAATTTTATTGTGTGTTTTGTCTTTTGATGATTAACAGCAGTGACATGTGAATGGTATTTTCTTTTACGAAATTTCCATCATTGACCTTAAGTGCAAAATGTTAGGTTTTTAAAGTAAATTTACAAAACCAGTTCATTTATTATGCTGTGCAGAATCCATTAATAATGGTAACTAAAAGTTTACAAATGCCTAGAATATGCTTTTGTTGTGGCTGTTGCAGTCTGCTGTTTTTGTCTGTATATTTCATCAACATCTGAATTTTTTAATATATGTGCTATATGTAACAATTGCCTGGTTAGCAGCTTGCTCCGGAAATAATACAATAAAAAAGCAGCAATAATTCAATAAGAAAAGACCTATTTTATTTATATCTTCCAACTGTAGTTCATAATAGTTTGGTATGGTGATGCAGAGTCATAATACTGAAAGATAAGATTCAAGAACTTTGTACTTAGGATGAATTTTTTTTCCTATCAACTTGTGATTGATCAATCAGAGATGCATTTACTATGTTTGAGAACTAAGTTCATCATTTTGATACACTGAGTGAAAAATTTTACGAGGACTAGAATGTGATGGTTGAAGAAATTCTTTTAGCTTTTTAATTCAAGTCTTCAAATGCTGGTTTCGATCATCATTCATTGTTTCATTCTGAGATATGCATTTATTAGTTTTAGACTCTCTCAACTCTAAAAGTCTTTGTATGAGGCTTTCTCGTATGCTACTGGAACAAGGACATTGACAGAACTCAGGTGGATTTGGTCCAAAAGTTTTCTGGGACTAGGTCCCTGTTGAAGTCTGCCTGAGGACTGAGGTGTAATTTTAAATTTGTCCCATGCTACGTCAGTGGAGATGCGATCTGTAGTTGATACTGGGTTAATTTGGTTTGGAAAAAAAAAATTCCCATTTAACTTAATGGTCCCATTCAAATTAACAGTGGGGATTTGAAGACTTAATGGTCCCATTCAATACTGGGTTAATTTGGTTTGTGAACAGTGGGAAGGGAGCCATGCAGGGCTGTTGTGTGTTTGTTGTTACCTGTTAGAGATGTGAATGATAATCGTTATTTTCCTTGTTGGTTTACAGGGAAGAAAGTCAGTAAAGCTCCAAAGATACAGAGGCTTGTGACTCCATTGACACTTCAGAGGAAGCGTGCCAGAATTGCAGAAAAAAAGAAAAGAATTGCAAAGGCCAAGGCAGAGGCAGCCGAGTACCAGAAACTTCTTGCCACTAGGCTGAAGGAGCAGCGGGAGCGCCGGAGTGAGAGTTTGGCAAAGAGGAGATCCAAGCTATCCAGTGCTTCTAAGCCATCTATTGCTGCATAGACTGGAAGTTTAGATTCTCACCACTTAAGTTTTTGGTAGTGCCACAATATACCGGGGCAATTATGATATGTTCCATATACTTCTTTTATGAAAAGTTGAGAGATTTTTTTTTCATTTCTGTGCTTGTCGCGAGCTTGATATTCTAGTTAGCGTTACATTTTGGATCATAGTTTGCTGCCATGAGACTGCTGTTGCATGGGAATCAGTTTTCACTTGTTATTTTCTACTAAATATATGTTCTAAGTTCTATTATTAGCCTTATTTTTTTTAGGCCTGTTTGTTGCATCATGTGTTTATTAAAATATGAGTAGTATGTTAGTAGCTTAGGCTTTGTTTGGGAACATTTCCACTGTGATTCTCTATAGGTTAGTATGGTATGGTTTCTTCCCAAACAATGTTTGGAAAGATTTTCAATTTATTTTGATGGCTTATGATAGTTTAATGGTGGTTTGGTAATGGTAATTTTGAGTCATTTTTGTAAACCACTGATTTGGTGTGTTGACGTGGTTTTATTTTTATAATACTAAAGTTGCCCTTAAATCTTTTCAAACAACTCAATATTACCAATATAATCTTTTTAAATATAGTATACTGTTAATATTATATTATATTATATTGGATTTATTATATCATATATTATTAAATCATATTGAAAATGCTCTCAAATAGAGCTTTAGAGGGTGTTTGATTTAGCTTATGAAAATTAACTTATAAATGTTTTTTTGGTGTTTATGTTTGAATGTTTATAAATAGTTGATAAGTTTTTAATATGTTAGCTGCAAAATAACTAATAAGCACATTTATTATTAAAATGCCTAAAAAACTATATTACCAAGAGTAATCATTAAAATAAATAGAGGTAATATAGGTATAAGTATAAATACTAAAATAGTAAATTATATCTTTTTTAAATAAATGTATCATTTTAAATTTAAAGTTTATAAATTAATTTGAAAAGTTTATACTCAAACACTCGGAATCTCGCTACGGAGATTGTATAGATTTCAGCTATTACAGTATTACTCAGCGTCAGTTATTCAAAACAAACTGTATTAACTCGGTTTTGATAATTTTTTTAGTCATTCAAAGTGATGGTGTTCATTATGTCGAAATTCAGTGATAATTATTCTTTTCCGTGGCAATTACTTTTCCAATATCAACTAGTCTCAATTAGTAGTGGAAGGAATATTTTTTGTTTTTGTGAAGAATTTTAGGAACTAATGAATTGAGTTATATATATATATATAGTAAAAAAAAAATATATATATATATATATAGTATTTTTCAAATTTAGAAAAGATTTATGGTTAAATCTGCTTGTTTATACTAGTATAATAAAGAGGAAAAAAAATATATTTTTATTATTGTTTTCCAGTAATAATTTTCTTATATTTTTCAGTCACTAATAATTACTGGGTTAAATATTTATAGTAATCTAAAAGAAGAAAATATATTTTTTACTCTCTAATTATAAAAGAAAACCGCCATTTTCATAATCTTGTTTCAAAGATGGCTCTCATTGATTTGACACCCCCCCAATATTGGCTTTTCATCTTCCTCTACCGGCTTTCAGTGCCAAACACTGAAACAGTACTAATCATCTTAAAATCAAATTTTACTTAATCTAATTTTATTTTGCTTATGTGGAGGTTAATTATATATTTTTTATATATAAACAAATATTTTTTATAATATATAGCTCAAAAAAAGTGAAAATTGGTATAAATTAATTTGAAAAAATAGTTCAAAATGATTTTATAACATTCTATTTTTCCAAAAGACATGGTTAGTAATTACTCAAGTGAAAAAAAAAATCCATATAATTGACTCATATTATTTTAGAATTAAGATATTATTAAGCTGGGTTGAGTTGTAATATATAGCTCAAATGTTTTCGTCCATTTGATTTATTTACAAACTAAAATATATTTATATTACATCAAATAATAATTATTTCATTTGAACGATTTATCGTTAATTTCTTTTGTAAAATTATTCCAAGTTGTTTAAAAAATTAAGAATATGACTATCTTGGCAAAATCACATAAAAGAATTTCACAAAGTCAGTCAAACGTTGATGGTGGTATTGGTAATGAGAAATTTCAAATATAACAAAATTTGGAAGAAGGTAAGAAGTTTGGACAAGAAATAAGATGCAAATCAGACTAGAAATATGGTGCAAATCAGACTAGAAATAAGATGCATGCCTGCGCCTTGGCTTCTCGTATAGGTGTCCCATTTCCTTTTCCATTTTTTTTTTTCAATTCTTTAACCTCCCTCATTTTGTCTCCCTTACTAATACTTGATGAAGCTATATCCAGTAATATCCGTAATTTTGATATAATTTCGATATACATAAAAATGATTAATATGAGTAAATAGCTAGTGTGTTGGAAGAAGTGTATATAATATATACCTAAAGATATATATAATATATATACTGAATATACATAATATATACACTAGATATAATAATATATAGATTGGATACATAATTTATATACAAGATATACCTAATGTATATATACAAACATATATATATATATATATATATTTAAATTGAAAAAGTTAAATAAATAAAGTAAAAGTCAAAAGTAACATGGAAATTATCTTATGGCAGAAAATTAAAGAGAAAATATATAATATTTGATTATTTAATTAATTATTTAAGTATAAAAGAGGGATATGGATGAAAAATTAAATGAAAAATCTTCTTTTTCTTCTTCACACCATCCATGGCTGAATTTTTAAGGTAGAGATGAGAGAAATTTTCTTCAAACACACCAAATTTCACTAGAAATCTAAAGATATTAAGTTGGTTTTGAAGATTAATCAAGATTATAAGTATTTATTCTTCACTTTAAACTTATTTTCTTAATTTTTAAGATTATATAATTATTGAGTTAGACATAGAATTTATTTAAATTGTTAAAATAGATAGTTATGAAGCTAATATGATGAATATATGATGATTTAGTGATTAATTGGTTAAAGTAAGCTTATTTTGGTGAAGTTTGAAATATGAAAGAAGTAAAGTTAGGATTTTGTTGGATTTTGGTTAAGTTTAATATAATTAATGGTTGTTTTGTATAGATTAAGTATGAGAATAGTTTTAATCGAAGAATTAGACCTTTGTTTCATTTAGGAGAGGATAAACATAATTGAAGTAAATGACAAAGATAAGGGCTTTTCCAATTTGAAGCTTGGAAAGTATTTTTGGTTGAATTTTGAAGCTAAATAAGGTTTATACATACTTTGATAACATTTACTTAAAGTGTATATTTTGGCATAAACCATTTTGGACCTTTTAAAAAAATTTAATTTATTTTTAATGTAGTTAATTATTAAATTTATGTATTATCAACAATAATGTGATCGAGTATTGGTTTGCACATAAAAACTATTATTTTATAGTGAATAATAATATTTTATAAAGTATATTGGAATTGTGGAACTAAGGCATAATGTGATTATGATGATGGAAATTATGTTCAATGTAGATAAAATTATTGAAAATGTTGTATAACGATCATGTGAGAAATACGAAAATTGAGGAAATGAGATAAGAATACGAAAATAGACTATGACATTGTGCGATTGTTAGTCCTGCACAATTATTTATTCTAGAATATTGAGTTTGATATTATCGAGTTAGCATATCAATAATTTATCATGACGTTTTATACGCCTTTGGATGAGATACACTGATATCACATTTATTATTATACTTTCAAATGAGACACACTAGTGTTGGACACTTCGTTATTGAAAGGACAACCTTCGAGTGAGAGTGATTTATTAGTATCATATGACTCTTGATTTCTAGTGTCAGACCTTTAGGTAGCGATATGTCAAAATTTCTAGAACTCAAATATTGTAAAGGGATTTACTGGGCCCACTGTGTGCTAATGTGATATGTTTGTATGATAATAGATTAATAATTTCTTTAGCATTGCATTTTATTTAAAAATGAATGCATTTGATGCAAATGAAGAAATATTTATTTTAAATATTTTATGTTATTGAAGTATGTACCACTAAACTTCTAGCTTAACGCGATTTAATTTCATTGTGCAAGTGACATGGTTACTGAGAGAGGGAGCCCCGATAGATTTGAGCAGATCTAAGAATTAAGGTTGACGTTTGAAGATAAAATGTTTGCCACGAAACATGTCTAGCTGGTACTTCACTGCATAACATGTAAATATATCTTGTTCAAATACATTATAGTTATATACATTATGACATTTTATAAACATGTTTATGTATTTAAAGTATTTTAAAGTTGTGTAAATGTATATAAAGTACATTACTTATATTTATTAAATACTTGGATTTATATGGAAAAATGATGAATTTTGTGAAATTATGAATTGGGAGTGTCTTTTTTAATACTTGAGAGTGTCCTTTCTAATACATGTTGTGTTATCTTGATTTTGAAATTTATTGAAATTATAGATAAAACTCTTACAAAAATTTTTAAATATTTTTATATAAATTAATTGAATTATATTTTAATTATATTTATTCAATTGGAATATATATATGCTTATTATATATATATTTAAAATTATAGTCGTTTTTGGTATTAAGTAATAGAGTTTTTATAGATAATTACTGTGACATTCTTGTATTCTATATATGTATTATATATATGCAGAATATATGGATTGTATATATATATATGGTATAAGAGTATTAAATATGTATATAATTTGGCAATTGTTCTAGCTATATTTTTGTTATTATTAATTGAATTTAGTGTATTTTTTTTTTGTGAAGTTAGAATAATTTTAATTTAAAAATTGACTTTACAGAAAAGATGGCGCTTTCCTTTGATATTTCCCCAACTTTCCGTTGGATATAAAATATGTATAGCCTATTTTAGAATTTAAATTTTAATTCTTAAAAGAGTGTGTTGATTGGACTGTTTCTTATTCACAATATTATCTTAAAATAGCGATATGATTAATTTGGCCATCTCTCACATTGGCAAAATCATAATAGAAAATTTTAAAAACATCGTTCAAAAATCGTCAGTTAGTAGTGACGTATTTCTAATGTAATTGGAAAACAATGGGTCATATGAAAAGTGGGATTGCACTTAAAATATAAATATGGAAAGGGCCATGAAAGTGGTAAATATATGAACAATTGGGTTGTTGAAATAAATAAAAAAAAGACCAGAATTTAGCCACGTGTTTTAATCATTAATGAGGACCTATAAATACCAATGCTTTATTAGCTTTCTTCACCCCAACTCTAGCTTTTCATATCTACTCTCTGTCAACACTTCTATTTTTCTTCTTTTACTTTGATAAATTTGCAAAAGCATAGTAATGGCTCCAGCAGTGTCCTTTGATTCCTTTGATTTGGCTGACTTTGTGATCAGCAAAGGCAATGGAGTAAAGGGCCTTTCAGATTTGGGTCTTAAATCCCTTCCCAAACAATATATTCAACCCAAGAAGCTTTGATTAATATTATTCCTCAAGAATCTATACCTGTTATTGACATGTCTAATTGGGATAATGACCCTAAGGTTGCAGACTCCATTTGTGAAGCTGCAGAGAATTATGGGTTCTTCCAATTAGTTAATCATGGTGTCCCTCTTGAGGTTCTTTATGGTGTTAAAGATGCAACTTATCGATTCTTTGGACTACCAGCTGAAGAAAAGAATTAAGTATTCTAAAGAGTTCTCATCTACAAACAACGTCAGGTTTGGAACCAGCTTTAGTCCTGACGCTGAGAAGGCTCTTGAATGGAAAGATTATCTTAGCCTCTTTTATGTCTCTGAAGATGAAGCTTCTGCACTGTGGCCTTCTGCTTGCAAGTAATTACTTAAAACTCAACTTTAATTCATTAATTTCTTTATTATAATTATGCAAGACATTATCCGAGTTTGAAATCCTGACTTCTTGCATTGTGAGACAGACATTCAAACAATGGACTACTACAATTAGTGTTAATCTTAATATTCTTGATTTTCTTGTTAATTTCAGGGATGAATGCTTGGAATACATGAAAAGATCAGAAATCCTTTGCAAGAAACTAATAGGTGCATTAATGGGAAGACTGAATGTGAAAGAAATAGATGAATAGAAAGAATCTTTATTAATGGGTTCTAAGAGGATTAACCTTAATTACTATCCAAAATGTCCAAATCCTGATCTCACAGTAGGAGTAGGCCGCCATTCTGATGTGTCTTGTCTGACATTTCTTCTGCAAGACGAGATTGGAGGTCTTTATGTGAGAGTAAATGAAGGGACAGGAGAAGAAGATGGATGGGTACATGTTCCTCCAATTGAAGGATCACTTGTTATTAATGTTGGAGATGCTCTGCAAATACTTAGCAATGGCAGATATAAGAGTGTTGAGCATTGTGCGATTGCAAGTGGCAGCAAAAACAGAATTTCGATTCCAATATTTGTGAATCCAAAGCCGGCCGATGTGATTGGTCCTTTGCCTGAAGTTCTTGCAAGTGGAGAGAAACCCAAATATAAAAACATTCTTTATTCAGATTATGTGAAGCATTTCTTCAGGAAAGCTCATGATGGCAAGAAGACTGTTGGATTTGCTGAGATACGATCAATCCTTTGCTGAGATATTTTCAATGTGGGTCCTTTTAGCCTCAGCCCCCTCCATCTCTCCTAAATTTTCAAAGTGAAATAACCAAAACTTATTATTGAAAATATCCTCGTCTCTGCAAAAAATAAAGCAAGATCAAATTAAGAAATTTTAAAAATAAATTAAAGTTGTTTTTATTTAATATTTTATATCATATTTTATAGATTTAATTTTTATTTTTCTGTTATAAATTCATATATAAATATATCATTTGATTGAAATAAATTATGAGTCATTTCTCACAGCTTCATTAAAAATTTAACATTAGTATAAGAGTATTTTGATTTTTGAGGGACTTAAGATAAAGAAGAAAAAGAAAAAAAAAATAAAAAGGGGCTTATAAAGTTTTTATAATAATACCCATAATTTATCCATGCTCGTGACCATAACAATAATAATATCTTTCGCTATAGCCATATTCGTATTCATGACTATAATCACAATCAAAGCTATATTTATCACCATAAATAACGTCCAAACCCATATCCATAACTACAATTGTAATCATAATCATGATTATAAGCACATCCAAAAGACTTTTTAAGTCTTTAAATTGAAAATGATAAAGATCGATATGTCTATAAACTACAACAAAATAAAAAAATAATGATGACCGGCATGTCACAAAACTGTAACAACATACAAAATGATGAAGATCGGCATGTCTATAAACTACAACGCAAAAAATAATGAAGTGATCGGCAAAAAAAAAATTGATGTTCAAAGAAAAGTGTTATGGCCAAGGAGGAAATTGATAAAATCAAGAAAATCAAGTTAAGAGAAGTGTTTCAAATTTGCAGCAACCGAAGCAAAGAATGTTGAAAATATCACTAATTTACTGCATAAAATCAAACAAGATCAAATAAAAAAATTTTAAATTTTAAAAATAAATTAAAGTTATTTTTATTTGATATTTTATATCATATTTTATAAATTTTATTTTTATTTTTATGTTATAAATTCATGTATAAATATGCTATTTGATTGAAATAAACTATAAGTCATTTCTCACAGCTTTATTAAAAATTCAACACTTATAAATAGTCACAAATAATATAATGAAGTGTCCATGCTATAATAAATTAATTATGGATGGTCATTTAATCGGTCAGTTAATTAATCGACCGATTCAATTTTAATCAATATTTTTAAAAATATATTTTTTCGATTGAATTAACTAAATTTTAATTTTAAATTAATCGAATTAGATCGATTAGTTCGGTTAATTTTAAATTTTATCCGATTTTTTGCTATTGAACAGGGAAAGCTTTTACTTTATTAATTACTTTTACACTGTTTAACCTTAAATGTTGATTCATTGGTATCATGAAGATGTTGCTTTCCTAACAGATGTAATGCGGATGGAAATCTAACCATGATTTGCATGCTAATTTACAAATACTATCCAAAAGTGTTTTTAAGTCATGGCCCATAGCCACTTAAATATGAGAACTGTTAAAGTGCCATACTACTCTTAATTATTAGATCTTTTAAAAAATTTGACTCTATGATCTTTTATTTGTAATTGAATACAAGAAATATACTTAAACAAAAAAAGTCTAATATAATAACGAATGAAAAATATAATTACTGAGTAAATTGTCTACATAAAATATTTATTTGTTTGACACATAAAATAAAAAAAAAATATTTGACCAATTTTAGATCCCTATTGACCCAATTTCAGCCCAGTAAAACTCTGTTTGCCCAATTATATGTAAACCAAAACATATGAAAACCAAAATCCAGTTATTTTGCAATTTTTTTTGTTAACGTTAACGGAGTTATCCGACTCGATTAATTGTTGGTTGGTGTCCATTAAGTGAGATCCACCACTTAATTAATTAAAAAAAAGAAAGGAAGAAGGAATTTAAAACGTGATCAAAGTTAGGCAAGGTTTGATAGCCTAATTTTAGGCCAAACTTTTATCAAATTTTCGGCATCTCTCTTCTATAAATAGAGGAGAGAATTGCCAAGGGAGATATAAGCCACAGATCATTTATCTGTGAAGAAGAATTGAGATTTTGTGAGAGTTCAGTCTTAAGAAGGGTCTTAAGACTAAGGGTCGAGAAAAATAGTGAGGTTTGGAAAACACTTTTGTGAGTGCTACTATTTTTGTATTAATCCCTTTGTAAGCCTACTATTTTAATAGTGGAAGAATTATTCGGATTTTATCCTGTGGACATAGCCCTAAAAAGTTAAGGGTGAACCACGTAAATTCTTGTGTGTCATATATTATTATTTCGCTATTTTTATTATTCTAGTAATTTTAATTTCGGGGCCCCAACAAGTGGTATCAGAGCCGAAGGTTTCGGTAGGTCCAAATAGTGGTATCAGATCCGTGAATATATTTTAAAAATAAATATATCACGACGACAAGAAAATTACGAAGAGTCCATCGGTGTAGTCCATTCGAAAAGACGTTGCAGAATTATTTTTAAGTAAATAGTAAAATAGTAACCCAAAGGTGACATACTATTCATATATAGTACTATTCACGTGTACGTTACTATTCCACATATAGTACTATTTACGTGTACGATCACTATTTAAGTGTACGGTTACTATTTACAAATACAGTTACTGTTCACGTATACTATTACTATTCACGTATACTACTATTCACATAAACGACACTATTTGCGTATACGGATTTTTTTGTTGATGGTAGTATTCTGCAAAAATCGAAATGGACGATAAAACGACAGGCACGATGGTGAAACTCAACTCATCGAACTATGCAGTATGAAAGATATTGATGGAAGATCTTTTATATTGCAAAGATATATTTGATACGATTGAGTTGAAAGGTGTCATGCCAGCTTCAACAAATGAGACCGAATGGAAGTCGACTAACAGAAAATGAGTCGCAACTATTAGGAAGTCTGTTGAAATGAGCGTCATTAACCATATCGCTCATGAGAAAGATGCCTATTTAATATGGAAGAAGCTGGAAGATATGTACGAACCTAAGAATGCTCAAAACAAAACTTTTCTAATCAGAAAGCTTGTAAATCTGAAGTACAGAGATGGTGAAAGCGCTTCAGATCACTTGGGCAAATTTCAAGAAATTTTGAATCAATTGACGATGTCAAAAATAGTGCTAGAAGATGAGGTGCAGACACTATTCTTATTGAGTTCATTGCCGGACAGTTGGGAGACGCTGATTGTCACGCTCAGTAATATGCCAAAAGGAAATCTGACCTTAGCAACAGTTAAGGAAAGTATTCTGAATGAAGAAATCAAATGTATGGAGAATGGTACGAGAAGCAATTCAGATGCACTCATTTCTGTTACAGAAAGAAAGGGGAGAAGCAAAACCAGAAATCTCCAAAATCCAGACAAACGTGATAGTTCACGGAAGAGATCCAAGTCAAGAAAAGGTGTAACTTGCTATCATTGTGGCAAGCCTGGTCACATCCAGAAGCATTGCAGAAAGTGGAAGAAGGAACGAGCCAAGAAAAATGATGAGGAGAAGAAAGATGATACGGAGGTAGCCTCAGTAGCTATTGATGTTGATGCATTTGGTGATGGAAGTGCACTGATCTCTCATGCTGGTCTCAGTGAGTGTTCCACTAGTCAAGATTCTCTATGGATCATTGACTCTGCATGTTCATATCATATTTCTTCTAAGAAGGAATATTTTTCATCACTTATCCTCGGAGATTACGGCCATGTGATGTGTTGTCCGTGATGTGTGATCCTTGGCTTGAGGGGAGGATTGTTGGGGTGTCAATCCAAAGTCCCACATTGGAAAAGCCAAGAGACAATTGAGTAGTATATAAGCATCCATACCCACTCCATAGTATGAGGCCTTTTGGAGAGTAACCCAAGAATAAAATTGTGCGGGATTGGCCCAAAGCGAACAATATCATACTATGTGGAGTGGATGGTGCGGGCTTGGGGGTCCAACAGAACACTGGAATGCAGTGAAGTGGATTCTCAGGTATCTCAAAGGTACTTCCAAAACTTGTTTATGTTTTGGTGATAACAGACCTGTGTTAGATAGTTACATAGATGCAGATATGGGCGGAGATGTTGATTCACGCAAATCAACTTCTGGATATCTGATGACCTTTGCAGGAGCAGCAGTTTCTTGGCAACCAAAATTGCAGAAATGCTTTGCGCTATCATCGACCGAGGCAAAATATATAGCTATCACAGAAGCTAGCAAAGAACTCTTGTGGATGAAAAAGTTCCTACATGAATTGAATATAGAACAAGAGAAGTTTGTCCTACTATGCGACAGCCAGAGCGCTATACATCTCATCAAGAATTCAACATTTCATTCAAGGTCAAAGCACATTGATGTGAGGTATAATTGGATACGTGATGCGCTGGAGATGAAGTCATTTCAGATAGAGAAAATTCATACTGATGACAATGGCGCGGATATGATGACAAAGGCTTTACCCACAAAGAAGCTTGTTACTTGCAGACGGATAGCTGGTATGGCTAACTTCCCTACTTAAATGAACAAGGGGGAGATTTGTTGGTTGGTGTCCATTAAGTGGGACCCACCACTTAATTAATTAAAAAAAAAGAAAGGAAGAAGGAATTTAAAACGTGGTCAAAGTTAGGCAAGGTTTGGTGGCCTAATTTTAGGCCAAACTTTTGTCAAATTTTCGGCATCTCTTTTCTATAAATAGAGGAGAGAATTGCCAAGGGAGATATAAGCCACATATCATTTATCTGTGAAGAAGAATTGAGATTTTGTGAGAGTTCAGTCTTAAGAATTAAGACTAAGGGTCGAGAAAACTAGTGAGGTTTGGGAAACACTTTTGTGAGTGCTACTATTTTTGTATTAATCTCTTTGTAAGCCTACTATTTTAATAGTGGAAGAATTATTCGGATTTTATACTGTGGACGTAGCCTTAAAAAGTTAAGAGTGAACCACGTAAATTCTTATGTGTCATATATTATTATTCCGCTATTTTTATTATTCTCGTAATTTTAATTTCGGGGCCCCAATATTAATTGACCTAAAATTGAATTTCTCTATACCCATTAACAAAAATTCGTTCGGTTAATCATTTGTTGCCCATCTCTAAAATTAACTTTTATTTAATTGTATTATTCACTAGTGCTAATTTTAACATATTACATAAAAAATGTCCATATTTTACATGTGATTGTTAAATTCTTACATTTATATATTTATTAAATTCAAATAATTAGACTTAGAATAATTTGAATTTTATCATAGAAAATGGTCCAACGTTTTGATTGAGTCATCTTTTTTTTTTTTATTATTATTATAAGTCATTCGTATATATATATATATATATATATATATATATATATTATCAAATCAATCATTATTAAGCTGCCACTCCATACTTATAAATAATAAGATCATATTTTACGACCTACAATTATAATTACAAAGAGTTATAAAAATATCATATTTTACCACCTAAAATTATATTTATAAATGATTATAATAAAATCATATTTTATGATTCAATATTATAGTTAAAAATAGTTATAATATTATCATATTTTGCGACCTAAAATCATAGTTGCAAATAATTAATAATAACATCATATTTTACATTATAAAATTATAGTTACAGATAGTTATATAAAGTATATATAAAATTATAAAAATTTAATAAGAAAATTAAATCAATAGTACATTAATCACATATGTTCATTCACATAAAAACACAGCCAAATATGACTTAATGATAGTTAAGACCTGATCGATTTCGATTATCCTAAACCATGCTTATATATATAAAAAAATATATATGAAACTATAATATGTAAATAAAAAAAATACATAAAAATAATCAATTATACACACGTCATGTTTTAAAGTGATTTGGGTTTTTTTTTTGAACTCAAATGATTTGGGTTGCTCTTCACGTTATCTTAGATTTTTGATGTTCAAATTATTTTCAAAGATAGCGTCTTCCCGTAGATAGCCCCCAATTTTCCCTTGAATATAAAATATGGATAAATACATTTTAAGATTAATTAGCAATGTTTTATTCCTTAAAAGAGTATGTGTTGGTTGGACTGATTCCTATTCACCATCTTATAGAAAAATATTAATATGACTAAGTTGGCCGTCTCACATTGGCAAAATCATATTAAAAAATTTCAAAAAGCCGGTCAAAAATCATTACTTGTTAGTGAGGTATTTCTTATATAAGTAGGGAACAATCGCTAATATAAAAATTAGGTTTGCGCTGAAATATAAACTTGGAAAGATGCATGAAATTGTACAATTTTAACTTTAAAAAATGAGCAGGACCTCTGCAAAACTCTTCATTTTTTCTCCCATGCAAGAAAGAATAAAGTCAGTTAGGTTCTGTTTGGGGTTGCTATAACATTCCGCAACTTGCTTAAAACCCACCTAGAAAAGTGTCCTTTTAATACTTTTCTAGAAGAAAACAAGAGCTGGTGAAATGGGTTTTTTTTATTAATTAACTCTAATTAATTGTTATTAAGTATGATTTTAAAAATGGCAGGGGTGTGATTTTTTCACTAGAGATGGGATGCCCAAAACTCCGTTTCCTAACGGATGGAAGGGAGATAATGGATTATACACAGTTGGCTTTACAAGGAGAGGTCTATTAGGAACGGCTGCTGACGCTGTTAGAATTTGTCAAGGACCTGAAAAATGAATAAGAAGGAAAGAAGAAGAACAGAAGAAGAAACAGAGAAATAGAAGAAGAAGAAGAAATGAGAGGAAGAAGAAGAAGAAGAAAAAGAAAACAGTGGATAAGAAATTTAGAGAGAAATTGTATTTTTCATATTCATTGATGTTTTTATCAGTTTGCAATACATTGTATATATAATTGCTGCTAAGCATAATTTTATAATAATTAGCCAATCATTGGCAATCACTCCTTTTGCTAATACTGACAAATAACAACTCACAATATTCTAACAAATTACATGCATTCTCCCCTTGTTCTACCTGGCAGCAGTCGGTCCCATAAGGTAGTAGCAGCAGATTCTTTCACAGCCCTCACAATTATCATTTCTTCAATATCCATATTCTTTTCTGGGTCTGGATTCGTTGTGGATCTATTGAAGGAATTGCAGCACTGAGTCTCTTCTCCTAGAGTCATGACAGAATTGCCCAAGATACTGCTGACCAATGGGTTGGTAAAGTAAATAAAAGAAAAGACCAGAACTAATCCACCAATGGGTTTTAATCATTAGTGAGGACCTATAAATACCAATGCATTATTCAGCTTTTCTTGCACCACCACTAGCTTTTTCTTCTCTACTCTCTCGCAACATTTCCTTTTTTTTTCTTTTGTATTACTTTGATATAATTGCAGAAGCACAGTAATGGCTCCAATAATGTCCTTTGATTCCTTTGATTTGACTGATTTTGTGATAAACAAAGGAAATGGTGTAAAGGGTCTTTCTGATCTGGGACTTAAATCCCTTCCCAAACAATATATTCAACCCCAAGAAGCTTTAATTAATATTATTCGTCATGAATCTATACCTGTTATTAACATGTCTAATTGGGATAATGACCCTAAGATTGCAGACTCCATTTGTGACCCTAAAGACGCAACTCATCTATTCTTTGGACTACCAGCAGAAGTAAAGAATAAGTATTCTAAGGAGTTTTCATCAACTAACAATGTCAGGTTTGGAACCAGCTTTCGTCCTGACGCTGAGAAGGCTCTTGAATGGAAAGATTATCTTAGCCTCTTTTACGTCGCTGAAGACAAAGCTTCTGCACTGTGGCCTTCTGCTTGCAAGTAATTACTTAAATCTCGACTTTAGTTCATTAATTTCTTTATCATAATTGTGAAAGACATTATCAGAATTTCAAATCCTGACTTCTTGCATTGTGAGACAGACATTCAAACAATGGACTACTGCAATTAGGCCTTGTCTGTTGTTTCGTGTTTTGTCATGATTTTATATAAAATGATATAATTTAATTCTTATTTGTTTTGACTTTCACCTTTTACCTTTTATGATTTATGATAAAATGATGTTCATTATCATCCTATGGTACATATGGTTTGACAGAAACCAGTTACAACACGGCAAAGAAGGGTTATCGGTGAGTAGGCTGCTACAACTAGCTGTTGCTAGGTCAGTTGGTCCTACTAATTGTGCTCCGCCTAACAAGAATAACAGAGAGGCACAGCTGGAAGTGTGGCTGCCCCTACCTGCAAATTGTTACAAGGCTAATATTGACGATGCAGTAAGGAAAGATGGAGTTGGTTGTGGGATTATTATTCAGAATTGTATGGGACAGGTGATGGTATCAGCAGGCAGACCATTGCCTATCTGTCCATCTATTTTTTCTGTTGAATTGCAAGCTATTTTATTTGGGCTCCCAGTAGCTTGTGACTGTGGTTTCCTCAGACTTCATATTGAATCAGATGCAGCCATGGTGATTCAACATCTACTGCCTGAAGAAACTCCTATGGACATATTTAGCTTTCTGGTGGATGACTCAGACACTTGGCAAAATCCTTTGTTGAAGTTTCTTTCCATTAAGTGCCTAGAGAAGCAAATGCCATAGCTCATAAATTAGCCCAATGGTTTGTCTCATTGGAGAACTTATGTATTATGATGGCGGAGGTTCCAAGTCATCATATGGAACTTGATCTCCTTTTGAAGTCTGTTTCTTGATTTAATGAATTTTCCTTTTTATTAAAAAAAAATAGTAGTGCATGTATTCTCACTTAGATTTAGTTTATAGATAATATTTACATGATATATATACTATAATTATGGTTAATATGAAAATAATATATATATACATAACATATGTAGAGCATATGCAAAATATATTTACAATATATATATTATATTATGTTACTATTAATAATAGTATATATTTTCTCACTTGAAATTTAACATATGAATTATATTTACACTACCTTTATATCATATTTAAAGAATATATAAAATACATATACTTTTAGTTAGAACTTAACATATTTACAATATGTGCATACTATAAACATAACATAAAATTGGCATATGCACAACATATATAACATTTGTGAGAGTACAAAATGATAGAACTTTTAGGAAGATGATGTTATACCATATTTGTGTAATTTTAAAAACTTTTCCAGTATTTTTATAATTTTTTATGATTCATATTTTTTAAAATTTTTTTCTTTTTAGTGTAATTGTATAAAATTCCCTTATATAAATCGATGCCAAGCCTCAAGCCACTATTTAAACTCATTGATATACATACCTTAACATATGAAAATTTTGCAATATTTTATTCCACTAGTAGCATAATCATATTTTATTGATCAAAAGTCTATAAAATAAAATTTTTGCTAATTAAATATTTGTGAATTAAAAAGAATAAGTTTTTGTTTATTTTTATGTTTTGACAAGAACAATCATTTATATTTTAGTTGCTTAATTACACAAATCTTTTTTAGTCATGCATAAATGTAATTAGCTAAATTATGGTTCTTATGTACATACTATTACTCTTTTATTTTGTTTAATGATTATTACAAATTTCAAATAAAAATTCATTCTTGCACATATAAATTAAATGAGATAAAATTTCAATCTTCGTCACAAAATATGAAATCAACTAGCAAACAAATATTTTAAGCTAAAAAAAAAGTTTTATATGAATGCCTATAATTAAGAATTGATACAAAAGATAAAATTTAACTAGCTAGTGTTACTAAAAGAAATTATTAATTCCAACATTGCTAAATCATTGTAATGACTAAAAAAAGACATCACAATTGAATCCATATTAATAAAAAAAAACATTAAAATTGAATTTAAAAATTGCTTTAGAGTTATAATTTTAAGAGAATTTATGGTCTTGTACAACTAAAAAATAATAAATTGAATAATAAAAAATAATTTTTCAGAGTCGATTGTTACTGTTATGTAAATATATGATAAATATTTTTTTCTTTTTATTAAAGAGAGTACTCTTTTTTTTAAAATTTCATAATTAAATAATTAATATATATTGTTAAACAATGTTTTTCTTTAATCAATAACATAATTAGATATTTAAAATTATTAAATCAAATTTAAATTGAGGATCAAAATTTATTGAAGGCAGTGATAAGCATTTATCAATTTTTGGCATAAATTATTTTTTTGGAGTCGCAATAATAGTAAAGCTCTATCTATTATTTTAATATAGTTACATATTCATATACAACATTTATCAATTTTAGTATGCACACATACTTAAATAACAGTTTGAGTTATTATGACAATTAATTTATCCAAACTACAAGACATGTATCAATATAGAGTATTAATGCACTTGTCTTATAAAAAAATAATACTCTCTATGTTCTAAAATAATAGCAACATTTCTCATCTCACATATGTTTAAAAAATTAGATTATTTAATTAATTTATAAATTTTTTCCTATAATCTACTTACTTTACCTTCTATTTATACTAAACAGCTATTGTTTTTTGCAAAAATCAAAATCAAAATATATATTGATTGGGTCAAAGTAATTGTAATTTAGATATAAATAAGCAAATATTATATTATTGATTATAAAATATTTAAAAAAGTGTATAATAATTAATTTATAACGTAACTATAATCTAAATAAAATAATGAGACTATATTTTAAAATAAATAAAAATAAAAACATCTCCATCATTTTAGGACGGACGGAGTAACAATAATAATAACTTTTCACCCCTCATCTAAAAAATAATAATAATAAATTAGACTACTCACCAGTGATGCATGTATTAGCTTTAAACTATATCTATTAAGATGTATAATACATTTTGGATATAGTGAATTATATAATTAAATATTTGAGAAAATTACACAATATGTTATTTTTTATTTTTTTTTAAATATCTCATACATTCTAGAAAATTTCAAAAATGCTTATATTTTAAATTTAACTGAAAATATATTATATGCGTTCATCTGATTGCGGACCCAAGATTCAACATTAAGGAGAGCTAAAATATCTTAAATTACATTTAAACTGTTTGAATATGTCTAAAAAAAAATGTATTACTTCTATTCCATTTTGCTAATAATTATCACTACAAATTGAAATGAAAAATCTATTCTTATACTAATGAATTAAATGGGATAGAATTTTAATCTTAATCACACATGTAGTACGAAATCAACTAATTAATAAAAACATATTTTAAACCCAAAAAAAATAGTTTTAGACAAATGTCTATAAGAATTAATTTAAAAGAGAGAATTTAATTAGTGTTATACAATAAATTACTAATTTTACTATTACTAAACTATTGCAATTGCTTAAAAAAAAACATTGCAATTGAATTTGTGGCACCGAAAAAATAAAAGAGCATTGCATTTAAATTTAAAAATTAATTTTTAAGAGTTGCAATTTTAAGGATATACATGGACTTATTATAGGCTAAAGAATAAGAATTAAATTTATGAAAATTAAATTTTTTAGTGTTAGGGCGAACACAAAATTTAAAGTTAGTGGAAATTTATCTATATTGAACTTATATTTATAAAATCTTTATTAATCATAACTCTTACAAAATATTTTTACATTATAAAGTAATAAATTTAATACTTATACATCATAATCTCATACAATGATTATATGAATTAATAAGAAAAAAAAAGAATACAATAAGATTTTGAAAATTTTAATAACCAACACAATTAATAAAGAGCAAATTGAAATGAGTATGCCATGGATAATACAATTATAATTTATTTATGAATTTTTATATATAATTGCATATTTGCTATATATATAATAAATCAAATAATATAGAAATTTATAAATTTTAAAATAAAAATAAAATGGAGAAACGGGAGAACTTTTATATTGTTGAGAAATCATACAGAAAAATAAAGATATAAAATGAGAGAATTTGGATGAAAATTCTTTTTGCAACTGTGTATTACATAAAAAATTAAACAAAATAGAAAGATAAAAAAACTCTAAAAAATTACAATTTGAAAAAATATTTTTTTATTGTTAATAGCCATATTAATTGAGTCAGATCATAAAAAAAATAAAAGATATATATATAAGTGTGGCTGGACCCTTAATAGGTCTGCAACTGGATATTGAGTTTTGTAGAAAAAGTATGGGAAAAATTTTAATTTTTTTATTGAAAAATGAAAATGTTACCCTATATCATTATTTTAACATCATATTACCACCGAATAATTAATATTGTTGGATTTTTTTAATAATTATATAATTAAAATTTTAAAATTATTGGATTTTTGTATAATCACATAATTGATACTTAGAATTATTGGCCAAATTCAAATGCTTCAGAGTTTGGGGAGTCAAAATCTATTTAATATGGAAAAATACTATATAAATAAATATACAATAAAAAAATTAAGAAATTATGGCCCCCCTAATATGTGAATGGTTCTGCCCCTAACTAATATATTAATTATTTCTAATTGAAAGTGAATAGTTTTTTTAAAAAAAAAAGGTTGAAATGTGAGTTTTTTGAAAAATGTATATATTTTTAAAATATTTTCTCTTTTTCAGAAATTTTTATAGGAAACAAATTTCCACTAGATGGAGTAGTCTCTACTAGCTGTTGGCGTCCACTTGCAAGAAATCTGCGTACATTAACATTTTAATATTGTTGGATTAAGAATTTCTCCATAATTTTATTGTTTTTCTATGAGTTATTCATTAATTAAAATTAGCAGTTACGTGAGGGGGCCATTAATTGATTACTTGAGTTATTCATTACTGTTGTTAGTCGTTTTAATCATGAATCTGAACAAATTAATAGTACATGCATGTGATTAATGTTCTTTTCAGTTTCTTTTTTTAAGCTATGACTTTTCTCTACCTATTTATTCCACAGATAAAACATTAAATGGGCGATTTTAGATTTCTGGATTTGAATTCATGATTTGATTTATTTATTTTTTCATATATATGAAGACTATGATTTATTCAAAGTACAAAAGTTTTGTGATTACAGCATTAACAGTTGACATAAACTTATAATTACATATTACATCTCAGCAAATTCAACAGTCTTCTTGCCATCATGAGCTTTCCTGAAGAAATGCTTGACATAGTCTGAGTAAAGAATGTTTTTATATTTGGGTTTTTCTCCACTGGTAAGAACTTCAGGTAAAGGACCAATCACATCACTTGGCTTTGGATTCACAAAAATTGGAATTGATATTCTGTTTTTGCTGCCACTTGCAATCACACAATGCTCAACACTTTTATATCTGCCATTGCTAAGTATTTGCAGAGCATCTCCAACATTAATCACAAGTGATCCTTCAATTGGAGGAACATGCACCCATCCATCTTCTTCTTCTTTCCCTTCATTTACTCTCACATAAAGACCTCCAATCTGGTCTTGCAGAAGAAATGTCAGAGAAGACACATCAGAATGGCGTCCTACTCCTATTGTGAGATCAGGATTTGGACATTTTGGATAGTAATTAAGATTAATCCTCTTAGAGCCCATTAATAAAGATTCTTTCTTTTCATCTATTTCTTTCACATTTAGTCTTTCCATTAATGCACCCATTAGCTTCTTGCAAAGACTTTCAGATCTTTTGATATATTCCAAGCATTCATCCCTGAAAGAAGAATAACAAGATTATTAAATTAATTATTTGTAATTTATGTTACTTTTCTTAAAGAATTATATCCTTTTATTAAATATAAATATAAATATAAATATTAAGATTTAAAAATGATGAGTGGATTTTATAGAAATTAGTATTTAAGTTGTTTAAATATTTTATCTAATTACAAAGTATATTTATTGATAAAAATTTTGCACGTCCGAGAGAGATTTTTATTTTTAAGAAAGAAATGTTATAAGAGAAAAAAAAAATCTTGTAAAATTGTGAAAAGACCAACATACCCTTTTGAAATTTTGTAATTAAATAGCTTGTAAATAAGTTCATTTAAAAAGAATTCATCAAAACTTTATTTTAAGAAAGGTCATACCATTAAAAAGATAGTCAAAAATAAACATTCTTCTTAGTCATTTAAAACAAACTCCGTATAAGATTAAAAATAATAATAATAACACTTTATGAAAGAACAGGGATTCCCTTCCTGTAGTTAGCTTTGTCGTTATTTCTTGTCAAATTTGGATGGAAATATTAGTAATTTTGACTTCTTTTTCTCAAACAAATTACTTTAAAAATTTATGAAATCTTTTTATTAATTTAAATTAATTACATAATAAATTAGTTTATTTTATTGCATATCCATAGAAATAATTCTTCCATTTGATGGAGGTTTATGTCTCTCCATTCGAATAATTATACAATACAACCGTTGTATTGCAACAAGCCAATCGAATATCGACATGTGGCAGTGTTGTTGTATTGTATAATTATTCCTCTCCATTCGGTCTGACCACTTAAAATTAGCCATTCTAGTTAAGAAATGGATACTCTAATTTACAAACCTTCTTATATTAAAAAATACCTAATTATTATAATTCGGTCATATTTTGATTATTTAAATTCAGTATGAATTTTAAATAGCCCAAAACCAAATAAATTTAGATTGAATTTACTAGTAAGTGAAAATTTATAAGAATTTACAAATGGAAAAAAAAAAAGTAACAAAATTTTCTTACTTGCACTCAGAAGGCCACGATGCAGAAGCTTCATCTTCAGAGACATAAAAGAGACTGAGATAGTCTTTCCATTCAAGAGCTTTCTCAGCGTCAGGACTAAAGCTGGTTCCAAACCTGACTTTACTAGTAGAAGAAAATTCCTTAGAATACTTATTTTTTACTTGAGCTGGTAGTCCAAAGAATCGATGAGTTGCATCTTTAACACCATAAAGAACCTCAAGAGGAACACCATGGTTAACCAATTGGAAAAACCCATATTTTTCTGCAGCTTCACAAACAGAGTCTGCAACTTTAGGGTCCCAATTAGACATGTCAATAACAGGAATTGATTTATGTGGGATAATATTGATAAATGCTTCTTGGGGTTGAATATATTGCCTTGGAAGAGTTTTTAGTCCCAAATCTGATAAACCCTTTACTCCATTTCCTTGATTTATTACAAAATCAGTGAGATTAAAGGTTTCAGTACTGATTGATTCTGCAAGTGTTGGAGCCATTGTTTTTCTTTTCTTTTTTGGGAAAATAAAGAGTGAAATGAATATTCTTTCAAAAAAAAAAGAGTGAAATGAATAATAATTAGGCTTAATGGTTCGTGTTGAATTGTGGAGAAGATTATGGTGCTATTTATAATGTTTTATTCTATTTTTTTATTTTTTATTTTTTGTTCGGTAATTTTCTCACCAACTACAGAATTTTAATTTATTTATTTTTGTTTATAATACTTTTTTTTACCCAACGCACTCGTAATCCAATTTCATGCCTGACTAGTCGCTGGGTTCATGCCCTTTTCATCCGTAAGCTTACAGCATTTGTTTTATTTTTATCCGCATTGAAGTTATTCTCAAGTCAATTTGATTTTTTTAGGTACACGGAATATAGATCCATTCACACTACTACAATAATCAATATTTTTAATTACCGTAAAATTAATAGCTAAAACTATAAAAAAAAATTATGGTTAATTATTTTAGCCATAAAAATAATAATATCATAAAAAATAATGTAATTAAAAGTTAATCATATAATTTATATTTATTGTGACTGAGGATTAATTTTTTTTGCTACAAAATTTATTTTATTATGACTAAAATATTACAATATTTTGTCATAGAAGCAAAAGTGTGTAATAAATAATTAATTGAATTAGACACATACTATTAATACTTGAAAATAAATATTTCTGATCATGGAAGAATTAGACACAAACTATTAATACTTGTAACTAAATATTTTTAACAAAAAATATGTATTTATCGCTAAATTATATCTTAATATGTTTTAAAGTTTAAATTGTAGTAAATTACACTGTAGTCTCAGATACTAATATATATTTTTGAATTTTAAAATTTTTTATTATATATATATATATAATGATACCTAAAACTCAAACTCGAGACTTAATAAAATCGACAATCTCGCTACTAAACCACAAATTAATGGTTTTTAAGAAAAAGATTTTAATATTTTAACTTTGCGAATAAATTTAACGACTCTAATTTTTACTAATATAACACTCTTTTCATTTTTAAGAAAATAGATTTGGAACTAATTTAACCTCAAAAGCTAGCCCATAAAATAGATTTGGAACTAATTTAACCTTAAAAGCTAACCTCAAAAGTCATTATAAGGAGCATATATTTATTATATTTTATCAATGTAGAATATTTAACATACCCCCTCACTCCCAAATCCGAGCACATATGAAAAATCTAGAGCATAAAATTTACAGGATTAGACATCTGCGAATGGCCCAACATTGAGATATTAGATCGTGGCTCTAATATTATATTAAGAAAATAGACTTGGACTTAATTCAACTCCAAAAGATAGATCATGAGGTGAAAATTGTTCAAATCATTATAAGGAACACACATTTATTATATTTTATCAACTTGAGATATTTAACAAATCTCATGATTTATTATGATAAATTATAGTTCACTTACTATTTTAACAAATTAATTATCATGTAAATTCTCTATATTCATATTTAATATTACTTATTAAATATATTTCATATTAAAGTAGGAATATAATAGAAAAATATTTATAAATTTATATTTTTAATAAAAATAATTAATATCTCTTAATTCTTATAAAATGAAAAATATGCAAACCTTTATTGGACGGAGAAAATACATATTTCTATTTAATAATTATCTTCCGTAGGAGATATTCTTGTACTGTAAATATATATTAATCAAGTAATTAGTTAATTAATTTATTGACATCTCTTTCTTTGCATGTTTCTCAAAATATTGGTGACGTACATTAATTAATTAATTAATATCTCTTGCTTAGTTCCATGAATTTCTCTTTTAATTTATTAGTCTCTTTTTAGAAACGTAATAAGCGACATGTGACAAGTGAATAAGAGTAATTCTTAATGAGAATTGCAAATTTGTAATTATCATCATAAATTTTTACATCCTAATTCTTCCTTTCTTTTTTTTTTTTCTTTTCTTTTTTTGGCATATGCCTTGTTTTACCTTTATTCCCATTTCCCACCAAAAGCAAAATCTCGTGAAATTAATTTTAAACTCATAAATTCTTGCAAAGAGACATTAGGCGCTGAAATTTCTTGTTCCTTAGGTCAATTAACTATACATAACACAATTGAATATAATGAATTTCTGACATAATATTGTGTATATATACACAGTAATTGACCTTAATTGATTTCTGATTTTTTCCCCTTTATATTGAGGTATTTTTTTTTACTCTTTAATTAAATAAACCACAAGAATTTTCTACAAAAATCTCTAATTGGCGATTAAGGTCTACAAGCATTATGTATGCAATTGAATTTTTCACAGTGATAGAAGCAAATTAGTCCATTTCAAGATTTTATTGCATGGATATAATTAGATGCGTAGTTGAGTTTTTGACTTCTATTTTTAATTTCATTACAATGTGTTTTTATTGAATGTGTTAGCATCATTGAATTGTTATTGATGATTAATCACACTAATTGATTATGAACTATAGCATCTTTAATTTAGTAAAAAAAAAAAAGACACAAGTATCATATAAAATTATATTTATAAGTGACACTTAACGAAGAACAACAGAAATTTCAATGTATCAAGTATATTAATAAGAAATATTGAGAATTCTATAGTAGCAGATGCATATTATTTTGATATCATAGACTCAATATGTATAATATAAGTGCAGTGAAATCTATATGTAGTGGCGGAGCCAGCTGCTCCGGAAGGAGGGGGCTGAAGAGGTAAAGGGGGCTGAGGCACAGAGCCTCCACTTTCGTTGCTCCGGCCGCCAGAAAAGCCCCCTTATAAATACACGTCCGGCGGCCGGCAGGGGGGTCTTCAGCCCCCACGCGACCCCAACTGCCTCTGCCCCTGTCTATATGTATAGAGAAATATGTGATTAATTATATGTATATATATATATATATACACTTTCATAATATATGTTTGCTTTTCAAACATTTTTTTTAACTAGTTTACAACGATGAGTTAAAAGGGGGGTTTAATAAATTTAAAAATGTCATTGATTAATATTCAATTTATATATTCAGAATTTAGGTGGGGTATTCCGACGCTTTTTTCTTTTTTCTTTTTTTTAAAAATGGGGGTATTCCTACGCTTTTGTTATCCCTTCTTCTCTTCTGAAGTTTTTAATACCCAACTGTAAGTTGATTGCTATTAATTTTTTCTTCAAACATAAATTTTAATCTTTTATATTATTAAATGAATTTTAATTATCTTTTTTTAAATAGACTATAAATAAAAGGTGTTTACTTATATATTTCAATTGCTAATTTTTTAAAAAAAAAATAGTGAAAGTAACTTTTTTTTTGAAGGTAGTGAAAGTAATTTATAAAAATGGCATAAAAATTATTTTACCATATATGTAATTTTCAAATAAAAATAATAATTTAAATTTAGATAAACATATATTTTTGATATGAATGGCACTAAATTTATAGATAAATTTTAATTTATATATCTTTTTATTTCTTTTGGTTAAGATTTTTTTCTTTTATATTTATAAATTATAGAAGAAAAATATCTACGACAAAAATAATATATTTGACTTAATAGATATTAATAAAATATTTTTCTAATTAAAGGATATTTGTTTTAGTATATTAATTAATCATTCTATAATATAATTCAGGTATAGAATTCATCATAAGAATAATATATATATATATATATATAAAGTTTAAAACATAAAAAAATTTATAAAAAGAGTTTAAGACAATAAATTTATTCTTAAGTAAAAAATATAAAAAGTATAATAATATTTCACAAATTATTTTGAAGGGGTAGTTTTTTAAACTACTAATAAAACAAAATATATAATTTTTTTTCTTTTATTATTTGAAAATCTAAGCATATTTTTAATTTTTTTTAAAATTATAGAATGAATTTATGAATTTTAAAATTACAGTCACATATATTGTAAAAGTTAAATGTTTATTTTCTATGTTTTTTAAAAAAATAAATAATTGAAAGAAACAAACTGTATCTGATATCTTGAAAATTGAGTTTATTAGTTGAATGAGACTAGGGTGTATTCGATTAAAATTTTTAATGAATTTTAAAAGAATTAGTTATTTTAATTGAATTCAAATATTTTCATAAAATTTTATATATTCTCTTAGAATTCTACATAGAATTTAATGAAATTTATTAAATTTTTATTATAGATTTTGATAAATTTTAATAAAATTTTAATTTTTTCATATAATTAATATTTTAATAAAAAAATACAATATATTTTACTATAAATATAAGTTTGATGGTATTGGATAAATGAATAAATATTATAAAATTTTATAGTAAATAAATAAAATATATAGATATTAATTTTTTTAATATTATTATTGTAAGATAAAAAAATTTATAAAATAAAAAAAATATAAAGATGAATTGAAATATAAAATAATATTAGATAAATATATCAAATTATTGTATCATCTTTAATTTTATTATGATATGCAAAATAAATTATAAAAAAAATTCGCGTATTTTTTATAATGGAAGAATATTAAAAATATAACTGAATTTTTTATATATATAATTAAATATTATGAAGTATTGCATAATATATGTTGAGAAAGATTTTATATTAAAAAATAAATTTTAGTGAGAAATATATAAATGTAAAAAATTTAGGATTGATGAAAATTAATGAAATTTTTGAAATAAAAGTTAGGTTTGTGAAAGAAATTTTTATTTATATATAACATTCTAAAATATAATGAAATCCAAAATTTTATGAAATTTACTGAAATAATTGACTTTTTAAATACTAATATATTTTAATAAATTTTTATATATTATTATTGAATATTATTATATTTTATAAAATTTTAATTAAAGGTGAATTAAATAGTATTAAAATTTTAATCAAATGCACTTAGTATTATTATGTGCAACTTGTCGAAATTAAGATTCTGTTTTATTGCGGAATTAATTAAATGGTCAGTACAACACGTTTGTTTAATTAGAGATGGGTAAAATTCTATTAATCAACTGAATTTTTAGTTAACTAATTAAAATTTTAGTTCAATTAATTGATCGATAGTATAATTTGATCGATTTGATTATAGATTTAGAATATTTTAATTTTTAGGTTGATTAATGGTTAACCGATTAACTAAATCATTTTTAAAAAAATTAATTATTAATTATTTAATTTTTTAATTATATAAATTTCTATTATAAATATACATTTTTATTACAAATATAATTATATTTTATTTTTTTATAATAAATTTTATTTAGTTATTTAATTATATTATTTTTTTATAAATATAATTTTATTTTAAAATTTTAAAAAAATCGATCGGTATGGTTAATTAATCGAACTGATCAAATTAATTCAGTTAATTAATTAAACTGATTAAAATATAAATTTAATTAATAATTTTTTATATTTTAATTTAATTAACTGACTAATTAAATTAATTAATTAATTAATTAATTAATTAAATTAATTAATTAAATTGATCGA
The DNA here is from genome assembly GCA_947685225.1 of Garcia nutans. Classification (NCBI taxonomy): domain Eukaryota; kingdom Viridiplantae; phylum Streptophyta; class Magnoliopsida; order Malpighiales; family Euphorbiaceae; genus Garcia; species Garcia nutans. The sequence continues at coordinate 837,925 of CANTUV010000075.1, forward strand.
TCCCTACCCTGCCTTTGACAATGTCAGTCGACATTAAAACGTTTTAACTCTTGCAGGCCATGAATAAGGAAGACCACATATTTGTAAACTTCTCCACTTTAAGTGATACCATTCCAGGAGCATCAACTTTTGTATGTGGGTATCAAATTCAACTGTTTAATTTCCATCTCATAATAATTTTTATCTTATTTTTTATAATTATATAAAGACCGTAAATAACTAAAAAAAAGTATTATTTACAATATCTAAAACAATAATTATATTCACATTTAAAAAAAATTATAGATTCATGAAACGATGTTAAGTATAATTTTCTTATATTACTATTAATTATTTTCATAATAAATTAAAATTGAATAAACATATATGTGGTCTTTTTTTAACTGTGTATTAAAAGTGTATATAATTTAATATATATATATATATAATTACATATCTCATTTGGAAGTACAAATTTATTATTTTGAAAGAATAAATTGCATCACATAATCTTTTTATTTTTGTTTATATAATACAAATTATAAAAATAAATAATTATTTAATTAATAATACTATAAAATATAATGACTTAACATATATATATACACTAAATATTTAGAAATATTTAGTACAATATACGAGTAATATATTAAAATAAGTAATATGATAAAGTCATATTTTACATATTATTTAGCTATTATTCTACTTATATTTTTATTGTTATCAATTAAATTTAATAAATTTTATTATAAAAGCTAGAATAATCCATATTCTAAAATTTGACTTTGCAAAACATAAGTTTTGAGTGTAATTGAGTAAAATATAATAAAAGATGAAGAAAACCGAGATACAAATTGAAAAGGAGACAAGACAACTTAAAACAAAGGGAAATCCAATTATACAATTGTGGAAATCAAATGCCATGGCGCTGGACTTCATCTCAAAACTACCAGGAAAGAGAGGAGAAAGCAAGAGTTACAATAGCCAATGCAAGTCCATAGTCGTAGAACCTTAAAACCATGCTTGAAGAAGATGTTTTCGAGATCAACTGAAGTGCAATTACGCACGGTCGTGGGAACTAAATGCCACAACCGTAGAAATTATTAAGTAGCTGAAATTTTAGATTTTGTGCAAATTCTTGCTCAAGATGGATTCCTAATAAAAAAAAGTCCTCGTATTTACTCAAGATTTATTCTTACTTAATTTAGAAGTCTTCAAGGGTGCTCTAATACTTGTTCTAATTAGATTAGAAGTCCTCAAGATCACTATATAAGCAAGCATCCAAGCCTTATTCTCATCATACTTTAATAATTAATTTTACATAACTTTTCAATCCTTTCAAGATTTTCTTTCGAGAAAAGGAGAAGAAGACTTAACTCTTGAAGAAATTAAAGTGAAGTTCAAGAGCTCGATTTAATTCAAGTTCTATTTTTCTTATTTCTACCTTTCTTTTCTTTTCAAATTAATTTAAATTTAATGTTTCATCTTAACTTAACTAAATCCTAATGAGGGTTAGACAATTCTTTTGGTTATTTTATAGTGAATTTTATGTCTATTTAATCTAATAATTATTTCTCTTTGATTATTTATTATCTTTATGCTTAAAGCTACAATTATCTGATCAATAATTATTAGATTTAAAGTATTATGTGATAGAGTGAGAGTTAAAGCATAATATTAGTTCAAGGTGATAATGATCTTAAGAAATTTTTTTTTACAGATAAAAAAATACTTATAAAATTATTTAAATGATTATTATAAATCTTAATGAGTTGAATTAATTCTTATAACTACGAGAGTAGACATAGAAATTAATTTTAATATTAGTTTTAAATCTTGAGAGAGACTATAACTTAAATTAAGAGAATTTAACTAATAATAAAAGAAAAATAAAATTGAGGTAATACCTTAAAAAAATTATAAAATAACCAATTGAAGAAGTCTAATCTTAAGTTTTAAATATAAGAGTTAAATTTAATTAGTTTTCAATTTAATGAATTTAGTTTACTTAAAATCAAACTTATTTTCCAAATAACAAAAAATTTAATTGTTTGATACTTAAAATTAATCCTTTCTTGTGAGAACGATATTCTATTCACCACTCTATTATTTGATTGCGAAGCTATGTACTTATGGTTAGCTAGGGTATAGCCTAATAAGTTTTTGACGCTATTGTTCGGGAAAGTAAAATTCTAATATCAATAATATTAAATTATTATTAATTTGAAATTTTTAAAATTTTACTTTGATTTGTTTTTCTTTTCTTTCCTTGTAGGACGAGGGATTACATGCACAAAAATTCTAACACTCAATTGTAACATAAAAACGTGAAATTGAAAAGTTTTGCCAAAAACAAAACAATGAAAGAAGGGAATGACTAAAAAGAGAAAAAGAGGAAAGAACTTCAGCTGAAATTATAAAAGAAAAAGAAGGAGAAGGAGAATTCAAATATGAAGAAGAAGAAATCATGGGGGACAATGCTGAAAATATAACCCTAAGGAATTATGCCTTGTCATCCACACAATTAAGATCTAGCATCACAAAACCACCAGTTCAAGCAAATACTTTTGATCTCAAGCCTACACTCATCAATATAATTCAACAGTCAGTATTTTATAGCTTAAATGATAATGATACCTGCACCCATCTCTAAATTTTTAGAGGTGGGTGATACTTTCAAAATTAACAATGCTCTTGATGATGCTATTTGACTTAGACTCTTCCCACTCTCCTTAAAAGATAAAGCTAAAGAGTGGCTTAACTCTAAGGTACCTGGCACATTCACCATGTGGAAATAATTGGCTTCAACGTTTCTAGAACAATACTTTCCACCTACAAAAATAGTTAAGTTGAAGAATGATATTACAATCTTCATAAAATATGATGGAGAAAATCTTTATGAAGTTTGGGAAAGATTCAAAGATCTTCAGAGAAAGTGTCTTCATCATAGAGTACTAGATTGGATATTATTCCAAACCTTCTACAACGAGTTAAGTCCATCTATCAAAGCAGGAGTTGATGTAGCAGCTGGTGGAGCAACAATGAATAAGATCCTTGTAGATGCTTATGAGCTAATTAAGGAGATAGCAGCTAACAACTACCACTGGTCATCGAAAAGAAGTATTTCTAAAAGAGTAGTTGGTCTCCACAAAGTTGACGTGGAACACATCAACTTCACCTCTTTTTCTACTTATGAAAGTTACGGAGAAAATCATCAAATTAATCAAAATACTCAAAAGATGCCCTACTAACCTCCATTCTTGAGAAACCAAAATCATAAGAAAGCAAACTTTGGCTTCATAAAAATTTATTGGGTAACTTTTCAAAGGTTCAACAAGATTGAAAGGCAGTATGACAAATTAGAATCAAAAGTAGAGCATATTGTAATCCAAAATAGAAACCTAAAAATTCAAGTGGGCCAAATCATAAGTTCTCTTAATATTCGTCCTCAAGGGGCAGTTCTAAGCCAACTAGAAATTAATCCAAGAGAACATTACAACGCCCTCTACAAAAAAGTATCTAGACTTAAAAATTTCTTCTTCTGATCCTGAGATCAATGAAAGTGAAACTGAAAAAAATTGAGGCACCTGTTAAGCAAGAGATAAAACTTTATGAGCCACCTATTCCTTTTCCTCAAAGACTAAAGAAAAAAAATAGAGAAGGATACAAAATTGCACTTTTCCAAGAGTGTAGTGCAGTTATTCAAAATAAGATGCCCTCTAAACTCAAGGATTCAGAGAGTTTTTTATTCTCTATAAAATTAGTGAAATTAATTTTCAAAATTCCTCATGTGATGAATGTGATAGCATTACTATAATGCCTTTTTCTATTTTCAAGAAATTAAGATTCACAAAAATGAAGCTCACAAAGATATCATTGCAACTCGCAGATCACTCGGTCAAATACCCTATGGGAATTATGGAAAACATGTTTGTTAAAGTAGATAAATTCTATATTTTTACTAATTTTGTGATCTTGTATATAAATGAGGATGTATAAATTTCAATAATCTTTAGGAGACCTTTTTTAGCTGCTGTGAGAGCCATAATCAATATAAAAGGTGGCAAGCTTATTTTAAAAGTGGGAGATGATCAAGTTGAGTTCAACATGATAAAATCAAAAGAAGACCCTACTTCTATAAACTAAGTGAAATCCATTGATGAAGAAGTTCAGGAAGATTTTTAAAAAGAAGATTCACTTAAAGCATACTTAATTCAAGGCTCCACATCAAAGGAAGAAAGTAATAAAATAGCTATTGCTAACACAACTTCACATGCAATTCCACAAGCACAAATTGAAGGATACAAGGTGCTTGGAAAATATAAATTAAAGCCAAACATAGCAAGCAACATCATGGGGCAATGAAGTACTTTGTGATCTTTCACCTTAAGGACTAAAAGTTATAGTCATGCTACATACTATTAATTAGTGTTTGTTGGAAGCCAAGCTAATGTTTTAATTTAATTTAATTTAATTTTTATTTTTATTTCTTCTTTTTTTGTGTTTAAATTTTTATTCTAGATCAGACTTAGATTGAGCATTTTGAGAGATTTTTCTTACAAAGGTGAATAAGGAGCAAAATCAAATTTAAGAATATGGGCATTCATAACCCCTCTGCTACCCATGTCTAAACCACTAAGAACAGTGGCAAGCTTTAAATTTAGAAAATTTTAGCCCCAAAAATTCAGTGAAGCATTCTATTCTCCTTTGAACTTATATAGTTTTTTTTATAAAATTTTGGGTTATTTTGCATAGGATACTTACTGAATATTTTTATGTCATAGTGAAAAAGTTTAAAATTTTCATTACTTAAAATCTTGTAGTTGAATGGTTGAGTTCATGACATGCCAATATTTTTGTGTAATTCAATGATGCTAATTATTTATATTTATCTCTTAAAACTTTGAAATTTGAGATGAAGATTTTATGAAATATTGTACTTTATGAATTTTGACCTGAATGAGTTCTTGATTTTAATTGAAAGTGGTCAATTGTATAAGCTCACTTAGAAAGGACTTCTATTTTTTCATCATTTATTCTTTATTACGTTATGCCTAAGCTTAGAACATGTTTAAAAAGAACTTTTAAGACAAAATTAAACCTTACTAAGAAGAGAAAAATATGATTTATGTATTGTTTGATGAGCAAAACTCTTATATCTACCACTTTTGAATATTATCTCTAATTATCTCCTTTGAGCCAAATTTAATATTTTTAGCTTGCGGTTCTTTGATTAAAGTAACCCTAATAACTACCTTATTGAGGTTAATTGTCTTTTAAAATATTTTTTTTATTGTAAAATATATACATATGCTCAATTGAAGAAAGAGCATTAAGGTACCATAGCTCCTACAAGTAAACGTCCTAAATAAAGTTTAAAGTTTGTGGGAAAATCAAAGAAATAGAAAAAATATATAAAAAATTAATAATCATTTAAAAAAAGAGAAAAAATAAAGTAAAAATAAATTCCCCTCAAATAAAGTTGTCAAAGCAACGAAGAACAAACCACATCAAAGAAGGAGCAAGCAAAGGAACTCTCCAAATAAATATGAAGAAAGGGCTACAATCAAAGGAATTCACAATTTGAATGTATTCAAAAGATAAAAAACCTAGTTATTAAGCATAACTTTAAGATCAACCCTTTTAGAGCAAAATACAAGCTTATAAAAAGGCCTTTCAATTTTTCTTGAGTTAGTGAAGTCTATTAGTGGAGAAAGTTTAATTAAACATGCATATGAAATAAGCGAGTTTATTTAAACTCCGTTAAAATCTTTAATGAATGCAAGGGGCAGGGTATGCACAGGTCGAGTTTGGTCGGGTTTGGACTAATTTTCAAACTGACCCAACCCAAACAATGCTTAAAAATCACCTAAAGTCGACCAAGACATGCATATTTTTTGACCGACCCGTACAAAATTGATTTTGGTCAGTTTATATCGGATAGATTCGGTTGAAATCTTAAAAGAAATTCAAAATCTCCAGAAGAAATCATAAATCCTAATCAAAACTCAGAAAACATAAATCATAACAATAATAAAAACATTCAAAATAAAAACTTAAAAAATCTAAATTATAATCAACAACAAAAATATTCAAAATCAAAACAACAGATTGTATTCCACATTTAAAAAGAACAAATAAAAATAATTTATAAACATGTTGATGCATCATGCCTAAGCTTAATGTTCAAAAATCATTTTATTACATTAAAAATCAAACAACATTTTATAAAATGAAAGAAAAAAACTTACATCAGAAGCCTAACAAATCAAAAACATTTTATAAAATAAAAACAAAAAATGAAAAATCAAACATAAAAAATCCCTAATAAAAGAATAAGCTAGAATTAAAATCCTTATTTTTCCAACTCTAAAATAAAAATCATCTTTTTCTAATTAAAAAGTCCTAAAAACAAATTAAGAAACATTGATAAACTTACCATGAAGAGCTAAGAATTACTGGAAATTTGAAGAATATTAAAAACACAAAAGAAAATTAGAAGAATTGAAGAAGAAGGGGATGAGAGAATGAGAGAATTGAAGAGGTTGAGAGAGAAAATTAGTTGGAGAGGCAGAAAGAGAGAATTAGTTGAGATAGATGAGTGTGGCAGCCAAAAGTTGATATAGGGTTGACTAAGAACTTAAGGATGTTTATCTAGTAGTTAACAAAATGGTATTGTATCATATGGTACAAAATATCTAATATATTCGGTCGGGTTCAAGTTTGAGTGGAAACCTTAACCCAGTAACCGACCGACCCGAATTAATTTATAAAACTTAAACCGATTTCACCCAAATTTTTATTGCTAATGGACTAAATCCACTTGAAACCATTCAGTTCGGTCAGGTTCAATAAATCTGCACAGCCCTAGCAAGAGATATGTGTCTATCTGAAGTGCAATAATTAGTTGTAATTGACTAAAATTCTTGAATACATTAGGAGAAAATGAAGTAATGTGCAGTTATGGAACTTATTTTAAAATTTAATTTTAAAATTTTTATTATTTAAATTTTATATATAAAAATCCCGATAATATTTAATATGTGATGAAGCCTGATGTGAAGGAGATCATTCTAGTTGCTTGAGGACAAGCGACGATCTAAGTTTGGGAGAATTTGATAAATCCATATTTTACATATTATTTTAGCTATTATTCTAATCATATTTTTATTGTTATCAATTGAATTTAATAAGTTTTTATTGTAAAAGTCCATATCCTAAAGTTTGGTTTTTCAAAACATAAATTTTGAGTGAAATTTAAGCAAAATATGATAAAAGATGAAGAAAATAGAGATGTAAATTAAATAGGAGCCAAGACAACTCAAAACAGAAGGAAATCCAATTACATGGGCATAGAAATCAAATCTCACGACCCAGGACTTCATCTCAAAACTATCCAAAAAGAGGAGAAGAGAAAGCAAGAGTTGCAATAGCTGATTCAAATCCACGGTTGTGGAGCCTCAAGACCACACCTGCAAAGTTTGTTCACCTTCTACCTGAAAAAGAGGTTTTTGAGATTAGCTAAAGTGCAATTAAGCATGGTTGTGGGATCAAAATTTCATGACTATGGAATTATTAAATGTCTAAAATTTTTTATTTTGTGTAAATTCCTACTCAATATAGATTTCCAATCAAGAAAGAAGTCAACAAATTTGCTCAAGATTTATTCTTAATAAATAGAGATGTAAATTAAATAGGAGCCAAGACAACTCAAAACAGAAGGAAATCCAATTACATGGGCATAGAAATCAAATCTCACGACCCAGGACTTCATCTCAAAACTATCCAAAAAGAGGAGAAGAGAAAGCAAGAGTTGCAACAGCTGATTCAAATCCACGGTTGTGGAGCCTCAAGACCACACCTGCAAAGTTTGTTCACCTTCTACCTGAAAAAGAGGTTTTTGAGATTAGCTAAAGTGCAATTAAGCATGGTTGTGGGATCAAAATTTCATGACTATGGAATTATTAAATGTCTAAAATTTTTTATTTTGTGTAAATTCCTACTCAATATAGATTTCCAATCAAGAAAGAAGTCAACAAATTTGCTCAAGATTTATTCTTAATAAATTTAGAAGCCCCTAAGGGTGCCTTAATTCTTGTCCTAATCAAATTAGAAATTCTCAAAACCGCTATATAAACAAGCCTCCAAACCTTATTCTCATTATCCTTTAATCATTAGTTCTACACACGTTTTCAATCCTTTCAAGATTTTCTATGGAAAGAAGGAGAAAGAGGCTTAACTATTGAAGAGATTTAACTGAAGCTTAAGAGTCTCATTCAATCCAAGTTATATATTTTTTTATTTTTACCTTTCTTTTCTTTTCAAGTTAATTTAAATTTAACATTTTAACTCAATTTATTTTATTTCTTTATTCTTTTAATTTCAGTTATATTTAACTAAATTCTAATTAGGGTTAGATAATTTTTTTGTTATTTTATGGTAAATTTCATGTCTATTTAATTTAATAATTATTTTTATTTGACTGTTTTATTATCTTTGCACTTAAACCTATAATTATCTAGCCAATAATTATTAGATCTAAGATAGTATATGATAAAACGAGGGTGGAAGCATAAATTTAGTTTAAGGAGATAAAAATCTTAAGTAGTTTTTACTTAGAGAGAAGAAAAACATTTAGGAGATTGCTTAAATGATTCCCATAAATCTTAATGAGATTAATTAATTCTTATGATCACGAGAGTAGATAGAAAAATTAATCTCAATATTAGTTTTAGATCTTAATAGAGACTATAACTTAAATTAGGAGAACTCTACCAAAAATTAAATGAAAATAAAATTGATTTAATACTTTAAAAAATCATAAAATAACCAATTGAAGAATTCTGCTAAGAAAATAGCAGCAATGGAAGAAATCAATCAAGAAAGATAACACAGAGATTTATGTGGTTCAATTAGTGTGACCTATGCCCACAGGCAGGGAGAGAAGAATTCTTATTTATGTAAGAACTGAATACAAAGATGTAAATCCTAACCTTGATACAAGATTTTTATATATAACCAATATCCAAATTGGGTTACACCAAATTACCTCATATAAAATGGATCATAATAAAAAAAAAAACCCAAATTATTCTCTACCTTAGTTTGAATTTTCCCAAGACATTAGAACCAAGAACTACAACTCCCTACCATTCATGCCCCTAAAGGCCTCAAGTTATATGAATGTTTACCAAGTCTAAGCAATACTTGAACTTTTCTGCAGGCATTAACTTTACTAACATATCTACTGGATTATCTATTGTAGCTATCTTCTGTATGGAAAACATATTATTCTCAATGATATCCCTGATGAATTTCAATCCAATATCAATATGCTTTGATCTTTCACGATAAACTAGATTCTTAGCTAAGCTCAATGCACTATGACTATCACAATAGATGAGTCAATAAAACCATTCAACCAAATACCTTCTTTAACTCCTGTCAATGACATGTATTCAACTTCAGTTGCAAACAATGCAACTGTGGACTAAAGTATTGCTTTCCAACTAATAACACATCCAAAGAGGGAAAAAAATATAACATGTCAAGGATCTTCTTCTCAAAAGATCACAACCATAATCAGGATCGATATAGCCAACAATATTGCTAGTAGAACCACTAACATCATAAACCAAGCATAAGTTATCCATACCTCTCAAGTATCACATAATCCATTTAATAACTTCCCAGAGAGTTTTCCCAAGATTATTTATAAATTTGTTTACCACACTAACAACAGATACTTGATCATGCCTAGTGCATGCCATGGCATACATCAAGCTTACAACTGTACTCAAGTAAGGAACTAGACTCATATAATCTTTCTCTTCTTTTGTATTAGGTGAATTACTAATATCAAATCTGAAATGTGCTTCCAATGGAGTATTAACCTGCTTGGACTGCTCTATTTAAAAAGACTGCAACACCTTTTCAATGTACTCCTACTGCAATAAGTATAATATGCCTGATTTTCTATCTCTCTAAATCTCCATACCCAAAATTTTCTTAAATGCACCTAAATCATTCATTTCAAACTCACTACTCAACAAAGTCTTCATATTGTTAATTTCAACTTTATTGGTAGTTGCAATTAACATGCCTTCAACATATAGCAACAATTATGAAAAGGACTTATTCAATAGCTTTCTTGAGTATAGAAAATTATCAAATTGATTACGAACAAAGTCATGAGAAGTTATAAATGCATCAAACCCTTTATACCACTGCCTTGGTGATTGTTTTAAATTATATAAGCATTTATTTAGCAAACACACATGATCTTCCCTTTCAGAATCAAGAAAACCCTCTATTGTGACATTTAAATATGCTTTTTTAGATTTCCATACAAGAAAGACTCATTTGCATCCCTCTGGCTTCATAAATTTTGGTAATGGTACAAGTTTCCAAGTCTTATTATTGAAAAGTGACTACATCTCCCCATTCATTGTTATTAACCATTTTATTGCTTCCTTACTCTTCATTACCTCTTTATATGACTGAGGTTCAACAGAATTTATACTTTATGCTATTACCAATGCATAAGCAATTGAATTAGAATCTATGACATTAAGATAATCTACATATCTGCAGGCTTTCTAATTTCCCCCTTTTCTCTCCTTATTGCTATACTTTGTGGTTCTTCCTCTCGCATATCTTTGGGTTGATTAATAGGATTTTTTGACATCCTATTTGAAGCTTCAATTTTTAGCTCTGCCTTCTGGTTAGAAGCACTATCAATTTTACTTGCAAGATCAACAAGCTCCTTTTTTCTAGCCAATCATAGCATATTCATCAAAAGTAACATCATTAACATACCTTTTTCAGTAGACCACAGTCCATACCCTTTAACCTAGTAACATACCCTAGAAATATGCATTTTATTACTCTAGACTCAAGTTTACCATCATTAACATGAGTATGACAACCAAATATACGTAAGCCAGAATAATCAGAGGAAGTATCATGTCATACTTCTTGGGGAGTCTTAAAATCAAATGCATTTAATGGAGATCTATTCACCAAATAACTAGCAGTATTAACTACCTCAACCTAAAATTCCTTTGAAAGTCCTGCCTTTAACCGCATGCATCGAGCACATTGCATGAGTGTTTGATTCAGGCATTATGTAACTTCATTTTGTTGTGGTGTGTATCATACAGTGTGGTGCCTCACTATACCTCCTTTTTTGCAAAACTCATCAAATGGTTCATTACAGAATTTTAAAACCCATTATCTGTTCTCAATGTCTTGACATGTTTACCAATATGTTTCTCAACCATGGTCTTCTACTCATTCTTCATCTTTTGATTTTAAAAAATACACACAAACTTTTCTAAAGTAATCATCAATGAATGTAACAAAGTAGCTGCATCCACCATGGGATTTAACTATAAAGGGACCCTATAAATTTGAATGAATATATTCAAGGATATATGTAGAAGTTTGCTTTCCCTAAACTTTAGCCTGCATTTCTTGCCCATAACACAACCCTTATAGAACTTCAGCTTCTCAGTTTCATTCCCATCTAGTACTCCTTTTTTACTCAATATTTTAAGAGCATCCTCACTCATGTGACCCAATATGAAATACCACAACTCTGTATAATTAACATCTTGCTCTAAAGAAGAAGAGATAGCCATTGTTCTTGTTACTATATTTCCCATCAAGGTATAAATTTCATATTGGCATTTACCCTTCATCATAATAATAACACCCTTTAATACTTTAATTAGTCCATCACCACTAGCAAACTTATATCCTTGATTATCAAGAGTACCTAAAGAAATCAGATTTTTTCGTAGACTATGAACATACCAGGCATCAAATGTTCTGACAATTTCATCATACATTTTGATTTGCAGTAAACCACTACCCAAAATAGGAAGTACCTCATTATCACCTAAATTTCACTCTTTAAGAGATTGAAACCAGTTTTTATTGAAAGTCATATGATAAGAAGCTCCATTGTCTAACACCCATGTATATAAAGAACTAGAAGTACCAACTGTCAAAATGTCACCATCTTTAAGTTCACATTCATCAAAACTCTCTTGCACTACACTAGCACTTACTTTACCATCTAATTCCCTCTTCCCTTTACCATTATTGCGTTATGGAGAATCACTTCTAAGGTGCCCCTGCTCTTTATAATGTTAGCATTGAGGTCCTTTTGACTTTGATTTAGAGCGTGACTTACTCTTATTTCCATCATCTTTTTCCTTTTCTTGGTCTTGCCCCTACTAATGATCAAACCTAATTCTGATCCTCCTTCGTATGATCCATACAAAGCATTTTTAACATCACCAACAGAAATAGTCTTCCTTTCATAAAATATAGTATCAATGAAGTTTCCATACGAATTAGGCAAGGAACAAAATAGAATTATAGCTTGATTTTCATCATCAATTTTAACCCTAACACCTTGTAAATCAAGGATGATTCGATTAAAACTATCAATATGATCGTTAACAAGTGTATAATATGTCATCTTCAATGTCTATAAACATTGTTTTTGATATAAATGATTCGTTAAGGATTTCTTTTGGTATTTACCTTCTAGCTTTTTCCATAATGATGTTGTACTTATTTCATCAACCACCTCCCCTAAGACTTCAACATCCAGACTCAACAGAATTGCACTATGTGCTTTAGATAGAATTGTAGCCTTCTCTATTGCATCCACCACTGCTGGTAATTTTTCTTCTCTTTTCAACGCAACTACACATCTCTGTTGAACTAGAAGAGCCTTCATCTTCAATTTCCATAAAGTGAATCATTCGATCCATTGAATTCTTCGGTTTTGAATTTATGGAGAGACATCTTTAGTAGCAATACCCTGAATTTGAACAATCCTGAGCTTTCATACTACTTGTTAAGAAAATAACAATAATGGAAGAAATCAATCAAGAAAATAACATAGAGATTTACATGGTTCGGTTAGTGTGACCTACGTTCACAAGCAAGGAGAGAAGAATTATTATTTCTGTGAGAACTAAATGCAAAGATGTAAACTCTAACCCTAATACGGGGGTATTTATATATAACCCATATCCAAAATAGGTCGCTCTAAATTACCTCATATAAAATGGGTCATAGTAAAAAATCCAAATTATTTAACAAAGTCTAATCCTAAGTTTTAAATATAAGAGTTAAATTTAATTAGTTTGTAGTTTGATCAATTTAGTTTACTTAAAATCTAATTTATTTTCCAAATAACAAATAAATTATTTGTTTGGTACTTAGAATTAACTCGTAGAAACGATACTCTACTTGTCACTCTATTACTTGATTGTGATATTGTACACTTGCAGTTAGTTATACTAGGACCTAACAATTATAGTCCTAGGAGTAAGGGTTAAATAAAATATAGTAAGGTAGAGTAAAATAAAATAAATAGAGTTTTTTTTTTTTGTATTTGAAAGAAAAGTAAGATTAAATAAAGTAAAATAAATGGTTCATATTTTTATATTGTTTGGGTAGAAGGTATGTGAAGGAAAAGTTAAATATTAATTGACTAAAATACATTTTATATATATAATTAGTTATTATAATTACACTAGTTTTAATAATAATGTTACTTTATATATAATATAATTATAACAATAATTTCTCATATTACTAAAACTTTTTTTCTATGTGAACAAAAAATGAATATATATATATATATATGACAAGATATTTACATAATAAAATATTTATTATAAGAATAAAAATAAAAAAAAATAAAAAGTTATAACACATGCTAACACTTTCAAATGAAGTGTTAAGATTTCTGTAAAAAAAATAACACTTTTAACTCTCTATTAACCTTGTTAAACTCCCTCCCTCAATTTACCATCTTCCCAAACAACACACTTTATTGTCCTTCCCCTTCTTTAACCCAACCTATCTCTTCTTTATCCCGTCCCAAACACAGTGTAATAGGTTTTGTTTTGAGGAAATTACATGATTATCCCTTTTCTACTTTCATTTTTAAAAAACATGCTACTTTATTTTTTTTTCTTTCACTTCTACCACTTTTTTATTTCACTTTTGTTTTATATAGTTTTTTTTTTTCAAATATGCCTCTTTATCGATATTTTTTATTTTTATTTCATTCTTCATTTATTTTCTTTCCTTTTTCTTCTTCTATCATTTTTCCTCTTCTTTTTATTTTCTTTTCTATTTGCAGATAGTTGATTGCTACTGTTGGCTAGTTTATTAAATTGCAGATATTGATTTTTTGCAGTCATTATTTCGATGTTGGAGCATGTGTGTTAAGTGTTGGATTTGGATTATTATTGTACAAATAGTTAATAGTAATGATTGGTTTCATTGTTTGCATTATTTATACATATTTCTTTTGTAATAAAATGACTTTATTGGTTAAAAAAATATTAAAGTTTTTGGTATTATTTAATGGTGATGCACTTTGCATATTCGGTAAAATATTTCAAAGAGAATTTTTCTTTTGTTTTGTAAATTTTTTCATTTATTCTTTTTCAATATGTATTTTCTAATTTTATTATATCTTTTTTTGAAATTATATTTATTTTATAAAATATTTGTTTGAGTTAATTTTATATTTTAATATGTGTGTTTAATTTTTGTAGCATATACAGCTTATATAAAGATATATTTACAGTATAGACTCAATATATAGACAATATTCACATAATTTATGCATAACATCTACACAACATATATAGATATATAAAATGTATATATGTTGTGTAGATTTTTTATGCTATATTTTTTTAACATATAAATAATATAATATTTTTAATGCAATATATGTTATGGATTTATGCTAATATATGTTGAATTATAATTAGTATGAAATACAATTTTTTTTTATTATCTTGTAGATGTTGTATAGGTATTTTATTTTATTTATATATATATTTATCTATTTTAATTGTTGAATCATATAATTTTTTAATTTAAAATTAATATAAATTTTAAATATAATTTAAATATAAATTAAAATTTTAAATATAATTTATATTAAAATTATAAATTTAATTATGTAGATGATTAGGTAATATAATGTATATATATTAATTCTCTTAATCAATATCTATACAACATACACTGAAAGCTGAAGGATGAGATATTTTTAAAATTTTGATGCTCTTTTTTTCTATAAGTGTAAATAAAGTAGTTTTTTACTATATTTTTTAAAAAAAAATTATTTTTAAGGGTAATTTTGTAAAAATCCTTTTTTTTCTCTCTCATAAGCTAACTTAACACATTTGATGGAATAAAAGAACTAACAATAATTACTTATGTTGGTCTAAAGAGCCCACTTATTTGAAAAATTTTTTCATGAGCCTAGTTAAGGAATACACTTCAAACTAAAACATTTCAACAATCTTCCTCTTAGGTGACTTTGGTTTTCACTTGAACACAGAATTCTTTCAAACTTGAGTATATGGTGTCACCTTAGAGTTCTACTTTTATCAATTTAGACCCACAAGGAGTAACTTCCCTCTCCACATGAAAATGGCAACCACAAGATCCAAACTACTGTCCTCATACTCTTTCCTTTCGAATCATCAATATTGACACTAATTATTGGTTTAGAAAGCTCACTTACTTAGAAGATCTTTTTCATAAGCCTGTGAGGGAACACATTTCATGGACCTAACACTATACTTCATCCTAAAACCTTAAGACATTAGATTTATAAGTTATTTTATCTTATATATTCATTGTTAAATTCATCTTTTTTTTTATTTGGAATTTATCCCAAACTTAAAATTCCAACAACCTTGAATTTTTTTTTTCTATCATATTTAAGTTGATATTGCAGTTTTGTTATATTATTCTTATTATATTACTCTTATAAGAAATCATTATTAGTAATTGTTTTAAAAAAATAATTTTTATGTGATATTTATTTAAAAGTTATTTAAAAACACTCAATAACTAATTATTATAATGTTATTTATAATTTTTAAAATAATTATTATATTTATATTTTTTCAACATATAATTTTCTTAGTTAATACTTTTTATTTTCATAAAATTATTAAAATAAAAAATAATATGTATATATTTATATGAAAAAGTTTTGCACATATGATCATTATTCATTGAATGATAATTAATACTACATCTGTCTTGTTTAAATAATCATCTTTAGCTCATACCACCTATTAAGGTAATTATCATTGGATTCTTTAAATATTATAAAAAAATTATTTTAAATAGACTAAAATACCTTTTATAAATTTATTGTAATGTTACTATATGTTCTCACTTCATTAATTACCTTTACATAATTTTATACTATGCAAAACTCTTCATATTTTAAACTTAGAAATTATATGAAAAAGTTTTGCACATATGATCGTTATTCATTCAATGATAATTAATGCTACATCCATCTTATTTAAATCATTGTTTTTAGCTCATACACACATATTAAGATAATTATCATTGAATTCTCTAAATATTATAAAAAAAAATTATTTTAAATAGACTAATATGCCCTTTATAAATTTATTGTTAATGTTACTGTATATTCTCACTTCATTAATTACCTTTACATAATTTTTATAATATGCAACACTCTTCATATTTTAAACTTAGAAATTATAGAATGATAAGTAAAGGTAATAAATATTGTGATGATAATTATAATGAGAAAGTTAAGAAAGAGAAAATTTAAATGACTAATTAATATGGTAATGATAATAATAATAATAATAATAATAATAATAATAATAATAATAAAGGTAAAGTTGAAAAAAAACTAATTTATTTTTATTAATTTTATAAAATGATAATATTAGTGAGATATAAAAGATTATTTAAAGGAAACAGATGTAGTGTATTTTTATTAAACAAGTAACATTAATTAAACAATTATCAGTTACCGACTATTAACAATAACGACTAGTCATATGCTATCATGAATAATTAAATTGAGCATATTCTAATTATGAACAATCTACGTCTTTTATATTATTTCATATTTTAGGAATGATATATATGCGTGAGTTTTTTTAGATAAGTTTATTTAAATCATTTTGCATATCTTAGATAAGTACAAGAATACAAGTGAGGCTCGATGGTTTTGGTGGCCTAAAGCGAAATTTAACTATAAGGCCTTTTAATTTTATTAATGGAAATGATAAAAAAAATATTTAAAATTTATTTTTGTAATTCTTGAGATGCAAAATTGCTAATTAGATGTTTATAATCAATTTAGCAATAGAATATACCTATAAATAATATAAATTTAGCAAATTAAAAGACAATGCAAAAAAATAGATAAATGTTTGAATAATAAAACCAAGTTTTCTTGATTGTAAAAGAAATTATTTCATGAGTCTTCTACCTTGTGACTTATATTAGAGAATGACAGTAATGCATAAAGGTGAAATAAAGACTTGAAGTATTAGTAGTATAAGAAAACTAAGGGCAATGAAAGTGATAAAAAAAATATAATAATAAATAGCTAAAAGTAGAATATTTAGATTTATTATTTGCATAGAAACAAGTTAACATTACAAGAAGCTTCAGAAAAAAAAAAAGATTTAACGTTAAAATATTGAACTAGTTAACGTTGGAATCAAAATGGGTTTAATGACAAAGAAAGGATAAAGTCAACGTTAAAACTATATAAAAAACACACACGCACGCACGGTCATTAGAAATTAAATAAAAAGCAGGAAATTATTGTTAGAATTAAGAAAAATAAAGTGAGAATTTAACGGGGAGAAAATTAGGAGAAGTGATTAGGTGAAAGTTGACCACTAACATAGATATTGATAGTTTTTTTTATTATTATCTCGTATATTTTTAACTCCTATAAATTTAACGATCTAAATATAAAATTAATTTTATTTAAAATATAATTTACATATTAAAACTTTTTCATTTTTTTCTAAAAATATATTTAGTAAAATTTAAACTATAATATTTTCTCACTTATTCAGTTCTGTTTTAACTAGTTGAGTTATTATTCTTAAGTAGATATTGGTAATTTTTAAAATAAGATTTATTAAATGTTGAAATAAGAAATTATATATTTATTATTTAAATTGTAACAAAATGATAATATTGAGGTCTAAATTTTTGAAAAACTAAAGCAAAGTCTTTCCTCGCTCAAAAAAAAAAAAAAAGGAAGAAGAAGAAGAAGAAGCAAAGTCTTTCCTTGCTTTTAGGTTTGATTGAGCCAGCATTGCTAGAATAATAATAAAAATAGAGAAATTAAGTTTAACCTCTGTTAGTCTACATCTAAAAGACACTAATCGGCTAATTGCGTAATGGTCTTTAGAGGCACTAATTAGTTAAATTAAATATTATTAATTAATTCGTTCAACTTGTTAAATATTAATTACACTTTAGCCTATATAGCCTGTGCAAATTTCGTCTACTTGTTATCCTCTACCGGTTGTTGCTCTTTTTTTTTTCTCCTTTATTGACCCAATTTCAGAATATCACTTTTGGGTTAACTAAAGCGGCAAAATAGGGAAGAACATTACTTAACAACTTGCAATAGTTTATGGATTTTCTTTTACTTTTCCTCTTTATATTATTCTATTTTATCCAACGACGTCGTAATCAATTTTTAGAATCAATCAATCAATGTGTTGATTGGGAGCATAGTTTAATTAATAATTTAATCTTGCAACAATGGCAATTGGATTGACATCATTTTCTAGAATTTAGTTCAACATTTAAAATTAGCCCGTAATTAATAGTATTAATTTCAATAAATTTTAACTTAAATTATATTAATAAAATTAAAAAATAAATTCATTCCTAAAGAGCAGAGATAAAATAATAAAAGTTTTTTTCTTTTAACCAGAGCTTTGGAATTTGAGTCTTTGATATAAAAAAATTTTAAAATTTGAGAAATAGTATTTTATCCCTTAATTAACCTATGTATCACGAATCCAAATTAATTTACAATCTCTTAATTATATGATACTTAATAGTTAGAAAAAAAATAATTACTATAAATTTAAGTAAGTACATAGCCAATGAAATTTCTAAATTATAATACAAATGTTTAAAAAAATTAATCACTTCATCCAAAATATTTGAGTAAACAAAATAATTTGATTTCTCATTTTAATTGAATTTTAACTCGATTAATATTTTTATGTCATATATGACCAAACAGCTTAAATATAATAAGTGCTAAAAATTTTATTTTTAAATGTTAAATTAATAATATTATTGTCAAATATAGTTTACTCATATAAATAAAATTTTAATATAATAAAATAATTGAATATAAATTCTTGTTAAACATAATGAAAAATTAATGATCAAATAATCTATTACGAATAAATTTATGTGTTGTACAACAATATATAATCTAACAATAATTATGTACATCCAGTCAAAAAACAAAAACAATAATTATGTATATAATCAGAATAGATATGAATTGAAAATTTTTTTTCTATGCTAAAAAAATTAAAGATAAATCATATATTCACAAGACATTTGAAACTTTTTATGAATATAAATCTTTAATCACTCTAGGATACATTTTGTTGGCAATTAAAATCAATATCCCAATTAGATTTGTTTTAAATCAAATTCAAGTGAACTTTTTTTTTAAAATGTTTACCTAACTATTATTCTCTTTTTTGTTATGTTGCTATGCTTTTTAGACTAACAGTTAAAAGCTAAAAAAAATAAATTTTTTTGTAATAAATTTCCCACGTGCTTAGAAATTTTTTGTAAAAAAAATAAATTTAAAGAAATTGACAAGCTGACAAATTTGACTTGAAAATTAATAGCAATGGCTACTCTTTTCAAGATTACTTTTATTTAAGAAACCAGCAACCAATGGATTATCAACTGAATTATACTTTTCTTTTTAATATAGGAGATTTGAAATTAGATTAATATAGTCATCTTGACGATTTTAGAATCCATTGGACGGCAAAAGACTTTTAATTGTTGACTATGATTTTTTTTTCAACATTTTTTTTTGTTGTGTTTAATTAATTAAAATATTTTACTGAAAAAATAATTAATTTTTTATTGCTTTTAAAATATTTATTTAGATAATCCATAGAGGGTGATTCGCTAATTTAAAAAATAACTTAAAAACAGCATGTGTTTATAAAATAATATCAACTTATAAATATTTAAAATTTTAAATAATTATATATTATTTGAATACTTGAAAGTAATTAATAAGCAACTGTTATAATTCCTAAAAAATATATTTTATAAGTATATATAATTATTATAAAAATAACAAAAAAAAAGATATTCGATGAATTAAAATAAGGATATTTAATAAATTTTAAAAATTAAATCAAAACAATATATATTAAATTATCTTATTAAACTAATTTAAACAAAAGTACTTGTCACGACCCAAACTGGGGAGTCGGGACCGGCGTAAGGCTATACCTAAGTACAACCTTACAAGCCTAATTTAAATTTATTATTAAAGTGCAAAATTACTAAGTTCAATAAATTCATTCTGAAATCAAGTCATCAATAGAAATGATACTATTAAAGAATCAAGTTCAATAATTAAAACTCAAACTAGATGCAAAGAAACAGTTTACTCCTTAATACAAGAAAAAGGGGTTCAGACACGGTCCGCCCAAAATTATTCAGAAATCTCTATGAAGAGAAGTAAATATGCGGACGAACCAAAATCCACAACCAAACTAGAAGATCCACAAAAAGATCGACCGAGCTCACTAAGGAAAATAACTTCAACCTGCAAATCAATCTATAAGGGTGTGAGCGATATAAATACGCTCAGTAAGCTCATGAGAGGCAGAGAAACACTAAAACAATCAGAGTAATATATATCAAGTAACAACCACAATAATCACATACATGATGGTGTATCGGGGTCTACAAAATATAACATCCTCCTCTTCCAACCATATCCAAGAACAAGTAGGCACGTGGCCCCAAAAGCAAGTAGGCATAAGCCCCAAGAACAAGATCGATATCGATATATAAAATAATCTCCATAATCACAATCCGCATCCTCCGTCCCCATTAGACACACCATCGCACATCACAAAAATATTCAATATCACATCAAGGCATTTAGCAAATAGCATACAAGTTTCTCTGTCTCCTATTCACATGCAAGGCTAGGGCAAGAAAGGATAATATATCGAAATTAGAAAGAATAGTATATTCGAAGGGTTTATATAGATATAATAGTTTAGTTAGCAAGTAGCACATCACAAACAATACACATACACCCATGAACTTACTTGGTATCCAAAGAAAGCTTAGCCAAATCCTCACGACTTATTGACCTCGAGCTTCAGCCGGATTATTGCCTAAAGAAAGATAATTACATAATCCAATAGTCAAACCCACTATCTCATCTATCATGAGGGATGCAATGCATGTTATGAATGCAAAAAGACCAATACTCAACCAACAATTAACCAAGATAATCCAAAATCAAAAATCAACCCGACCAAACTCAAAATTATGGTTCAACCCAATGGTTAAACCGATCGTACCACAAAATACAAAATCAATTAATTAATTAAAATTTATTAGAACCAGAACCTCAACTCAATTTTTTTATAACTCATTTATCAAATAATATCATATCATTCCCTATGTAAAATCATAATTCATACCAACACCCAAAACCGATAAAATTCTTAAGTCGTCCCTATAATTCAAATATTTTCAGAAAATAATTCCATCATTCAAAAACTCTGGAAAAATTGCAGTAGCTTCTCCAACATCAAAATAATGTGTGTGCAAAATTTCAGATTAATCCAAATTTATTTGATCCTCCAAAAATATTTTACAACATTCTGGTTCTGTTTGAACCACTAAAAATCAGTACAGCAAAAATCATCATAAATCCCTCACATTTCGTTATCAAAAAATTATTCAAATAATTTTCTCATATTATAGACATCAGTATGGACAACATATAAAAATTTCATAATTTTTCAAGACATCTAAGACCTTCAAAATAATTTTCAAATCAGACATCATCAGAAAACCCTTAACCAACAGCAGTGTCAATTTTTAATTTATTTTGGAACTTAAACATTATAACCAGACTCAAAATTATTTTTCCCAGATTAAAAACATCCAAATAAACAACATATCAAAATTTCATAATTTTTAGAAACCTCTAAGTCCCTCAATTAAATTTTTAAAACGGATTCACACAACCAGTTACCATTCTGGCAGCAGTTGAGAAATAAATTTATTTCGAAACACACACATTTGAACCAGACCTCAAAATATTTTTTTACAAACACCTAAGATCATATCCTAAAACATATCAAAAATTCAGACCTAGATCATTTACCAATAATTTTTAAAAATTCGACAAAGTTACTGAAATATTAGTAATCAACAGCAGAAATAATTTTTCACTTTATTAATGAATTAAAAAATATAAATCAAACATAAAAATTCAAAAATAAATTTCTAGATCAAGTATAACATCCCTAGAACAGATTACAATTGTCAAAAATACTAGATCATTAACTCAAACTCACAAATCAAATATTAAACATCAAAAACCTCTAAAATCATCCTACAACTTTTAAATTATTTTTAATTAATTAAAAATCGAAATAAATCAAAAATATTATTTTCTAACACCCTAAACATTATACAAACATCCAACAACACAAATCATGCCAAGAAGTTGGAAGAAATTGAAGAAAAAATTGAAAAACCTCAAAATCTCGAAACTGCCTGAAATTGGAAGCCCAAAACGACAATCGGCGATGCAGCTCGCAGCACGCCGAACGACAGACCACAGCGCGCCGAACGACAGGGACTCGCACGCCGAACGACTCCAGCACCTCGCCAAACGACACCGGCAATTGGCACGCCCACTGACGAAACGACAGCTCTCGATTTTTGAAGAAAAAATTCAATTTTCTGCCTCTTTCTCTCTCTGACGGCGTAAATAATTTTAGACACTCAAATGGGTGCCCTAACACCCCTATTTATACAATTTTAAATTGGTAAATTACCAATATACCCCTAAATTAATTTATTTTATTTAAAAATACCCTAAAACTCTTTAAAAATTTAAAAAAACACCCCAACTAACTTATGAAAATTTACAAATAACCCCAAATTCAATTATTTTCAGAATTATTTAATTTATTTATTTTATTTATTTTATTTTAATTAAAAATTAATAAATACCCGAAAAATTCCCGAAACACAAACCCTAGCAAAATTATACTTAAAATAACCGTAATGACATCACGGTCACCAAAATGACATCAAAAACAGCAAAACGAAACCCGAAAATTTTCCGACCGCCAAAATGACCAAAATACCCCCCGAAGCCAAAAACACAATATTATACTCAAAACAAACATCTCAACACCCACATTATAGAAATAAGCACCAAACGTTATAAAATTCACCCGAATGTGAATTGAAGGCAAAATTACCATTTTGCCCCTAACTCCAATTTTTTCAAAAATCAAGGGTTTTACAATCTAACCCCCTTAAACAAATTTCGTCCTCGAAATTTTTACCCAATAACATACTAATAATCAAAACACTTTTATATTTCAAGTTATACACAAATCCGGAAAGCATACCTCACTTAGTACATGTTGTTATGGTTGATCAGGTCATAACTCCACAATACTAAGCGCTATAGACTGTTCCAGTTTTGCTCAAGATTATGTTTATTATAAAATCAAACAGAAGCATTTTCTTTTCAACTACCACTCATCAACAATCATCATAAAAAGTCAAAACTCAAGTGTTCAAGTCAAACCCAAATCAACCAAAACCATTACTAATATAACACTTATCCATATGATACTCATCATTATACCAACAACTCAGACTTATTCAATTCAAAAATAACATCCGATCTCAACAAACCAAGATTTTCAAAAACATCTTCCAATAACTAATTTAATAGCAAACTATCATAAATAATACCAGACAAAACACATATACATTTATGATGTACAAAAGATATAATGATGTAATAATGATGTAATGATATGCATGCATATGGTGCTATATCAAGACTATTAATAACTACACTCTAACCCCCTTAAAATGATTTCGCCCACGAAATCAATAACGCACCTGAAGACTCAAACAAATGAGGGTATTTTGCTAGCATGAGTTCCTCTGCTTCCCAGGTGCATTCCTCAACAGAATGGTTACGCCAAAGAACCTTTACTGAAGCCACATCCTTTGAACGTAATCGCTTGACCTGACGGTCCAAAATAGCTACAGGCTGCTCCTCATAAGTACAATCATCAGTAATCTCAATGGTCTCTGAATGCAAAACATGATTGGGGTTCGATACATATTTTCTCAACATCGAAACATGAAAAGTCGGATGCACAGCTGCTAATTCGGGTGGCAATTCTAGTCTGTAAGCAACATCACCGACACGTTCTAGGATCTCATAAGGACCGATAAATCTGGGAGCCAATTTTCCTTTCTTACCAAACCGCATAACACCTTTAAAAGGTGAAACTTTCAGAAACACCCTATCACCAACTGCAAACTCAAGATGCCTTCGCTTAAGATCAGCATAATTCTTCTGTCTACTAAAAGCAGTACGGATCCGATCCTGAATTACCGGTACAACCTTGGCATTATACTGCAAAAGATCGGGACCCTCAATACGACGCTCACCGACCTCCTCCCAATACAATGGGGTTCTGCACCGTCTACCATACAATGCTTCAAAAGGAGCCATACCAATGCTGGCTTGATAACTATTATTATAGGCAAACTCTACCAATGGAAGATGATCTGCCCAACTTCCCTTAAAATCCAGAACACACAATCGCAACATATCCTCCAAGGTCTGAATGGTTCTCTCCGACTGTCCATCTGTTTGAGGATGAAAAGCCGTGCTATAATGAAGATCTGTACCTAACCCTTTCTGAAGCTTCTGCCAAAATATGGATGTAAATTGAGCACCTCTATCAGATACAATAGAAACTGGTACCCCATGCAAACTCACAATCCGATTAATATACAACTTTGCATACTGAGACACTGTGTACTTGGTATTAACCGGAAGAAAATGCGCTGACTTGGTCAATCGATCTACAATCACCCAGATCGAATCATAGCCGCCATGAGTCTTTGGCAACCCGACAACAAAATCCATAGTGATTCTCTCCCACTTCCACTCGGGTAGTGGTAACTCTCTCAGTAAACCGGCTGGTTTATGATGCTCATACTTAACTTGCTGGCAAGGTAAACATTGAGAAACAAACTCTGCAACATCATTCTTCATTCCTTTCCACCAATACATCTGCTTTAAATCTCGATACATCTTAGTAGAACCAGGATGTATAGTATACTTGGTAGAGTGAGCCTCTTTTAAGATCTTTTTCTTTAAATCATCCACTGAAGGTACACACAACCTTAAACCGAACCGCAAAACTCCTTTTTCATCAATCAAGAATTCTGTGGATTCACCTGACAAGACTTTCTGGCGGATCGTTGACAAGTCCTCATCCATATTCTGCGCTGAAATTATCTCATCAAGGAAATCAGGTTTGACTGTCATATTAGCCAACAACACACCTCTATCACCTTCAATTTCTTTACCAGACATATGAAAAGTTAAACCATCACCTAGCAGTTGATGTATCTCCCGTATCAACGGCCTTCTGGAAACTGAAATGTGGGACAGACTACCCACAGACTTACGACTTAGAGCATCAGCTACAACATTCGCTTTACCCGGATGATACTGGATGCTATAGTCGTAGTCTTCAAGAAATTCTACCCACCTTCTCTGTCTCAAATTCAAGTCTTTTTGGGAGTATACATACTTGAGATTCTTATGATCAGTGAAGATCTCACAAGTAACTCCATAAAGATAATGTCTCCAGATCTTGAGTGCAAACACAACTGCAGCCATTTCTAAATCATGGGTAGGATAGTTTACCTCATGCTTCTTCAGCTGTCTAGAAGCATAGGCGACTACTTTACCATGTTGCATCAACACACAACCCAGACCAACGCCTGATGCATCACAATAAACAGAATACCCCTCAGTGCCTTCTGGCAACACAAGTATCGGTGCAGTAGTTAATCTTTCTTTAAGAGTAGCAAAACTCTCCTCGCAAGCATCATCCCAAATGAACTTAACACCCTTACGAGTGAGTTTTGTTAAAGGTGCGGCTATTCTGGAGAAATCTTTGACAAACCTTCTGTAATATCCTGCTAACCCCAGAAAACTCCGAATCTCAGTAACAGTTTTCGGTCTCTGCCAATCCATCACTGCCTCAATCTTCTGTGAATCAACCTGAATACCCTCTGCGGATATAACATGTCCTAGAAAGACAACCCTGTCCAACCAAAACTCACATTTGGAGAACTTAGCGTAAAGCTGATGTTCTCTTAAAGTCTGCAACACCAATTGCAAATGATGCTCATGCTCTTCCTTGGATTTCGAATATATCAGAATGTCATCAATGAATACGACAACAAACCGATCGAGATAAGGGCTAAACACCCTGTTCATCATGTCCATAAAAGCAGCAGGAGCATTAGTAAGTCCAAAGGACATCACTAAAAATTCATAATGCCCATACCTCGTGCGAAAAGCAGTCTTAGGTATGTCACTCTTTTTCACCCTCAACTGATGATAACCCGACCATAGATCAATCTTGGAGAAAAACTTTGCTCCCTGCAACTGATCAAACAAATCATCAATCCTGGGCAATGGATATCTGTTCTTCACAGTCACCTTATTCAGCTGTCGATAATCGATACATAGCCTCATTGATCCATCTTTCTTTTTCACAAAAAGAACTGGAGCACCCCACGGTGAAGTACTCGGTCTGATATATCCCTTATGCAATAAGTCATTCAATTGCTCTCTCAACTCCTTAAGCTCTGCTGGAGCCATCCTATATGGAGGCATAGAAATAGGATTGGTTCCAGGTACAAGATCAATGGAGAATTCAATCTCTCGTTCCGGGGGTAACCCCGGTAAATCGTTTGGAAACACGTCCATGTAATCTCGTACTGTCGGGATATCTTCAAGTTTTGCTTCTTTCTTGTTCACATCCCGAATAGAAATAAGGTAGGCATTACAACCCTTTCGCAACAATCTTCTAGCTCTCATAGCTGAAATTAGCTGACTGGTCCCATTGATTTTAGAGCCAAAAAATGTCACAGTCTTGTCGGCCTCATATGCAAACACCACTACCTTATCTTTACAGTTCAAATTAGCTCCATGCCGAGCTAACCAATCCATACCCAAGATGACATCAAACTCTAACACATCTAACGCCACTAGATCCGCAAGAAGTTCAACATTTTCAACTTTAACAACGCAATTCTTGTATACTTTTAAAGATTCTACCTCCTCTCCTAAAGGTGTATGAACAACTAATGGCATTTCCATAGGTTCAGATGTAATACTCAGCCTAGATGCAAAACTAGGTGATATGAATGAATGAGTAGCTCCAGGATCTATCAATATGTGTGCATCTTGAGAACAAATAGAAAGAGTACCTTGCACCACATTGTTGTCAACTTGAGCTTGCTGATGATTTAGGTTGAACACCCGAGCATAATTCTGGTTTTGGCCCTGATTCTGATTCTGGTTCTGACCATTACCTTGTCCCACTGGCTGAACTGCTCTACCATTCTGTTGGTTTCCATTATTTGCAGCACCCTGGTGTCCACGACCCTGCTGATACTGCTGACCCTGGTAGCCCTGATAACCGCGACCCTGCTGGCCCTGGTATCCTCGGCCCTGCTGGCCCTGATATCCTCGGCCCTGCTGGCCCTGATAGCCTCTGCCTCCATTATAACCTCGACCACCATGATATCCGTTACCATTAAACTGTCCACGGCCACCATTACCTCTACCATAACCATTCCCATTCTGATAGTTACCCCTATATGCTTGATTGCCAAATGGTCTAGACTGAGTATGCTGACCTGCCTGAGTCTGATTGCGCCTAGGAATTGGACAATCTTTGACTTGGTGATCCATCTGTCCACAGTTAAAACAAGCTCCAGTCTTCCTTCGGCACTCTCCCGTATGGTGTAAGCCACAAGACTCACAAGTAGGGGCTCTAGGACCCTGTTGCTGATAGCGCCCACCATTATCATTGCCTCTCTGACCACTATACTGCCCCTGATAACCTGACAAATTCCCTGGCTTGTTCTTCTTTCTGCTTGATTCTCCAGTATCAATATTCCTTTTTCTGTTTTCTAACCCCAGAGCAGCATTAACAGCCAAATGTATCTCCTTGTAATTGTGACTGGCTATTAACTCATAGTATTTGTCATTCAGGCCATCCACAAATCTATCAGTCATAGATTCTTCATCCTGAGACACACGTGTAGCATACTTCCTTAGCTCTTGAAACTGCTCCCAGTACTCAGCTATAGATTTGTTGCCCTGAGTCAACATTTCAAACTCCCTTGCTTTCGCTTTCATCACATTCCGAGGCATAAAATTTTGCATAAACATTCTTCTGAAATCTTCCCATACCTCAACTTGGCCTTGGACAGAGATCTTATACCATTCTTCAGCTGATCTTTGCATTTGATGCCCAGTTAACTCTATGGCTCTCTTCTCAGTACATTTCAAGGCATCACAGATCTTCTTAACTTTATTAAGAAATGCTAGAGGGTCTTCTGTAGCAAGATTGGAGAATGTAGGTGGATCAACTCTAATAAATTTGTGTAAATCCAGGTCGTCAGTTAATCCATTTCCTCTAGCTGCAGCATGAGCATTAACATTCATATTGTTACCCATGCCTTGAACAACCCGAACCACTCCCTCAGCGAGAGCTTCCATAGACCTCTGTAGTGTTAGAAGTGTGTTTAAATATGCATCTGGGTTTCCTTGAACTGGTACTTGACCTGGCACATTCACATTATCAGGAGTTGGAGGTGGTGGCTCCTGATCTTCATTAAGTGGTACTTCAAATAGTCCCTCATCCTCCGGTACAAAATTCTGATCTTCCATCCCTTGCACATTTTCATCTACCACTCTCCGAGGTCTTCCACGTCTACGTGGCTGAGGTGGCTCCTCAACATAAGTGGCTGGCTGATGCTCAGCTTCGAATGATTCCCCAGCGTTGCTGGTCCCACCAATTAAAGGAAAACGAGTGTTTCGTTGAGACATTGCACCTGCTAGCAGAGAAACATGTTGATTAACGCAGAAAGGAAGTAAAGGATTTGAAATGAAGTATCCTAATGATTTCTGGATAGTATTTAAACAAAATCGAAACCTAGTGCTCTGATACCACTTTTGTCACGACCCAAACTGGGGAGTCGGGACCGGCGTAAGGCTATACCTAAGTACAACCTTACAAGCCTAATTTAAATTTATTATTAAAGTGCAAAATTACTAAGTTCAATAAATTCATTCTGAAATCAAGTCATCAATAGAAATGATACTATTAAAGAATCAAGTTCAATAATTAAAACTCAAACTAGATGCAAAGAAACAGTTTACTCCTTAATACAAGAAAAAGGGGTTCAGACACGGTCCGCCCAAAATTATTCAGAAATCTCTATGAAGAGAAGTAAATATGCGGACGAACCAAAATCCACAACCAAACTAGAAGATCCACAAAAAGATCGACCGAGCTCACTAAGGAAAATAACTTCAACCTGCAAATCAATCTATAAGGGTGTGAGCGATATAAATACGCTCAGTAAGCTCATGAGAGGCAGAGAAACACTAAAACAATCAGAGTAATATATATCAAGTAACAACCACAATAATCACATACATGATGGTGTATCGGGGTCTACAAAATATAACATCCTCCTCTTCCAACCATATCCAAGAACAAGTAGGCACGTGGCCCCAAAAGCAAGTAGGCATAAGCCCCAAGAACAAGATCGATATCGATATATAAAATAATCTCCATAATCACAATCCGCATCCTCCGTCCCCATTAGACACACCATCGCACATCACAAAAATATTCAATATCACATCAAGGCATTTAGCAAATAGCATACAAGTTTCTCTGTCTCCTATTCACATGCAAGGCTAGGGCAAGAAAGGATAATATATCGAAATTAGAAAGAATAGTATATTCGAAGGGTTTATATAGATATAATAGTTTAGTTAGCAAGTAGCACATCACAAACAATACACATACACCCATGAACTTACTTGGTATCCAAAGAAAGCTTAGCCAAATCCTCACGACTTATTGACCTCGAGCTTCAGCCGGATTATTGCCTAAAGAAAGATAATTACATAATCCAATAGTCAAACCCACTATCTCATCTATCATGAGGGATGCAATGCATGTTATGAATGCAAAAAGACCAATACTCAACCAACAATTAACCAAGATAATCCAAAATCAAAAATCAACCCGACCAAACTCAAAATTATGGTTCAACCCAATGGTTAAACCGATCGTACCACAAAATACAAAATCAATTAATTAATTAAAATTTATTAGAACCAGAACCTCAACTCAATTTTTTTATAACTCATTTATCAAATAATATCATATCATTCCCTATGTAAAATCATAATTCATACCAACACCCAAAACCGATAAAATTCTTAAGTCGTCCCTATAATTCAAATATTTTCAGAAAATAATTCCATCATTCAAAAACTCTGGAAAAATTGCAGTAGCTTCTCCAACATCAAAATAATGTGTGTGCAAAATTTCAGATTAATCCAAATTTATTTGATCCTCCAAAAATATTTTACAACATTCTGGTTCTGTTTGAACCACTAAAAATCAGTACAGCAAAAATCATCATAAATCCCTCACATTTCGTTATCAAAAAATTATTCAAATAATTTTCTCATATTATAGACATCAGTATGGACAACATATAAAAATTTCATAATTTTTCAAGACATCTAAGACCTTCAAAATAATTTTCAAATCAGACATCATCAGAAAACCCTTAACCAACAGCAGTGTCAATTTTTAATTTATTTTGGAACTTAAACATTATAACCAGACTCAAAATTATTTTTCCCAGATTAAAAACATCCAAATAAACAACATATCAAAATTTCATAATTTTTAGAAACCTCTAAGTCCCTCAATTAAATTTTTAAAACGGATTCACACAACCAGTTACCATTCTGGCAGCAGTTGAGAAATAAATTTATTTCGAAACACACACATTTGAACCAGACCTCAAAATATTTTTTTACAAACACCTAAGATCATATCCTAAAACATATCAAAAATTCAGACCTAGATCATTTACCAATAATTTTTAAAAATTCGACAAAGTTACTGAAATATTAGTAATCAACAGCAGAAATAATTTTTCACTTTATTAATGAATTAAAAAATATAAATCAAACATAAAAATTCAAAAATAAATTTCTAGATCAAGTATAACATCCCTAGAACAGATTACAATTGTCAAAAATACTAGATCATTAACTCAAACTCACAAATCAAATATTAAACATCAAAAACCTCTAAAATCATCCTACAACTTTTAAATTATTTTTAATTAATTAAAAATCAAAATAAATCAAAAATATTATTTTCTAACACCCTAAACATTATACAAACATCCAACAACACAAATCATGCCAAGAAGTTGGAAGAAATTGAAGAAAAAATTGAAAAACCTCAAAATCTCGAAACTGCCTGAAATTGGAAGCCCAAAACGACAATCGGCGATGCAGCTCGCAGCACGCCGAACGACAGACCACAGCGCGCCGAACGACAGGGACTCGCACGCCGAACGACTCCAGCACCTCGCCAAACGACACCGGCAATTGGCACGCCCACTGACGAAACGACAGCTCTCGATTTTTGAAGAAAAAATTCAATTTTCTGCCTCTTTCTCTCTCTGACGGCGTAAATAATTTTAGACACTCAAATGGGTGCCCTAACACCCCTATTTATACAATTTTAAATTGGTAAATTACCAATATACCCCTAAATTAATTTATTTTATTTAAAAATACCCTAAAACTCTTTAAAAATTTAAAAAAACACCCCAACTAACTTATGAAAATTTACAAATAACCCCAAATTCAATTATTTTCAGAATTATTTAATTTATTTATTTTATTTATTTTATTTTAATTAAAAATTAATAAATACCCGAAAAATTCCCGAAACACAAACCCTAGCAAAATTATACTTAAAATAACCGTAATGACATCACGGTCACCAAAATGACATCAAAAACAGCAAAACGAAACCCGAAAATTTTCCGACCGCCAAAATGACCAAAATACCCCCCGAAGCCAAAAACACAATATTATACTCAAAACAAACATCTCAACACCCACATTATAGAAATAAGCACCAAACGTTATAAAATTCACCCGAATGTGAATTGAAGGCAAAATTACCATTTTGCCCCTAACTCCAATTTTTTCAAAAATCAAGTGTTTTACAGTACTTATAAGTACTAAAATAATAAGCTAGTCTTTTTAATTTTTTTTTAACTTATAAACTCTTAAAATTTTTAAACGAATATGTTAACGTAATATTTAGTTTATAAACTAGATCAAATATCCTTATAGTCATATCATATTTATAATTAAATTAAAAAAATCAAAATTAATACTAATACTTTTTTAGTAAAAAATTAAATACTGAAAACATTCTACAAAATTTTGTAAATTTAGCAATTAAATTAAAAAATTTAATATTGATAAAAACCAAATATTCACATTCACTCTTAAAATTATTTTAATTTATTATATTAATAATGCATAGCATGAAATTTTCTATATAAGTATATGCTACATTTACAAATTTATCAAGTTAAATATTAAATTTTAATTATAGCCTCCCATGTATGATATTAGAACATGTGAATATATTTTGTTTCTCTTATTAAAAAACTGAAAATGAATATCTACATTTAAAAATTTTCTCCTATGTTTTCTTAAAAATAATTTTAAAAAATTTATTTGATGACTATTTATTTATAAATAAAATTTCCTAAAATAAATTTCAACTTCAATGAATAATTAATTTATATACGTAATATATTTTATTAATTACAAATTCACAAACCAAAATTTCTAAATTGAAGTACAATTGTCAAGGCAATTTAATATGTTAATTTCAAACAAATTGGAAATTTATGTAATATTTAATTGTAAAAATCAAATTATTTGATTATAATATATAATTAAATTAACCAAATAAAATCAAAGTAAAAAATTATTATTTATTACTATTTTGTCTCATTTTAGCCGATAATGTTGAAAACAAAATACAATATAATAACTTATATTGTATCTCATTAATGATATTTTATTTATATTTTTAGTCCAACATCAATATCCTTAAGAGAGAGAAAAGGCCAAAAATAATAACTTAATAAAAAAAAATATAATTATAAGCAAGTTTTAAAAATTTGATATGTTATAATTTTTTTAAACTAGAATGTAATAATAAAAATTTTAATATTTAAAATTTTAACATTTAAGATATTTTATATAAAAAAATTACACTTATATGTCACTTTTATTTTTTATTTTTAAATAAATCACTATTCTATTATATATTTAATATATCAAATATATATTCTTGAAAGTGGATTATGTATTTAGTATACTAAATATATATTATATGTATATCTTTTAAAAAAATTAATATTTTTAAAAGAAAAGGTAAAATTAATATTTTTTTAAAGAAAAAGTGAGTATTTTTAAAAATAATTTTATTTTTTAAAATATTTTAAAAGAAATCTCTTTTTATATCATCAATATAAATTCATGAACTGTGCATCTTCACGCGGGGAAAGGCACAGGCCGTTCGTCAATGGATTCATGAATCGTGTTATTAGTCAAAAATGGAAAATAGTTAGGCATTACGTACGAATTTTATCTAATTAAACTAAACAATAAAAACAAAAAATAATAACTCAATACCAAATTATTCAATCCCTATCCTACCCATTTTCATTTATTCTGGTAATATCTAAATGACTAACAAAGTATTTCCCTTGTCTTGTATATTTATGCCATTATTTTTTTTATTTTTGTTCTGGTAATTAAACATATATATATATATATTTGCCTTTGATTTAATAATTCCACTTTGATAAGAAATTTTTATTTTCTTGTAAAGTTGAAAATATGTTATGGACATGATTTCTTTTTGATTTCCTCTTTAATAATTTATTTATTATAATTAGTTAATTGTTATTGAATTATTTAAAATATTTGTTGATTAATTTCACTTGTCATATCTTACCTTTGCATAAAGTAACACTAAAATCCTTTTTCTTTAATTTGTAAAGATTTTCTATCAGTATTGCGATGATAGTCATCTTACAATAATTTTTCCAATAATTCCTCAATTGGAAAATTCACATGAACTATATATATATTAAATTAAAATTTTAATTTAACATGAAATCCACATAGATTTTTCAAATGAAGAATTGCCAAAAAAACTATAAAAATGACTATTATTGCAATATTAATAGAAAGTCGGTGATGCTATTGTCAGAAATTAAAAATAAAAAAGGAATAATTGTCTTATATAAGCAATATGCAGTCCTTGGATATCTATGTTATTTTTTTTAATAATTGTTATGAATTGGAAGTGATTGATGATTGTCTAAGAGTAATAAAGTTAAAATATATATATATTGTTATATTCGGTACTATTATGATTAAAATATTTGATATTAAATATTTATATGATAGATTTTCAATATAAATATATATTTTTTTCATATTAAATCTATGTGGAATTAACTCAATAATCTATTCTAAAATATTATCCCAATTATTTTGCTTTTTATAATTTTTTTTTGAAAAAAGGTCCACACAAATTTTGATGTGGTTTTAAATGAATGACTAGCTAGCTAGCAAGGGGAAATTAAACAATATTTGAATATTGTTGTGAATCCTATCTGCTAACTTAAATTCTACAATTCAGTTCAATAACTATTTTTAAATAAATTAAAATCATATCAAAATGAAAAGGATTATATAAGAATTTTATTTATGTACTAAAATTTCTATTAAGAATTAAAATATTCTCATTTAAATTAAATATATTTCTTAAATAATGATAAAGAAATAGTTAAATATTTTGCAATTTTTAATATACTAAATAATGATAAATTTTATTATGTTAAAATTTATTTTAAATTCACGGATTTCTATTAAAAATCAATCAAAAATGAGTTATTCCAAAAACTACTTGTTCATAAGGGGAGAGACTAACAGTGATGTGATTGGCAGATTTGGTTTTAATTGAATGATTTGTAAAAGATAATTAATTATAAATATTCTCGTGATTAAAAAAATTGTGTAATAATAATGGGTCATTAGTGACTACTCATATATTTTTATAGTTTTAGGAAGTCCCGATAAAATTTTTAATTTAATTTTTTTTATTAAGAACTATTCTTAGTTTTCTGATGAAAAAAATAATTTTATATTCTCCATATAACGCCATGCGAAATTATGTCTTCAAAAATAAAATAAAAAAATAAAACAATTTGGAATTATCAATAATACAAATAGCTAAGTTTAAAAATTCTCTAAAACCGTCAAAGTATAGTCCGATGATAATAAACATATATAGCTTTCACTTAAACTTTAAATTTAAATCTAGCTATTCTCTATCTTCCACATATAATCAATGAAAAATATATTTCTGAAAGTAACCGTAATTTTAGAATTGTACTTTGTCTTATATCAAAGTAAAACCTATTCGATTTATATCCAATGAAAAATCAATTCCCATTTTATTTATTACTAACATTTAAAATTTTAAAATCTTATATTTAATATTGCGTTACCCTGAAAAAACGAAAAAGGAGAGAACATGCATCATTTAATGAAACAAAAACAACTTTGTTTTTTTTTTTTTCCGTCTAAAATGTCATGATGTATCAAAGTAGTGAAACCCCTCTATCTATAAACAGTCACTAGTCTTATTATAAATTGACCATTACTTGTAGTGGGGTGTCCACATACGTTGTGTGGAATATCATTATCTTGACATTTGTTAGTGGATTAAGTTAAAGAGTTTTAATTAGGGAAGAAGCCAAAAGGATTTTTTTTTAAGATCAATATGTCAATTAAGAAAATAATATTGTTTCATGTCTCTTAAACATACA
Organism: Garcia nutans; assembly: GCA_947685225.1. NCBI lineage: Eukaryota > Viridiplantae > Streptophyta > Magnoliopsida > Malpighiales > Euphorbiaceae > Garcia > Garcia nutans. Next base: position 873,931 of record CANTUV010000075.1, read on the forward strand.
TACATATATATATATATATATTCAATTAAAGTTTAAATTTCAAATTTTATAGTTTTAAAAATAACTCTGATAGTTTAATAATAATAATAATAATAATAATAATAATAATAATAATAATAATAATAATAATAATAATAATAATAATAAACAACGCTCATATTATTGAATGTATATTTATAAAGGATTCCAAACTTCTAAGGATTTAAGGACTTGATTAAGGGATAATGTTTTGGGAAAATTATATTCCTCACTAAATTTTTAAAATTTTTTCTATGTTTTATTTGAGGTTTCTATTATTTATAATAAATTCATAATTAACTTTTATAAGTTATCATCTATATAGTAAACTCATAATAAATTTTGTATATATTATATGAATCTAATATATTTATAAATTGATCAAATATTATGATAATTCAAAAAATATAAAAAATCTAATAAAAGTTTTTAATTTTTTCCAGTAATTTTATATAAAATTATCGGAGTCTTTCTAAAAATACCAGAAAAAATAAAATAAAATAAAAATAAAAATTTATTATATTTTTAAAAATATTTTTAAATTAAAAAAATTTATGATTTTTTTATAAAAATATTATATTTATATAGTTTATTATGAGTATATAAATTTACATAATTTATTATGAGTTTATTGCAAAATGATCAAAACACTTCTAATAAAAATAAAAAAAATTATAAAAAATAGTGGATGGTGTAATTTTTCTAAAATCATAATATTTTTAGCACATAGGATTAATAGGAGGGAACAATAGGTAGGGTATTCATCAAAATTATCTCATCCAAATTCATTTAATTTTTTAATTATACATCCAATTATAATTATTATTCCATTATCTATATTTGTCCTAAATTTATTTAATACTATTCATTTTATTACATATATCCATTTAAATGTAAAAATTTAAAACTATTATAAAATTTAAATTATAAAATTAAAGTTTTTTAAATTAAATAATTATAAATAAAAATTTAATATTAATATAATTTTATTAAAATAATTTAATAACACATAATTTTATAATTAATATAAAATATAATTAATATATAATTAAAATTATAATAAAATACAACTAATATAAATTCTATTATATAATTAAATTCGAATAACGAATATCTAAAAATATATATATAAATTTGATTTAAATTTATTATAAGTAATAAAAATACTATTTATATCTACCTAAATCTATTTATAAACTATTCAAACTCAATATAAATGAATACCAACGAATAAGATATCCCATGATACCCATCCAAGCCATTCTTAGGTAGAAGAGAATGTTTTAATGGGTTATAACCCTTCGATTAATGGGCTTATGTTTCAATTATAATATTTTTACACAGGACCCAATTTGATTTATGAGCTTCCGTTCTATTTCAGTTGTAATGTAATATTTTTAGAAAATTTAAATAAATAATTTAAAAAGATAAAATTATCAAAATAATGTATAAATAAAAAAGTTATAAAAATATTGTGCAAATAAAAAGGATAATTTTATAAAAATGAAGTACAGATTAAAAATATATATCATGAAAAAGAAAAGATAAAAAACAGTATTAATGTAACTCCAAAACTATATAATTATTAAAAAAATAATGTAACAACATTTTGAAGAAAAAATAATATTTATATAGTTTCTTCGTTTTAGCTACTGAAATTTAAAATTCATACCTTTCTTAAGGTTTGGAGAAAATACTCGTAAGTCGTAATATAAGGCACAATTCTAAATCTATGCCCCTTTTCTAAGGAAAAAAAATCACTTATTTCATTACCAACTAAACAAACGTCTTATGATAAAAAAGAAAAAAAAAATCCAAACTTCACATCTTTTCTCAATTCCATGATAAACTTTAATTTTTATCAATTACATAATTAAAATATTTAAAATAATATAATAATATTTTATTGTTCTTTGATTTATTTTGTTATTTGATATTTATTTTACATATAGAGATTAAGCTAAATATAATAATTAAAATTCTCCTCAAATAACACATTATATGCTCATTGTTTGCTTCTTATTTAGAATATGAAATCATAATTTTCATTTAGTTTTAAATTTATTTTTTATAAATTATCTTCAATATTTTGCTTTGTCACTCTTTCTATTGTCACGCTACTTGCTCCTTGCATAGCAAAAGGGGAGGTTTGGCTAGAGGAGGAAGATAGTTCTCTTATATATGAATGTATTTTGAATATTCTGAAGTCTTCTATGAAAGGAGTGTAGAAGCTTAATCATAGTCATATGATTAAATTGATCATCACCATTTATTAAAGAGGTGGAATAGTATAAATAGATAAAGAGTTCATTTATTGTAGACTTCCTATAATTTAAGCAATAGAAACTCTCAAGCATTCTTTCAAACTCTCTCTTGTTATATATATTCTCACTATCATGCTTAGCTTGTTTAACTTGTCCTAGCCAAGTAAACATTATGACGCATGGGTTTAAGCTTGTGCACGTGACAGTTGGTATTAGAGTTATGTTTGGGTGGACTCTTCAACACGAGATTGTTGGATGTTACTAATCATTTTATCAGCAACAACAACTAAGCTAGGAAAGGCCAAAAGGATAAATCAAGGATTATGATTGCCATAAAGGAGGAAAGGTTGGTTAAGCATAATGCCACTATGTTTGAGATAAGGGTAAAAGTTAAGAACTTGGACAAACGCATCAAAGAATAAGAGTCTAATGCATGAACGAACTCTATAAAAAGATGCAAAGTGTCTTGAGCGCGGCGATCGATATTATGCCCAAGAAGGCTAAATCATTAAAGGCTTCTATTATTGCAAAAAATAACAAAGTAAATGCTTATAAGGGGGAGGATTGAGGGCCTCGAAATACTTGTAGAAAGATTCCAAACTCAATTTAGTGTATACATAACTGCCGTGACTGATAGTGAAGTTACACATGCTACTCCTATTTATAAGTTGGATATTCACAAGCCTTAAGGCTAAAGTGAGGTAAGAAATATATTTAATACCTTGCAATTTAGAAACTATCGAAGCGATGATGGTCGAGTAAAATATAATCCGAAACTCAAATGTTATGAAATAAAATGTGTCATAATTAGCATATCTGTAAAAACATGGAAAATCGGTAAAAAAAAAAAAACTAAATCTCACTATTAAAACTATATTCACCAAATGGATTAGTGACAATTTGTTAGTTAGCCTAAGATTTAGAGTAAAATAAAAATTTAAAATAAAATATTGAATGTATTGAGGGAAGAGATTTTTTTGAAAAAAAAATTATTTTATTGAATAATGAGGTATTTTTAAAATTTTACACTAATTTTTTATAAAAGTTTAAATATTTTTAGTTTTTATAATAAATTTTTTTTTGGGTAATTAGACAAATATCCCAATTATTAAGGTAAATTACTTAAGAGACGGTAACCTTATAATTAGGTTCAAGATTGGGCTCAACTAGCATACCTAATCAATTAAAACATTAAAAAAATATGAAAAATACAAGTATGTATAAATCTATATATCCAAGTCCCGTGGGCTTGGAATAAAGACCCATGACTATTTATCTTGAGAATTTGTTAGCTAACTGGTAAAGGGGTTTTTAACAAAAATAACTAAAAAAAACCATCAGTTTTATTAAAATATCATCTTCTAAATACTATTACTAAAATACCAACTTTTATAATTAATTAACCTAAAATACAAAAAATGAAAATATAAGAAAAGAAAGAGCAGCTCCTCCAAAAAACACAGAAAAATACATAAGAGAAACTCAACTGCTCAAAAACATAAACAATGAAGTAGCAAATTAGAAAAAAAATCAAATCTTCAAATTCAACTAAACAAAATCAAGAACTCAGGTAAATCAAAACATACTACTTCTCCATTCAATCAAATTACAAATATATATTCTAAAAATTTTGTGAAATTTCTTCCTATAAAGTATAAAGCGAAGCCACTTCTTCAGCAAATTATCTCTTCTTCTTCATCTCATGGTTGCTGCTGCCGCAGCTGTTTGTTGATTTTTTAAATATTTGATTGGATTTCGATTGCTTTTGTAGCTCTTTTTTTTGGATTTTGTTTTGAAAATTTGCTTTTAATTAGTTTGCTGTAGCGATTTGGATTCCTTGAAGTCTAACAATGATTTTTATAATTTCTTAAAATTTTATGATTAATTCATATTTTTTGTTTAAAATATAAAGAAGTACCAAAATGAATTTGCATTATTTACAATCTAAATACATTAAACAAATTGATTTTCCCAATTTTTAGCAATTGCAATTTGATTTCAGAAAAACAAATCAATTGAAATCAAATTGAAATTACATTATAATCTAATTTATTTAGCTGATATATTCTAACTTTTTTTTTTAATTTCTAATTACAATGATGACTATAATGTCGGTTTTGGTTCAGTTCAATGGACATTGGAATAATAAAGATAATTTTGTCAATTTTCAAGTTAAAGGTATATTGATCCCTCCCACATGTAATTTCTCACACCTGATAGAAAAGTTGAGAAATGAGTTGAATATAAACTCACAATACAACATTTTGGATGTGAAATATCAACTGCAAAAAGGGTATCTTGCACAAAAAATTGAAGATGACAGTAGTTTGTTATACTATTTGGAGCTTAGAAGCAAAGAAAGTAATTATACATCTTATCACTTGTGCATATCAGTCATTGAGTATGAAATTCAATTAGCAGAAGCAACTTCAACAAGCTCAGCAACAAACAATCTGCTAATTGCATATCACGAAGAACCAAATTATGATTCAATGGCATATGCAAAATTATTGAGCGTAAATGTTATTGAAGAAATTAGCAACATTACAGAAGTAAGCATGGGAAAAGAAGTAGAAGAAACATCAATAATAAGCAATAATATGAACATCGAAATCAAGCTGGGACAAACGTACAGAGACAAAGATACTCTCACTTCAACATTAAGTTTCTATGCAATAAATAATAACTTTCAGTACAAAGTAATAAAGTCTTGTCCAATCAACTATTTTATAAAATGTGTTGATGATGATTGCAAATGGCTTATTAAGGCTTCAAGAAGAGGGAAAACAAGAATTTTTAAGATTAGAAAAATGACAAATGTACACACATGCACATTGCAAACAAGATTGAGTGAGAAAAGGCAAGCTACTTCAAAGGTGATTGCAAAATATATCAAGAACAAGTACATGAACTTTAAAACAATTTACACTCCAGCGGACATTATAAGAGATATGCAGTAAGATTTTTCATTAAACATCAGTTATCGAAAAGCATGAAGATCAAAGGAGATGGCATTGAAAAATCTAAGAGGTAATCCAGCACAATCATATATTTCATTACCAAGTTACTTGTATATGTTGTAGAAATATAATCAAAGAAGTGTTGTTGAGTTGAAAAAAATGAAAAAAAAATGAATTCTTCTATTTGTTCATAGCATTAAACGCATCAATAAAGGGGTGGAAGCATTGTAGATCCATAATTGCAGTTGATGGAACTTTTTTGATATCAAGTTATGGAGGAACATTGATCTCAGCCGCAACCCAAAATGCAGCAGGTAAAATTTTTCCACTTGCATTTTACATAGTGGATTCAAAAAATAATTCTTCATGGGAGTGGTTTTTTAGAAAGTTTAGAGAAACATATAGCACAAGGGAATGAATCTGCATTGTCTCAGATCAACATAAAAACATTGAAAGAGCAATAACAATGGTTTATCCAGAAGCAAGTCATGGGGTATGTACCTACCATTTGCTGAACAATATAAAATCAAAGTTTAAAAAGAATCCAAAGTCTATAAAGGGCTCATTCCTTAGAGCAACAAAAGCTTACACTATATCTGATTTTGAATATCATATGGAAGAGTTATTTGGCAAAAATAGGATTTCATAAATGGGAAAGAGATTGTTTATAAATGGTTTATATTCAGTATATTCTGGGTTTATTATAATAAGTTACAGATTCATTATCCAATGCTTATATGTTTTCTAATATTTTAATATTTTACAGGTGAAACTAGCAAAAGACAACATGTTCAATATCCTTGAATATGGAAAAGAACATTTTATGAATTTAATTGAAAGAAAGTGTATTTGCAAAAAATTTCAAATTGATGAAATTCCATATATACATGCATTGGCTGCAATCAATCACTTACATCTCAATCCTCATGACTTTTGCTCAAAATATTATACAAAGGAAATAATGCTTTAGACATATGAAGCGGTAGTATATCCGGTAGAGAATGATTGTGCATGGAGCATCCCAAATGAAGTGAATAAAATTACTTTATTACCCCCTCAAGGAAGGATAAAATCCGGAAGGCCAAGAAAAAGAAGAATTAAAGCAATGTGGGAAAAGAAAATTCAAACAAAGTGTGGAAGATGTGGAAAAAAAGGATACAATAGAAAAACATGCAGAAATATAACAAAGAATTGATTTCTTTTTTATTTTTTATTTTTTTCTACAATGATACATTTAGAAACATAGCAAAGAATTAATGATTTTTTTTTTATTTTTACTACAATGATTCATTTTGTCATATGTCGTTGTTTCTACATGGCTGTTATCAATTTTAAAATTTATAAATAAAATATTCTTTTTATATATATAAATTTGATAGCTATATTAATTAGAATATAAAATTATATTCTTTATATTAAAAATAATTTAAAATAGAAAAAACTAAAATATATTAGAAAGAATTTTAGAGATAAATTAGTTTTATATTTTATTCTTACTGCCAATCCAACTTAAAAAATAGAATTACATAAAAAATTTATAAAGAGTTTATGATAAGATTACATTCAGTTTATAATAAGTTTATACTGAGTTTACATTGAACTTCTAGATAAATTAGAGTTTATGATAAGTTTATATTCAGTTTATAGTGAGTTTATAACAAATTTACATTGAGCTTCTTTACTAAAGAGTTTATGGTAAGCATGCATTCAGTTTACATTTAGTTTATAATGAGTTTATACTGAGTTTATATTGAACCAGAATTTATGATAAGTTTATATTCAGTTTATAATAAGTTTATAATAAATTTACATTGAGCTTCTGGATAAATTACTAAAGAGTTTATGACAAGAATACATTCAGTTTATAATGAGTTTATAATAAGTTTATAATAAGTTTACATTGAGTATCTGGACAAATTAGAGTTTATGATGAGTTTATATTCAGTTTATAATGAGTTTATAAAAAATTTACATTGAGCTTCTGGACAAATTACTAAAGAGTTTATGGTAAGAATACATTCAGTTTATAATGAGTTTATAATAAGTTTATAACAAGTTTACATTGAGCATCTAAATAAATTAGAGTTTATGGTGAGTTTATATTCAGTTTATAATGAGTTTATAATAAGTTTACATTAATTTTCTAGACAAATTTACTAAAGAGTTTATGGTAAGAATACATTCAGTTTATTTTCAGTTTATAATGAATTTATAATAAATTTATAAAAAGTTTATATTGGACAAATTAGAGTTTATGATGAGTTTATATTCAGTTTATAATAAGTTTATAATAAATTTATATTGTACTCCTAGACATTCACTGTAAGTTTATAAAAAGTTTATGATAAGTTTACATTGAGTTTATAATAAATTTATATTGAATTTATAATAAACTTTTTTATATAAACATATTTCATAAAAATAATCTGGACTTCTATTTCTAATATAAGAATAATTATAAAAAGAAAATATGTCCTTTGTCCTAGAAAAATAAAAAGAAATCACAATAAAAAAATATGTCCTTTGTCCTAGAAATATAAAAGATAAAAAAACATTACAAAAACTGTTTACCTTTTCTTTTTCTACTTATAGTAATCAACATCATAAAAATTGCCTATTTTTTCTTTTTCTTCTTATATTTATCACCTTTCGGCATCCTCCCGCTTTCTTCAGAATCACTTTCATAATTGTTCTTTTTCTTCTTCTTTGCATGATCGTATAGCAATGCATAAAGCCTATTTCTATGCAAATCCACATCAAAGTTACGAACTGGAATCTCCATACTAGAAATGAAGTACTTAGCAAATGAAACAACAAAAATACCACAATCATTGAAAAAATAAAAAAGAGAACTATTAGATATAACAAAAAAAATTAAAACTATAATTAAAAAATAAATATATACATACTTATCACTTTGAGATGGAAACCTATCAACATAAACAACTTCAAATGGATCAGTAAATGATTTTCCAGTATATGCACCATCATTAAAGTCAATGTCCTTGCAAGCATCAAAGAATCCAACAACTTGAAGAAACTGAGGTAAAAGGATACTATATGCCTCCATGACATATTTAACCCCGTGTTTATAACGTGGGCTTCTTGATGAATTGTAAAGATACAACCTCCTATCCTTAAAGCTTAAATGAGCCAACATCCAATGAAAATGTCCATTCAAATGAATCAGAAATAGCACATGGTCTACTTCCATCCATGGTGTATTGCAATGCATGTAATACCCAGAAACATATTTAGCAACCAGATGTCTAGACTTTACAACAGAAAAATCCATCTTCTTCTTTAAAAATGTGGAATATAAACTTTGCAATCTCCTATAAAAAAAAAAGAACATATGTAGTAGTGAACTTAAATGCCATATCAGGATAATACTTCCCCTTTTTCCTCAAGTAATAAAAGATCACATTGATATGCTGAAAAAAAAACAAGCCAAAAACAAAAACATATACAGTTAATAATTAAGGTTTACACATAATATATATATAGTTTACAATTAGTATAATTTAGTTGATAGTAAGTATATTAATAGTTTTATACTTAGTTATCTAGAAAAACAAAAAGAACATACCGATGATGATAACGACTTGCCACCATACAGCACCACATCTTCTCATCAACAAAATCAATAGCAAAGATAAAGGAGGATTGATTATATTATGTTTTGCTTGATACATTTTTTTCCTATTAAAAAAAATAAATCAGAAACAAACATATATATAGAAAAACAAAAAAAAATAAAAAAAATTAAAACAGTTACTTATTCTTCTGCAGCATCCCTTCATCAATCCAATAAAAAAAAACTCCATTGCATTTGATAATCAATAGGTTCTCCAATATTGTCATCCAATACATATAAACCTTTCACATAATAAGCAATCTTCTCATTTATTTCACCAGAAGAAAATTAATTGATGAATGAAGATTTCAACACAATAGAGGGCTTAATATCTCTTTTAATATATGGAGTTATGGCTAAAGAAAGAACACCTCCAACATCCATATTTACCTTGAAAAAGATAAAAAATAAAACATATATAACAATATGAAAAGCTAATTAAAAAAACAAAATCACACTAATAAAGCTTTAATAAAATAAAAAACACGAATGCAAATAATTTATTTTCTTCACAGCAGATTCAACTATTTCATCTAACAAGGATGGATTGATTTCATCAAGAAAGCAACTAGATAACTCTTGATCTGCCAATTCATCCTTGTTGAATTTCTTAAAACCATAAAGAGCAACCTTGATAAAGCATAAAAAACTTAATAAAATGTTTTATAACAAAACATTCATTAATAAACAACAAAAATTAAAGTACCTTCTCATCACTTTTTTGCTCATCAACATCTTTACCATCTTCAACATGACCATCATCCTCAATGCCATAATCAACCTCGTCATTCCCTGTGTCACCATTTCCATTTCCACCATCTTCATAGTCTTCTCTACCATTTCCATTTCCATCATCTTCATCTTCTCTAGGCAAAACATCATCAGAATTACCTTCATAAATAACTTCAATATCTTCATCTTCTTTATCTCCTTTAGCTTCTTCATGTAGTTCAACATTTGGATTGTCTCAAAATCATCACCCTAAAAAATATAAATTGTCCAATAAGTCTAACCAAATAATCAAAAATTATATTAAAGATGAAAGTAAAGTAATATATACACAAATTATGCCAAGTTTATAATACATAAATATAAAAGTAAATAAAATATTATAAAATTAGTTTAAAATCAGTTTATAATTAATTTATACTACCAAAATTAAAAAAAAATGAATAACACATAAGATAAATATATTCATGAATATAAATTTAAGATTCACCTTCAAATTCCCATCATCTTTACCATGAAAGTTGGCTTCCTCAGTGAAATTTTTACTAAACTATACATAATTAAAAATATAAAAAACTAAGAAAAAAATTTCAAAATAGTATAACTCTAAAAATATAAGAATGTAACCAAATAATTCAAAAAATAATATATTATACCTGAAGTAACTTTTAGCACCAGCATCAAATTTCAATGAAAGCCTATCTATAGCTTCAAAAACCTTATCAAATTGGCTTTCTAAAAAGGCATTCAAATATTCCTCAAAAGAAATAAAATCTCTAGACAACTTAACTTGTCTAGATGATAACAAATCTAACTCCTTTTTAATATTAAAATTTGAGAAATTACTACCATTAACACTCATTGGCTCAAAAGAAGTAGATGGAGTAGAAAAATCCATTTTAGGAGGAGGTGAAACAAAGACATCATCATCTTCCGTATCACTTTTCACATAATCATCAACACATTTGCTTTTGCCCTTTACAAACAACAAATCCAAATTCATAATTTTTCTCTCTGAAGGTAAAAGTGTAACATTCTTCAACCTCAACTATATTAATACATAATAAAAAAATAATGAATAAAAAAAAGTTTGATGACAATAAAATAAACAAATATGAAGATTATAAAATAACAAATGTGCCTTCTTAGCAGAAACACTGAACAATTATCTTTGAAGCTCTTTATAAGAATGTTGTAAAGATGATGACCAATTCAAAATTTTACCTATAGAATTATCATTAACACAAATAACATATTTTTCATTAATAAATGGGCAACACTCGTAAAACCATATCTGAAAAGCCATTGGGAAACCATTTAATCTATACATAAAAGTATCTCTCTTTCTATCCTTATTCCTATTGAAACCATACTTCTTACCAACCATTTTACCCTTCAAAGAATCTAGTGTTGCCATAAACACGTCCTTTCCCCAAGGATAATCTTCAAACTTACCTCTCTCAATTAAATCAAAATATAAATTACTAATAAAGTTACTTGGTGGAGAATTCAAAAGAAACAAATTCAAAATATATAAACAAGCAATTTTCACTGCATCATCATCACAATCCCATCTTTTGGACTTAAAGAACTCCACAACAGATTGCTTGCTGACTTTTTTGACATTTGGGAAGTACTTCTCCAGCATCCTATTACTAACAACAACATCAGACACCCTATAGCACTCACTGGTGCATTTCAAACCTATAACAACAACAAATTTTGAAATACTAAACCTCGATTTCACACCATTAACTACAACTCATACCTCATTATGATTTAAATGTTTCACTTCTCGAAGCAACAAAGAGTGAACTATCTGAGATTGCAAAACCAAATCAGGTAAATCTAGAAAATGACCAAAATATTTTTTCTGAAACATTCCCAATTGAACTTCAAATAAATTCTCTTTCAATAATTTTATGACATTGTTATCATAACTAAGGCTAATTTTACCATAAAAATAATCTTTTTGCTTCACCAAATAATCTCATTCCTGCATAATCAATATAAATAATAATAATAATAATATATTTAAATGTAAAAATAATAATCTTAAACTATTGTAGGATGAAAATGATTTCATACTTCAATTTTACATGCATGCCAGATAATTGATTTACATGCATGCCAGATAATTGATTTTACACTAAACTTTAATGATTTCATACTTCAATTTTACATGCATGCCAGATTTATATTTATATTAATTTTTATTACTATATTTTATATTTTATATTTTTATTTTTTTAGTGTTACTTATTTTTTATAATTAAAATTATATTTTTTTATAAAAAAATTATAATTTTTTATAGATGAAAAATAATTTAAAATATTAATTTTTATTATTTTATTAGAATATTTTTATTTAACATTAAAGTTTGAAAAAAAATAAAAATTTGAAGTAAAATATTATTTGTAGTGAGAGAAGATGTATTTTTGAAAAAAAATTTATTTTATTGAGAAATGAGATATTTTTAAAATTTTACACCAATTTTTTTTATAAAAGTGTAAATATTTTTAGTTTTTATAGTTTTGTAATAAAAGTTATTTTTTTATATAGTTATGTAAATGTCTCTTTAAAGAAAGTATAAACAATATACAAGTATGGATTTTGGGTAAGCTTGAAGCATTAAAGGGCAACATTTAAAATAACAATAACAACAATTCAGAATTTCAAAATATTTTTTTTTTGAACTGAAGAATTTCAAAACATTTGTTTGCAAGGATTAAGGAAGTGATGGAAAGAAACGGGGATAAATTTTTTCTTACTTCAATGAATCTATGAGGAGTGACTAAGTAAAATTCAATAAACAACTATTGTTAAATTTACCTCAAAATGTATAAAATTAATCACATATAGACACAATAATTTTTAACGTGAAAAACCTTTCAATGTGAAGGATAAAAACTATCGAACCTCTCTTGGTCTAAATAAAAGAGCTACAGTATCAAAATTAATATTTACAGGAACTACAAGCTACTAAAATAATCCTCAAGTGAAGTATCAACACCAAATTAATCAAATAATAAGAAATAAACAAGAGAATAGAGAAAAATCATCCAAAATAACTATTGTTCACGCAAATAGATGAGCTCCGGTTGTTCAAATCTAATCTCCACCATCCAGATTAAAGAACAACATCTTCTAAACGTGCCTACCAAATTTCAGACAAATCTGACCACAAATGATAATTCGATCGTCGGAGAAAGCTAAATTGGTTGCTGCTACAGGAATGCACTAAACAGTAAACTTTGAACCACAAATGCTAGAAATTCTGTTGTGTAAAACTGATCTCCACCGTTAAAATGAAGAAAAATGCGTCCTCTAACTTCCATCCAAATTTTAGCTTGATCGGAGCATGGATGATCGTCCAATCATCGGAAAATCAAGATTGGTCTGGTTTAATCTTTTTGCAAAAAAAATAAAACTCTTTCCTTTTCTCTCGTTTTTCTCTTTTGGTGGCTAATACAAAAAATGTCTCTCACACTCCACTTAAGGCTATAATGGCATACTTATATATTAAAACATTAATAACCCTAATGGGCTAAAATAAGTGAACTCAAATAATTTGGGTTTTTTACATATGAGAGAACCCAAAAACCTAACAATTCTCCTCATTCCCAACAATGTGAAGGAGTTTGCCAAACCGGCAACCCTACAACATGCCTCAAATTTTTCTCTTGGTAAAACCTTTGTACATATATCGAAACCATTATTATCAGTATGTATCTTCTCAAGTTCAAACTGCTTAAAATTCAAAATATCATGAATCTAATGATACCTCATATCGATGTGTTTGGAGCTACTATGAAAAGTAGGATTATTACCAAGATGGATAGTACTCTAACTATCACAAAATAAGACATATCATTTTTGTGTAAAGCCAAACTCATTCACAAATTTCTTCATCCAAAGCAATTCTTTACATGCTTCAGTTACTGCAATAAACTCAGCTTCTGTAGTAGCAAATGCAATGTATTTCTGCAACTTAGATTGTCATGCTACAGCTCCCCCTGTAAAAGTGATAAGATATCCAGATGTAAACTTTCTTAAATCTGTATCCCCTGCCAAATCAGAATCCGTATAACTACTGAGAATAGACTTCCCAACCCCAAAACACAAATTCAAACTAGTAGTGCCACGGAGATATATAAAAATCCACTTCACAACATTTCAATGCTCTTTTCCTGGATTAGACAAAAATTTAATAACAGTACCAATTGCATGAGCTATGTTAGGCCTAGTACAATCGTAGCATACATCAAACTACCTACTGCAAATGCATAAGAATTTTCTGCATGTTCTCTTTCTCTTACTCATTAGAAAGAGACTGTTTGACACTCAATTTGAAAGACATAGCAAGAGGCGTACTTACGAGTTTAGCTTTAGCCATATTAAATTGTTGTAGTACCTTCTTAATATGCTTTTCTTGAGATAGCTACAACTTCTTGCATTTTCTATCACGAATGATCCTCAAGCCAAGAATGTGCTTTGTTGGCCCTAAATCTTTCATTGCAAAAGACTTGCTTAACTCGTTCTTCAAGCTATTAATTCTGGAAGAACTAAAACCCATAATAAGCATATCATTAACATATAACAATAAGATGATAAAATCACTATCAGAAAATCTCTACACAAAAACATAATAATCAGAATTAGTCTTCTTATAGCCTTCTTGAATTATAATTAACTCAAACTTCTTGTACCATTTGTAATAAATATGTGTTCAACTTAGCTAAAGAGATCGAATGGCTTGGTGGCATATAAATTGAGTATATGCATGAATATTTGGCTAGTTAATGGAAAAAATAAATAAAATTAATAAGAGATTAACAACCAAAGCAAACCGAGGCCTTATAGGGGGATTAAACATGAAATAAAAGATTAAAATTTCTAAAAAAAGTGTTAGGTATATTAGATAACACTTCACAAACAAATTCAGTTAGGAAAGATAATATTGTTTTTATTTAAATAGCTTCTAGTTATCTCTTCTGTACTTATCCTTTTCTGTACAAGTTGTATATATTCATACTCTCAATAGAATGAAATTATCAATTCTCAAAATCATTATATGGTATCAGAGCTTTTCTTGTCTTGCGACAGAATTTCTATATCGTCTCTTCTTCCGCCATGGCAGACGATACTTCTTCTCAGACTCCTTCAGTCCTTAATTCTCCTGCTCACATCAGTCTTCAAAATTCCAAACAACTAATCTCCATAAACACCACAGCCCAGGTTCCTATTAAACTCACCAGTGACAATTATATGTCCTGGTATACTCAATGGGATTCTTTGTTGGTTGGTTATGATTTTATGAGGTTTATTGAGCAACCTCTTTCTGCTGAACAACTTACAGATCCGTATTGGAATCGTCAAGATCAGCTTTTGAGAGGAGCTCTTGTTGCTTCATTATCGGTCGATATTGTACCGTATGTTGTGGGTGAGAAGACGTCGTATGATGTGTGGAACACCTTGGCTAACACCTATGCCAAGCCATCACAGGCTCGTGTTATGAGCTTGCGAGAGTCCTTACTTACTATGCAGAAGGGTGTTCTTACGGTCAATGAATACCTGCAGAAAATCAAGGCAATTGTTTCAGTATTGGCGAAAGCAGATATTGTGATTTCAATGCCCGAAGTTGTGTTGTATGTACTGCATGGATTGCCAGCTGAATATAAAGAAGTGGCCGCAGCGTTGAGGGCTAGGGACACACCGATCACATTCGAAGAACTGCATGATAAGTTAA
Source organism: Garcia nutans (assembly GCA_947685225.1). Taxonomy (NCBI): domain Eukaryota; kingdom Viridiplantae; phylum Streptophyta; class Magnoliopsida; order Malpighiales; family Euphorbiaceae; genus Garcia; species Garcia nutans. The sequence continues at coordinate 889,289 of CANTUV010000075.1, forward strand.
CTGATTATGAATTGCAAATAGAACGCAATTCGGTGAAGGCTGTTGGACCAACAATTGTGAATTATGTCAGCAAGGGAGGGACTGGTTCAGTTTCGACTCCTACTGTTGGAGAAGCTACTCCAAAATCTGGACGATCCACATCAACAATTCTGTGTCAATTTTGTGACAAGGAAGGTCACATAGCGAAGAGGTGTTGGAAACTCAAGAAGTTGCTGTCAAAATTGAAACCACAGGTTAATCAACTAAGCACAGGTGCTTCAAATAGATCGTGGATTCTGGATTCCGGAGCAAACCAGCATGTCACTCAAGATATCAACAATCTATCAATGCATTCTGAATATGATGGAGGTGAAGATGTTGTTCTGAGTGACGGTAATCGATATTCAATTTCTCATACTAGTAGTGTTTCTTTTCCAACACCGTCAAAAATTTTGAAACTAGATCCTGTGCTTTGTGTTCCTGGACTAGATAGAAACCTGATTTCTGTATATCAGTTTTGTCTCACCAATAATGTTGAAATTTCGTTTAATCCTTTTATGTTTACTGTGAAGGATATGCGCACAGGGGCTCTGCTAGTGGACGAAAAGCCGAGTGATGGTATTTACGAATGGCCAAAGTCATTGTCTCGTTGTGTACAGCCTTCTGTTCTACAAACGTCGGTCACCTCTCAGCCTTTGTGGCACAAGCGCTTTGGTCATCCTAGTTCTCGTGTTTTACGATTAATGCTAGGTTCTCTTAGTGAGTCATCTATGTCTATCAATGATTCTAAATTTCATTGTGAGTCTTGCAAATGTAATAAGATGCATAAGGTTCCTTTTAATGAATCCTCTATGCAGAGTTCTTCCCCATTGGAACTTATTTATTCAGACGTTTGGGGTCCAGCCCCTGTTGAGTCGATTGACGGTTTCAAATATTACATTATCTTTGTCGATCATTTCACAAAATATGTGTGGTTGTTTCCTGCTTATCGTAAATCTGATGTTTCAGTTGTTTTTCCTCAGTTTCACAAGTTAGTTGAGAAGTATTTTGGCAGGAAAATCGTTTCCCTGTATTCTGATAATGGTGGAGAGTTTCTCCATCTTAAATCCTATTTACAGTCTAATGGTATTTCACACTTTCTTACTCCACCATATACTCCTGAACATAATGCCATAGCCGAAAGACGTCATCGCCATATTGTTGAAACTGGATTAACCTTACTTCATAATGCTAAATTACCTTTAAAATTCTGGTCATATGCGTTTGAGACAGCCACATATTTAATAAATCGAATGCCTACAAAGATTTTAAATGATAACTCCCCTTTCTTTTGTCTGCATAATCGGCAACCCAACTACAGAAAATTACGTGTGTTTGGGTGTCTGTGTTACCCGTGGATTCGTCCATATAATAGCAATAAACTTCAGCAGAGGTCTCTTCCATGCATATTTCTTGGCTACACTCAAAATCAAAGTGCCTTCACGTGCTTTGATCCCAAAACGTCCAAATTATTTATCTCCAGACATGTGGACTTTGTCGAAAATAATTTTCCTTTCAGCTGTTTAGAATCTCATCTTGATCGTCCTATGGAGTCTAACGTTGATTGTTGGTCACCTATACATTTTATTGTTCCAACTTCTACTGCTGTACAGGATCGTCATATACCATCTGAGGTTCATCAGTCTCCAGCAGCTGCTCCAAATGTGCAGACTCCTTTAATAGTAGACAGTTCAAGGATGGAGGAATCAGGTATGGGTTTCAATAGTGATGTTAATAATTTGGCTGATACTGTGGCTGAGAATACTGCAGATTTACAACCCGAAAGAAACAGTGTTGTTCCTGTATCACGGTCTACAAATACTATGGTTACTAGGAGCAAAAATAATATAGTCAAACCTGTTCAACGGCTATGTCTTTCCACTGTTGCAAAAGTCAAATCACTGGTTCCAAAAACAGTTTCCCAAGCTTTGAAGGAACCTAAATGGCGAAAAGCAATGGAGGAGGAATATCAGGCTCTAATTAATCAACACACATGGGTTCTTGTTCCTTCGACAGCAGCCTCAAACATAGTCGGTTGCAAATGGTTATTCCGGATTAAAACTGATTCAGCAGGTGTTCCGGTGAGATATAAAGCCCGGCTTGTTGCGAGAGGTTTCACCCAGAGGCCCGGGATTGATTTTGATCAAACGTTTTCTCCTGTAGCAAAACATTCCACTATTCGGGTTGTGTTAGCGATTGCGGTAATGAAAGGTTGGAAGTTGCGACAGGTTGATGTCAATAACGCGTTTTTACATGGAAAATTGATGGAAATGGTATACATGGATCAACCGGCAGGCTTTGTTGATGATAAGTTTCCTAATTATGTCTGCAAGTTGGAGAAATCCTTATACGGATTAAAGCAAGTGCCACGAATGTGGTTTTATGAACTGAAGTCATTCATGGTTTCAATTGGGTTTTTGCAGTCAAGTTCAGATGCTTGTCTCTTTGTTAAATCTAAGGGAAAACATTTGCTTTATGTGGTTATATATGTTGATGACATTATAATAACTGGCAGCAGTGATTTGTTAGTGTCTCAATTTATTATAATGTTTGGGAAACGTTTCTCTATAAAGGATTTAGGAGACCTGAACTATTTTCTAGGTGTAGAAGTAGTTCGAACTGCAGATGGTTTGTTTTTGTCTCAACAAAACTACATAAGGGAATTATTGGAGAAAGTTAAAATGGAAACTGCTAACCCAGTGAATTCCCCACTCTCTCCATCTCTGGTGTTACATCTGGACGACTCTGCTCATATAACAGATGTTACGGTATATCGACCGTTGATTGGTGGTCTTCAATATCTCCTGCTTACAAGACCAGACATCTCTTATGTAGTTAATAAATTAGCTCAATTCTCAGCACGGCCTACCGAGAATCATTGTGCGGCGGCCAAGAGATTGTTGAGATATTTGATTGGGACATTTGACCATGGTCTATTTTTGCATAAAGACAGCAAACCCGTTCTCCACGCATTCTCCGATGCGGACTGGGCAGGTAATAAAGATGATCGAACATCGACAAGTGCTCAAATAATATACTTAGGAAGAATCCGGTTGCGTGGGCTTCTAAAAAGCAACGAACGGTGGCTCGATCCTCTACTGAAGCGGAGTACCGTTCTCTTGCCAGTGCTTCTGTCGATGTAATTTGGATTACAAATTTACTGAAGGAGTTGCAGCAACCTACTTCTGAAACTCCGGTGATATACTATGATAACTTGGGGGCAACATATGTTGCTGCAAACCTGGTGTTTCATTCAAGAATGAAACATGTTGCTATTGACTACCATTTCGTCCGAACTCAAGTTCAACAGGGTGCGCTAAGAGTCTCTCATATTTCCTCCAAAGAACAGTTAGCTGATTTTCTGACCAAGGCGTTATCAACAAGAGATTTCGTTCGTTTGCGTTCCAAGATTGGCATTGCCCAACGGTCTGCCATCTTGAGGGAGGGTATTAGATAACACTTCACAAACAAATTCAGTTAGGAAAGATAATATTGTTTTTATTTAAATAGCTTCTAGTTATCTCTTCTGTACTTATCCTTTTCTGTACAAGTTGTATATATTGATACTCTCAATAGAATGAAATTATCAATTCTCAAAATCATTATAAGGTATACATAATAGCTACAAGTTGTATACCTTCAATATATTTTTTATAACTAATTATTTAATTCAAATGAAGCATATTGGAGGCTAGAGGATGTTGTTCTTAAGCTAGATTTAAGTTCCAATTTAATATCTTACATAGAAAAAATTTAATATGGAATTTAGAACCATTCTTGCATTAATCTCAAATTTGGCCGAGAGGATAGAAAGAAATATGTTTACTTTTGCATGATTTTAATGAATTGTGAAGTTAAATTTAATTTATAGTTAAGTCATAAAACACTGAGAATTAAAAGGGAGTTAGTAAATTGATGAAGTTATCAAATAGGCAGTAAATATAAACTTAGTAAACTTGCTGATATATATACGCAGTATATGATTTGCATGGAAATAGTCATGGCCACTTAAATGGGCCTTAAATACACATATATATATTGACCCTACATATGCAGTAGACAAATGTTTTTGGAAGATAAAAAAATAATGAACATCATAATTAATTAGGTTATAGTAGAGTGATTATCAAAACAATAATAATAAGGTTGATAAATGAATTTAATTAACTACAAGTTAATTAGCTAGTGAAAAAAAAAGGAAAGATATTAAGTCATCAAATTAATTAAGCAGCATAGTTTGGGTAGATTTGTAGTATAACTTTAAAATTCAAGAATATTGATAGTTGTATTAATAAGATGTATAGCTTACATACAGAAAAGTAATTATAAAGTTAGCTAAAAAGAAGAATAGGTTGATAATTACAATAGATAAACAATAAATCATGGGAGTAATAATATTAAGAAATTAATAAAGAATATGGATTGTATTAAAATATTAGAATTTTTAATAACAAAGAAAATAAAAGGAGTGAAAAAAAAACATAAAAGATATTTGTAACTATAATTTCAAAACAATAAATTGAACCTTATGTCTAAATGAAATAGTAGTTTAAACGAGATGTCGTTGCTTGAATGAAGGATTACTAAAGGTTAAGCGTAACATGTGGGAATTATAGTATATGCATGTGAATATGGTTACTCTAATTGTTTATTTTTGTTACTTCTTTTCCACATTAATTATTGTTAAAATTGTCCAATAGTGTTGCATTATTCTATCCATTGGTATTGTTTTATTATACTGCTCTTTAATTGTTATCGTTGATATAACTAATTGATTGAGAATGACCAATTAGTCCATTTATTATAATTGTTTTACCAAGTCAATATCTAGCCATAGACCTCATGTTTTAAAAAAAGTCATGTGTGCACATATGTAATTGAAGTACCAAAAAGGAAGAAGTTATTGTCCCTAGATACAGATAAATGGAAAAAAAATGATAATAATATTGTATTGTGTTTTTTTCATCATTATGAGTATAATATTTTCTGCTTAATTGAATTGTATTATAATGTTGAACCAATTATTGTCATATTATTATTTCACCCCCATATTTATGTGTGTATGTTATATTATCACTCAGATGAAAGTTTACTCGATATCAATAGTCGATGTAGGTGCCACAGCTCGTGAAAGCTTCTTCATTTTTCCTAAAAAAAAGCTGGCTATCGTTTGTCTATATTGCTTAGTATGGTATATATACTATATGGAGCTCCATAGTATAATTATAGTATATGTAAAGTATATAGAGAGAGTGTAAAATAATGATATGAATGATAATAAAAAAAAGTAGAAGTATATGTTCATAAATCATAAGAGTATTATGATTGATACACATGTGTAAATAAGTATGTATAAACAATTGAAAAAAACAAAAAAGGGCTCACTAATTAAAGATAAAACACACACACACACATACATAATAAAATAGCAATGGGTTCTACAAGATATCTGACGGTTTTAAATAGACCTGGACCCTAGGACTATCGCGCCTCCGAATTTAGGGTTATGATAGAATGTAAAAAAAATTGACAACTTTCTTTTAAGGCATGGAAAACTACTTTGATGCATTAGAAATCACCAACGATGCTCACAGGGCAAGGAGCATCTCTCCCTACTTGACAGACATTGCTATAGTGTGGTGATGTCAAAGGTGTGATAATGTGACAACACTTAGGAGAATTTCAAAAGGTAATTCTATCCAAAGGATGCTCAAAATGAAAGGTAGGGTCAAGTTTTGTTGCCTTCAACATAAGAAAAGCTATATTATAGAGTATGTGAATGAATTCTCTGAATTGTTCTAGGAAATTTCTAACATGGGCAAGATGGTGCCCTTTTTTATTTTATAGATAGCTAAGAGAATATGCCATGTTTGAACTCAAAAAGTAAGGAGTGCAAGACCTTACTACCGCAATGACCGCCACTGAGACATTAATTGAGTTCAAGAAGAAAGATTCACAAAAAGGACATGGTGAGAAGTCCTCTAATAGTGAAAAAAGTGGAGGAGATAGAGATAAATCCTTATAAAAATGAAAAATTCTCTAAGGATAAAGGTAAAGAGAAAAAGGAGGACAATGATGATTATTTCAAATTTAAAATAGCTTGTTTCTTATATTTTGTTTGGATGATTGACAGTATAATTTATTATATGATATGAAATTGTGTGGTATAGTACGAGTAATTTAGAGGGTGTTTCTCAAAACTTAAAAGCTGGTCAAAACTGATTATAAGTATTTTTTATATTATAAGTTGTTTATTTAAGTGTTTCTGAAAACTTAAATAGTAGATTATAATATGATTTTAATCAGTTTTTTAAAAATTGGGTTTTGCTACTTTTTTTTAAGCACTTATTTTTTAAGCATTTTTGACCAAGTAAAAGACCATACTATCCCTACCCAATCTTCAATATTCCAAATTTGCTCACCCTATACACTTTAGTTCCCATCAAAATTCTTTTACGTTTATTATTATTATTATTATTATTATTATTATTATTATTAAATAAATTTTATTATTATTATTATTATTATTGCAAAATAAATTTTGAATTGACATTTAAAAAATTATTTTTATACAATAAATAAACTCAGGGACAGTTTGGTCATTTTGACAGTTTCTGCAATTAAAAACTGATTATAAACTGATTTTACAGAAACACTTAACTGATTATAAACTGATTATCAGCTGATTATTAACTAGTTTACAGAAACACTTAACTGCTTATTTTTAATCTGATTATCATCTAAAAATCACTTATTCACAATAAACTAAAAAGCTCCAGTTTTAAAAAACACCCTCTTACGTCCATCGTACTTGAATAATTTACTTAATTTATCATCATTGCAATTCAATTTTTGCATCAATTGTCCCTAAAATTAGATTTTTTGTAATAATTTAGTCTTAGAATCCATTTTTCAGTAATGCCATTAATGGCAATCATATATGGCGTCACTAGCACCCATGTAGGATGCCACATCATCATATTTTTTTTTTCATCTCTCTTCACGTCTTTTTTCAATAATTATATGCTACAACTGTTGTAGCAATAAATGCCTACAACACACCAATAGAATTCTTACACGTAGGTATTTATTGACATTTATTTAATTTTATTGTAGCAATAAATGCCTACATATAAGAATTCTATTAGTGTGTTGTAGGCATTTATTGCTACAACAGTTGTAGCATATAATTATTCCTCTTTCTTCTCTGTTCTATTCAGTTTATTTCCTTTTCATTTTCTTTTTTTATTTTCATTTATGATTTCTTTTTTTTTCAATTTATTGTCAACAAAATCAAAGGGAGATGCCAAAAACAAAATCAAAGAGTAATTTCTTTCTTCGTAATGATTGATTAGTCTCAGCCTCAATGGAGCATCAACGATCAATCCCAATCTAAGCCTTAGCACCTATATATCATCAAATCAAACAATGGAACCCTTTTTCCTAAAAAATTGATTGCAGCAGCGGCCAAACAATGGAACCCTTTTTCCTTTCACCTAAGACCTCAAATGAACAATTCTTGTCGAGCTTGCAGCAGAAGGAGCTTTGGTGCATTCTAGAAAGGGGTTCTGTTAAACGAAAGCAGTTTCGTTGTTTGGCTAGAAGAAGCAAATGCAGTTGAAGAAGTTTCTGATAATTTCTTCGATTTCTTTTCTGATATCCAATTTTCAACTCTAGTTTTGCCTCCCGCTTCACTGAAATCTTCAAAAGTAGATTCAGTAAAAGTTTTTGATAACTCTTCGATTTCTTTTCTAATTTTCTGCCAAAATATTAACCCATAATTATAGTCATTAGTAACTTGTAGTAGTTGATAAATCAGGCAACACAAAGCTAGAGCGGAATCTTCCAGCCAAATAATGGAACCCCTTTTGCTGAATCATTAAATAAATAGAGGGGTGGAGTGAGAGGCAAAACTAGCGCTGGAAGAAGCAAAAGTGATTGAAGAAGAAGGTGAGTGGGGGAGGTGGAATCTATTAGAGGAAGAAAGGGAACAAATAACCGATTCGCTTGAGGTTCTTCTAGAAGATTCACCGCCGATTATTGTTGCTGCTGCAGCCATTTTGATTTTTGATGTTACATTAGAGAGAAAGTGATAGTATACATATTTTAGAGAGTGAGAAAGATAAGGGAAATGGAACTAGAGAGAGAGAGAGAGAAGTAGAAGATGAATATATCTAAACCTTTACTCTTTTAAAATTAGAATGATATGGCAATTTTATGTGGCATGCTATGTGACGCAACGTAAGATTGGTATTAACGATGTTAATGGAAAATGGTTTTTGGGATTGTTATAAAACACGTAATTTAAAAAATAATGAGTATAAATATTAAACTTAATAAACGATAAAGTGAGTAAATAAATTCTTTAAAAATAATAATTATAAATTACTTGATATAATATTGTAAGTAGTGTTAACTAAATGGTATGATATAATATGATTAATTAATTTTTTTTATTTAATTTGATAGTATAGTATGACAGTAAGAATAATAAAAATTATCAAAATGTCTTTAAATTAAATTGATATTATTTTAATTAAAATTTAAAATTCATATAAAATAATATTAAATTTATTTTTTTATAATCAATAATTAATTTCAATTAAAGGCATAAAAATAAATATTAAAATCAATAAAATACATATCAAATTATTACCTAATAATTTAAATTGAAAAAATTATTATAAAATTAATGCATAAAAAGAGTAAAAAATATGAAAAATGATATTCTTAATTAATGAAAATATTAATTTAAAACATTAATTTAAAAATAACCATTTATGTTGAATTTATTGAGTTAGCTCATTTTAGAAATATTTTGTCCCATTTTAATTTGCTTGATTTATACCTTTGATAATATTCTACTAAATTATTCATTATACTTTAATTTTTTTTTCCTTTCATCGATTTATCCAATTCAAATGATAGCTCATACTCCATTAATTTTAGGCCAAATACCTATTAATCTTTTTAACTTTACTCATTTAGCCTTTGTTTGGATGAGAGTAAGTTAGAGGAGAAATTAAATTTACTTTAATGAAAAAATGAGGAGTAATGTAAATGAAATTTACTCTAAATTCTTTTTTTATTGTTTGGTAGTCTAAATAAAGGAGGAAGTAATTTAAATTTTTCTCTTATTTTTAAAGAAGGAAATAAAGGTTAAAATAGAAATTTTATATATTTAAACAACCATTTATCCCATTTAGTCTACTTTCTCTCCATTTTGGAGAGAAATATTCTAGAGTTGGAGAGTAAATAAGGAAAATAAATTTCTCCTTCTTTATTCTTATTTACTCTTCTAATATTTACTCCAAACAAAATAAAATAAAATAAATTTCATTTATTTTCTCCCTCTTTATCTCTAATTACTCCTATTTAAATAAATGCTTAGTTAAATTATCTTGTGAACTTTTAATTTAACTATATAATTTTTTAAAATTATATTTTTCTTAATTTATAAATATAAATTTATTAAATCTCATTGAAATGAATCACGTTGAATTACACTTTTCTTAACTTATGAACTTTTTTTTCCCTCTAAATTCCTTTCTATGTAAATCCCTTCCAAAAAGATGTCTATAAGTAAATGGGCTTCAAATTAGGAACCTAATTCTTCTATGTGATATTTGAACAGCTAATGGGCCTTTTTTAAATTGGATTGGAATAGAGTTTGCAACTACAAAATCTGAAAAAAATTAAATCAAACTCAAAGCTGAAGCCCAATGGTAGAAATTGAAATATAATAAAAGTAAAGGTACCAATATGTAATTTGAGTCTTCGATATAATCACTTTCCCAATTTTTCTGTTTTCTACTCATCGCATTTCTTTCTTTCCCTAAAATTCCAAGAAAAACTCCCAAATCGATCAAAATCAAATCTGAACTACTCATCGAATTTCTTTCTTCCCCTAAAAATTCCAAGAAAAACTCCCAGATCGATCAAAATCAAATCTGAAAATGGCTGCCGGATCTCCTGGCGAAGACAATGTCTATATGGCCAAGCTCGCCGAACAAGCCGAGCGCTACGAGGAAATGATCCAATTCATGGAAAAAGTCGTCTTTTCCACTCCTGAATCCGATGAACTCACCGTCGAGGAGCGTAATCTCCTCTCTGTCGCATACAAGAACGTTATCGGTGCTCGCCGTGCTTCCTGGAGAATTATTTCCTCCATCGAACAGAAGGAAGAGAGCCGAGGTAACGCTGACCATGTCGCTGCAATCAAGGAGTACAGAGCCAAGATTGAAGGTGAACTTTCTGAGATTTGTGGTGGGATCTTGAAGCTTTTGGATGAGAAACTTGTGCCGGCTGCTGCTAGCGGTGATTCGAAGGTGTTTTATCTGAAGATGAAAGGAGATTACCATAGGTATCTTGCTGAGTTCAAGACTGGAAATGAGAGGAAAGAGGCTGCTGAGAATACGCTCAGTGCGTATAAATCTGCTCAGGTTTGTGGCTTTTTGTATATTTATTTGTAGATTTAATCTATGTTTTTTGTTGTGGAAATTAATCAAGTTTGACTTGAAATTTGCTAATGTAGGTTATGCGATTGCATTCATTTGTTTGCGCCAATATATGGAATAGATCTGTAGAATTTGTTTTATGAAGTTGAATTAATGATTTTGATATTAATAAATTCCCATTCATGATCTGACTTCTAGGCTTTGTCATCATTGATCTGCCTATTTGATGATTTTGGTGTATGTTGAATAGATTTGTTTGATATGGTAGTCAATGCCGGAAAGCCTTGATGAGAGTTCATATGATTGGCTTATATATTACAAATGAGATCCATGTTTTATTTACTGCTTTATTGTCATTATCATTATTGTATTGGCATATCTGATCTATTATCCATGATGGTATATGCTAATCTTGTGCAAATACAATTTGAGAATTGAGCTATTAATCATGATGGTAACTATGATCGATGAATAATCCATGCTCTGCTGTTTAATTCATGGTTCTTTTGTACTTGTTAATTGTCTGAACTGTTTGAGCTGGTCTGTTATGTGATTTGAATTTGGGCATTCATGATTTTTTCCATTTCAGTTATTACTGTGAGGGTATGCTGAAAAGCTTATGTAAATTTGGGCATGGTGTTACTGCTTAATTAATATAGTTCCTTCATGTGTGTGGTGTTCTTTACTTATTTTGATTTTACTTATGGTGTATTATAATATTAAGATGTTTGAGCTATTGCAATGGAATTTAATTTTTGGATGGTGTTTCTTTTTTTCTTTATTGTACCTGTAGATGAAACATGTAAATTGATTTAAATGGAGTTTTTTTCAAATGATATGGGATTGTTTTATTAGAGCCTAGAGGATATCACAATTTTTGCTTTTGTACCTCATTTGTTAGTGCAAAGAAGCAGTGTTTTCTTTTTACCCTTATGGGATATTGCAATCCTTGCTTGCAGATAATATGTTGAACTTGAATAATATTGGATTTTATCTGATGATACATTGATTTTGTTGAAATGTCTATTTGCAGGATATTGCAAATGCTGAACTAGCTCCAACTCACCCTATCAGGCTAGGATTGGCACTGAACTTCTCTGTGTTTTACTATGAGATCTTGAATTCTCCTGATCGTGCTTGCAATCTTGCCAAACAGGTAGGAAGCTGGAAATTTGTGAAAGTGTCATTAATTCAGCTGCTCTCCTCTCTCAAATCTTTTTAACAATAACTGCAAGAAGATTTAGGAGTTAATTTTTATGCTTTCTTTTTTTTTGTTTCCTGTTGTTATACCACGCAAGTTTTAGTTGTAGTAATTGGTGTTACTTTTTTTTCTTTCTTTCCTTTTTTTTTTCCAAATGTAGTTACTATTGATAGATTGCCATAAATGTTTGTATTGTCTTCCGTAGGCTTTTGATGAAGCCATCTCAGAGCTTGATACACTGGGGGAGGATTCATACAAGGATAGCACCTTGATAATGCAACTTCTTCGTGATAATCTCACTTTGTGGACCTCAGATATGCAGGTATTTGGTCTCTTTCATAATCTTCCATTGATGGTGTGTCTTATTATTGAATCATCATCAGTTAGTTTATTGATAATCTCTCTCATTTGTCTAGGATTATGGAACGGATGAGATCAAAGATGCGTCCAAAAAGGAGGAAGAGCAAAAGCAATGAAGTCACTTAACTTCATGATATGTTTTACTTCTCCACTAGTTGATTTTGTTCGGAGAAGTAGCTTCTTCCCACCACTCCTATTATAAGTGTTTGGTAGTTGATACTTGTTTTTTTTTTTTTTAAGATTGGAAGTATTTTTTTACTTAGTTTTTTTTAATATTTTTTAAATCCCAGTGAGGTCGCAAAAATTTTTATTTTTAATTGTTTTTGTGACAATAAAGGAACTAATGACCAAGGATTTTTTTTTCCTTTTTAAGAGGGTCAAGCTTTATCTTTTGAAGATGCATTCCTTTAAATTTTTAGATTAATCTTTGCGACCTGTGAATTTGATGATGTATTGTGTTGTCAGCAAGTAATTGGAGTTCAATTTTTCTTTTTTTACTGTCTGCCTTGAACGTGGAATGAATCGTATTTTTTCATCAAATGCACTGAATATTTCTAAATTGCATTTGACAGTAATGGCCTAATTGGTCTGAAGTTAAATTAAGGGCTGTGATTATGATGGTGACATTTTTTGCTTTGAGCGTGATCCTTGCTCATCAAAGCCTTTTTTTTTTTGGTTTTTTTTTTGTCAACATTTGGGAGTTTAGGTTTGAATGAAATAAATATTATAGGACAGCCTGAGCTGTTGTCTTGTGATAAAGGCTGAGATAAGATTGAGACTTGTTTGGGTGTTGGGAAGAGATCATCTGGATTAGGGTTTGATTTGATGCTATAATTGTTTGAGGCGTAGAGATGTATGGTTTGATTCTCGGTAAAGATGGAACGAACCCGGCTTCTATGGTTTAGCCAGTAATGGCTGGAGTTTGATTGAAAAAGTAATTTGGCAATTCACTTGTTTTAAGTTGTATTTCTGTAGTTATGAATGGGAAAAGGCTGCTTATTAGTTCTTTCATTTTAAAATTATGGGTTTTCTAAGTAATTTTAGGACTAATGATAAAAACTTATAATGATACATATAAATAACTTGTTTTTGTAAATGTTCTAAAAACCGATTATGGTAATAAATTTTTATCATTTTTCAAATTGATTATGTTATGGTGGTCAAATCGGCCTTTAAGTTTAGACTAATGAATTTGTTCATATGCCATTTTTTTTTTTAAATTTCCCCCAAAAGCCGCTATTTGAGTAATCGATATACACTCATCGCTAAACTCTTTTGAAGTTGAGTGTAAGAAGTAAAACGCTGGGAAATAATTGAGGAAATGTTTAGGGTTGATTATTGCTTGCTACTGCTTCTTCTTCTTCTTCTTCTTCTTTTGCTAATTGTTATTTGTTTTTGCTGATTGCTGTATGAAATTATAGGTCCTACTGTATTGGTGTTTTTTTTTCAATAATAATATACTTTACACATTTGATAAAATGTTTTAATAAAATGTTTTAAAAGAATTTTCATTTGTTTTGTGAATTTTTTTATTTATTTCTTTTCAATATGTATTGTCTAGATATTATTTTATATATATATATATATATTTATTTGTATATGTTTTATTTTAATGTTCATTTGAATTAATGTTATATTTTAATATGTGTGTTTAATTTTTTTTAATATTTATAGAATATTTATAATATTCACTCAACAGTTACACGGCCCACACATAAATAATATGTATATTTTTTTTATTATTTTGTAGATATTGTACATATATTTCATAGATGTTGTATAAATATTATATAAATATTGTATTATATATATTTTCTATTTTAATAATTAAATCATATAATTTCTTATTTTAAAATAGTAAAATAATAAATTTAAATTATAAGATATTGATTTATATAGCATAATATGAATGTATTAATTTTCTTGTTTAATAACTATCAAATATTTATTAAACATATACAAAATGCTAAGAGAGAGATGGGTTTGAAAATTTTAAGCAATTTTTTTAAAAATATAAATATTTATATTATTTTTTGTATTTAAAAAAATATTTATTTTTATAGATAGTTTTGTAAAAAATTTAATTTAATTCATAAAATATATCAAGTTTTGATACCCATAAGTCATAATGTATTTTTGAGATATATTTAAAATATTTAAAAATAAAATTATTTTTAAAAATATTCATTTTCTTTTTTTAAAGAATTATTTTTTAATTTTAAATAAATCTTAAATCTAAAAGTTATTGTTATTTAAGATTTAAAATTTGTGTTTATATAAATTTGATAGTGATATTGCATATTTAAGATTAATTATTTTGAGATTTAATAATTATTTTTATATATTTAATTCAACTAAAATTAAGATAATATTTTTTTATTAGAATAAAACCTATAAATGAATTGCTATTCATAATATTTTAACTTTAATTTTTTAATGACTTTTTAATTTTGGCTACGAGTTAATGAGAATTAATTTTTTTAATACAAGTGTTTAAATAGTAGATTTTTAAAAAATGAGTTACCTAATTATGCCTGAAATTATCTTTAAGAACCAATACGTAAATTTGCAAAAATTTTAAAGATTTATTTATATATATTTTTTATTTTTTCAAATTTAATATTGCCAACATTAGCTGTAAGTAATCTAATTGCATCCAAAATTACTTTAGTCAATGGTATGTTGGTATTTGCACGTTATTTCAAAAAAAAAAATGGTATAAATTTATTATATATTTTTATAAAATAATAAAATACTCATAATAAATAAATTATGAAAAATCTTTGCGCTTGTAAGTTGTAACAAAGGAAAAAGCTGAAAAATCTGGTACCCAATTTCCCCTTTTACAAACCCGCCCGAAACCGACTTGAAACCCTTCTTCAAGTTTATATATCAGTGTTTCAGTATTGCAGAAGAACACGCCTAAAATCTGCAAATTTCATCATAACTTGCACCGGAGAGAGATTACCAGAGATTGTCAAACCCTGATTTCAGAATCAGGTTTGGTTTCTTCTTCCATTTTTTTTTTCACTTATATTCCATTGAAGGGTTTTAATCTAATTTCATTTCTTTTCGATTTCCTTATCAAAACCCTAATTTCTTATTTCATTTCTCGTTTTATTTGCCTTTTTAGATTTTTCCTGTGATAGAAACAAATCGTATCGATCCCAATTCAACTATGGATCCAGAGATAGCGAAAACCCAGGAAGAGCGCAGGAAGATGGAACAAGACCTTGCTTCGCTCACCTCCTTAACTTTCGATAAAGACCTATATGGTGGAACAGACCGTGACGCTTATGTTACTTCCATTCCAGTGAATGATGAGGATGATTTAGAGGTTGTTGATAATGAAGTTGCTCGAAAGCTTGCATCTTATACTGCCCCGAAATCTCTTCTTAAAGAGATGCCTCGTGGTGTGGATGAGATGGATGATGGTGGTTTTAAGAAACCTTCGAAGATTATTGATCGTGAGGATGAGTATAGGAGGAGGAGGTTGAACAGGGTGATTTCGCCTGACAGGCATGACGCTTTTGCTGCTGGGGAGAAGACGCCGGATGCTTCAGTGAGGACTTATGCAGATGTGATGAAGGAGGAGGCGTTGAAGAGAGAGAAGGAAGAGACCTTGAGGTTAATTGCTAAAAAGAAGAAGGAAGAAGAGGAGGCAGCGAAAGAGGGAAGGGAGAGTGCTCCTGTGGCAGCAAAGGAGGCAGCACCTAAGAGGAGGAATAGATGGGATCAATCACAGGATGATGGAGGTGCGGCTAAAAAGGCCAAGACTGGCTCTGATTGGGATTTGCCAGATGCTACTCCTGGGATTGGAAGATGGGATGCCACCCCTACTCCTGGGAGACTTGGGGATGCAACACCCTCTGTGGGCAGGAGGAATAGATGGGATGAAACACCGACCCCTGGCAGGCTTGCAGATTCAGATGCTACTCCTGCTGGCGGAGTTACTCCTGGGGCTACGCCAGCTGGAGTTACTTGGGATGCAACTCCGAAAGGATTGGTCACCCCGACCCCCAAAAGGCAGAGGTCCCGTTGGGATGAGACACCAGCGACTATGGGAAGTGCCACACCTGTGGCTGGGGCTACACCAGCGGTTGCTTATACTCCTGGAGTTACACCTGTTGGTGGGGTTGATTTGGCCACTCCTACTCCAAATACTCTTAATTTGAGGAGTCAAATGACCCCTGAGCAATTTAATTTGTTAAGGTGGGAGAAGGATATTGAGGAGAGAAATAGGCCATTGACTGATGAGGAGCTGGATGCTATGTTTCCGCAGGAAGGTTATAAAATTTTGGAGCCTCCAGCTTCTTATGTGCCCATCAGAACACCTGCGAGGAAGTTACTGGCTACCCCAACACCAATGGGGACTCCACTTTATGCTATTCCCGAGGATAATAGGGGACAGCAGTTTGATGTGCCAAAGGAGGCACCTGGTGGGTTGCCTTTTATGAAGCCAGAGGATTATCAGTATTTTGGAGCTTTGTTGAATGAAGATGATGAGGAAGAGTTGTCACCTGATGAGCAAAAAGAGAGGAAAATTATGAAGCTCCTTCTGAAGGTTAAGAATGGGACACCTCCTCAAAGGAAGACTGCTCTGAGGCAGTTAACTGATAAGGCAAGAGAGTTTGGTGCTGGGCCTTTGTTTAATCGTATTTTACCACTGCTTATGCAGCCCACTTTGGAAGACCAAGAGAGACATCTTTTAGTTAAGGTAATTGATAGGGTTTTGTACAAGTTGGATGAGTTGGTCAGACCTTATGTACACAAGATTCTTGTTGTGATTGAACCATTATTGATTGATGAGGACTATTATGCCCGTGTCGAAGGAAGAGAGATCATCTCAAATTTGAGTAAAGCAGCTGGGCTGGCTACTATGATTGCTGCAATGCGTCCTGATATTGATAACATTGATGAATACGTTAGGAACACAACTGCTAGAGCTTTTAGTGTTGTGGCTTCTGCTTTGGGTATTCCAGCACTATTACCTTTCTTAAAAGCTGTGTGTCAAAGTAAGAAGTCGTGGCAAGCTCGCCACACTGGAATCAAGATTGTTCAGCAGATAGCTATTTTGATTGGATGTGCTGTTCTGCCTCATTTAAGGTCTCTTGTGGAAATCATAGAGCATGGTCTCAATGATGAGAATCAGAAAGTGAGGACAATCACTGCTTTGTCCTTAGCTGCCCTCGCTGAAGCTGCTGCTCCTTATGGTATTGAAAGCTTTGACTCTGTTTTGAAGCCATTGTGGAAGGGTATTAGGTCACACCGTGGAAAGGTCTTGGCTGCTTTCTTGAAGGCAATTGGTTTTATCATTCCTCTCATGGATGCTATATATGCCAGTTACTACACCAAGGAAGTCATGTTTATCCTAATCCGTGAGTTTCAGTCTCCTGATGAAGAAATGAAGAAAATTGTACTTAAAGTGGTCAAGCAGTGTGTGAGCACTGAGGGTGTGGAAGCTGAATATATTCGTACTGATATTCTCCCAGAGTTCTTTAGAAATTTCTGGGTTAGGAGAATGGCATTGGATAGGAGAAATTATAGGCAACTGGTGGATACAACTGTGGAGATTGCTAACAAGGTTGGTGTTAAAGATATTGTAGGGAGAATTGTTGAGGATCTTAAAGATGAGAGTGAACCATACAGACGTATGGTTATGGAAACAATAGAGAAAGTGGTTGCAAACTTGGGTGCATCTGATATTGATGCTAGATTGGAGGAGTTGTTGATTGATGGCATTCTTTATGCTTTCCAAGAGCAGACTAGTGATGATGCCAATGTGATGCTTAATGGGTTTGGTGCAGTTGTGAATGCTCTTGGACAGAGGGTGAAGCCTTATCTTCCACAGATTTGTGGTACCATAAAGTGGCGCTTGAACAACAAAAGTGCCAAGGTGAGGCAACAAGCAGCAGATCTTATTTCTAGGATTGCTGTTGTCATGAAGCAGTGTCAAGAGGAACAGCTGATGGGTCATCTTGGTGTTGTTTTGTACGAGTACTTGGGAGAAGAATACCCTGAAGTTCTTGGATCAATCCTAGGAGCTCTTAAGGCTATCGTCAATGTTATTGGTATGACAAAAATGACTCCTCCTATTAAAGATTTGCTTCCTAGGTTAACACCTATTTTGAAGAATAGGCATGAAAAGGTCCAGGAGAATTGTATTGATCTTGTTGGTCGTATTGCTGATAGAGGGGCTGAGTTTGTTCCAGCTAGGGAGTGGATGAGAATTTGTTTTGAGCTCCTGGAGATGCTTAAGGCCCACAAGAAGGGTATTCGGCGAGCTACTGTTAACACTTTTGGTTATATTGCAAAAGCCATTGGGCCTCAAGATGTATTGGCAACTTTGCTAAACAATCTGAAGGTACAGGAGCGACAGAATCGAGTTTGCACAACTGTTGCAATTGCTATTGTTGCAGAAACTTGTTCACCTTTTACAGTCTTGCCAGCCCTGATGAATGAGTATCGTGTTCCAGAACTCAATGTGCAGAATGGTGTCTTGAAATCCCTCTCTTTCCTGTTTGAATATATAGGAGAAATGGGTAAAGATTACATCTATGCGGTCACTCCACTGCTTGAAGATGCACTCATGGACAGAGATCTAGTTCACAGGCAAACTGCGGCTTCTGCTGTCAAGCACATGGCTTTAGGGGTTGCTGGATTAGGTTGTGAGGATGCTCTAGTTCACTTACTTAACTATGTGTGGCCAAACATCTTTGAGACTTCCCCACATGTCATCAATGCTGTAATGGAAGCCATAGAAGGAATGAGGGTGGCCTTGGGTGCTGCTGTTGTGTTAAATTACTGTCTTCAGGGGCTATTCCATCCTGCACGAAAGGTCCGGGAAGTGTATTGGAAGATCTACAACTCGCTGTATATTGGATCCCAAGATGCTTTAGTAGCTGCGTATCCTGTTCTGGAAGATGAACAGAGTAACGTATATAGTCGTCCTGAATTGATGATGTTTATTTGAGTTGCTAATTTTTAAAGGAGTCATCTAAGATTGGCTGTATTAGGCAAACTTCTTTTTTATTGTAATCTGTTTGCGCCTGTGCACTCATTGGACTGGGTTACACTTGTATGTTTCTAGGTGCTTGTTTCCTCTTCTGTAGTTTAATAATACTAATGAAATTAAACGTAATTCTAGTATTCTATATTCTTTTCATTGTATGTTTTTTTGTCCCTAGTTGGTGCTAGTTGATATGTGAAAATGGCAATTCCTGCAACACTGCAGCACCGCCAACATGGGCAGCAATGAATACTTTGAACTAGATGGCTGGCTGGTCTAATGGTAGGAAATGAATACTTGAACTAAATGTTTGACTATTGAGTTGTTTAATGCTACTGGAGAAGATTTATTAAGTTACATGATATGCAGGCTTTTGATATTTGGTTTGTGTTTATGCATCTTCCATATCACTAGATTTATGGTTATAACACGTTTGTTCGAGGATGAATTGATTGCTATGGCATTTGTTATTGAATCTATTGATTGGTGCTTCTATTTTACTTGTGGCATTTGGGACTCGACGTGGACTTTTTGTTCTTCTCAGGGAAAAGTTCTAAAGAATGAATGTTTGCAACATCTGCTGGCATTTTGAAATTGTCAACATCTATTTTCTATTAAATTGACCCAAGTTAGTAAATACTGAACTTGGCTCAGAAACAGCCTTGGTAACCAACAGATTGACTTATCATTGAGACTGATCTAGATGGGCGACTCCGGTCCCTGGATAGTTGTTATTAATGCAATACCACAACAAGAAACATCTTCCATGGACGGGGGGCATCAAATTAGACACGGAATCAATAAAAAAAAAAAATGGACACTGATTCACTTATCTTTTTACATGAATTCAAAAACTTTCTGAAGTCTCTTTCATCAACAATACAGTCTTTTACAATTTGATCAAAATACGAATAATCAATAAACAAAAAACTTTGTTTATTAACAACTCGGACCAAGCAAATTCATGATGTCCAAAAATAAGTTTTACTTATTTGAGTCAACCAATTTTTAGTATGATCAACTTTATCAGCTGAGAAAATGATTTTTTTTTCAGCACATACAAGAAAAATTCTCAGAATTACGAAGAGATCTTTGTTATATACTTTTCATATTTTTTTACCTTCTTTCAGAAATTTCGTGCTACAAGAAAATTATAAAAAACAAAAAGATATTGTCATTCTAAAAATAAAAAAAAAGGCACTCGGTAGATGGAATTTTTCAAAAACCAAAAAATAAAATAAGTAGAAGGCAGTCCAGTGTGTTAGCAAACTATATAAGTCCATTCTCCTATTCTCCTATTTCTCTCTGCAGCGCAATGGACCCAAAAGAAGCAGAGAATGAGAGAGATGATGTGAAATCTTTAGCGGAATTTCTAATACGTCACTACTCTGAACAGCTCCGTTCCATTGTTCTCTCTACTGACCCTAAGCTTCACTACCCGCTTTACGTTGAGTATTCCCTTAAAACCCCAACAAACTCCTAATTGGGTTTATACTTCTTCTTCTTTTCTTTAATTCTATTTTCAGTTTTGCAGAGCTTATAGACGAAAATCCTCGACTTGCCCATCTCGTGTTCTATCAACCAATTGATTACTTGCGGCATTTCGACCTAGCTGCTTTATGGGCTCATGTATGTTATAATGTATCTTGTTTTTATCTACTCCTGTAAGTTCGTCTTAGATTGAAGGATTCTATGTGGATGTAGCTATAGGCCTAATTGTGTATTTATGCTTAGTGCTCCAGTGGAAGGTGCTTAAAATTGTTCATTTTTTGATGTGTGTATTTTCCAGACAAAATCCGTGTGTCTTTGTCTCTTTTTTGTGCTTCTTTACTTGCTTACTAACTGCTTCTTGAAATGAACTTCCTGTGTATGAATTTCTTGAGTTTATAATCGTAGCATTTGTATTTATGGCCACGGTTTACTTAATAAGTTGTATTGAAGTTATTGACTGATGTGGGTTACTGCATGTGGGTGAATGTAGAAAATTGTGCTGAATAATTTGAATTTTGGGGAAAAAGGAATTCTGAAGAAATTTATCCATGTTCGTATTAATGTCAGTGGATCTCCACTTGAATGTCCTGGTTTGCTTCTGTTCCTCTCTCTCTCTCTCTCTGGTATTTTTGTCATTGGTTTGACTTATAGTTCATGAGGTTTGTATTTGGGTGTAACATAGGGACTTTTCCAAGCATTGGGCGTGTGAGAGTGAAGCATCGAGGGATTCTTTTAAGTCTGAAAGGAACTGTAATTAGGTCTGGAGCAACAAAGATGTATGAAGGAGAGAGGATGTATCGCTGTCGAAAATGCAAGCATGAGTGAGTTTTATTTTTTTAATTTCTTATATATGCTTGTAGTTATATATCCATTATGTTCCTATGATTTAATTTTCTAGGTATAGTGCCATTGTTATGTGCAGGAATTAAAGTAAAGGATGAAAGCATTTTGTAGCTTTTGTCTTTGGTGTTTGTGGAGGTATTAAATATAAGTAGAATGTGCAAGTAGTAGGTTTAGTTCTAAAATAAAATTAAATGGTGGATGATTGTGTCAGACAATTACTGTCTGAAAGCTTTAGGCCCATGTCTTTGAAAGCTTAATATTATACATTAACGGAATTTAAGTTTAATGAAGTCGAACTTGGTTTATGTGAATGCTGATCTCAAATCTTTCGTGCTATTAAAATTTTCCTGTTCCTGTGGTCTCATGCCGGCTATTGAATTGTTAGCACATTGGCTCATATCATATTTGTTTGCTTTAGTATTTATGCTTGACTTAAGTATTGCTAGTATTCAAATGGTAAAATTTTTCTCATCTGCTATGAGAATAATGTTGTCTACAATTTAGGAAATTTTAAACTTGCAGTCATTTTCCTTGCCTTAAGCCGTTTCTGGAGCAACTATCTTATAAGAAGGAAAGACAGCTTAGAAATGCAGCTTTTAAGTATTAACTGCAATTTGACGAGCAGTTTCATGCTCAAATGGACTTGAAGTGAACATTTAGTGTTGAATAGGCAGTAGACTTGGAGCCGAGTGATGATTAGAGGGTTCAGTACCATTGTTCTCCAAATCACTTACTGCATACTTGAAAACTTCATGATAGTACTTCTTCTGGAAACTATGATCTGGAAAACGGTGAAACTGCACTGTTATAGTTATCAGCTGGCATGTGGTTATTACTTATTAGGTACTGTAGCATTTACATCACCAACTGCTATATTGCATTTCACATGTCAACACTCCTTACCGTTACGCCAAGGTTCCCCTTCAAAAAGGGCAGCCCGGTGCACGAATGCTCCCGCAATGAGCGGGGTCCAGAGAAGGGTCGGACCTATTGGGCCTTTGTACGCGGCCTTCCCTTGCAATTAATTGCAAGAGGCCGTTTCCACGACTCGAACCTGTGACCTCAGGTCACACATGTCAACACTCCTAATTTCCTAAATTTCATTTGCTACTTGTTGGGTTGACAATGTTCATGTGCAGATTCCTAGTTTATCCAGAGCTTGAGAGTAGGAATTCTATAAGAGTACCATCATTTTGTCCCTCTCAGGTTTGTTGCCCTCTCAATGCTAGATTCTGTTACTCTGCTTCCACCCAAATCTTGTTAAATTTTTCCACTGTTTTTCATAAGGTTTGTATGTCAGGCTATTGAAAGTTGTTTATCAGATGATGTTTTTGAGAAAAGCATTTGAAACACATTCGTATCAATAAAGCAAAATATTTCAATTATCATTAGAATTTCCTTAATTTTAATTTTATATTCAGTGATAAATGAAATTTCTCTCTTGTACATTTGTCGGTGAGTTTTAAGATTAATTGTTATATGAGCATGAATAAAATAATGTGTTAGTTAGCTCCTTGCTGTAAAATCATTATATCTTGGGTGGTTGATCGCTAATCTATTGTGTCGATACCAGAGGTCTAAACATTGTGAAGGCATAAGGTTTGACTGTGTTGAGGAGACCATAATACGCCATGATTATCAGGAAATCAAAATACAAGAGAGTACACAGGTGTTGGGTGTTGGAGTTATTCCTCGCTCAATCCCTGTCATCCTAAAGGATGATCTTGTTGACATTGTTAAAGCTGGAGGTATCGCTTGCTCAATTTTTTTTATTACTATTATTGGTTTCTAGATTTTTCTTTTGGAACTAATCATATGAAACTGTATCCTCATTGAGAAGCTTGAAATCATGAAAGAAAAATGGTATATTAATGAATATCCAATTTTTGATCCATTCAAATTAAAGATAAGATCAAGAAATTTATGTTTTCTATTCCATGCAGTCTTCTTAAGGGATAAGAAAAAACCGAATGTGGTTTGCTGAAGAATTGAGTAAAAGCATGCAATTTTATGTTAATTGATATGCTTTGGTTAGAATAAATTTTCTTCTCATTTTATGTTTGAGTGACCTTTTTATTATACCATTCTTTTTTATTTTTTACCTTTTTTGCTTTTGGACATTCTAAGAATAGGTACTCTCTAAAGCATTTATCATGTATTCCTTATTATATTCAACCTAAATTAATGTGAAAAAGGTTTTATAATATTTTGATGATTTCTTCTTTGTTATGACATAATGACTAACAACCCCAAACCTTTTTTGAAAAATTGTAATTGCATCCAAACCTTCCAAAACTGTTTTATCCTAATTTTGAAAATCAGTTGCAGTTATACCTATTTAGTCAAAATTGAAATGAACATCAACCTGTTATAGTTATCATTTTTTTTAACCATTCAGACTCAACTCTTTCATAAGCCTCCTTCAATATTTTTCTGAATGCAAAAAATAATGTGTGATTTTGACCAAATGGGTACAACTGCAAGTAATTCTTGGAATTAGGGTAGAATATTTTGCTTTGGTTGTTGGAAGTTTTTCAGAAAAAGGTTTGGCTTCTTTTGGTGATTCTGTCTATTTTAATGTCAATCTGCATGTCTTTTTGTCAAGCAACCATCTTTCGCAAGGATAGTCTATTCTATCCATTTAATTTCTTTTACAACTTAACTGATCAGGTAAGTCCTGAATTCATTTTTAACAAGAAGGAAGATCATGCTGATACAATTTAATCTCAAAATCTTTATGGCATCACAAACAAGAACTTTGAAATTCAGCTTTAAATTCTACTTAATTCTCACACTTAACTTTTTTTATACTTGCTTTTGGGATATTTGTGGATCTCTTTAGTGATTGGAGGATTGTAAAATCGAGATTGCTTGTTGTGCAGATGATGTCATTGTCACTGGAGTTCTGACTGCAAAGTGGTCTCCTGATTTGAAAGATGTCCGCTGCAGCCTTGATCCTGTATTAGTTGCTAATCATGTGAGGTAAACGCCATAAATCTTGGTACTCTTTATATCATTTTAAAGTGCTTGACTTCCATATAGCAAGCGTCCATGCTAGATTCGTCTAGGTGCCATGTCAGCTATCTATTCATGGAGTTAGAGCTGAAACTTAAATAATAAACTTGAAATACTACAACAACTTAAATCAATTAAGCCTCAAGCCCTCAAGCCCTTTTTTTTAGAGTCAGCTGCATCTAGAGCCATATTTTCATTAAAGGATAGGTAAATTCTTCTTAACCACTTCAGCATATGTCATCCTTGATCCTCTTCTTGTTCACTTTTTAAGTTGGATGTGCCTATAGTACAGGTATGTCAGGCAGTCAACATTGGAAATTATCAAGCCACTTAATCGGATTTGCCTCAACTTATCCTAAATGAATGACACTTTCACCTTCTTATGGATGCATTGTTTCTTTCATGGTCTTTTCTCGAAGTGTAATTATAACCCTTGAAGTGAAAAAGTGATGAGCTTTGTCCTTTTTTCTTTTTTCTTTTTCCTTTTTTCTCTTTTCTTTCTCTTCCCCTTTTTTAGTTCTCTATCATCATCTTCATTGTTGCTTTAATTTATTTCACATATTTGATCCTTTATCTGCTGGTTTGTAAACCCTGAAACTCAAAGTTGCTGCAAGTACAAGCACATGTAGGCAGGTTTATTGATTCTATCCTACCTCACAAACTCTCTTCACGTTTATCTTTCTGTATTAGGAGAACTAATGAACTGAAATCAGACATTGACATTCCCAATGATGTTATCATGAAATTCAAGCAGTTTTGGTCAGACTTCAAAGATACTCCTTTAAAAGGTGAAAGTATGAGCAATATTCTTGTCCTTTTAAGCTTTTGGTATAGTTTGTTAGTCTATCTTTTAATTATTTAATTATCTATGGATATTTTTTGCAATATCCTGTAAATAGTTTTACTGTCAGATTCTCCTCTTTCTCTCTCTCTCTCTCTTATATTTAAAGTAGTTGATTCTAAACCAGGGAGAAATGCCATTCTGCAAGGTATTTGCCCGCAGGTTTTTGGACTTTTCACTGTGAAGCTTGCAGGTGTGCTTGCATTATTTGATTTTACTTTTTATTCCAGAATAAATATGTTCTTACGTCGTACCACATTAACATTTCTTCCTGGAACTTAGTTGCATTAACACTCATTGGAGGTGTACAACATGTTGATGCTTCTGGCACAAAGATTCGGGGGGAGTCTCACTTGCTTCTAGTTGGCGATCCAGGTGAACTTTTCCCCTTTTCATATTAGCATCTGTATTTATTCACTATGTTCAAAGTGATTCCTAGAGCATAACTTATGCTGGAATTTGCTTTTGTTCTTCAATTTCATAAATCGACAGTGGGTCACTTTTGGTAGAGAAAAGTGGAATTTTTTTTTCCTGTTGTAGTGTTGAATTACATGTTATATGAATTGTGTTATCTGTGTCTGTACCTGACAATCGATACAGTTTAGGCTTCAGGTATGATTGCTGGCCTCTGTGCTTATTTGTAGTACTTCAAAGCTTATAACTCTACACTGACTGATCTTATCGCATTAAAGATATTTATTGATAAGACTGAACATGCACAATAATCATAATTTTTAAGATTGGTCATCTGTATACATTTCTTTTCATGCATAAAAGCTGATATATGTACATTAGGATTCACATGCCCCACCAGTTTAGCTTGTCAAAATTATGAATTTGAAATATGAGAATGTTCTTCAAAAACATGCCAATGCCAGAACTTTTGCCCTTTGTGTTTCATGAAATGAACCAACTTCCTGATACCTATAAACTTTAGTCCTCTTTTTTTTGTATGAACTATCATTTTGATACTTTTATAACCAATCACAATGTTCGAACAAGTTCATGCTAATTTGATCTACCGTTCTCCTTATTCTAGTAGCTTAAAATTACTTATGATCAAACATAAAGTACACTGCAACTTTTAACATGAATGTGGAAATTGTGCGTAACTGTTATACTTGTAGTTCTTACAATTAAATGATCCTGTCAATGTGAACTTTATGATTGGGACAAGTTGCCAAAAATGGACATTCACCAAAATTCCTTTTGAAATCTAAACTTAGTACAGTAGCAACATCAGTAATGAACTTAATAGTATAAATACAAGTATTATTTGGATGAGCATAATTAAAATTGGATATTGTTAATAAATGTACTATTTAAGATCTCATATAATTATTTAACAATGAATTGGCTAATAACAAAAATAATTGATGTACTAACTGAACTAAGGTTCACCAACATCAGTGACCTACCTGACCAAATTTAGATTTGACCTTGGCTTAACCAAGCTTAAAATTTTGTTCAATCTAGTTTATCACACATATGGAACTGAAGTGACTTATCCCAACTCATTCTTGAGTTGTTTCAAACACACTGGTTCACTTCACAGGGTACCCCACCCAACATAAACAGGTCATCAGAGGTGCTCTCTCCTCTTAACCTTGGCATGAATTGTAGCAAAGCCTTTTGAAGGCTAGTAGGCTTTCATCCAGTTGATCCATCGAATTTAGTTGTTCAAAAAGTTTCCAGATGTTAGTGGAAGTCTTTGTTGAGCTTGTTTATGGATGGAGCCCAAGTCAAGCTAAGGAGTTATCAAGCAAACTGAGGGTAAGTGATGCTTTGAAGAGCTCAATACAGCTTGCTCAATGTTGGAGCTGGCCTGGAGGGATTCTTCACCTAGCCTGAACAATTGAAGTGCAGTTTAGATAGCTAGTTTATTCCCTAAAAGGACAGAACTTGTTCACCTATTAAATTTTTCATCCAGACAATCACTGTAAAAGTGGGCAATGCTGGAATGTACCAGGAAAGCTTCTCTGTAAAGGCTAGTTAGATTAATGTGTACTGCTGTTTAGGTATTTTGTACATATTAGAGGGCAAGTGTAATGCATCTTAATGTTCCGGCACATAAATGATGATTCTAACAATTGTCCTGGTACTATTTGTTCTTTGTTATTGATTAAGTTTGATGGAATGGAATACTATTTGGTTATCCTGACTCTTGCACGAATCATAATATGTTTTATTCTCTTATACTTCAAATTTTATGTTATGTCTAATTATATTTTTCTTAATAGATTATTACTTTAATTATGTCATGATCAAATTCATATCAAATACTTGCAAATAAATTTTACAGGTACTGGCAAATCTCAGTTCTTAAAATTTTCTGCAAAATTGAGCAACCGGTCTGTCATCACCACTGGATTGGGGAGCACTAGTGCTGGATTAACTGTCACGGCTGTCAAGGATGGAGGTAATTCCTTCTGCCCTGGGCCAAGTAATATGTTGTAAATTGTAACTTTGACCAGTGCTCGCAGGTTTGTTCAAGTTTCTCTTTTATCTGCTAAATATTTATATCATTTACATAGGTTAGCTTCTACAAGGGTCTGTTTTATGAAAGTGATAACTGAAAAAAACTGTGGTCTGTTTTCTTTCCTATCACCTATCTGCAGTTATTCTACTGAATCATTTCTTACCTAGTCCAATTTGATGCACGTTATTTTCTTACTCATTCAATTAAATGTTCATATATTGCCTGATTCTCTTTGAGAAACATCACAAGCTGAAGGATGCAGTAACTACAAAACTAGATGGCTTACGTCAGTGTTGTACTACATTATCATGGTTAACATGCGTGAGCACTTATTTTAATTCTTCAAAATTTGTGCCTAACCAAAAGTTGTTGCACTTAATTTGCCATATCAAATGGATTAACATGCCCTGTGCCTTCACTTTTTTTTATTGTTCAGCTTTAATAAAGAATTTGATATGTTGATAAAGGGATTAATTTTGTTTGTGATATGTATAGGAGAATGGATGTTAGAAGCTGGGGCCCTTGTTCTTGCAGATGGAGGCCTTTGTTGCATTGATGAATTTGATAGGTATTCTCTTCAAATGTTTGCATAGACCACTATAGATTAGCTGTTACCAATATTCAACTTTGACCTCCTATTTGGTGCTATTCATAGTCTTCACATCACCACAAGCACCATTTTCTTAGCAAATTTAAATTTTTGTTTAACTGATTTCAGTTTATGTTCGATTTTAGGAAATTAGGACTGAATTCATGATTTTATGATTGAGAGATTCCCCAAGATGAGCAATGAAAAAAATTAGGGATCTTTTAAAAGCTCCTAATGGGTGTCAAATGGACAAGATATTTATGTTAGATGATATATTATATGGGGTTCAATCAGAAGTAAATAAAACAAACGAAGCACTGATTTTGATGACCAGTTAGGGTTCTTCGGAAGCTAATTAATTTGCAGATGCATTAATGTGTTGAAAGTAAGACTTTTAGGGTTTGACACAAGACGTCAAATGTAATCTGAACTGATAGAGTTGAAATAAATAATGGATAATCTTTCTTTGACAATTCATGGAGTTTGAAGAATTTGAGATAAATCTTAACTTATTATTCTCAATCTCTTGAATTTACAATAGATTTGAATTGGTATTTATAGACTAATCCTATTGCTATTAGAAATATACAAATAATAGAAAAAGACTAAAGGCAAACATAGTGGCATAAACACAGCCATAAAATCAGGATATCCCAACATAAAGCCATAAATTAAGGATATATTCCAACACTCCCCCTCAAGCTGGAGCATAGATATCATATGCTCTTAGCTTGTGACAAATGTATTCAATCCGAGGTCCTCTTAAAGCTTTAGTGAAAATATCAGCCAATTGATCATTTGAACTGACAAAATTGGTAACAATGCAGCCAGATTCAATCTTTTGCCTGACAAAATGACAGTCTACTTCTATATGTTTTGTCCTTTCATGAAAAACTGGATTTGAAGCAATATGAAGTGCTGCTTGATTATCGCATATTAATTACATTGGACTCATATTTTCACGTCTTAATTCTCGAAGCAATTGTTGTAACCAAATAAGTTCACAGGTAACTAAAGCCATTGCTCGATATTCTGCTTCTGCACTTGATCTTGCTACAACATCTTGCTTTTTACTTTTCCATGATATAAGATTTCCACCAAAAAATACACAATACCCTGAGGTTGATCGTCTATCTGAGGGAGAACCGGCCCAATCAGCATCTGAATATCCCACAATTTGTGTATATCCTCTATTTTCATACAACAAACCTTGTCCTGGTGTGCCCTTGATATATCTAAGAATGCGTATTGCTGCATTCCAATGACTATTACATGGAGTTTGAAGGAACTGACTTACCACACTTACTGCAAAGGAGATGTCTGGGCGCGTGATACTGAGATAATTGAGTTTTCCAACCAACCTCCGATACTGACCAGGGTCTTTTATTGGCTCCCCCTGTCCAGGAACAAGTTTAATATTTGGATCCATAGGGGTTTCCACAGGTTTACAATCCAGCATCCCAATGTCTTCTAAAATATCTAAGGCATATTTTCTCTGCGAGATAACAATGCCTGTAGATGATTGAGCTACCTCAATACCCAGAAAATACTTCAACTTTCCCAAGTCTTTAGTTTGAAAATGACCGAGAAGATGTTGTTTGAGTTGAGCAATTCCTTCATTATCATCACCTGTTATTGCAATATCATCGACATATACTGCCAAATAAATACACTTGCCATGAACTGTATGATGATAAAATACCGAATGATCTGCGTCACTTCTATGCATCCCAAATTCTTGAACCACAGAACTAAATCGTCCAAACCATGCGCGTGGAGATTGTTTCAGACCATAAAGAGACTTCTTCAATCGACAAACTAACCCATACTCCCCCTGAGCAATAAACCCGGGCGGTTGCTCCATATAAACTTCTTCTGCTAGGTTGCCATGTAGAAAGACATTTTTAATGTCCAGCTGGTAAATAGGCCAGTGATTTATGGCAGCAAGAGAAATAAGAAGCCGGACAGAGGCAATCTTTGCAACAGGAGAGAAAGTGTCACCATAATCAAGGCCAGGAATTTGAGTATATCCTTTAGCAACCAAGCGGGCTTTTAAGCGAGCAACTTTTCCGTCAAGACCAACTTTGACAGTATAAACCCAACGACAACCAACCACAGATTGCCCAGATGGTAATGGAACAAGTTCCCAAGTATCATTATCATGAAGAGCAGTCATCTCTTCAACCATTGCTTGTTGCCAACCAGGATTAGCTTGTGCTTCATCAATAGATTTTGGAATAGATATAGTAGACAAAGTAGAGACAAAAGTATAGTATGATGGAGAAAGACGATGATAACTCAGAAAATTATAAATTGGATGAGGATTACGAGAAGAACGAATACCTTTCCGAAGAGCAATAGGTAGAGCGGGTTCTTCTGTTAGAGGCAAGACCGGCGTAGGAGAAGTTGTTGGCGGAGGAGATGAGTGTATGGCATCTGTACCTGCAAGAGAGACATCAAGTGTGGGAGGAGAAGGTCGCCTAGAGTAAACTTGTAATGGTTTATGAGAGGATCGATCATCTGAAATAGGAAGAGTGGGAGCGGGTAGAGCCTCAACAACACCTGTCTGATTAGTGGAAAAATATGAGGATGCTTCAAAGAAGGTCACATCTGCTGAAACATAATATTTATTAGTGGTAGGATCATAACATTTGTAGCCTTTATGGAGACGAGAATACCCTAAGAAGACACACTTAATAGACTTGGGTTGGAGTTTATCTTTACCAGGGGTATGATTATGAACAAAACAGGTACACCCAAACACACGAGGAGAGAGAGGATAAGATTGTTTATTGGGAAACAAAATAGAATGAGGATTCTGATTTTGCAGTACTGAAGAGGGCATCCGATTAATTAAGTAACATGCAGTTAGAACTGCATCTCCCCAAAAACGAAGTGGCATTTTATGATGGATAAGCATTGTGCGGGTGGTTTCAATGAGATGTCGATTCTTTCTTTCAGCAATGCCATTTTGTTGAGGGGTATATGCACAAGAAGATTGATGAATGATTCCTTGTGAAGCCATAAATTCTTGAAAGGGAAGAGATAAATATTCTCGTGCATTATCACTTCGCAGAATTTTGAGGGAGACATCAAATTGATTTTTAATTTCAGCACAAAAATTTTTGAAAATAGTAAATAGTTCAGATCTATTTTTCATTAAAAACAACCAAGTATAACGAGAATAGTCATCAATGAAAGTGACAAAATAATGAAAGCCATAAATAGTACCAACACGACTTGGACCCCATATGTCTGAATGAACAACACTAAACATAGATGATGCTCTATTATTTAAAGACTTTGGAAAAGAACTACGAGTATGCTTTCCAAGTTGACATGATTCACACTCAAGAGAAGAAAGTGTGGAGGCACCAGGAACCAATTTCTGAAGTTTGGAGAGGCTAGGATGGCCAAGACGACTATGAAGTAGGTCAATAGAAACGGCGGATGTAAGGGCAGTGGATGTTGTAGGACAGGAGAGAAGATACAAGCCATTGAACTCATAACCTTCTCCAATCATCTTCCCCGTACAGCGGTCCTGCACAAAAACAGAATTAGATTCAAAGATTACTCTACAATTAAGCTGTTTTGATAATTTACTAATGGAAATCAAATTATGTGGACATGCAGGGGCATATAAGACTGATACTAAAGGCATAGAAGAGAGAGGTTTACTTTCTCCTACTCCTTTAACCATTGTTTGTGACCCATTAGCCAAGGTAACTGTTGAAAATTGAGAATTAATTGTAGTAAGAGAGGAGAAAAGATTTGGATTACCAGAGATGTGATCAGAAGCACCGGAGTCTAATATCCAAGATCCAGTGGGTGAAGATTGTGTGAGACAAGCAAAGGAAGTACCCGGTTGAACAACAGAACCTGTTGGAGAAGATGACTGTTGTTTCAATACTTGATATTGTAAGTATTCATCATAATCAATCCCAGTTAATGTAACTGAGTTAGGTTTCGATGCTTGAGTCGTGGGTAGAGGAAGAATACCATTTCCTTGAGACTGGACTATATTAGCAGTTGGACGATTACCCTGATTAGGTTTGGGAGGTCGTCCATGAAGAGCCCAACAACGGTCACGTGTATGACCCCCCTTATCACAATAGGAGCAATGAAATCTGGAGCCTTTTCCCTTCTCTTTTCGACTATCTACCTGCTGATTATTCTTCTGTACAACTAATACAGAAGTTTCAGTTTCAATATTGCTGGAGGAGATGCGAAGTAAACGAGCAAAGACTTCATCTAATTTAGGAATGATTGGACTAGCAAGAATCTGATCTCTTACAGTAGCCAAATCTGCTCGAAGCCCTATGAGAGCTAATACCATAAAAAACTTATCTCGTTGATTCTCTTGCTCAGTGGCATTTGAAGAAAAAGGCATGAGAGAGTTAAATTCATCCTTCAAAGTTTCAACTTGACCTAAATAGCTGGGCATATCTTGAAAATTTTGTTGTAAATGAACAATGTTATCGACAACCTTATAAATACGTTGAATATCATTAGTATACAACGTTTTAGCCTTGGTCCAGACTTTAAAACAAGTTTTACAAGACTGAAATAGGGTAAGCAACTTTGGTTCAAGAGAATGCCATAGTAGACTACATAGTTGTGCATCAATTTTAGTCCATACTGTCCTATCTTTTTCATCAACATCAATTGCATTTTTAATTAAGTGATCACTATAACCTTGACCCATAAACCAAAGTTCAACCGATGCAGCCCATGAAACATAATTATCACTACCTTGCAATTTTACAGTAGTAATGGCAGGAGAACTGGAAATAGAAGAGAACAGAGGTTTGATCAAACCTGATATATCTGAACCATAAGCCATTTTAAAGAAGAATCAGAAGAAAAACCTGAACTGAAATACAATTTGAGTCCACTGCCAATTTCGAAAGATGTCAGAAATTTGAATGGAGCCTACACACAAACTCGGAATTAAGAGGCGAGGCTGCTGGTGAAGTTTCGTCGGAAACGGACGCCGGAAATTTGCTCACGCGCCGGCGCGTGATACTCTGGCCAGAACTTCAATCGGCGCGTGTGGACCCACGCGCCACCCTCCGGCGACGAGATTTGACAGCCCGGCTCTCCGGCGTCCTGCGCACCTGCTGTGGGTGGTGGTGAGAGAAAATAAACGCCGGAAAAAGGAGGTGAATTTTCACAGTGAAGGTGAATGTTCACAGTGACGCCGGAAGAAGAAGAAGAACAGGAAAAAAAGTCAGTAGCAACTTGGCTCTGATACCATGAAGAATTTGAGATAAATCTTAACTTATTATTCTCAATCTCTTGAATTTACAATAGATTTGAATTGGTATTTATAGACTAATCCTATTGCTATTAGAAATATACAAATAATAGAAAAAGACTAAAGGCAAACATAGTGGCATAAACACAGCCATAAAATCAGGATATCCCAACATAAAGCCATAAATTAAGGATATATTCCAACAGAGTTCATTACATATTAGACCACTTTCTGTCAGCATCACATACAGGGTTACTGTCCCCCGCATTGTAGCCCTTGCGATATCCCCTGAAGTTGCAAAATCACTGAGATTATTAAAGCTGTAGTTTGGAGGATTGGAAGTTCTGTTGCACATTATCAAAGATAGCTTCAAAGCTTACATTTTTGTAAGACTGAAGGTCAATCAATACAAAGAAAAAACAATGCAAGCATTTGTGTGCATGTTGGGCTTCTGGTAGTGTTGATTCCTACAAGATTTGTATTCCCTTTCGAAGATTAAGGACCTTTTCATCCCTTAAAATAATAGGGTTGCATTACAAGACTTAAAAAGCAGACTCAATGATGAATAAGCAATGCCTGCTTGTTAATTGTGTAGATAGAATCAGTTTAGATGTAGGAAACCTATCTTGAGGAGTTAGGATAGGTTTAAGAGTCATAGTTATCTAAGGAACTCAAGTTAGTTATTTCTATATCTATTTAAAGATGTAAACAGCTGATGTACGAATAAGAAAAAAATATTATTTTTCCTCCAAATTTACCTCTGAAATTCTATAAATTGTATTTAGTAGGATGCCCTTGCGTGATAAAATGAAGATACCTGAGTGAAACCAACTGCTGAAATGAAAGTAGGGGGAAAAGAAAACAAACTTCGGCTATCTAATCTAAGTAAATACAGCGCTAAGGCCCTTTACTAATTCAACAAGCCTTTGAAGGGTCCATTCCTAATGGTCCTGCATTGACATCAGAGCTTAGTTGTAACTTGTAAGGATAATTTGATTAATAATTTTGCTCTTGGAGAACCTCTTGTATTGAAACTCTACCTAAAGAGATTGATTGAATGAATATAGTCATATGCATATGAAAGAGTGCTATTAGCTTAAAGGACAGCATGCCCGACTTCGATTTTATTATCACCTTTAGCAATATGCTATGGAGATCGGATGAAATTGTCAATAGTAGTTACATAAGCCTTGTCTCCATTCAATTTGCATTAGTTGTTTAATTTTAACATGCTATTAGTATTTGAGTAATTCCCTAGAAGATGTCTACGATGAAAAAGAAAATTGCCATCTTCAAGATTAGTTTCGATGCCACATCAAGCGTAGGACATAAAGGAGTACTATTAATGTTGCAAAATACAGGGGCAGAAAACTCACTCATGGAATCCACCAAAACACAGGGACAGGTCCTGAACTTGAACCTTCTACAGGGCTGATTTCATCGATTTCAGTGATTTTTATGTGCATGAGAGTTTATGTGGAATAAGTACAAAAGAATGGCCTTAACAGAATCCAAGCCTCAGCCATAACTTTTTTTTAACCATACTATACTAAAACATAACTTTTTTATGCTAAAACATAACTTTTTCTATCTTACAAGTAAACTAACTTTTTGCCTAACCCCTCCAACATGGATAGGTCCCTCCACAAATTTTTTTAGTTTGTGAACATGCATAGATCACACAAGAAGTTTGTTATAATTATGAGGAAATGATTGTCACCGGGTGATTGGCTGGGAAATCCAAGTCAATTAACTTTTTCTTCCCTTTGTTTGGATTCCTTGAACATCTTATTTTTAATTAATTAATTAACTCATCAAAAGAAGTTTAAACCTTGGACATCGTTAAGAGAGAGCTCTAGAGCTCTATAATTTCTTAAGATAAATTATTCTTAGGTCTTTATTATTGAATAAACCCTTTAAATAGGACAACTGTTATTACAAAAATAGGAAAGTTATATTTTAAACTTCTTAAACTATATCTTAGGCTTCCTGAATAATTAAAACTATTCTAGGAAACAACTCAACATTAAATTACCCAATAGTAAATAGGAACCATAATTATTTAAAATAGGAAACCTAAGCAATTAAAAATAATAAAATTAGCTACTATATCTTGAATAGTTACAGCTCACGAATGAGTCTGTAACAAAGTTTTTCAGTTCAAGACATGCAAGTCTTTCTGAGATTTTTCAATTTATAGGCATGCTGGTTCTTTCCAAAATTCTCACTTTCACATACCAAAATACATACTTGTCACTAGGGGTGTGAAAATTTATCAAACCCGACTGAATCGAGTGCATTTTGGTTGGGTTCAGTCAGTTTATATTGTATATATGGGTGAAATTGAGTTTATATTTTTTAAAAAATCTCGGTTCGATCGGGTTGAGATTTATTTTTTCGATTTAACCCGAACCCGACTGACTCTTATATATTTATATATAAATATATGTATTTTTTATTTTTATTATGTAGCCCGACCGAAAACCGACCCAACCCAACCCAACTCTTATGTATTTATATATAAATATATATATTTTTAATTTATTTTACTACCTAATCCGAATTGACAATAATAAAATAAAGTAATAATAAATCCGAATATAAAGCTCTAATATTAAATACCAACCCGTTTGAAACCGACCACTCGATCGAACCCTAAATTAATTCGGTTCGGTCGAAATTTTAAAAAAATTGGACGGTTTCGGTTTAATTTTTTTACTCTTTGGTCGGGTTCAGTCGGATTGAAAAATCACTCCAATCCGACCGAACCCGACTTGTGTACACCCATACTTGTCACCCTTGGAAATATGTGAATTGGCAAGAAACACCAACTTGATGATCTTGAACCCTAAAGATATAAAAATATGACCATGAAACACCAACTTGAAGCGAGAAAGGAAGAGAGACAAAATGAACCAACAACTAAAAGTAGAAAAAGAGAGCCAAAAATTTGCAGATATCCTTTTCTTTTTATTCTTCATTTACAGAAGAAAGTGTTCGATACAAAGAAACTTCCTTTCTAGCAAAGCTTTTTTTCTCACCCACAGACCCTTAAAGTTTATCTAAAGGTCTGATACCATGCTGAGAAATGGGAGGAGAGGAAAAACTCACTCATGCAGCCTACAGAAATGCCGAGGCGTGTTCTGAACTTTAACCTTCAAAAGGCCTGATTTCCTTGATTGTACCTGCTCCATGAGAGCTTACTTAGAATAAGTACAAAAAGTGGCCCCAATGTACCAACTCTTGCTTAACTTTTTCTATCTTGCAAATGCGATAACTTTTTACTTAATCCACTAATGTCCTTGCTAGATCTGCACCTCCCAAATTCTTTCCTAATCTCATATAAGACTTTTAAACAAAAAATATTTGCACTCCAACAATTGCATGATGAGATATAACACGTGTACCTTTTATGTACAGGGAAATTCTTGCACTTCTATAAAATTTCCATTGATTTGATTTCCCTTTAACATCACATACTTGATACTCATTTTAAATTTAAGAAAGCATTGTCATGAGTCCATATTTATTTACCCTGGTTATGGACGAGCTAACCAGAAGCATACAAGACGATGTTCCTTGGTGTATGTTGTTTGCTGATGACATTATTTTAATTGATGAGACTAGTGCTGGTGTAAACCGTAAGTTGGAAGTGTGGAGAAAAACCCTCGAGGATAAGGGTTTTAAGTTAAATAGGAGTAAAACGGAATATATGCACTGTGAGTTCAGTCTAAGGAAGAAGCAGGAACATGAGGTTAAGTTGGATGGAGTTTTGGTTCCTAAAACCAAGCAGTTCAAATATTTGGGTTCGGTGTTCCAGAATGATAGCCGTATAGATGAAGATGTGGCTCACAGAATACAGGTAGGGTGGTTGAAGTGGAAGGGTGCGACTGGGATTCTATGTGATAAGAAAATACCTCTGAAAGTGAAAGGTAAATTCTATAGGACGGTTGTTAGACCTGCGATGCTCTATGGTAGTGAGTGTTGGGCACCAACGGGACAACATTTGCATAAGATGAGTGTGGCAGAAATGAGGATGCTAAGATGGATGTGTGGACATACCAGACTGGACAAAATTAAGAATGTTCATATTCGACAAAAAGTCCAAGTAGTGGATGTCGGAGATAAGGTGAGGGAAGGAAGACTTAGATGGTATGGGCATGTTTTAAAAAGACCTCCTAATGCTGCGGTTCGTAAGTGTGAGAATTTGTTGATTGAGGGGGCTAGAGGTCGTGGAAGACCTAGAACTGTGTGGAATGAGGTGATAGCAAGAGACTTACGTGCCTTAGAGCTTGATGCGGATTTGATTAATGACAGACTTGATTGGAGACGTAAAATCCGTGTCTTGGAAGGGGCCTAAGGCTGGAGTATCTTTTTTTGTGTCTTTTGAGCTTATTTTGTTGAGAATCCATACAGCCGACCCCAACTTGTTTGGGACTAAGGCTTAGTTGTTGTTGTTGTTGTTGTTGTGTTGTACTCAGTCTTGTTATGTTGATGATGGTGATGGAAGCTTTACTTGCATCATCACATCATGTTCACTTCACCATGAGAGTAAAATCTTTTTCTCTTTATATGGTACTCCCCCCATAATGACGGTTTATACTCAAAAGGTCAACTATGATATGCCTTGATTCTTCTCCATTTGTTTTCTTTATTTGCATCATCACCTGCATGTTCGCTTCATTATTAGAGTAAATTTTTTTTCTTTATATGACACTCCCCCCATAATGACGGTTTAGACTCAAAAAAGGGTATGATATGTCTTGATTCTTCTCCATTTGTTTTCTTTTTAGCATTTAATATCAAGGTAAAGTATCTTTTGTTTGGCAGTATGAGAGAACATGACAGGGCAACAATACATGAGGCAATGGAGCAACAGACCATAAGCATTGCCAAGGTTTATTGTCTATTTACAATAATTTTCTTATATGACATGTATATGATATGGAATCTCATTGAATTTTTCCCAGTGCATTAATTTGTCACAAGTTCAGGTCTTGGCATTTAAGCTTGAAATGTGATAATTTCTTTGATGTCTAAATTCATTATCCTTAAAGCATCTCACATCGCCATAATATCTTGTCACTGAACCTTCTGAGCTTTTTAAGCATTGCTAAACAGTCAACTATGAGCATCTGATACAAATCTATTTGGCCAGCACATATATTGTCCTTGGTGGTTAATATCTGGGTGAAAATGCTGAGTGTTTTGATTCTTTTGAATTACACATTATTTGATTTACATTATCCTGACTATCAAATTTGTGAATGGCTAACGTTGGGCAACTTTCAGGTTTCCAAAATAATACTTTATATGCACTCATTGAATGTATATAGAATCCTTCTTTTTTTTTACTTAAAAAATTATGCATGCAATGATAGCTGGTCATAACTTCTTAGCATTGTGAGGGCTGAGGGTATGCACAATGGTCTCTTATGTGTCTTCTAGATACATGAACCCTTGAGCATCATGATCTCATGTGTCTTCTAGATACATGCACCATTGAGCACCATGATGTAGGACAAGTTGGAGAGGGTTGGTTATAAAGAGTTAATTTTAGGTTTATATGAAGACTAGGATGGGTAGAACTTATAGGTGGGAAGTCAAGTTTTGTAAAAGGATGAATTTCGGAAGTGAAATTAGCAATAATAAAAAATTTTGGGGCTATGCTGATGTTGTGAACAGTTCCAGTGAATAGTTAAATGAATGAACAGTAACATGAATAGAGAATAAGAGAAAATAAAAGAAAATAGTTTAAGCTTCATACCTAGACTTTCCTGGACACCTAATATCCCATGGCATCACACCTAAGGTTGAATTGCATCACACAACTCAAAATAGCATAATTGTTGTATTTTTTTCAATTATAAAGTTGAATTACAAGTATTAAAATACTAAGTATATATAGACTCAAACACATTCTAGTTCTTTTAAGTAAAGGACTTTAAGACTATGTTACGGTCCCAAATTTGCGATCGAATTATGGGTCTCTCGTAAGTGGAAGTGGAAGGTGTTTGCGTGGGTGAAGATAAAGAATTCTTTTTACGACCTATTTTGAATGAATGTAAGGCTCAAGTTGAGGGAATCTTAATACCTCTGAGTTGAAGTACTCAAGACTGTAATAATTTTCAAGTTGTCTCTTCATTGAATTCAACTGAACTTAAATACATAATTACAGAGATATTGTTCCTGTTAACAAGGAAACAAACTGCCTTAGTGGAGGTAAGCCATCTACTAATTAGGGAAACAAAAAGTATGAACAGAAAGTGGTTCCTACAATACTGAAATCACAACTAGAACAATAACTGAAATAAAAACTAACTTGACAGCTTGGCTTGCTAACATTACTCTCTTCCTCCAAAAGGTGCTTGTCCTCAAGCGCAAAATCAGAATACTAGTAATGGAAGTCTTGATCTTGCTTCTTTTCAGTTGCATCGTCTATGTTGCCTTCTTCAACTAAATCAATCCAAAACAATTTCTTGCATTGATGCCCACGAACAAATGTTTCGTCACAATTGAAACAAAGACCCTTCCTCCTTCTATCATCCATCTCGTCCTTAGTTAACCGTTTCACCAAACGATTCGATTGAGGCTCTATTACCGGTATGATTTCATTATCAGATAATGTTGAGAAACTAGAGAACAATTTGACCTCATACAGCCTGGACATACTCATCGCTGTGACCAAATCCGTGGGATGATGGAGCTCCACTTCTACTAAGATTGCTTCCTGTAAACCGCTAAGATACAACTGAATCTTCTGGTGTTGTGTAAGGACACCAGTACGAGACACCAGAATCTCAAATCTGTTCTGATATTCCTCCACTGAACCCGTTTGTTTTAGCTTGGCTAGCTACCCCAATTTGTTGCTTCGGATGGGAGGTCCAAACTGCAAGTTGCATTGGTGGGCAAACTCTGTCCAAGTGGGATCCGGAATATCCTGCATCATCTGCATATACCATAGTTGAGCAACTCCCTCTAAATGATAAGAAGCCAAACTTACCTTATCTCCTTCAGCAATGGCTTGGTGATGGAAGAAGTGTTCGCAGCGATTCAACCAACCTAATGGATCTTCTAATCCATTAAATTTGGGAAAATCCAGTTTTGTGAATTTAGGAACGATGGAGCTCCCTCCCGACTGTTCGGAAGCTGCCATACTTGAGTTTCCTTTGTCCTTGCGTGTTTTCCATGAGCCTTCTGAACTTGCGGAAGGTACCCCATTCTTAACTAACTCCAATTCTTGTGATATCGTGTCTAGCTTGGCACAAAGTTGATCCATTTTGTCATTTCTGGACTGGTTTGCTTGTTGCTCGGCTAAAAATAAATTCAGGAGTTTGGTAAGTTGTTCTTGGACTGTGTCTCCCATAACACTGGGCTCTGATACCAATTTGTTACGGTCCCAAATCTGCGATCGAATTATGGGTCTCTCGTAAGTGGAAGTGGAAGGTGTTTGCGTGGGTGAAGATGAAGAATTCTTTTTACGACCTATTTTGAATGAATGTAAGGCTCAAGTTGAGGAACCTTAATACCTCTGAGTTGAAGTACTCAAGACAATAATGATTTTCAAGCTGTCTCTTCATTGAATTCAACTGAACTTAAATACATAATTACAGAGATATTGTTCCTGTTAACAAGGAAACAAACTGCCTTAATGTAGGTAAGCCACCTACTAATTAGGGAAACAAAAAGCATGAACAGAAAGTGGTTCCTACAATACTGAAATTACAACTAGAACAATAACTGAAATAAAAACTAACTTGACAGCTTGGCTTGCTAACAGACTAGTTCAGACTCCAAAAATAAACTAAAAAGGAATAAATTCTTCTTAAACCCAAAAAGATTCGAAATAAGACTTAAAACTAAAAAATGAGCACTCCTAAAGAAATTGGGTCGGATTTTCCAACTAGGATAAAATTGCAAAATTGCCCTGATTTAAAATTTGAAACCAGCAGCATTAATTAAAGTCGAAAGAACTGGTACATTTTATATAATTTCCCCAATAATGCCCATATTAAATGGGGACCATAATTTTAAGCTTGTGCCTTTAAATTTGAATTTCTTTGGGTTCCTATTCTCCATTAGATGAGCCCTGCAGAAGTGTCTCAAATACACCAGCAACAGGAGTAAGGGGGAAAATATAAAAAAAATATGCAAGGTAACAAAGTGTGACCAATTAAGAGAGCTCCTACTTTTTTTGTTTCTGTACAGCATATCATCGTGTATACACCATTTGGGTTAGCAAAAATAACTAGTAGTTGAAGGTGAAATGTATGGCATAAATGGTGATTTATTATATAATAATGTAATAATATTTTTTTCATTTTTGTGGTATTTATTTTTGCACATTCATTTCTTCATATATCATTATATTTTCCCCTTTTTGCAGGCTGGACTAGTAACGACTCTCAGTACTAGGACAATTGTCTTTGGTGCAACAAATCCCAAAGGACAATATGATCCTGATCAAAGTACATCTTTCATTCAGCAAATTCTTCTTCTTCCTCTTCTCTTCTTTTTTTTTTTTTTTCCAAATTAAGCTATATTATAGTTGCTAATTATGCAATTAACTGCTTACCTGTGCTTGTAAAAACCAGGGTTTTAAAGAACAGGATTAGAAACTTGGTAATGGAATTGGATTGAATTGGACCATATCAGATTGAATTAGCTACCTCTATCACTAATATGTTCTCAAAATTTGCACAATGACTCAAATAACTATAAGAGAATAGTTCAACTAATATCATCATAATCTTGTGTGTCTAGTACTTTATAATGAAAATAGTCAGAGAAATAATTTATCACAAAATTTATTTAAAAATTATATATAATTTCTAATCACCTGTATCTCAATTGGAATATTGTACTGGTGAGTAAAAACTGATACTTAAAAACCCTGGTAAGGTCTCTATCCTTCCTTTTTTTTATCTTTTGGCATATAAGGGCAATGTGATAAATAACAATGTTCATAGATTTCTACTTTCCTCTTTAATATTTTTGTTAGTTTGAAAGTTTTCAATGATTGATTTTCTTCATATACCTACATATACTCACAAGTTCTGAAATAATTGCATTTTTTCTTAACCAAATCCAGCTTTATCTGTCAACACAGCACTCTCGGGTCCATTATTAAGCAGATTTGATATAGTCTTGG
Source organism: Garcia nutans (assembly GCA_947685225.1). Lineage (NCBI taxonomy): Eukaryota > Viridiplantae > Streptophyta > Magnoliopsida > Malpighiales > Euphorbiaceae > Garcia > Garcia nutans. Next base: position 932,000 of record CANTUV010000075.1, read on the forward strand.
TTCTCTTGGATACAAAGAATCCTGAATGGGATGCAGTTGTGTCATCTCACATTCTTGCTGAGGTAATCTACTGCCAAATATTATTTAAATGGTTCAGCGGTGCCTTTAGCAGTTGCATATCTGAACCCTGACTGTTCTATGAAACCAATTTGCAGGAAGAATCAGACAAAGGTAATTGCAATGATGATTTAGCTAATATTTGGACATTGCCAACTCTGCGTAGGTAAATTATTCTTTTTGGTTTGATGATCATGTAATTATTGCTAAATGGCTGGTTTCATAAAGGGGCTTTCAAGGGTTTGCTAGTAAACAAATGATATGGAATGACCCTTTTGTTAGTTTCACTTTCCTACAATTACAAAAATAAATTTTGCTTCACTTTTGAGTCTTACCATAGTCATGAAGTCTGACAGGAGGAAGGTGTGCAACAAAAGGGTCTTGTTCTCCAAGTCCTCTTAGCGTATATGTTAACTGATTATATTTGGGAAATTCTCTTTTAGGTGATCCCTTTGCTTAAGTTCCTTTTATTTTTTTTTACAGCATAGCTTTTGGATATTTTATTTGACTTGAGATATTTGGGTATACTCTGTAGATTTTTAATGGTTGTTTATAAATATCTTAAATGAATGAGTGTGCATATGCGATTAATTAGTGAGCTTTTCATTAGGATAACAAGTGCGAGTAGCAGAGTGAAAAACAAAGAAATGCCACATCGGAAAAATAAGATCAAGCATGGAACATATAAAGTAAGAAGGAACTATAAACTTGTCTTAAGATCTTGGGGGTGGATGTTATATCAATTCCTTATGTTTCTTAGAGGTCTTGCAGGAGTTTTCTCCAGTATTTTGGGTGCTCCCAGTCCTAATACTACTTCCCATCCATAACATGATATGTTTCCTAACATCTCACTCGAGTTCTTTTCTTTGTCAGAGAACCCTTATGATGTGCTTCACTGTTTTTAGTGACCCGTCTTATCCCAATTAAGACCTCAACCTTTTTTTTTGTGTATAGCACTGGAGTTAAGGAGACTGGTGCTGTAATTTTAGCAAATGGCACCGGTATTCAGTTGAGAAACACATGATCAAGTTAATGAGTTAATTCATTGTTTTTTTAGCTCATTTTCCTCCCTAGACATTTAGTTTCTGGTTGTCAGAGTGTATTTCTTGTATTGGGAGTGTCTTATATTTGAATTTATCAAATAGGTAACAGAAGAAAAAATGTGGAATTGTTAAACCTGAAATTCTAAATCTGGCCATTGTGCTTCTGATGCACCCTTATAAAGTCAATTTCATAGGCCTGTAATTTTTTTTTGTTATGATCAATTAGTTCTGAACCTATTAATTGCATAATACTTGGAACCTGTTTCTCTGTTCAAGAGATGTGCAAGCAGTTAGCTTCTTTAGATATTGTGCAGGTATATTCATTTTGTTAAAGGGTATTTTAAACCGGTACTGACGAAGGAGGCTGAAAAGGTTATATCAAGTTATTATCAACTTCAACGAAGATCTGCAACTGATAATGCAGGTTCATCTACAGTAAATTTCCTTTTGGTAAACCACTGATATTGGCATTATTCTATTTTTATTCATGTGTCGTTTCAAATTGCAGCAAGAACAACTGTGCGTATGCTGGAAAGCTTGATTCGTCTAGCTCAAGGTATGCCATATTTGCATTGATTATTTATATATAGTCCAAACTTTCAATGGGGAATTTGACACAAACATTATTGCAGCACATGCAAGACTTATGTTCAGAAATGAGGTCACTACATTGGATGCAATTATGGCAATTTTATGCATTGAATCATCCATGACTACTTCAGCCATAGTGGACAGCGTTGGGAATGCACTCCACTCCAATTTCACTGAAAACCCTGATGGGGAATGTATCCTTATACTGGCACAATCATCCATATACACACATAAAAGAACTGATGTCTGAACATTGCATGCAGGCAACTTCACAATTACATTGAGATGCTGAGATGCATGATTTGTGTTTGATTTGTGGACCATGATTGAGCATGACGTGGTTATGGTAGGTACATTGATCAAACAAGTTCTGCCATTTTGCAGTTCAGCCATTTTTGCTAGAACCAAGCCCTTTTCTCCCCTAGGCTAGAAGTTTTTTTCAAAACCTTTGTAAAGGTCATGAATATAATGCTTATCCAAAAACAATGCTTTTGAAAGAAAGGTGTCTTATTTGGCCATTAGTGGAACTGTTTGTCCAAGATTGAGCAAAAATAGTCCTCTTTTTTTACTTCTCATTGGACAGATTATATAGTTGATCACAAAGTAAAACAAGGTACTAACAATTGAAAATAAGATACTAGTTCATTTTAACGTCGACATGCATAATCATGTCATCTGCATAGCCTGAATGGCTTGAAATGAATAATCTTTGAATCTTAACTAGATGTAATGCCATAGATATCAAGCAAGAGGGACTCATCCTCGAAAAGCTGAGATCGATTGATGAGTTATCTGAGATAAATATCATAGAAAGATTGTCCAGATGAGAATCACATAAAACAGAAGCATCCAAGCGAACAGCACTAAAGTTTCTTTCAGGCAGAAGTTCATGACTATAAATATTTATCCTAAGTAAATACCAAAAAAAAAAAGTCAAAGTTACTGCACATTTCTCTTTTGTAGCTTATACCAATGTGGTGCCACTTGATGATTATATATTTGCCATTGCAATGAATCTATATAAATTTGATTTGAAGTTGCAATTTATTGGCTACCCTGTGTCTGTTGAATTAACTTCGTACTATTATGTACATTTCCCATTCAGACTATGTATATAAATCATTTTTCTTTTACATAATCAGGAGTTTTATCTGTAGCTTCATATTATTATCTCTTCAAAATACAAAAGTTAATGGGTATGTGCCGTCTATGTAATGCTTCTTTGTCCTGCAAAGCAAGGACATGAAGTACCTGCATTTAGCTGTTTCAAAATTCTCTTTTTCATAAGCCTAGGTGAGTACATTGAAAACTGTCAGAGAAATGCTCATGCAACCTGTGCTTATATTTCTAGAAGAGAAAGCCCTCACTGATGCCAGCAGCTAATCCTCATTCAGGAGGTAGATTTCCAGGAATGGCTCTTCTTTCTATGTCTGTAATCTACACAAGATGCCTAAAGCATTAAAAAATAGTAATGCTGTATAAAGCTTGATTTTAGATCGTGTAACTTAAAAATTGGAAATAAAATGAAGTGTTTAGTTCTATAAAGACTTGGAATGGTTCAATATATATATATATATATATATATGTGACTCATATTGTTGTAAAATAGTGGCCTCTTCACTCATGTTTATGTATTTCTTGATGTTTGCCAGGTGCTTGTCATTTGCCCCTTCAACAGTATTTTGGGCTTACAGTTGCATTTTTCTCAAGTATCGTTATTGCCCTAAGAATTGGCTTGGGCCAGTGCTGACGAAGGAAGCTGAAAAGAATGATCTCAAGCTATGAAAATTGAGCTCTTCTGATGGAGGCAGAGGCGGACCCACCCCCACCCCCTTCTCGACCCCCTCAATTTTGTATATATAGACATATGTATATATTTATATATGCACATTCTTTTTTAAAATAAAAATACATATATTTATATATGAATATATATTTATATATGCACATTTATTTATATATGTATACATTTTATATTTATATATGAATTTATATATATTTATTTATATATTTAAATTTAAATGAATTTAAATAAATATGTGTGTGTGTATAAATATAGATACACTCACATTCATTTATATATATTTATATATGAATTTATAAATATTCATTTATATATTTAAATTTAAATGAACTATATATATAATTATATATAATTTAAATATATTATATATATATGAATTGTATATAATATTTATATATATATAAATTTAAATAAATTTTATTGTAATTTATAAAATTTTCAATAAAAAATTCATATATAAGTAAATAATCGACTGTTTTGTGTTATTTAGAGAAAATATATATTTTTAAAATTAAAAAATGAAGTTATTATTTTCATAATATAATTATCATATGTTAAGTATAGTTAATTTAATAGTATAAATTAATTATTAAACTACTATAATATTAAATACTCATATGTAATATTAAATATTAAATTTTCATAAATTAATATTCATATGTAATATTAAATATTCAATTTTCATAAATTAATACTCATCTGTAATTTTTTTTTCTATAGAAATTGTGCCCTCCCTCATTAATTTTTTGCGTCCTCAGCTGAATGGAAGAGCTCTTTTTATAAATCATTTGAGACAAATGCAAAGTTTCATACTTCCCATTCATAATGTACAAGGTTTCCACTTCACAGTCATTTGTTTCCCTCAGATATTGCATGCATCCTATGGAGATATCTCCAAGTTGTTGATGCTTGATTGTTGCAACACGCTACTTCTACATAAAACTGAGCTTTTCACATGAAAGAGGTATTTATACTGATAATTCATCAGGAGAAAAATTCAAAACTTCCAATAGTTGTGCCGATTTAAATATGTAGAAACTGTACATTGTTTGCTTTATTACGATACATAGTTGTCGGAGGTACATTAACATGTTCATGGTGCAGAACATACATATATGGTACTCAGCCATTAAGAGGGACAATAAATGGTTTGCGTGGTATTAGGTTGGTGGTTTATTACTGGACCCCTTATATCAATCCTAAGATATGAAGGTTAGCCATCTAGCCGATTAAGGCTACACCGTTGATATAGGTTTCAACTTGGGATATGTACTGAAATTGCAAATATTGAGTTCAAATTTGAACTATTATAAAACTGTAGCCACCTGATATTTATACCATGTGTTGCTGAAGGTATGCATTGTTTATCACATGGCCTTGCTTTGGATAACACGGTATCTTGTAGGGTTTTCCCTTATTATTCGTCTTCAACCATACTCAGAGATCCATTTTAAGTAGTGCCTCTGTCTTCCGTTGCTTCCTTTGTCATTCTTATGGATTTCTCATGCTATTTTGTAAGTGCTTTTTGATGTTCTTTCTAAGTGGTGCAAAGTTTTAATGACACACCAAACAAAGGCTTAAGTGAACTTGAACATAAAGACAAGTAGACCTCAGAATATTTCTCCTATATCAAACTCCCTAACTTTACCATCTGATGGCAGTTTCCCTAGCCACAGTTTTCCTTCTTTTTGCCTTTGGGAATACCCAGCCAGACTTGAAGCAAATTAGAACTGTGACAATGAAGCCAGTTCCCGCTCCTATTCCAAATTGCAAACCTGTAATTGTCATTTTCTCGCTGGAAGGATGAACAGTAGAAGGTTGGGCAGGTTGACATGAAGTAAAGGCTCTACCACCATATAGACCATTGTTCCCCTCAAAGCTTGTACAAGGAAAGGTCATAAACTGACCTCCTTTTGGGATTTGACCATAAAGGTTATTGTATGCTACATTGAACTCGGATAGAAAGCTAAGCTTTACAAATGAACTGGGTATTTTTCTGATAATTTGTTATGAGACAAATCCAAAATTTCCAAATTTGACATTTCTGATAAAGCACCTGGAATTGGCCCTGAGAGGTCATTCTTGTTTAGTTGGAAAACGTGAATTCTTTTCAAGTTCCCAAAACTTGGCCAGATTGGTCCTGTGAGCTTGTTGGTACTCAGATCCAAAGTTGGTCGAAGGCTCTCAATTCTTTTATATTGATAACTTCTACTTAATACGCTAGTCTTCTTGTAGAAAGGAAAAACAGGTGAACCTTCATCTATTTTGACATCCTTCTTGGCAAGGGTTCGTAGTTCTGTCAAGCTTTTTGGTATCTCACCAGTAAAGGAATTGTTTGACAAATCCAAATAAAAGAGGCTATTGAAACTTCCTAGCCAAGGTGGAACTATTCCGGTTAAGAGATTCCAAGAAAGATCTAACAACTGCAGCTTTTTGCTACCGCTCAACCATTGTGGAATTGAACCTCTAAGTTGACAGTTGGCAATGATGAGTACCTTGAGATTTTTGAACTGCAAATTCACATGGTTGGGCATCTGTTCATCCTGAAAATTGAGAGTCAGCACTAGGGTAGACAAGTTTTTGCACTGTTGCAGAATTCCAAGAGCTGCGGATATATTTTGCAACGTAGTATTTGAGAGTGAAAGGTATGTCAAGGATTGGAAATTCTTGAAGTTGTAAGGAACTTGTCCACCAAATTTGCTGCGGCTGAGACTCAGGACACTTAATTGCCGGCAAGACGAAAGACCTTCAGGGACTAGACCATGGAAATGATTAGAACCAAGATCTAAGGAAACCAGATGAATCATTGCAGAACAATTGATATTGATTGGTCCGTCCAGGGAGTTGTTCCGCAAAGCAAGAACGCGAATGGTTGGAGAATTAACCAATGACTTGGGCAAATGGCCTTTAAATTTATTTGAGCCGCAAGAGAAGTGCTCAAGCTTTCTAAGCCTCCCAAAAACATCAGGAAGATCTCCAACTAACATATTGGAGGAGATGTCCAATTCTAAAAGGTTAGAGAAGGTACTGATTCCATCGCTCAGTGCTCCAGAAAACTTGCTTTCTTCGAGGTGCAATTTTTGGAGATTTTGCAGCTTCAAGAGACTCTCAGGAAAACTCCCAGAGAGATCATTGCCATTGAGAAAGAGATGCTGTAGGGAAGAACATTTTCCAAAACTTCTTGAAAGTTCACCGCGGAAGTAGTTGTTCGCCAGATTAAGGACTTGAAGATGTGGTGAGGTTTCACAGAATCTTGCATCAACAGAACCATTAAAACTGTTCTTTGAAATGTCAAAATACCTGGTTGAGGGTAAACAAGTACCTGTTGGTACTGAACCAACAAGATAATTGTTGCTCAAATCAAGGACCTCCAGATTCGGCAAATGAAACATTTCAGGTGGAATATTTCCCCGGAGTAAATTATGAGAAAGATTAAGGGTCTTCAGCTGATCCAGACCTCCTAAGGACTCGCATATTACTCCTGCAAGTCGTCTTCTTCCAAGTTCCAACCCAACAACCCTTTTACTCGAAATGGTGGTATTCTCACAAGTGACGCCACTCCAAGCACAACAATTAGTACTGGAGAAGTTCCACCCATCAATCACAGATTCTAAACAATGTGCAAAGCTAGTTAAGGCCCTGAGATCAGTTGAATAGCATGTTATATTCTGGCATCTCATGATAGGAGCCTTAAAACTGAAAATGAACATAAAGAAGAAGAAGAAACAAAATAATGGGAAGTTCTTCATTGTATTGATGAAATTCAATATCAGGTGTTACATTAATGGGTACCCCTTTTGTAGTGTTGTTATGTTCTTTCTATGTCAAATGAATTATTATTATCCTATGACTTTCTTGGTGTGCGTCAGAATTATTCCTACCTTGACTTTGAAAAAATCAAAGTAATGTAGGGTAAGAGTTATCATTTGGCTGGGATTTTTAGCTCATGCATTTGAGTAACTATTTAAAAAATTAATTTTTATTATAAAAATATTATAAAAATTAAAAATATTTATATTTTTATAAAAAAAAATTAATACAAAATTTTAAAAATATCTCATTTTTAATGAAATATTTTTTTAAAAATATATCTCTTTACTCAATACAATCAATATATTATTTTAATTTTTTTTTCAAATTTCACTATTAAAATAAAAAATTATAAAAAATTAATAAAAATTAATATTTTAAAATATTTTCCATCATATAAAAATCAAATTTTTTATAAACAAATTTAATTTTAATTATAAAAAATAAATAATACTTAAAAAATAAAAATAAAATAAAAAATATATTAATATATTAATAAAAATTATTAAATATATTTTTAAATAAATTTTACCTATTATATATATATATAATATATATATAATTTCTTAATATAAATGTATTGTAAAAATATTATAGGTATATTGTATATGTTGTATATGTATATATGTTATGTTTTTATTATTTAAATTCTGTATATTTTATATAAAAATTGTTGAATGTTGTGTGGATATTTTGAAAATAAAAAATTAAAAAATAATATTAAATAAATATTAAAAATATTATATAAATGTATTGTTGATTTATTGTAAATATATTATTGATATGTTGTAGATGTATTTTATATTTTTTAGTGTGTATTTTATATATATTATATATATATATTATATGTATGTTAAAATATAATATAAAAAATTTTAAAAAATATATATAAATAAAAAACTATAAAAAACTATAAAAATTTTTAAAAAAATAATATTCTAAAGTAAATTTCTAAAAAAATGTGATTTCAATAATGTTGAAAAAAAAGAATGATCGGGCCCATATAAATGAAAAACAAACTCCAAAATGACGTACAACATTCTAATTTGACTATGATATTATATTCATTATTAATACTTTTAAACACTATTCGCAGGATATAACTTGGAAATTGCAGCCATTTGATGTGCATGGGATCAATGAAATCCAGGTGTGGGCCTATAACATGGAGACGAGTGAACAAAAGGTGCTCATAGCTATGTGCACTTGGGCATTTAGGCATATATACGACGATGGAAAAGATAATTTATAAAATATTTAGGTATAATGAATAATTTGTAGGAACGAGTGGTTTGATATTTTTATTTTTTAAATAAAAAGTTTTAAATTTAATTTTTGTAAATAGAGTTATTATTTACTGTAAGTATTTTATTTTTTAATTTATCAATCCGGTATAAATATAATTAATTTTAGCTCAATAAATTTAAAAATATCTATAGTTATAGAAAAAAAAAAGATAATTTATAAGAAAGAAATTCTAAATTGCAAATTATTACATTTTATTATCGTTTGGTAGTATTTATGATTTTTTTTATTCTGGGATGATGAAAAGTAAAAAAAAATATTTCACATAATTTTTCTTTTTGTGGTAATTAATTAATTATTTTTTAATTTAATAATTTATTTTCCTTTCATAATTTAGAAATAAATATCTAAAAAAATAATAGCTTAACTAAATCAATTCATTTCATTTAAAATTAAGTTATGTATCGATAAGGATTTATCATATTTGTAAAAAATTCAACTATTAAATTTGAAATTAATAGTTGATATTCATTTTCAAATTATAGCACTGCCTAATTGGTGAATTTTTGTAATATATTTTATATGGAAAGGAGACGCATATCATCTAAACTCAAAATCTAAGTAAGAGTAATACACGTTATTAACAGTGAGAGAAAGTATCATGGGACAGGTGCTGTGTGTGTAGAGGTGGAGCTCTCAGCACATAGTAAATGCAGGAAATAGAAAGAGAAGAGTGAGAGAGGCCAAAGATAGATCTTTGGGTTCAAATTTTTTTGAAGAGAAGACAGATGTAGGGTGGAGCACTGGTTTATTTCAATTAAATTTTATTTGACAATGTATTTTATAAAATATTAAGAACATTTTGAAAACAGAATATTATATATTAATTGTTTTAATTCCCATGAGCCTTTGAGTCGAACTTAAAATGACTAAAATTGTTCTTAAATTATATTTTATGTTTGAAATTAATTTATTTTCATTAACCAACAAATTCTTTCAATCTTACATGTAATACAGAAATTATAGATAGAAATAGTACAGGTAAGTACTCCACATTATTCTGTTATCACAACTAATTAATTAATTAATCTCTAGTTGTTGTTTAGCTAAATTAAAAAAAAAACTAATTTATTAGATTTTTCGTGTTAAATTTTGCAGCTTGTTGAAGTGGAAGGTTGTTGCACCATATCCTTCTTTAGGCGGGTTGTGCTTGTGTATAATCATGCCCATTTCAATGTGAAGTTATTTTTCAATAAATACTAAACATTTTCAAAAATATGAAAGAGCAGCTAGAGATTCACCATTGATAGTATGGCTAAGCCATTACTTTCTTTTTCTTCTTTTTATTGACCTATTTTTATTTTCTGATGGTTTATGGGATGTGAAGGTCGGATAGCCAAAGCTAGGAAAATCAACAGAGCTGCAGTCACAATGATGCCACCCCCTCGTTAAGATTTGCAGTCTGTCCTGGACCTGGCCATGGTCGATATTATTGTGAATTTGTTTAGAAAAATAAATGTAGATCTATGGTGAGTCATGACTAAATTCTCAATTGCGCTGATCTCTTTATGGTTTGAAACAGTCTTCATAAGCATGGTTTGATCAGTTTAATATAGCTATTTAGGAATTTGGGATGTATAGGATAATAGGAATAAAGAAGATCACTCTAAATTATAGTAAAAAAAAATATTTTTATCAAGTGGTGTATATAGATGATATTATCATAGCTCGTAATAATTATAAAAAAATCACTCAACTCAAATAACATATTATAATCACTTTCATTAAGGACTTAGGAATTTGAAATATTTTCTAGGTATTGAGATAATCTAGTTAAATATATGCATTGTTATTTCACAAATGAAATATGCATTGGATATTTTGAAAGAGAGCGAGATGTTGGATTATAAACATATGGAAACCTCTATGTATCCAAGTGTTATGTTTGTGCCATGATAGGGAAGTTAATAAAAGACACTAGTCAATATTGGAAATGGGTTGAAAAACTCAATTATCTCATTATCTCACTAACAGGTATCAATATATTTTCTTTACAGTAAACGTGATCAGTTAATTTCTTCAAACGATATGTGATAATCGTCGGGATGCAATGATACACATCTTAGCTATATCAAGGAGTTCCAAGACAAGGATTGTTGTATGAAAATAAAGTACACAAATTATTGAATATTCAGAGGTTGGTTAAATAAGTTCTTCTTTAGATAGACAATCCACCAAAATATTGTAGAAATATCAAGTGTAGAAGCAGAATATAGAGTCATTACTTGGTTATTTGTAAACTCATTTGATTAAAACAACTACTTTAAAAATTAAGATGTGGAAATCCGATCCCAATGAAATTAATTTGTGATAATCAAACAACATTATGTATTGCTTCAAATATAACCTTCCATGAAAGGATCAAACACAGAGAAATAGATTATCATTTTGTGAAACAGAATATTGAATCAGGCTGCATTGCAAATAATTTTATCAATTTAAATGATCAATTGGCATATATTCTCATTAAAACTCAACTTTAAGGAATCCTCATATTAAATATTGGTAACAAGCTAGAAGCTTATGATATAGGCTCCAGCTTGAGAAAGAGTGTTATGATATACATTATTCTAGGCTAGATTTTTAGATTACAGTAGTTGTAAATATTGTGCATTAACTATTAGATTTTTTTTCCTACTTTATAATTCACCTTTTAATGAAAAAAAATCTCCACTTTAGCTTGAGGGGATATTTAAGCTGAAATATTCATATATTCATACTTCACCCATATTTTTCCCCTCTTTTATATCTAAATTCACATAACTTATTTTTTAATTTTTATCAATGTATAAATGAAACTTTAATATTGGACTTAATTTTATCAATCAACTTGGATGGCACATTGACTAAAATACTTCAAATCTCAATCTACATCATAAGTTACAGCAGATATATATCCTTTTGATTCTGATTTCAAAGATTGTGGGCGCCAACAATCTTTGAAATCAAAGTGTAGGAGCCGAAATGTTGACCAAGGAAATTGTACAGCGCCGAAATTGTTGAGCCGCAAATTTTGATTAAAAAAAAAGAGGAAAAGGCAAAATGAAATTCTTTTCATATACACGTTTTCCCTTGCCTATTTATAGGCAAGGGATGTTAAACATATTGCATCCCAAAATGTGAGAGGTAAAGGAAAAATAGAGAGTTATATTGTAATTCCTATTATTTTCTTTTAATAAAATTCTTCTATCTTTGTCCGTGGTTTTTTTTACCTTAATTCGTTTAAGGTTTTTCCACGTAAATTTTGTGTCTCTTTTATCTTTATTTTTCTCACAATTTTAGCTGTGTTCTTGTTTTATCTGGTCCGTTTTTACAACAAGTGGTATCAGAGCTGTGGTATTTTGAAAAACCAAATATACCACGAGGAAGAGAAAATTACTTGGAGTTTTTTGGTGTGATCCGTTTTAAAAACGGGCGTAAACACGCGAAAGTTGTGAATAGTAACTCATCACTATTCACGTGTTTTTTTGAATAGTACTGTAGCAGAAATTTTGAATTGTAATTGCATATTACTGTAGTAGTCATAAAGCAACCAATCAAGTGAGCCGAGCACTGTAGCGGTACTGTAGCGGATCACTGTAGCAGAAGTATTGTTTACGTGAAATAGTGGGAGCTAATTTTTTGGAGATAAAAGCAATGGCGGCAAAATTTGAGATTGAAAAGTTCAACGGGAGAAATTTCTCACTGTGGAAATTAAAGATAAAAGCTATCTTGAGAAAAGATGGTTGTCTAGCGGCACTCAGTGAAAGGCCGCAGGGATTCACAGATGATACTAAATGGAACGAGATGGATGGGAATGCTATTGCAAACCTTCATCTAGCACTTGCAGATGAGATCTTGTCCAGTTTAGCAGAAAAGAAAACGGCAAAGGAGATATGGGATCATCTCATCAAACTGTATGAGGCCAAGTCATTACATAACAAAATTTTCCTTAAGAGGAAACTTTACACCTTGAGGATGTCAGAATCTACTTCAGTGACGGAGCACCTTAATGTCTTGAATACTCTATTTTCTCAGCTTACATCTTTGGATCATAAAATAGAGTCACAAGAACGTGCAGAACTTCTACTCCAAAGTCTACCTGATTCGTATGATCAACTCGTCATCAACTTGACAACTAATGTTCAGCCTGATTCTCTGGTCTTTGATGATATAGTATCTGCTATCTTGGAAGAAGAGAATCGATGGAAGAACAAGGAGGACTAGCAGGCAGGTTCACAACAAGTGGAAGCTTTGACGGTGATGAGAGGAAGATCGACAGAACGTGGCCCAAGTGGGAGTCACAATCATGGGAGATCAAAATCAAGGAGTAAGAAGAATTTTAAATGCTACCACTGTGGCAAGAAAGGTCACCTGAAGAAGGATTGTTGGAGTCTGAAGAATTCCAATTCTCAAGGAAACGTGGCAAGCACTTCAGAAGATGGAAACGTGTTGTGTTGTGAAGCAGCAATATCAACGGAGAGCAGGAAGAAATTTGCGGATGTGTGGCTTCTTGACTCAGGAGCAACTTATCATATGACCTCTCGAAGAGAATGGTTCCATCATTATGAACCTATCTTAGGAGGATCTGTGTATAGTTGTGAAGATAATGCCTTAAAGATCATAGGCATTGGATCCATCAAATTGAAGATGTATGACGGTACAGTTCGCACTATTCAAGGAGTGCGACATGTGGAAGGTCTGAAGAATAATTTGTTATCTGTGGGAGAGTTCGATGATCTTGATTGTACTATAAAAGTTCGAAAAGGAATCATGAGGATTAGCCGAGGAGCGCTTGTAATTATGAAAGGAGAAAAGATTGCTGCAAAGTTATATATGCTTTTGGGAACGACTGTACAAGAAGCAGAAGCATCTGTTGCTTCAAACAGTTCCAGTGAAAGATCTGCAATGGTGTGGCATCAAAAGCTTGGACATATGTCTGAACAAGGTATGAAAATTCTTGTTGAAAAAAAGTTACTTCCAGGCCTTACAAAGGTGTCATTACCCTTTTGTGAGCATTGCACATCAGGCAAGCAGCATCGACTAAAGTTCAGCATATCCAATTCTAGAAGCATGAATATTCTTGAATTGGTCCACTCTGATGTATGGCAAGCACCGGTTTCGTCACTAGGAGGAGCGAAGTACTTTGTGTCCTTCATCGATGATTACTCCAGAAGATGTTGGGTGTATCCTATGAAGAGCAAGGGAGATGTATTTGCAACTTTCAAAATATACAAAGCGCGGGTTGAACTTGATTCAGGCAGTAAGATCAAGTGTTTAAGGTCAGATAATGGAGGAGAATATACTGGGAATGAATTTGATAGCTTTTGTAAACAAGAAGGCATCAAAAGGTAGTTCACTACGGCATACACTCCACAACAAAATGGAGCAGCAGAGCGGATGAACAGAACTCTGTTAGAAAGAACAAGAGTAATGTTGGGAGCTGCAGATCTTGATAAGGCATTTTGGGCAAAAGCAGTCAACACCGCCTGTTATGTGATTAACCGGTCTCCATCTACAGCAATTGAAACTAATCATGGAGGAACTCGGGCATGAACAAGAGAAAATTTTTCTATTTTGTGATAGTCAAAGTGTCTTGCATCTTGCAAGGAATCCAACTTTTCATTCTAAATCAAAATACATACGAGTCCAGTATCACTTCGTTCGTGAGAAAGTGGAAGAGGGCATTGTGGATATGCAGAAAATTCATACAAAAGACAACCTAGCAGATTTTTTGACAAAAGCAGTTAACACTAACAAGTTTATTTGGTGTCGATCCTCTAGTGGCCTGACGGAAGCATAAGCAGCATGAAAAGACAAGGAAGAAAGAATGGTGTGAAGATATGATTGATCCTCAATCAAATCTTCAAGTGGGAGATTGTGGGCGCCAACAATCTTTGAAATCAAAGTGTAGGCGCCGAAATGTTGACCAAGGAAATTGTACAGCGCCGAAATTGTTGAGCCGCAAATTTTGATTAAAAAAAAAGAGAGGAAAAGGCAAAATGAAATTCTTTTCATATACACGTTTTCCCTTGCCTATAATTAGGCAAGGGATGTTAAACATATTGCATCCCAAAATGTGAGAGGTAAAGGAAAAATAGAGAGTTATATTGTAATTCCTATTATTTTCTTTTAATAAAATTCTTCTATCTTTGTCCGTGGTTTTTTTTACCTTAATTCGTTTAAGGTTTTTCCACGTAAATTTTGTGTCTCTTTTATCTTTATTTTTCTCACAAATTTAGCTGTGTTCTTGCTTTATCTGGTCCGTTTTTACAACAAAGTTGTTGTAAAAACGGACCAGATAAAGCAAGAACACAGCTAAATTTGTGAGAAAAATAAAGATAAAAGAGACACAAAATTTACGTGGAAAAATCTTAAACGAATTAAGGTAAAAAAAACCACGGACAAAGATAGAAGAATTTTATTAAAAGAAAATAATAGGAATTACAATATAACTCTCTATTTTTCCTTTAATACTCACGGCCTCACTCTTTTTTTGGGATGCCTAAATGCTTAACATCCCTTGCTATTTATAAGCAAGGGAAAACGCTAAGCAGATGAGAATTTCATTTGGCTTTCTCTTTTTTTTTTTATATATGTTAATCAAAAATTTCGGCGCTGTTTACTCAACAATTTCGGCGCCTCCATCAAATTCTAAAATTGCTGCTGCACCTTCAAAAATTTCGGCGCCTGTATATTTTGATTTCCTTGGTCAAAGTTTGTTGGCCAAGGAAATTTTGTTGGCGGCGCCCACAATCTCCCACTTGAAGATTTGATTGTGAATCAATCATATCTTCACACCATTCTTTCTTCCTTGTCTTTCCATGCTGCTTATGCTTCCGTTAGGCCACTAGAGGATCGACACCAAATAAACTTGTCAGTATTAACTGCTTTTGTTAAAAAATCTGCTAGGTTGTCTTTTGTATGAATTTTCTGCATATCCACAATGCCCTCTTCCACTTTCTCACGAATGAAGTGATACTGGACTCGTATGTGTTTTGATTTAGAATGAAAAGCTGGATTCCTTGCAAGATGTAAGACACTCTGACTGTCACAAAATAGAGAAATTTTCTCTTGTTCATGCCCGAGTTCCTCCATGATTAGTTTTAACCATACTACTTCCTTACTAGCTTGCGTAGCTGCAACATATTCTGCTTCTGTTATTGAAGTTGCCACAACTGACTGCAGTTTTGATACCCAACTTACTGCTCCACCAGTAAGAATGAACACATACCCTGTGGTAGACTTACTTTTATCAAGATCACCTGCATAATCTGAGTCAACATATCCTCTAACAATAAAATCTGATCCTCCATAACATAATGCAACATCTGAGGTTCCTTTAATATATCTTAGAATCCTCTTTACAGTACTCCAATGCTCTCTACCAGGATTCGCCATGTACCGACTTACAACTCCCACTGCATGTGCAATGTCTGGTCGTGTACAAATCATTGCGAACATCAAACTCCCCACTGCTGATGCATACGGTACTCGAGACATTTCCATCCTTCCTTCTTCATTGCTAGGACACATACTGGAGGATAATTTGCAACTAATAGGAAGTGGGGTAGAAATTGACTTACAGTCTTGCATATTGAAGCGTCGTAAGACCTTCTTTAAGTAATTCTTCTGAGAAAGCCAAATCTTCCTATTGTTTCTGTCTCGGTGAATTTGCATCCCTAGAATCTTGTTTGCTGGTCCCAAGTCCTTCATTTCAAATTCCCTAGCCAACTGTGCCTTCAATTCTTGAATATGATCTTTGTTGGGGCCTGCTACCAACATGTCATCTACATACAACAGCAAAATAATGAAATCACTTTTATCAAACCTCTTGAAATATGCACAAGGGTCTGCATTAAGTCTGTTGTATCCAAGGCTCATGATGAAGGAATCAAATCTCTTATACCAACACCTCGGCGCCTGTTTTAGACCGTATAGAGATTTGTTCAACCTACAAACCAAGTT
This sequence comes from Garcia nutans, assembly GCA_947685225.1. Taxonomy (NCBI): domain Eukaryota; kingdom Viridiplantae; phylum Streptophyta; class Magnoliopsida; order Malpighiales; family Euphorbiaceae; genus Garcia; species Garcia nutans. Next base: position 948,557 of record CANTUV010000075.1, read on the forward strand.
CCGCTTTCCTTTTTCTTCAAAACCTTCTGGCTGGAGCATATAGATTTCTTCCTCAAGATCTCCATGAAGAAAAGCTGTTTTCACATCTAGCTGTTCTAAATGTAAATCAAGTGTAGCACACATTGCCAAGACTACACGAACTGTTGACAGCCGAACTACAGGAGAAAATATTTCGTTGAAGTCAATCCCTTCTTTCTGAGCATACCCTTTTATCACCAATCTTGCACGATACCGCTCCACTTGGTCATCACTATTTTTTTTTATCTTATAGACCCATTTATTGCCAATAGCTTTTCTTCCTTGCGGTAATGGCATAAGCTCCCAAGTCTTGTTCTTATGCAGGGCTTCAATTTCCTCTTGCATTGCTGCCATCCACTGAGATGCATCTGAACTACTCATTGCTTCCTGGAGAGTTGATGGTTCTCCTTCCTCAGTTAGAAGACAATAAGCAACATTACTGCCCATAACATAATCCTCTTGCCAGACTGGTGTATGTTTTGTGCGCTTTCCCTTTCCAAGCTCCGACTCTTCAGACTCAGTTTGCTCTTCCTCCTCCTCGTGCTCTGGTTTTGCTTCAGAAGAATCTTCTTCTGTGGATTTCTTTTCTACCTGTACCATTGTAGTCTCTGAATTTTTCTTTCAAACTGCTATCACCTTCTTTTTCCAATTTATCTTCTAAAAAGATAACATCCCTGCTGACGATAACCTTGTGGGCAGTGGGCTCCCACAAGCGATACCCCTTTACACCATCAGCACATCCCAAGAACAAACACTTCCTGGATTTTGGATCCAACTTCGTAGTTTCTTGGGCATTGTACATCACATACACAGGACTTCCAAATATATGGAGGTTTGAATAATCCACTGGCTTCCCTGTCCACATCTCCATTGGAGTCTTTAGATCAATTGCTGTAGATGGAGACCGGTTAATCACATAACAGGCGGTGTTGACTGTTTCTGCCCAAAATGCCTTATCAAGATCTGCAGCTCCCAACATTGCTCTTGTTCTTTCTAACAGAGTTCTGTTCATCCGCTCTGCTACTCCATTTTGTTGTGGAGTGTACGCCGTAGTGAACTGCCTTTTGATGCCTTCTTGTTTACAAAAGCTATCAAATTCATTCCCAGTATATTCTCCTCCATTATCTGACCTTAAACACTTGATCTTACTGCCTGAATCAAGTTCAACCCGCACTTTGTATATTTTGAAAGTTGCAAATACATCTCCCTTGCTCTTGATAGGATACACCCAACATCTTCTGGAGTAATCATCGATGAAGGACACAAAGTACTTCGCTCCTCCTAGTGACGAAACTGGTGCTTGCCATACATCAGAGTGGACTAATTCAAGAATATTCGTGCTTCTAGAATTGGATATGCTGAACTTTAGTCGATGCTGCTTGCTTGTTGTGCAATGCTCATAAAAGGGTAATGATACCTTTGTAAGGCCTGGAAGTAACTTTTTCTCAGCAAGAATTTTCATACCTTGTTCAGACATATGTCCAAGCTTTTGATGCCACACCATTGCAGATCTTTCACTCGAACTGTTTGAAGCAACAGATGCTTCTGCTTCTTGCACAATCTCTCCCAAAAGCATATATAACTTTGCAGCAATCTTTTCTCCTTTCATAATTACAAGCGCTCCTCGGCTAATCCTCATGATTCCTTTTCGAACTTTGATAGTACAATCAAGATCATTGAACTCTCCCACAGATAACAAATTCTTCTTCAGACCTTCCACATGTCGCACTCCTTGAATAGTACGAACTGTACCGTCATACATCTTCAATTTGATGGATCCAATGCCTATGATCTTTAAGGCATTATCTTCATAACTATACACAGATCCTCCTAAGATAGGTTCATAATGATGGAACCATTCTCTTCGAGAGGTCATATGATAAGTTGCTCCTAAGTCAAGAAGCCACACATCCGCAAATTTCTTCCTGCTCTCCGTTGATATTGCTGCTTCACAACACAACACGTTTCCATCTTCTGAAGTGCTTGCCACGTTCCCTTGAGAATTGGAATTCTTCAGATTCCAACAATCCTTCTTCAGGTGACCTTTCTTGCCACAGTGGTAGCATTTAAAATTCTTCTTACTCCTTGATTTTGATCTCCCATGATTGTGACTCCCACTTGAGCCACGTTCTGTTGATCTTCCTCTCATCATCGTCAAAGCTTCCACTTGTTGTGAACCTGCCTGCATGTCCTCCTTGTTCTTTCGCCGATTCTCTTCTTCCAAGATAGCAGATGCTATATCATCAAAGACCAGAGAATCAGGCTGAACATTAGTTGTCAAGTTGATGACGAGTTGATCATACGAATCAGGTAGACTTTGGAGTAGAAGTTCTGCACGTTCTTGTGACTCTATTTTATAATCCAAAGATGTAAGCTGAGAAAATAGAGTATTCAAGACATTAAGGTGCTCCGTCACTGAAGTAGATTCTGACATCCTCAAGGTGTAAAGTTTCCTCTTAAGGAAAATTTTGTTATGTAATGACTTGGCCTCGTACAGTTTGATGAGGTGATCCCATATCTCCTTTGCCGTTTTCTTTTCTGCTAAGCTGGACAAGATCTCATCTGCAAGTGCAAGATGAAGGTTTGCAATAGCATTCCCATCCATCTCGTTCCATTTAGTATCATCTGTGAATCCCTGCGGCCTTTCACTGATTGCCGCTAGACAACTATCTTTTCGCAAGATAGCTTTTATCTTTAATTTCCACAGTGAGAAATTTCTCCCGTTGAACTTTTCAATTTCAAATTTTGCCGCCATTGCTTTTATCTTAAAAAATTAGCTCCCACTATTTCACGTGAACAGTACTTCCGCTACAGTGATCCGCTACAGTGATCCGCTACAGTGTCTTCTACAGTATTTGCTACAGTTCCTCTGCAACAGTGCTCGGCTCACTTGATTGGTTGCTTTATGACCTGCTACAGTAATATGCAATTACAATTCAAAATTTCTGCTACAGTACTATTCAAAAAACACGTGAATAGTGATGAGTTACTATTCACAACTTTAGCGTGTTTACGCCCGTTTTTAAAACGGATCACACCAAAAAACTCCACGTAATTTTCTCTTCCTCGTGGTATATTTGGTTTTTCAAAATACCACAGCTCTGATACCACTTGTTGTAAAAACGGACCAGATAAAGCAAGAACACAGCTAAAATTTTGATAAAAATAAAGATAAAAGAGACACAGAATTTACGTGGGAAAACCTTAAACGAATTAAGGTAAAAAATCACGGACAATGATAGAAGAATTTTATTAAAAGAAAATAATAGGAATTACAATATAACTCTCTATTTTTCCTTTAATACTCACGGCCTCACTCTTTTTTTGGGATGCATAAATGCTTAACATCCCTTGCTATTTATAAGCAAGGGAAAACGCTAAGCAGATGAGAATTTCATTTGGCTTTCTCTTTTTTTTTTATATATATGTTAATCAAAAATTTCGGCGCTGTTTACTCAACAATTTCGACGCCTCCATCAAATTCTAAAATTGCTGCTGCACCTTCAAAAATTTCGGTGCCTGTATATTTTGATTTCCTTGGTCAAAGTTTGTTGGCCAAGGAAATTTTGTTGGCGGCGCCCACATATTTTTCCCCTCTTTTATATCTAAATTCACATAACTTATTTTTTAATTTTTATCAATGTATAAATGAAACTTTAATATTGGACTTAATTTTATCAATCAACTTGGATGGCGCATTGACTAAAATACTTCAAATCTCAATCTACATCATAAGTTACAGCAGATATATATCCTTTTGATTCTGATTACTTAAATTGACAAATAAAATTAAAGAGAAACCATCAACGTAATATACATATATTCCATTGCTGTTGAATGCATTTTTATATTTTTTTTACTAGACCTTGTATTACACATTCTACAGTAAACACAAAGAAATCTAAAGACTAGAGAAATTAAGATGAGTATTAATTGCTTATTTCTTCTTGATGCAACAGGAAACAGCTGAATAAATGCTTCTTGGATTCAAAGGCACTACAATGGGCTAAGCTGTAGAAGGTATTGTAAGAAAACCCAGAGGCAGAGGGATACTGATGAAAAAGTGAATAAAGCTAAACAAGATCTATTATTCATCAACGGAGACTTCCTTTAGTCTTCTAGCCCTTCCTCTTATTATAGGACCTAAAGGTTCAACTCAACTACCCTTTTGCTTGAAATGTTGGAATTGTCACAAGTCACACCATTCCAGGTGCAGCAATTAGAAATGGCGGTATTATAGAGTATTATTTCCATTGCGTGCACATTTTCAATTTTTGAAAATTGACCTGAGAATATGTGTAATTTAAACGCTTAATTAGAGTCAAATGTTTAGAAAAGAAAGAGAATTCTTTAGTCTCGCAATGACGGAGCAAATGATACATATCGCCTCAAATTTGACTTGGTTTATTTCAAGAATTTGGTAATAAAATTCAAGTTTCACTAAACTGCGTTGGCAGTCACATTGAGCAAACAACTTGCCTTTAAAGTCCTATTTTCTCTCTGACATTTAAATTATGAGTGTCAAAATAAAGCATGACACGCTTACTCGTTACTTAAGATATGTACAATTAGCCTATTAATATTGATTTTTAATAGATTAGTATTAAAAATAGATCAATTCATTTAAATGAATGGTATGGTAAATTAACATGCAAACTCGCTTCGACCCATTTAACTAAAGTCACGTAGTTTTAATTGCAGTAGATTGGTACAAAGGAAGTAATTTTTGCGCTTGCAATCAATCAATTACACAATACATTGTTTTTAATTATGTAATCAAAATCTCTCTTGGCTCAATTGCGGTTAGTGGTTTGGTTCAACTGTTCCTGCTTTTGTTGCTGATGTTTTGATTCATGATTGACAAGAGTTTTATTCCTTTAAAAAAAATTACAACATTACATCCAAAACTTTCCAAATGTAAATTTGAATGCTTCTGGTTACAATTCCAGATAATTTCTGTCGGTCGAGTCATTCTATTAAGATAAAAAAAAATGCACTAGTCCTTTTTTCAATTTATTTATTTATTTATTAAAATCCAAAGGTTCATAACTTTAGCTTATTTTAGCTTTTCTCATTTGGTCAATTTCCTTAAAAATCAATCCGTACATGTTCCTTGGCCATTGGGAAAAAAGCAAGAGCCAAGAAGCTTCTTAATTTGTCTAAGCTTTAAAAAAAATTAGTTTACTAACAGATTTTGTCATAAACTTCAGCTTCTTAACCAGTGCCTGAGGACACCAGTTAACAAAATCAATAAATCAAGGAACCAAAGAAGATATTGCCACAAGCTAAATGCTAAACTTGAATACAGTATAAAACAAAGAAAATAAAGCGTTAACTTTCGTATTCAATTTTGATTTTCACTTTAAAAAAATCATATTCCTGTGTTAGTGGTTGTACAAGCTAACACAGCTAAAAATAATAGAGTCCAATCTAAAATTTCAAAATTTATCTCTCAAGTAAATTTAGCTCGGCTGTTCCCTGAAAAGGACATCATAAAACATGAAAATCGTAAGGCATGTACTTACACAGAAAGTTGGAAATCAGTAGAGACCCAAAAATTTCCACCAGAAAGTTCCAACAACTCCCCAGATGATAGCATTTATTAGAGCCATGATGAAGCCCATCTTGAACACATCAGGAAGATCTATATATCCAGCTGTTAAGAAAGTACAATTCGATCTCATCAGTAGACGAGCTACCACACATCATAAAAAGAAAACAGAAAGTATCTAAATTACTAAAACAAATGATACACAAAAATGCTACATGTGGCCTATTCAATGGGATAAACAAAAAAAACAATGGTGTCTCGAAACCATTTCTGTGGAAAACAGTGTCAATGTTGAGGTTTTGCATTTCTTTCCCACTATCGTCTTCCATGAAGCAAAAAGGAAATATTTGACTAACAATGCTTTGCCGCATGAAATAAGCACAATGGCAAGATAATCAAATAAACTGATAACAAGTTAAGCATATTGCAGGAAAAGGGGGCAGAGTGCAGACCTCCGTAGTATACAGCAGCCTGACCACTACTATAGTGTGTAAGAGAACCAAAAAGATTTGTATTGTAAGCTAAAGCCAGTGCTGCCAATGCACCAGGTACACCAGCTGCCAAGTGCATGGCAAGAAATGCAGAGTACAGAGCTCCCACATGACCAGTTTGACTAGCAAATAGATAGTGAATAAAGAAGTAAGATGCCTGGAGAACTCCGAATGCAGCTGGCCAGCTCAAAGACATAGACTGAAGGATCTTGGCCACACAGCCAGACATCCAGGTTACAATACCAAGGTTCGTCAGTTGGCCTGCCATGCCAACCAGAACAGCAAACCAAGCCAATGTATCCCAAGCTGATTTCTCACTTAAGCAGTCATCCCAATCAAGCACTCCCAACAAAAGTAATATTGATAAGGCAATCATTGCAGCTACAACACTCAGTACGCCAATAGCATCTCTGCATGAAAAAAGCAAGCAACATCGGTTATTACAGCCTGCACAAGCATCAAATAATAAAAAGAAACATAATCTTTATCTGCCATACACACATATTGACATAAGCAAATTCTACGGTTCTTTTCCGTAGAAGTTAACAAGCAGTAGAAAGCTCTGATAGGGCATTAGAAGCATTAAGTCAAACCACTCACTTGAGTAGTCAAACAAGAATTGACCTTCATTTAGCTTAAGAATGTGCTCCTATTACCATATTCTTTACATTATCTAGCTATACTCTACAATTAGCAAGCGTTTGAGATAGGTATGGTACTGTCTTTTGACCATTCAGATGGAAAGAATATTTACATAAAACTAATAGTCTTGAAATCCTACAAAGACTCGCTCTTTAATTGTTAGTATGCAGAAGTCAAAGGTTATTCCTCTTGAAAAGAGACCATGTGGCCTTGCAGAACAAGCTGCTAAGTTCATGGTTCTACAAAGTGAATATCAGGCCTTCCAGCAGCAGAAGGCACAGAATTAGAACTATTAAGAAGAATAAAGTTCGAGAGAAGTCTATTCTTCAGCTCAAAAGATGGGCAAAAAAAAAACAAAAAATAACTGCTTAAGACACTACAAGAGATTCTCTATTCCAGTCCATAAATGCATACTTCATATATACCATACAATATCCAGCACCACAATCTTCATTTTTACAACTAGCATACCTCTCTTTGTATTCCCATTTAAGTTTTCTATCCAAATACCAAATATTCACTTCATACTTGTATTGGTATCATTAATTTCTTTCAAGAGTAAATTTCGACAGGATTACACTGTTTCTACCAGCCAAAATGTTCAGTGTAAAGTACCTAAAATTCACTCAAATACTATTACCCCTTCCAATTTAGCTAAAAAGCATTGTATTAAAGGCATTTTACTTGAGCAATTTCACATGAACATAAAGGGTAATAGGCTATTGATGATATGTTTATGACTCATATGTATCTAAAGAGTCCAAGCCCAAAAAAAATATCAGTGAAATTCCTTTTTTTTCTCAAAAACAATTAATAACAAGGACACGCCTCAAAGAACATCTAGACTAAACTTTCTTACCCGTTGATTTATAATCATGCACCACCAAGCATTTTTATGCAATAAATAGACAGTACTCAAGTAACAAGTGGAATCAATAATAGGAAGAATGAATACAACTTACCCAAACACCCACAAAGAAACTGCAAGGAGCATTGTACCAACCATGATCCATTCATTCTTTTTCACGGGACCCATGGACTCCAGTTTCTTTGCAGCCATTGTAGGAGCATCTGGAGTGTCCTTGGTTTCAGGAGGATAAATGTTATATAAAATAAAAGGTGTAGCTAGAAGACAAACAAATGCTGGCAAACTGGCAGCCTTGAACCAAGAAACCCAAGGGCTTGAAATTATCACCCCAAGTTCCTCAGCCAATTTGAGACACAGCAAATTTTGAGCTGCAGCAGTCAAGAAAAGCGCACTAGAATTGCCAGCACACTGTCAAGCATAAGCAAAATAAAAGAGCAATGCATCAGTAATTGAGGCTAAGATGTACATGAAAACAAGATATATAAGTGATGTGACCATAAATCATTGTAATGCAAATGAAAGGAATAATAGAGGAAATAACTAAAATACCAAACCAGAAGCAATTTAAAGTTATGTCCCTAAATTGCTCAAAATAATAATTAAATTGAACAGAATCCTAGATATGTAGAAAAGCCCCATTAGATTAGCACCAGATGCATCCCCATCTTCACATAACTTGATAAATCTAGTCATTATCCATCAACAAACACCTATATATCTCTGATTTTAAGGTAAAAGCAACTGATCTTGAAATGCTTATATACTAGACCTTAATACTAAATACACTCAAGCATTTTGATTAGTTAACAAATTTCTCTACAAAAAAATTCTCACACATTGATTAGTCAATAAAGATCCACAAACGAGCGGTCATGCTTTGATCCAATGCATTCTTTCCAGCTCATACAACTAAATAATAAGAATCCTAAGCACACATTGAATTGAACAGTAAACTCAACACTACAACAAGGATCCATATTATTCAAATTTAAGATTACTATCAAAACTCATCAACTGTAACAAAAATACAAACCTGGAATTGGGATTGAACGAGATAAGATCCGAGCTTCCTAGAAGAAGCATCCCCTGGCTTGCTTCCAGCAGACAACGACAAGGACTTAATTATAGGCAAGAAAACTCCACCAGCTCTGGCAGTAGTACTCGGCATTGCAGGCGCAATAAGGGCCTCACTAAGCGTCAATCCATACGACAATCCCAAAGTACTCTTCCCCAACCACTTCACAAAATAAGTAGCAACTCTGTCCCCAAGTCCAGTCTTAACGAACCCACGAGCAAAGAAAAAAGAAATCACGATCAACCAAATAACCTCATTGGTAAAGGCACTAAAAGCCGTAGAAAAAGTTAAAGTTTTAGTAACAATAGAAGTTGTTAAACCAAGAAACGCCCAAGCCCCAACAGGCAGAGGATTCAAAACAAGACCCGCAATAGTTGACAGAAAAATTGCAAGTAATTGCCATGCTTGTGGGGTTACTTCAACAGGTTTAGGAATACAAAAACGAAGAATGAGACCAATAGACACAGATATTATAAAGGGGACAATTTTAGCTCCTTGTGTGATTACTGGAGGTGGTGGTGGTGTTGAAGAGTCGTTCTTTTGCGATGAGGCGCGAATTGGGAAATGGGTTTTGAAAGATTCATTGAATGGAGAAAAAAGAACGGGCTTTGGAGTGGAGAAAGAAGGTGATAGAAAAGTGGTGGTGGGGAAAGAGATAACAGAGAGTGGGAATTTGGAGATGGATTTTGGTGATCTGTGGAATAAGGAAGTAGTAGAGCGAGTAGAAAGAGAGAGTGAGGTAGTGGTGGAGATTGAGTAATTGAGTGCTAAACTCTCCATTTTTTGAACCTCTAAAGAATCAAAGAATGGAAGAATGGGAATAAAAATGGAGATTGAAAGAAATTTGGAAATTACAGAGAAAGTGTTTTTTTTTTTTTAATGGGCGGACTTCGCAAGGAAAGAGCGATAGATTTAAGTGGGATCCACTGTATATAGAGAGAAAGAGTCACTACGTGGCATTATGTGAGGAGGGGAATCATTTGGAAATTTGCAATGGAATCCTTATTATTTACTCAAATTAAAATTTGCCACGGAACCTTATATTATTTTTAAAACTTAATTATCAAAAAATGCTTAAATTCTATCCTTTTTTTATTTCTACCACAAATTTTTTTTGATAAATTAATACACAAATTTTTTTTTTCAATTCTATCTTTTGTCCAGACTTACTTCCACCGAAACTTCTAATTGACATATCAGTATTTATAACAGGTGATTTCAAATCATGTTTTACACGACTAAAAAAACTCTAATACTGTAAACTATCACAATTTCGATTTGTCAATCTCATAAGTAAGACTGATGCAGTATAAATGCCCTATTTTAGCAATTTTTTTTTTAAATTATCTCATGCTTGTTATAATAAGTTAATTGGAGGGCAACAATTCCACCTGAACATCCTTGCATTTTTTTTTTAAATTATGTTTCAATTTGAGATAAAAACAATTTCAATACACTAAATTGAATAATCAAAGGCTCCAATGGTAATTGTCATAGATATCCAAAATATTGATCCTCCAATGATGAAAAGGATGAGGTATCATGGGCTGTTCATGTTTATTGCCAATGACTTTGCGGTATTTTGACCCAACAATACAAAATAATAACATTTTAAATTATACCTTAATCGGGTTTGCTTTGCTTGCATACAAAATTACACGTTGTGGTAGAGACGTGTAAAATATTAGTATATATTATTATTTAATTAGTTTGTTATTTCAACTATAATATTTATTTAAAATTACTGTTATATTGCATGATTTCTCTTATGATCACATCTCGTCTAGCTTTTTATTAGAGAGAATTGATAGAAAATCGACAGAACAATAATAATATTATAATGATATAAGTTTATGAATTTAAAAGTGATAAATTAAAGTTTAATAACGATAACATGTGGAATTAAGTTGAAAGTTATTATTCTAGAGCTTAATTTATATAAAAATCCTTGAAAAATGTTTGGTGTAATAAATAGGTTTGTGAAACTACAAAAAAAAAAAAATAAGGGTAATTTTGCATTAGTAGTCACTCAACTTCACTTTTGGTATTGATAGTCTTTCTATTGTTAACACGCTAACGATGTGCATATGGGCAAATCTGCAACATCTTATTTAGAAAATAAGAACTTTACCATTTGAACCATATTCTTTAAAATTAGTGGCGGAATCAAATGGGATCATATGGGGTCACACGATTTTATTGGCTGATTGACCGGAAACACATATGAGGGGGAGCAGAGAGTTTCCTTAGATACTGGTTGTACAGTCGCTGCAACAGAGCCCCTTCCACAAATGATGATAAAAATTTTACTCCCCCTTATAAGTTGCTAGTTCTGTCATTGTTCAAAGTAACTAATTTGTGTTTAATTAAACTTTATTCAACTAAATATTTAAACATGTTCCACTCGGTTATTATTAAAAAAAAGCAATCATATAATTTATTAATCTTAAAATTAATTTTTATAAATTATTAATTTTATTATAATAAGATTAATTATAAAATCGATAATTAAAATTAATTTTTATGATAATTATTATTTTATTAAGCTAAATTATCAAAATCAATAAATTATTATTTTAATTATCATTTAATAATTTTATAAATTATTATTTTATTGTAATTAATTATTGAATTAATATGATGTTAACAGTAAAAGGTCTACCAGTGTGAAAAGTAAAATGAAGTTATAAGGGATTACTAATGCAAGAAATGAACTTTAGGGAAAATTACCCAAAAAATAGATTTTATGAGTTAAAAACATATGCTATATTGAACAAGTTCAACAATAGGATTTCGGATTCAATAATATTAATATGCAGCTTATAATTTTAATTCATCAAATTTAATTTTTCTAGTTTTATTTTGAAATATTCATTCATTTGAAATTGATCTATTTTTATTTTCTCTTCTCCGACATGAGCTCAAATTTTTTTAAATTGTTCAATGTCCCCTTATTATTATTTTCCTTTTTTTTTTTGTCAAGATAATGAGATTTGAAATTATGATTAGATTACTAATGGATATTTTTCAAATGTACTTGTCAATTGATTTCTTTGTATTAATATAACCTCTAGTTGATATATGGTTACGTAAAACTCAAGGTTTACTCCAATTAACAAAAAAATTTATCTCAATTTATTAATCAGAGCACGAACACAAGGCTAGATTATAAGCCAAACACATGTTACTTCACTAGTAAATTGTTCAAAAATATTTTAAAATATTGAGAATTCATTTTTTTTATTGTCAAAAAGGTTATGCACTAATTCAAGAAAAATACAAACAGTTGGAATATCATTTACATCAAAGAAGATTCTCTAATTAAGCCGACTCACTTGAGCAGCAAAATTCTGAACAAAAGGTACTCCTTAATTAAGGGACTATATGTAGCAAAAACAAGGATTGGTCATGGAAAGGGTAATGATACATTTGTGTCCTTCAATTATTTTTCTTTAAATATGAATTATTAGCTTTATTAATTTATGTTTAAACTAACAAATGTTAATTGGCATGCAGTTTAATGAAATTGTTGTTTCTCGTGCATTAACTAACTTGAGATGTTAGGTTTACAATGCGTATTTCAAAGATGTGGTGTCCAATGAATTATATAATAGATTTGATTGAAATTAAAGATGGAAAAGGCAGCTTCCAAGAAAAGTTTTCTCTCATATTTCCAAAGATTTTCTTTTAGCTGGCGGCAGCCTTATATCTCTCATTTTTTTTTCTTTAATTTATACAAGTTTTTATTATAATTTTAGGTTTTTTGTTAATTATTTCTCTACATCTAGCCTTCTATGGCTTTTTGGTTCCCATTCCTATGGTGAATTTTATCTTTCAATCCTTTTGATGAGTTGCTTTTATTTTGTAAATCTAGTCGCTTGGAGATGTTATCTAATCAAAACTCCAGAAGTTTTTTCAAGTTCTTCCTAGCCGTACTAATCTTCTACTGCCATCCTTGGTGTTCCTAGACTAGCTACGGTTCCTCCTGGGTTCTTTCCCTGGTTATAGCCAAAGAAAGTTTTATTTCTAGTGGTGATATTACCTGTTGGAAATGCCTTGACCATGATCTTGGCAAATCTGATTTACAAAGAAACTGTTTACATATTTTTCTCCCTTTATCTCTGCATTATCTCCAAATTTTACTCAACCAAATTCCCATGATATTCTCAACCGTTTCCTCTATTTTAAGCAGAGAACTTGAACCTGAAAAGAGACAATAACATTTAGATTTTCTCTTCTTTCTTTCCTATTCTTCTAGGCAATTGTTATTTCCTGTTTCAGACTTCCATCTTGAGTGCACAAGTTGGAGGTTTGCTGTGTTAACCTTGGGGAGCAACCGGTGGTATCTAGATTGCACCTCGGTCGTACCGGAATTTGCTTTCAGGGCAGTGGTTTTTCACGACACAGTAGTAGCTCTCTTTCTAACAATCTGAAAGCAATAAAAATTATTCTTATTTATTGAAGGATGGCTACTGCTCTCACCAAAGCTTTACCTGACCTTTCAAAGCTTGAGCATCTTGATGGCACCAACTACAAACGATGGTCCCAAAAGTTGCTGATCTTTTTTGAGCAATTGGAAGTTGATTATGTCCTTCATACTGAACTTCCTTCTGAATCTCAGTCAACCAGCATACCATCTACGCCCATCACCACACCTCTTACTGAAAAGGCAAAAGAAACTGATGCAGAATTTCAGAAAAAATATGAAAAAGATAACAAAACAGTAAGAGGGCATCTTCTCAACCACATGAACAATTCTCTGTTCGATTTATTTGTCAACCAAAAATCAGCTAAGGTGATTTGGGACACGTTAGAACAGAGGTATGGAGGTGACGATGCTGGCAAGAAGAAATATGTGGTTGGTAAATGGTTGCAATTTCAGATGGTTGATGACAAGCCAATAATGGAGCAGATTCATGAATATGAAAATCTGGTAGCTGATGTTCTCAGCGAAGGGATGAAACTGTGCGAAATTATGCAAGCTAATGTACTGCTCGAAAAGTTTCCCCCGTCTTGGAGTGATTATAGAAATCTTCTCAAACACAAGAAGAAGGACCTCACCTTTCAAGAGCTAATTAATCACATGCGTACTGAGGAAGCCAATCGACTAAAAGATAAGCAAATCTCTCCTAATTTTACTATTAAAGCTAACCTTGTTGAATCTGTTGGAACATCTAAAGACAGGTTTAAAAATAAAGAAAGAAAATTTCAAAAGGAGGGACAACGAAAGAATCAACTCAAGACAGAAGATGGAAAAGTGCAAAAGAAGAATGTGACCTGCTATGTGTGCGGCAGACCTGGACATAAGGCATACCAGTGCTATTATAGAAAGAACCAACAAAATGGCGGACAGAAATCAGCTCCTCGCGCTAACAATCCCCAAAATCAAGGTCAAGCCAATCTTGCCGAAAATGAAGAGATCATTGCTGCAGTGGTCGTAGAGGCAAATCTGATGGAAAACAAAACTGATTGGGTGCTGGACACTGGAGCAACAAGACACCTATGTGCAAACAAAGAGTTTTTCCACCACTTTGAAGAAGTTCCAGATGGAGATTGTGTCTACATGGGAAACTCTAGTACTGCCGGAGTACTCGGTAAAGGGAAAATTCTTATCAAATTAACTTCAGGAAAAACTTTAGCTTTGAATGATGTCTTGTTTGTGCCTTCACTTCGTAGAAATTTAATTTCTTCTAGTTTGCTAAATAAGGCTGGATTGAAAATCACTTTAGAAGCTGATAAGGTAGTTCTTACTAAAAATGGGGACTTTGTGGGGAAAGGGTACTTGGCTGATGGACTGTTTGTTTTGAACTCTGTTATTAATGCAAGTTCTTCTACTTCTGCTTATATTGCTGAATCTATTGATTTGTGGCATGGGAGGTTAGGACACTTAAACATTAAATCTATAAATAGATTGAAAAATATGTGTCTAATTAATATGGCTGGTAATCACCTATCTAAATGCACTATTTGCGTTGAGGCAAAATTTGCTAAAAAGCCTTTTAATCAAATTGTAACTAGAAGCACTGAATTACTCGAACTAATTCATTCAGATTTGGCAGACTTTAAAAATTCAGTTAGTAAAGGTGGTAAAAAATATTATATTACTTTTGTTGATGATTTCTCTAGATACACGAAAGTATATCTTTTGAAATCAAAGGAAGAGGCTGTAGAATGTTTCTTAAAGTTTAAAGCAGAAGTAGAAAACCAATTAGATAAGAAAATAAAAAGACTAAGATCAGATAGGGGTGGAGAGTATGGAACCAATTTCCTTAAAGAGTTTTGTGAAACTAATGGAATTATACATGAATATAGTGCTCCCTACACACCGCAACAAAACGGCATAGCAGAACGGAAAAATAGAACACTAAAGGAGATGATGAATGCTATGCTAATTAGTTCGGGTTTGCCTGATAAAATGTGGGGGGAAGCAGTTCTATCTGCTTGTTATATTTTAAACAGGGTTCCACACAAGAAACTAGATAAAACACCTTATGAAATGTGGAAAAGTTTTGCACCTAACTTGAATTTCCTAAGAGTATGGGGTTGTTTAGCTAAGGTAGGAATACCAGATTTTAGAAAACCCAACATTGGTTCTAAGACTTTTGATTGTGTTTTTATTGGTTATGCACAATATAGTGCTGCATATAGGTTCTTGTCTCTGAATGATCAATCAATATGTGAATCTAGAAGTGCTGAATTTTTTGAATATATTTTCCCTTTGAAAAATTCTGTTCCTATTGCATCTATTCCAAATCATGTGCATGTTTCCTTGCCTACACCTTCTAATGTTGTTTTAAATGAATATATGTATGAACCTAGAAGGAGTAAAAGGCAAAAGATAGATCACAATTTTGGATCAGATTTTATTACTTCATTTTTAGTTTCCGGTATTGATTGTGATTCTATTGATGAAGATATTGTTTCCATTTACTTAATTGAGAATGATCCTAAAACATATAAAGAAGCTATTATTTCAATAGATGCCAGTTTTTGGAAAGAAGCAATAAATAGTGAATTAGAATCTATTATGAAAAATCACACATGGGATTTAGTGGAATTGCCTGCAGGTTGTAAACCCATTAAGAGTAAATGGATATTTAGAAAGAAAATGAGGCCTGATGGTTCTATATAAAAATTCAAAGCAAGACTAGTAGTTGTGGGGTACACGCAAAAGAAAGATATTGATTATTTTGACACATACTCACCTGTGACTAAAATAGCTACTATTAGAACTCTAGTTGCATTAGCTGCTATTCATAATTTAATAATACATCAAATGGATGTAAAAACGGCATTTTTGAATGGTGATTTAGATGAAGAAATATATATGGAACAACCGGAAGGTTTTGTGATTTCCGGTCAAGAAAATAAGGTATGTAAACTAAGAAAATCGTTATATGGTTTAAAGCAAGCTCCTAAGCAATGGTATGAAAAATTTGATAAAACTTTAACATCTAACGGATATGTTGTGAATACTTCTGATACTTGTGTTTATTCAAAATGCTTTGGACTAGAGTGTGTGATTATTTGTTTATATGTAGATGATATGCTTATATTTGGTACAAATTTAAGCGTGGTAAATGAGACCAAATCTTTTCTATCCTCTAAATTTGACATGAAAGATTTAGGAGATGCTGATGTGATACTTGGAATTAAAATTAAAAGGACTGAAAATGGAATTGCTTTATGTCAGTCTCATTATATTGAAAAAATATTAAAAAAATTTGACTGTTTTGATGTAATACCTGTTAGAACTCCTTATGATCCTAGCATGAATCTTAAAAAGAACAAAGGTCACAGTGTTTCACAAATTGAATATGCTAAGATCATAGGTAGTGTCATGTTCCTTATGAATTTTACTAGACCCGACATAGCCTATGCGGTGAGTAGACTAAGTCGATATTCACATAATCCTAATAATGAGCATTGGAATGCACTTCATCGTTTGCTTAAATATCTCAAAGGAACTATAGATTGGTGTTTACACTTTAGTAAGTTTCCTGCTGTATTAGAGGGATTTTGTGATGCAAATTGGGTAACTGATAATGATGAAGTGAGCTCCACCAGTGGCTATGTTTTTACCTTAGGCAGTGGCGCAATATCATGGAAATCATCAAAACAAACATGTATTGCATGCTCCACTATGGAGTCTGAATTTATAGCTCTTGATATGGCAGGTCAAGAAGCAGAGTGGATGCGAAATTTGTTAGCAGATATTCCACTTTGGAAAGGTTCCAAAATTCCTGTCTCTCTTCATTGTGATTCAAAGGCTGCTATAGGAATTGCCAAGAACAATGTTTATAATGGCAAAAGGAGAGATATCCGTATTCGACATAGTTCAGTCAAACAACTATTGAGAAACGGAGTAATTTCTTTGGAATATGTAAGATCTGAAAGAAACTTAGCGGATCCACTCACAAAAGGATTACCCAGAAGAATAGTTTTAGAATCATCAAGGGGGATGGGGCTTAAGCCTATAGATTGAAAGAATATGGTGGATACCATGAAAATGGTCAAACGAAGCCATGTGATTTCAAGTCTAGCACCGCTTCCATCCCTATGGTGCTTAATGAATTCATAGCCCTATACATTGGGTGGTTCTATTTGAGATGAACTTGATGGATTCTTTGACAAAGGTATCATTGATACTTTTTGTGATTTAATTTGTATGGACGTTTGATGAAATTGTGGAGGTTGAGTCTTGTTGGCTCTTAATAGTTTCATAGCCATTTGTTTAGGTGGTCTATAAGTGTTATAGACTTGATGAAACTACCTACTTGAGTGTGAAGGTTGGCCACCTTCTATGAAAGATTAAGACTATCTTTCTAGAGCACTCATGAGAACCCAAGGTGTAATTATGGCTTTTATAATACTATGAATTTTTATATCGCGGAACAGGAATTATTAAGAGTTTGTATGTGTTGTGGGGGTCTCAACTTGAAGTTTTGAAGTTCAAGATTTATTCACTTCTTAACTTAAATTGTTGCCTTACTTCACTATGCATTAATTCAATCGAAAGACATTAATGTTTAAGTACAAAGAACTCTTCCTTTGCCTAGAATCTCTTCCTCTCTTTATAGTCAAGCCATTTGTGGGGGATTGTTGGAAATGCCTTGACCATGATCTTGGCAAATATGATTTACAAAGAAACTGTTTACATATTTTTCTCCCTTTATCTCTGCATTATCTCCAAATTTTACTCAACCAAATTCCCATGATATTCTCAACCGTTTCCTCTATTTTAAGCAGAGAACTTGAACCTGAAAAGAGACAATAACATTTAGATTTTCTCTTCTTTCTTTCCTATTCTTCTAGGCAATTGTTATTTCCTGTTTCAGACTTCCATCTTGAGTGCACAAGTTGGAGGTTTGCTGTGTTAACCTTGGGGAGCAACCGGTGGTATCTAGATTGCACCTCGGTTGTACCGGAATTTGCTTTCAGGGCAGTGGTTTTTCACGACACAGTAGTAGCTCTCTTTCTAACATTACCCACTTATCTTCAGCTCATTTTCATTGCCTAATCCGAGCAATCTTTACTGGAGTCTCAGCAGGGAAGATTGTGCTCTCCAATTCCCTTTCATTCATCTCTGCTGTAATATATGAGGAGAAGTGGGACTTATGGATTAAAGACATATTCGGTCTTAATCCTTCTTCATTGCTTTTGTTGGTGTTATTTTCTTTTACGTCTTGGATTTTCAATGGCCATGGGGAGTTGAAATTTGGTCATGTGAATTCTTAAAAAAAGATCAAACTACAAAACAAAGGTATTTACCAATCTGAGCTAGAAGTGAAGTTCATTTATTCATTAAATAAGAAGAGATGAATTCAACTCTCTCTAATTACTAATTGTTAGGCTGTTAGCCACCATTTCCATTTTATCATGTTACTTGATTCTGATACACATAGTTAGGTCAAGGTTGTCATCCAATTGGCCAACGCTCAATGACGCAAGTTTCTGGCTTACGAATCTTATATGATAATATTTTTTTAAAGGATGATTTTATATATTCTGAACACTTATTTCTTTTATTAAACATTATTTCATTACTTTTCATAGGTTGTTATAGCTTAACTATCAACTTACTAATTTGATTTCCATCTTTTTTTTTTTAATTTTCTTCCCTAAAACTCTTTTGTTTTTTTGGCAGTAATGCATATACTGTATTAAATTTAATTTTTTATTTGGTCTATTATTCTTATCAGAAATTAAAAAAAAAAGATTAAAAAAATTCATCCATACAGTTTAATTTTAAAAATTAAATTCTAATAAATAAAATTAAAATTTTAATATAAGTAAAATTCAAAATGCTGGCTACTAATAGTTTTTGACTAATTTTAATTTATTTTTCCATTATATTACAATTTAATAATATATATGCAATTTTGTTTAACGGGAAATCAATCAATTATAAAGGAACTTTAAAATTTTTTAAATGAGATCTTAAATTATACATTTAGAAGTTAGAGGAATAAATGATTTTTTTTAACTTTGAAAAAATTAATTAATGTGTGTAAAAAATTGAAATAAAATATATAAACATATTTTAGTCATATTACTGAAAATTTTCCTCTTTACTATAATTAAAATAAATTTTCATTTTAAACTATTTGATGAATAGAGTGATTGAAACGATGGTGGGGCCTCATCAAAGCGACACCGTTGCATGGTGACCATTCCAGTTATACACAACTTCGCAATTCCCAACACCACATTTTACAAAACTAATAATAATATGATTGATTGGGGAGATTTTATCCTAAAATTCCCCATATTGCGCACACGTTCAACGGTCTCTCAAGAACCCCCACGTGCCAATTATAAGACCACAAATTAAAAAAAAAAAACACACTTTTTGTTTCTCTTTGTATGTCATTTTGTTTCTAAATAAAAATAAAATGATAAAAATTAATTTTAGAATTTATGATAATTTAGTGACATATTGCAATTGGATAATAAAAAAAAATTTAGAATTTCTGATTTTATTGTAGTTTAATAATAAAATAATTAAAAATGATATTTATATTTTGAATAAATATAAAATGATAATCTTATTTGATTATTTATTTTTATAAAATGATAACATAAATTTAACAATAAATAATATAATTTTTAAGCATTTATAATAATAATAATAATAATAATAATAATAATAATAATAATATCTTAAAACCTTATATAAGAGATGAGTTCCTAGGATAATTTTTAATTTGTGTTATTTGATAAGAACTTTTATATTAATTTATCAGCAATTCAGCATTAAATTATAAGTCTTTTTGTAATTATATATTTAAATTATGATAGAATTTTTTATTCCTTTTTCTATTGTTTGTTTTTTCTAAAAAAAATATAAATTATAGCACTTGAAAAATTAACGCTACAATTACATATTATATCTATAAATTATTTGCAATTGCGAGAAATTTTAAAACGCTATTTTTCTTTTTTACCAAAACATATTTATTAGCTGTTGAATTTTTTTTTTAATTAAACCAAACAAACACTAAATATAAGGTGAAAAAAATAAAATTTAGAAAGTGATCTTAACAATTTAACATCAGAATTAAATCTTAATCAATAATTATTAATTATGTGATTGGGTGTTTATTTCACTGTAAATAATATAAAAAAAAATTACTTTCTATCCTGTTCAAATATTTTATACATAAAAAAATTTATAAAATTATATTAATTACCATTTTTATATTTCTTTTGTATAGAAGTGAAATTATTTTCATCATTTATCTATAAATTAAATTTATTAATATATTTTTAACAAGATATAAAAGGGGCAAACTTTGGGGGAAAAAAATAGTTTTAGATGGGCACTTATTTTTCGTCAAGCAACCATACTAATCCTAATTTCCAAATATAAGAATCCCAAACGAATGATGCAATATAATTGCGTTGGTGACACGGGCGGGTAACCATTTCGTTCTCGTGCAAATTCTTGGTTATTGCTTATCCATGATCTCCGCCCACCGCCTTCTATTTCATTTCTTCTTTTCCTTTTTGACGGCTCTATACATATATACAAAACAGACTCATTTGGTCTTAAGATTCGAAAACTATTAGATTTTTGAGCTCTTTTCAGGGGGAGCTTAATAAATAAAATGGCTTCCATTAATGTCCCTTCTTACCCTTCAACAACAACTAGAGCAGCTCTGTCTTATTCCCAGTGAGTCTGCCCTCTTTTCTGTTTGCTTTCTTGGATTTTATATGATCTTAACATGTTAAATCCCATCTGGGTTTTTCTTGTTATTGGGTATTTTTTAAAAAGTTTCATGCTTTTCTCTTGTTAGAATTTATTTTTTGAATGTAATTTGACTTTTCATTACTTTCTGATTTGTTTACTTTTCCAATCAATGGTTTCTTTTTTTGACTCATTCATTTCGTTCATCAAAGTTATTATTATTTTTCTGGGAAGATCAATTGATCAGTTTGTTTGATTATGTCATATAAAAGTTGATATTTTTATCTCTTCATTATATTACTCGATCAAATATTTTCAATTAAGTTGGATTTTAGAAGGATTTGTAGAAAGAGTATGAATTGGAGCATACTTGATTTGATGCTCAATCAATTAGCTATCCTTTTTTTTATTGAAAATGGTTAGTTTGAGTAATTCAGTTAGACTTTGTTGACTGCAAATTTAGATGTCTTATCTCTTGACTATTACTATTTGTGATTTAACAGTATGATTTTGGTTCTACAACTGCCTTTATTCCTTGTTCTAATATTTCTAAATTCTATCTAAGCATTTTAGACATGATTAAATGTTTGTTTACCTTACTTTTATGTAGGCCATGGAGAAGCTTCAAATTATTCAATGGATTACATGGAGTGACTACATTTTCTGCAAATGGTTGCACATCCAGCTCGGCTTTTGTCCACCTTGATAGTACTAAATCTTCTATTAGTATTAAGGGTGTTGGCACAACTCGAGCAGCAGTGGTATCGGATGAAGGTGACCTATTGTCCTATTTAAATCGCAATAATGCTGCAGAAACAGGTCCTTTCATCGATAACAATCCAGTTTCAATTAGACTACAGCCAGATGCAATAGCATTTGGAACTCTTACAGCAGATACTGCTACCATCCCTAGTGGTTTCCCCAGTGATGATGATGAGTTTGATTTGGATCGGCCCACAGATGGTTTTTCCTCCGTCCCTGAAGCAATTGAAGACATTCGTCGAGGGAAGGTAGTTGTTTTGCCATTTGATAATATATGTTAGCATTTCCATCAATAATTACTTTAAAATTTCCTTTAATTTTCATTGTTGAAATACTAATTACATTTTTCATTGCAGATGGTGGTGGTTGTAGATGATGAAGACAGAGAAAATGAAGGGGATCTTATCATGGCAGCAGAATTGGCAACACCTAAAGCTATGGCTTTTATTGTGAAGCATGGTACTGGGATAGTTTGCGTGAGCATGGATGGGGAGTATCTTGACAAGTTGCAACTCCCTTTGATGGTTACCCAGAATGAAAATGATGAAAAACTCCGCACTGCTTTTACAGTGACAGTGGTATGTACTTTTCTTTTGACTGGAGCTTTGAATATATTAGTTCTGTTCAAAATCATTTGGAGGGATAGGATTTTTATTGGTTCCCATCAATCCCATGCGCTAAAATTTTGTTCAATGTCTTAAATCAGTTTTTATTCTAGAACAAAAAATACTGGAAACCATTATAATTGCATGCATACAGCAGTTATTTTTTTAGCTTTCCTGGGAAAGATAAATTCCTTGGTACTTAGTTAATGAATGTTCTCTTTTACCTTGTCCAGCAGAGCTCTAAAGTTCTTTTGATTACTTTTCCATATATAAGCAGTTACACATTCATTTCATGCTATAAGCAGTTACATATTTCATTTTATGCATTAGTCATCTAGTGATATACCACAAATAGATCTGAGGTTTTAATTTTTTTTCCTCTTATATCTTTTGTAGGACGCAAAACATGGTACCACAACAGGGGTTTCAGCTCATGACAGGGCAATAACAGTCTTAGCTCTTGCATCCAGAGAATCAAAACCTGAGGACTTCAACCGGCCAGGTCACATTTTTCCATTAAGGTATAGGGAGGGCGGTGTTCTGAAAAGAGCTGGACATACAGAAGCTTCTGTTGATCTTGCTGTTCTTGCTGGATTTAACCCTGTTGGAATTTTGTGTGAGATTGTGGATGATGATGGTTCCATGGCTCGATTGCCAAAGCTTCGCCAATTTGCCGAGCGGGAGAATTTAAAAATTATATCGATTGCTGATTTAATCAGGTAAAGTATTTATTGTTCATTTAGGAGTTTTTTTTTGTAAGTATCATATAAGGACTCTATAGTTGAGTAGCTTCGCCAACGACTGCTTTAACAATCTGCTTCATTTTCAAGTTGGTCAATTCTGTTCTTCCTTAATGCCTGGGTACTCCACCTTCCCTTTTAAGTTGGCAGCTTGTATGCTGCAAAATTTGAAGTCATCTATAAAGCTAATTGGCATGCCAAGAACATGTTGAATAATTGCTTTTGCTGTCTTTACATCCCAATCATTTTTTGACATAGTTTTCTGTAATTATGAGTGTTTAACAATTTTAACCAGTATATTTCGTATCATTTGAGGATAGAAATAACTGAAAAACACTAATCAAGGTTTTGTCACTCATACAAAAAGCTCCTGATTTGGACTCTTTAAGGGGCTATGGGTGTGCAGATACACGCACTTCTTGTATTTTGTATTTGTTTGGTTGCTGGTGCCAAGCTTATTGTCATATTCTAATTCATAACATGGATTATGAATAACAGATATAGGAGGAAGAGAGAGAAATTGGTGGATCGTTCTTCTGCAGCTCGAATACCAACAATGTGGGGTCCATTTACAGCTTACTGTTATAGATCAATCTTAGATGGCATTGAACATATTGCAATGGTTAAGGTGAGCAATGCAATTTAACACTCAAACTATTTCAGGTTCTTTTGGGATTCTATCGAAAATCCAAATAGAATAAATTACGTTACAGGACGTCTAAAAATTAAAAGGTTTTGTTACTAGTTGCTGCTCTACTTTTCAGTTTAAAATGATTTTGTGAGACTAGTAGGTCTGACAAATACTACTGCTAATATGACATCCAAGTTCTGTGATTGATTATATGCAAAAAATTCCCAGACATCACCGTTTCAAATTGTGAAAAATACTTGTTATATGGTAATTTAGGTACTTTCTCACAATTACTCAATTTTGACTGTTCTACTTATCAGAAATACTCCTCACTTTGGCAGTTCTTTCTTTTTAAATTTTATTTTTCTCCTAAAAACAAGTGCCTTGTAGTCAAAATGAGAATGATATTAATTTACCATTCAAAATGCAGCTAGGCATTTGTTCTTATCATGTTCTATTTAAATTGGAGCTGTTCTTATTTGTAAGCAACTTTGTTGTCCAAACAGGGTGAGATTGGAGATGGCCAGGATATTCTTGTGAGAGTCCACTCCGAGTGCCTCACAGGAGATATATTTGGTTCTGCCAGTTGTGACTGTGGGAACCAGCTGGCTCTTGCAATGCAGCAGATTGAGGCTGCTGGCAGGGGTGTGCTGGTCTACCTCCGTGGGCATGAAGGAAGGGGCATCGGACTGGGCCACAAGCTTCGTGCTTACAACCTACAGGATGCTGGACGTGATACGGTTGAAGCAAATGAAGAGCTGGGGCTGCCTGTTGATTCAAGAGAATATGGCATTGGTGCTCAGGTAACTATATTTTTGTGTTATTTACACCAAATAAAGCATTTCGAGTGACCAGTTCTCATGATTCCCTGTAGTCTTTAATCTTAATCAACCTAGAATTATACAAAAAGTAATAGCTAAAGGAAGCTGTGGCCATGCATCATCTTATAACAATATAATTATGCATTCTTATTCCTTAGGTTTATTTGGTAGTCCTGTGGTCTTAATTAAACTACAGCTTTGAACTTCCAAATTATGATATATCTTAATAGAGTGATAATTATTGATCTTATTTGTTAAACATTATGCTTAATCTTTGCATTGTTTTCATGCTTTCCTTAGCTGATCTGATAATGAAAATGACAAAAACATTGGAGGATTACAACAACAATCCCAATCTCCAGTACTTTCTTAAATTATTTTTTTTTCTTTCTGTTCATTTAACTTTTAGAATCATACATGGGTTTAAATGACTGTTAGTCGAGTGATACAGGGAACAATAGTAGGGATTTCAAACCCAACAGACTTCATGCTTCTAGTGTCCTTGCCAGATTTTGTCTTCAGTCCTGCAGATATAAGTGTTTTTTTTATGAGAAAAGATGTACCTTCCAGTACACTTAATGGATATTTGTTTCCAATGTTTAATTTTCATTGCAGATATTACAAGATCTGGGTGTCAGAACGATGAAGTTGATGACGAATAACCCTGCAAAGTACATTGGGCTAAAAGGTTATGGTTTGACAGTTGTAGGTAGAGTTCCTCTATTATCCACCATCACAAAGGAAAATAAGAGGTATCTGGAGACTAAACGTGCTAAAATGGGTCATATCTATGGTGTAGAATTCAATGGCCGCTTAAGCAACCTTATCACGGGCAATAGCAATGGTAAACCTGTTGTTGAAGCTTCATCAGATGCTACTTCTAATTAACTTTTAACCAATAAAAACTCTGCTCTTGCTTCAGACATCCAAGAGTTACTTGTGATGTCTAAACTTACTAACATGTCTGAATGGCAAATTTATCAACTGGATTGATTATGAAGACAAGTTCAAATTCTTTTATTTCATACACTGGTCCACAGTTATTAGCTTAGAAAAAAAAGGTTCTGCTGAAGGTTTTATCGAGTGCAATGAAGGGCTATTCATTTATTTTATTGGTGAAGTGTAAACTAAACATTACAAATCCCATTTATGCAAACACAATGTTGCTGATCTCTTATTGTATTTCTGGATTTTGCTACTGTAGAAATGGCTGCCAGCTTCTGTAATTTCTCCTGTTTTCAATAGTCTAATGAGAAGGGTAAAGCTTGAATTTTATTTATTTATTTATTTGGTCATAAGTATTTAGGAATTAACTCTCAAAAGTAAGAATTGAATTCTTTTTTCGAAAACATAAATCAAATAAAAAAAAAATACTAAATCGACTTACTTCAATATAACGTTAATATGAATAGACTGGTTTTGATGTGATGATTTTGAATTTGCATAACTACCCTAAAATTTAAAATTATTTTTAAGAACTTAAATTATAAAAATACGATAGAGATAAATAATATTATTCTCTTCCTCCATCAATCTCTTCAAAATTTCTAAAATAAATTTTCTTTTTCATCATTTATCTTATAAAAATTTCATTCTTCTTCCTCAATCTTTCTATATACAATACATTGCTCAAAAACCCATTTCTGAATCAAAATAATTAATTGAAAATAGAAAAATCAAAAAAGAAGAAGAAGAAAATAATAGCAAAATAAAAAACAAGATGCAAATTGCAGTTTTCTACCATCTCATTTGGAAACAAATTTAGGTATAAAAAAAAATAGCATCAAGAATATTATTAAATAATACTTCTATACTAAAACTTGAAGAAATAAACTTGAACAGTATTATAACAGTATAATATGTTAATAATAATGTTGTATATGTTATGAATATGTTCTATATATATTGTTCATACGTTGAATTCTATCTGAAAATATATGAATTGCTTTTATATTTTCTTAAATTTAATGCATATATAGTGTAAAATGTTGTTCATCTATTGAATTTTAAGTGAAAATATTTTTATTACAATTAACAGTAATATAAATATGTTGTATATATTATAAATATATTTTGCATATTATATATATATATATAATTCTAGCTAAAAATATATAAATTGATTTTATATCTTAAATAATATTGTATATGTCATTTAAATACTATATGTATGTTGAATTCTAAGTAAGAAATATATGTGCTAATATTAATAGTAACATAAATATATTATATATATTGTAAATATATTATACATATATTAAATTCTAACTAAAAATATATGAACTACTTTTATATCTTTCTCAAATATGATGTATATGTCATACAAATGCAGCCTATATATTAAAATTACAAGTAAAAATATAGACACTATTATTAACAATAGTACAAATATAATGTATACATTATAAATATTTTTTACATATATTTTATATATGTTGATGTTGCTGTAAATGTTATATATATTAAATATATTGTGTATATATTATACATATTATATATATGGTATATATGCTATAAATATTGTCTATATATTATTATACATATTGTGTATATATAATAGAACCTGTCAAAAATTATATATTTAAAAATTAAAAAATGAAAGACAAAAATGAAAAAATAAAAGAGTTAAAAGTAAAAAAAAATAAGCTTGGTATTTTTAAAAACAAAAACTAAAAAAATAAATCATATAATTTTTTATAATTAAAAAATAGGTTGCTTTATAAACTTATCAGAAAAATATTCAACATTATAAATTATCAGCCCGAAAGATAATATCAAATTATTTATTATTAAATTACTATAAATTTATTACATATTTTTTGTAAATGTATAGAAATGACCTTTGATAAAAAGTAAAAATTTTAAAAAATCTACTAAATGGTATAATTTCCTTATATAATTTGATATAATATCTCTTAAATATATAATTTTTTTTATAAAAAAAAAGTAAAATAAAGATATTTTGAGATCGAAATAACAGATTTTATTACATAAATTATATATTTTTTTTCTAAAATATTTATGTTTCACTATTATTTTATTTTTTAAATAAATATTTTTAAAGTAAAATATCTCTAACGTAAAGATTAATTCAAGTTTATTAGATAATTATGAATAAGAATAAAAGGAAAGAAAATGAAAAGAAATTGCCATTAATTAATGTCCTACAAAGTGAATTCAACCAAATCAACACCCGATTTTCACGCGGAAATCATCCAAATCCAAACACTCTTTCCATTTTTGACCGTTATAGAAAAAAAGCAATACGCAAAAGAGAATAACGTTCAAGATTCTTCAACGTTTCAAATTCTTAAACACGTGTACGTCCATGATTTAATTGACACCTGTACCTTAATGCCGAAGTACTATTCACCGACCCTACAAGACCAAGTAAATCCGCGTCTTTCTGCCTTTAGCTGGTTCCACTCATTATGATTTCATATCCAATCACCATAATCTACACCGTTGAATCTCCTTAAATTTCGTGCCTTAGAAAATACAGATAATCAAACGGTTCACATTGGAACTCCTATATATACCCCCTCTCTGATTTCATTTTCATCCCATACTCATACTTTACTCTTCTCTGTCTATCTGCTCGTAAGTTTAAGGAAAAAAAAATTGCAATGGCCAGCTCAAGCTTTGCTTTCTTTGTGATAATGGCGGTGCTAGTCGGATCCACCGTCGCACAGTCACCTACATCATCGCCAACCAAATCTCCTGTGGCTAGTCCACCACAAGCATCTGCCCCTACTCCATCTCCAACCGTCAAACCACCAGTCGCTGCGCCTTCTCCATCGAGGAGCACCCCATCGCCGATGCCGGTAAATGCACCATCTCCGTCATCTACTGTTAACTCTCCTCCATCTCCTCCAGCGTCTTCTCCGGTTCCATCTACTGCTATCCCTCCTCCTTCCATCTCTAGCCCACCATCCGAAGCTCCTGGTCCAGCTGAAAACGCTGCAGTATTGAATAGATTCGCTTTCGCTGGATCTCTGGCTGTTGGTGCTTTTACTGCCGTTTGGGTATTATAGAATACAATCAGAATATATATGGATTATATAATTTTTATATTTATGCTCTTTGTTTAATTATTATTTTATTATTTTATATGCATACCAATTCTTTTGTATTGTTCGCCACAGGTGATTAATGTTATTATATAATTTAATATTAATTATCAGCTCTCTCTCTCTCTCTCTCTATATATATATATAAGTTTTATTCTTTCCTATTATTTAGATAATAATTTCAATTAAAAAAAATATCATATTCAAATTCAATAGGTAATATTTTGTAAATATATTAAGACATTGTTCATTTATAGGTTGATTATTTAATTGAAATATTTAACGTAAATAGCAGAAAATACTAAAATAAATGGGGAAAAGATAAATTTTTTTAAATATTTGCTTTGATACCAAAGAAGAAAATTGTATTCGTTAATTCTATACCCAAACTAACGAATTTTTAGTTAACTAATTCAAAAATTGTATTTAAGGGATTTTGAGAACATCCATCAGAATACATACTAATAAATAATTATGTATTGAAAAAGAGCCCATCAAAATTAAATTTTTTTTGTAAAATGGGATAGTAGAATAACTTGGTTTAATTTAGTGTAAGATTAGGGGTCATGAAAATTAATTATATATGTTAAGTTATTGAGAATTTTCAATAAGACGTTTGTTATGCAAGATTAATTTCAGTTTTAAAAAAATCAATAGTGAGTTCATTTACTGATAAAATTTACGTTATGAATTATTGTTACATTTATGAGATTTGACCGAATTAATGAACCTATTTATTTTTTTTAAAAATAATTATATAATTTTTAAATCTTATAAAAAAATAATTATATATTTTTTAATCTTATTTTTGTTACTCCCTCCATTCCCTTTTAAATATCTATTTTTACTATTTTATTAATATTAAAAAAATTATTTAGTAATATTAATTTTTACTAGACATTTTAGCAGTGTAAAAGAAGGGAGTGCAATGAATGGTATACATTTATATATACTGCCTCCTTGAATGGGTTTGATTTTCATGGGAATTATGATTTTGTTTGACTGTCATGGTTAAAGCACAAATCAAAAGTAAATGGTCAAGATGTAGAAGCTGCTTTATGTTATATATATATATATATATATATATATAAACCTTACCAAAGTTAAAGAGAATAATATGGCGTGAAAGTTGGACACACGTTTAAAGAGAAGGATGTGTGAATAAGGATATGTGGAAAATTGTAGATAGCAACTTTGGAATAAGAAAATTACTCTCTCCACTGATGAAGTATTCTAATTGAAAATGTTATGTTATCTATTTTCTTAAATTACAAAATGAATCATTAAAACATTTCTAAAAGATTTGCTCGTTTCAAAATTAGGAATTTTTCTTTAAATTATTACGGGGCTGTTTGGTTTAGCTGTTCATAGCAGCTGGTAGCTGATAGCGGTTGCTTATAACTGATAGCGGTTGCTTATAGCTGGTAGCTGATTCGGGTTAGTGTTTGATAAAAATACAATAGCTGTTGCAGTTTGAATGTAAAATTACCAATAAGCATATTATTATCTAATAAATATTAATTTTTATTTTATTTTAATAGGGTTAATATAGTCTTAATATGAATCAGCTATCAGCTGATATGAAAAAACTCTGAGTAGGAGCTTATTGAAACAGCAGCTGTTTGGGGTTCCTAACAGCTATCAGCTGCTGTTTTAAATTTTTACCAAACATCAAATTTTACCAAATAGCTACTGTTTGGGGTTCAAACCTCTATCAGCTGCATCAAACAGCTAAACCAAACACCCCCTACATACGTATATTATTATAAAGTAAAATGAAATTTTTGCAATTAACAAAAAATATTGTAGTGTAGATTAAATTCACAAATTTCTATTGCTAATTTCATAAAAATATAGAGAGAATTTTTTTTATTAATCTAAATTTAATTAAGCTTCATACTTGCAATTATATAATTTTAAATTTAATATCAATATTATTATACATCAAAGTTTACTATTGATAATAATTTAATTATAAAATTGACCAAAAAAATAATTTAATTATAAAGGTGGTCATGTATCTGTGGAAATGGAATTGGCATAATACACACACAACAATAATTATTGTAAGGAATGAACTGAAAAATGGCCTTGCACCACAAGGCAAGCACATCTTGACTATATATATATAAAAAAAAAAAGTCATTAAAGTGGTTAAAGCATTACCAAAAAAAAAGAACACTCAATAATGGAATTGGACCCTCTCCGCATTACTGAGTTGATTAATAACACTCATAATTAAGTTCATTACAAGAAGATTGAAAAGAAAATGGCTTAAGTCAAGCTAGAAAATTTTCAATTTCTTAATTTGATGCATGTTATTGGGTTTGATCTTAATTAAGTGAATAATAAGTTGAAATTTATTTCTATTTTTAGTTTAATGTTACATGAATTTAAATATTTCTAATTTTTTTATTTATATAGTTGAAATATATAAATAAAAATAACATTTATTTTAAAATATATGAATCGTAAGGATTATTAATAATTTAATATTTCATTAAGTTAAGAAATATCAGTTGTTTGAGTATGTCTTGTCAATTTATTGATAAATTTAAGTAAACATACTTTTTCTGTTTTGAGTATTAAAATATGTGGATGTATCAAATCTAAATCTATTTAAGAAAAATGTATTTATTATAAAATTAGGTCTCGTTGCCTAGCAAACATATTTTTTCAGTTGTTCAAAAATAATTCAAAAATAGAAGTTAGATTTAAAAAAAAAGTATAAGTTTACTTTAGCTTCTTTTTTTTTTCACCTTTACTTTTTTTTTTTTGTAAGAGTGATTCCCGATAGAAAAGGAATTTACTTTAAGTTTCCCTCGGTAATTCAACTAGTTCTTTTTTATTTTAAGAGAAGGAATTCTTTTTATATATTACATGAATGATTCGATCCGCAATGACTATGATTGAAAATTATTTAATCATTTTTCTTCAAAAAAGAGACAAAACATTATTAACTTGAATTCAGAATATCTATTCAAAATTTCAGTAAAGACTGAATTACTTGAATTGAGGATATCTATTCAAAATCTCAGTAAAGACTGAATTTATTATCTCATATTTATTTTTTGTAAAAAAAATACTAATTGAAGTAGAAGGTTTCTTCAAACAATAAGGAAAAAAAAAAGAGCAAAACAAGCTACGATGAATGACCCATACAATCAAAACAAACCTCTCACAATTCAAGAAAAGACTAGATAAAGAATAAGAAAATGATCAAATAAATAGAAGATAATGATCAAAACCAAATAAAACACAAGAAAATGGCCAAACTAGGCATAGAGATGGATATATCTGCTCAACAATATGACCGTAACGGACATCATTGGACTAGCAATACTAGTGGCTAACGACCTATTGATCTTCAAACTTGAATAAAAAAATAAGTATGAAACATATACTTCTCTCCTGAAATCTTCCATTAACATTACTTGAAAAAATATAGAGATCGAGATTCACAATCTTCAAGCAATAGAAGATTGGGCTGAAGTTGATTTGCTACCTGCAAACTTCCATTCAACAAAGAAAGCTTATTTATCTTGTTGTTGTGGCTTAAGAAAGAAAATGACTGAGATTTCATCAAAAACAAAAAGATTAACATTTTTTTTTAAAAAAATCTCCATTGGAGCCAAGGTGAAACCTTGATGAAAAAAAAGGCCAAGAGAGCCAAAACACGAGGAGAAAGAAATCTAAAAAAACTAAGATTAAAACTACTGAAAGCATAAATAAAGGAAGAAGAGCCAGGGCTTGCTGCCGGTCAAGAGGCCGACGACAACCTAAAAACCGGTT
Source organism: Garcia nutans (assembly GCA_947685225.1). Classification (NCBI taxonomy): domain Eukaryota; kingdom Viridiplantae; phylum Streptophyta; class Magnoliopsida; order Malpighiales; family Euphorbiaceae; genus Garcia; species Garcia nutans. Next base: position 980,813 of record CANTUV010000075.1, read on the forward strand.
TAATAGGAGATAATGAAGGAGAGGTGGATAGAAAAAGTGTTTAGGGTTTTTCAGTTTTTTAACTTTGCCCTTTGCTTTTTGGTCCCATTAATTGTAAATTAAACATAAAATTATAATTCTTCTTAATAAAATTGAATGTATATATAGAGCCGATTTAATTAATTAATTGTTGCAAATGATTGAAGAATATAATTGTTTTGTAAAATTTTGGCAATTCTTGCTGTTAAAATTTATTTAAGTTTGTTCCTCAGCCAATACTACTCCAAATAGGGCAAGTTGTATCTCAATCTTTTTGTCAAGCGTAAAGATATAAAGGCTCTTCAATTTGATACTGTTCATGATAATTACAATAATTCCAATATTTATTTAAGTTTCATTCTGATTTTTGAATTCTTAAGTCGGATTGCTTGCAGCTTATTCAAGCTTTTCAAGGCAGTGCCAATGGGAGATAGAAAATATTGTTTCGCAAATCAAGCAGCTCTCATCTTCTTAATTTTACAAATTGTTTTTTATCCTTTACTCATAGGAAAGGTAATAATATCAAATTGCAGATTGGATAGTAATAGTATTGCAATTCATATTTCTCATAAGGCCTCTCTTGGATCTGATTGGATTGACTCACTATCTGTATAAACTAAAATCTTTGTTATTTAATTAATGATGCTATCTTTTCTTCTCAATGAAATACATATTTCTCAGTTAACTTTCTACATTATGAGAGTGTTTAATCATTTAACTACTTATAATAGAAGAAAATTAGCTTCGCTTATTAAATTTCTAATACCAAATATTAAGACTAATGTGTCTCCTTTGTTTTATTTTTTTTTTAACTTGACAAATATGTCTGCTTGCCAACTAAGACACAGATATAACTTTGGCTGCCAATGGTCATTGAGAGTGGATGACCATACAGGTACAATTGTAAATTAATCATGGCCGTACACGCGGTGATATTTTTTGGAATATACAAGTAATCATAACCATTCAGCATTATTTTATTATTCTATTTTTTACACAAAAATAAATTTACTTCTTTATTTTATAAGAATTAAAAAAAAATTAATTATTTTTATTAAAAATATAAATTTATATATATAAATTTTATTATATTTATATTTTATTATAAAATATATTTAATAAGTAATATTAAATAAAAATATTATAAAAATTTAATATGATAATTAACTTATTAAAATAATAAAAAGACTATACTTTAAGATGAATAAACAAAATTAAATCTCTATTTATTTGAAATGGACGGAATACTTCTTTTTGCAACGCCCGAAAAAACTAATTGAGCTGTGAAAAGGAGATAATTGACTCTTAAAGGGCTAAAATTAAGCCACTTTGACTCATGGCTTTTTTCCCAAACAATTCGGAAAAAAAAAATCAATATTTACCAAATTTATAATTTTTTGGATGCTAAATTTATAATGAAATAATATAATGAGATGAATTGTTCTAAAATTTAAACTTGTTAATTAGTATAATAATAACGTAACCATCTTTTAGATATTCTTAAATTGATACTATGCAGATTTTATACTATTATTATTATTATTATGATGATGATGACGTAAATTTTGTATAAATATTATAAGGACCAAATTAGAAATATTATAGAAATCTAACTCTGCTGTAATAAATTACTTATTTTTTATTTATTTTCTGGCATTCTATTTTTCTGTTGTATCTATAATATCAATGTGTTTCTAGCAATAAAAGATTAAGTTTAACTCTCTTTTAACTAATTTTACTATGGCATCACAGTAAGAGTTTTAAAATCAAAATATTAGAATGATAAACCCATCAAAAGAAATTGAAGCAACTAATTCTCCATATGTACTGCAACAAAATGAATATCCTAGAGTTTCTCTAGTCACCTATTTACTTGAAGAAGATAATTATTCAACATGGCTTCGAGCCATCAAAAATCCTTTATCAGCAAAAATAAATTTAGTTTATAAATTAATGGTAGTCTTCCATGACTTGAAGCTAATTCAACAAACGAAGCTGTATAGATTAAAGGAAATTCCATGGAGATTTCTTAGCTCTTCAATCACTACATCCTTCCTCCAGTAGTGTGGCTTTCTTTGACAATGCAAAGGAGCTTTAGAAAGATTATGGGGAGCGATTCTCACAAGGAAATGCATCTCATGTTCATCAACAAATTCAATGCCGTTCAATCTCAAATTTTAAATATTGATCCTTTAATTAATTTAACTTGTGTTTATAGTTTGGTGTGGTGGCTTAAGAAGAGCGACAACAGCAACTTGTTGTTAGCAAAGGAAGTAACTCTCTAAAAGGGGCAGCTTTTGCAACTCCAAAAGGATATCCCAAGCTGTCCAATTCTTGGTTATCAACATGTAACCGTGATGTTTCTAAAATTTGTTGTGATCACTGTAAAAGATCGTGTTTTACGCATACCTACTTTTGCTTGTAATCTCATTTTCATCTGTAAATTAACCCAAACACTAAACCATGTTGCTTTTTTTTCATGGCCCAGTCACGAGGAAGTTGAATGGAATCAGTGGGCTGAAGAATAATCTTTATTATTCAAAAATTAAGTATTAGAGCACCTCAGCGGGGGCTTTATGGCATCAAGATCTTGGTCACTTGTCTTTTAATCATTTGTCACTTATTTTAGGTTTAGTTAAGCCTTTTATTTCAACTACTTTTGATGTCTTTTTGTGATGTTTAAGCTAAACTAAAACTTTTCCTGCAAGTTCCATAAAACTAAAGGGAATTTTGGACTTATTCATTATGATTTGTAGGGGATTTTATCGTACACCTGCAATATCAAAATCTCATTATTTTTTGACAATTGTTGATGACTTTATCAAAGTTACTTTTGTAAATTTGCTTAAATTAAAGCATTCCAAACATTATTTTCTTTTCTTGCTATGGTTCACTGATAATTCATAATTTTAATTATATTATTGAGAAATAATTTAATATGAATTATTTCAATATGAAATGATTAATACTATTCGATTTTATTTTCTTCGTCTTCTTCTTCTTCTTCTTCTTCTTCTTCTTCTTATTATTATTATTAACCTAGTTAAAAATATATTTGAAATTGAATTAGAAGTTAATCAAATCATATTATCATAAAGATATGTAAGCATGATTGAGCAATTAATTGGGTGGAAAAATGGAACGCACCTTATTCACTCAAATTAGTTGGCGTTGCTCTGAACATAATTAAAAAAACTTAATTATGAAGTGGGAAAAAAAAACATAAAATGTTTTATTTTGTTTGATTCAAGTTCAGTATCATATTGCATTTTTCATAATATTTTTTACATATAAAATTAATAATCTAACATTTTAATTCAAAATAATTTTAGAATTATTAAATAAGAAATTCGTTGATAATCATTATATATATATATATATATATATATATAATAGAAGTAAATATCCTTTGATTCCCTGTTGACAAAAAAGGCAAGAATAATTCAGAAGAAAATATTAAAGTTTTAAATGAAGCAAAAGTAATTTTTTTTAGTTATTGAAATATCACTTGAAAAGTTGAAATGAGAATATATTTGGATTTGCATTTAAATGAAAGATGTGGAGTATTAAATTTAAATATTTCTATTATTTTAAAAGTTCATCCATCTAAATAAAAATCTTAAATATAACCATACATTTGAATTTTATATTATATATTTTATTACAAAGCATGCTTAAATTGTCCTAATTCAATTAATCAAATATTTACACTTAATTTGTAGGAAAATTTAAGACTTTAAACAGTCAGAAAGAAAAGGAAAAAAATAATATAAAAAAAAGGGCATTTGCTTGGCTAAACAAAGAATTGGAACAAATGCAGGATTTTTCAGATAGATCATAATTCAAAAATCAAAATCAAAATTATATATATATTTAGAAATCCAAATAAAATCTTTATATACAATTATTAACTCCAAATCTCCATTTCACAATTTTTTTAAAAAAAATTAAATAAGCAATCGTGCATTTTTAATATCAATTTAAAAAAAAATGAAATAAAATAATATCTCTAACTCGAATTGAATACTCAATATAGCTTGGATTAGTAATTTTAGTATGTTAAGAAAAAAAAAAAAAAGGACTCAAAAGTGCAAGTGACCATCGGTGTGAAATGCGTGGGTCACCGATGGTTGCATTTTATGCTTTTCCTTAAAAAAAAAAAAAAGAAAAAAAAATCAATGTTATTTATTATCTTTTCAATTTTATGCCATTAGTAAATAAAAATATCATATTTTTAGCGGCGTTTCATGGAAAAATTATAAATTTAATAAACATCTCATTTTATTTCTTTTTTTTATCACATAAAATTAAATATTGATTGCCACGCTTACAAAAACAAATTCAAAAAATCAAGTTTTTAGTTTCAATTTCAATCTTCATAAAAGAAATATTATTATTATTATGTAAAATTTTTATCTTTGGCTGTCGCTTGTCGCCCGTGATAATAGTTTAGCGGTCATTAGTTCACCGGTGACGTGCTCTTGGCGGTCATTAAAGGGGTGTTTAATTTAGCTATTTGATGCAGCTAATAGAGATTTGAACCCCAAACAGCAGCTGTTTGGTAAAATTTAATGTTTGGTAAAATTTAAAAACAGCAGCTGATAGCTGTTAGGAATCCCAAATAGCTGCTGTTTCAATAAGCTCCTACTCGGAACTTTTTCATATCAGCTGATAGCTGATTCATATTAAAACTATATTAACCCTATTAAAATAAAATAAAATAAAAATTAATATTTATTAGATAATGATATGCTTATTAGTAATTTTACATTCAAACTGCAACAGTTATTGTATTTTTACCAAACACTAATTTGAATCAGCTACCAGCTATCCGCCATCAGCTATCAGCTACCAGTAACCGCTATCAGCTATCAGTAACCGCTATCAGCTACCAGCTGCTATGAACAGCTAAACCAAATAGTCATAAATAAAGAAGTTGTTTTTTAAAAAGAACAAGAAAAAGAAAAACAAACTAACCAATCAAATCTCTACTTCTTGTCCAAGTTATAGAATATAAAAGCAGCACACTGTCCTACCTAATAGTTTTATTTTTTGACCTTTTTACGTTGTCTCGGTTGTGCTCCTTTCCCGTCACTGTTGCTATATTCGCGCTCTGTTGTGTTCCATTCCCATTACAAAGCTGTTGCCATGGCGAATTTCTAGAAACGTCGATCAGTCAAAGTCTTTGCTTAATTTAGACTCTTCAATTCGCTCTCTGTTTAGTTCACTCTCAATTTTCTATGGTTTATGTTTTCTTATTAGGGTTTCTTCGCCATGATTCCTTTGTCTAATAACGATTACCCTTCCACGCGCCACCGTCAATTTCGCCCTCCCTTGTCCTCTTCTCCGCTCTGCAACCCCCACTATCAAAACCATAATTTGAACCAAAATCGTCGATGGAATCGTTTGTTTGGTGTTAAACTCCTTTCCATCAATGATTACCCTCATCACCACCACAATAGTGGTGGCCGTATTCTTTCAGTTGAGTCTATTGTTTCTGAATGTAATCCCCAACCTTGTAGATATCATATTAGGTCTTCTGGTGCACTTGTTGCGAGTCTCTTTTTTCAGTTTCAGACTGATGCCATTGATGTTTTTGTTTCGTTGTGGGAACGTCGGCTCGCCGGAGATCATTATTTTACTCCAATTGCTGATTTTGGAGGTAATGAAGCAGTGAAAGAGAGAATTAAAAGTTTGTTTAAATTGTATGGAGAGAAGATTTTACAGAGTGGGTTAGTGGAGAAATTGGAGAGGAAGATCAATGATTTGTCTGTTGAGATTAATAAGTCTTCGGGCTCGGGCAGAAAGCGTTATCGAACTCTGTCTGAGATTGAAGCGAAGAATAGGTTGCGGGATGAGATGGATGGAATTATGAAGAGGGTTGAGGAGTTTAAGATTGGGGTGAAGTCTGTGTTGGATTATCTTGAGGGGAAGGAGCTTGTGGGGTTTGATGTTTTGGGGTTTAACCATGTGAAGGGTATTAGTTGGATTAAAATTCATAGTTTGTTACTGAGGGAATGTAGACGGCTTGAAGATGGGTTGCCCATATACGGTTTTAGAACGGAGATTTTGCAGCAAATACGATTGCAGCAGGTATTATCGGTCTTAATTATCTGTTCTCGCTTTAGACGAATTTTTGAGACCTACAGTCATTGCATAGTGTGGTTTGATTTTGTATTTTAAATCTAGTATCTAGTTAGTTTATAAATGTATATTTATTTGTCTTGTGCTTGTTTTTTTATGTGATTATGCTGCGGCTTCCGTTGTGTGTAATTGACAACTTGGTGTTGATTATTAGGAATGATTACTTTGTGTTAGAATAAGTTTACTCATTATCATCCAATTTGCTTGCTGGAACTTTGTTACCAGGTATTGTGTTTTTTTAAACTCAAGAAAAAGAATGTAGTACTTGGCAATCGTAGTTAAAATAGGCTAATAGCTTAACAGTGAAGAGTTACACTGTTTGCAGGTATCTTGTGCTTTCTACCCTTATTTTTCTTGGCGTTCTGCCTTGTACTTTTGTAGGACATGCATTTCTATTGACTGTCTCTATGTTGTTTGAGAGTCAATGTTGAATTTTCTTAAAACTTGCTTTAAAATAGTGTTTATTAATCTACATATATAGTTGTCTGGTTTCTTTGACAAAAGTTCAGCAGTCTACCTTGAACAAACTCTTGTTATAACTTCACATCTTGTAAGCACTGTTTAATAATTATGTTGAATGTCCATAGAATTTTAGTCATTTTTTCCTTTTTCACAGGTAATAGTCTTGATTGGAGAGACAGGTTCAGGGAAGAGTACGCAGTTGGTCCAGTTTCTTGCTGATTCTGAGGTTGCTGCTAGCGGTTCAATTTTGTGTACTCAACCCCGTAAAATCGCTGCAATTTCCTTGGCAAAAAGGGTTAGTGAAGAAAGCATAGGATGTTATGAGGATGATTCAATTATCTGTTATCCAACTTATTCATCTTCCCGGTGTTTTGATTCCAAGGTAATATATATGACTGATAACTGCCTAATGCAGTACCTTATGAAAGATAAGACTTTGCCTGGAGTTTCATGCATTATTGTAGATGAGGCTCATGAAAGAAGCTTGAATACTGATCTTCTGTTGGCCTTGATTAAAAAATTGCTTATTGAGAGACGTGAACTAAGGCTTATTGTAATGTCTGCAACAGTTGATGCCAGCAAATTATCAGACTACTTCTTTGATTGTCAAACCTTTCATGTGCGAGGGAGATGTTTTCCGGTTGAAATAAAATATGTTCCTAGTTCCTCTGAAGGAATTTCTGGTCCCTTACTCAATGCCAATAGTATTGCACCATATGTTTATGATGTTGTTAAGATTGCAATGGAGATCCATCAAGAAGAGAAAGAGGGGGCAATTCTTGCGTTTTTGACTTCCCAGCTGGAGGTAGAATGGGCTTGTGAAAAGTTTCAGTCTTCCTCGGCTATTGCATTGGCATTTCACGGAAAGCTTTCACATGAAGAGCAATGTTGTGTTTTCCAGAATTATGAAGGGAAGAGAAAAGTTATTTTTGCTACAAATTTGGCAGAAACATCGTTGACCATTCCAGGGGTCAAGTATGTGGTTGATTCTGGTATGGTTAAGGAAAGCAGGTTTGAAGCTTCCTCTGGCATGAATGTCCTGAGAGTTTCCAAGGTTAGCCAGAGTTCTGCTAATCAAAGAGCTGGTCGTGCTGGTCGAACAGAACCTGGCAAGTGTTACCGTCTTTACTCAGAATATGATTATCAGGCAATGGCTGTCCACCAGGAACCTGAAATTCGTAAAGTTCACCTTGGTATTGCAGTTTTGAAGATTCTTGCTCTGGGTATTAAGAATGTTTTGGAATTTGACTTTATTGATGCTCCCACTGCTAAGGCAGTTGACATGGCCGTCAGGAACCTTGTACAGTTAGGTGCTGTTGCCTGTAGAAATGATGCTTTTGAGTTAACTACAGATGGGGATAACTTGGTTAAGTTGGGTATCGAACCGCGACTTGGGAAGATTATTCTTGAAAGCTGCCGATTTGGTTTGCGTAAAGAGGGAGTTGTGCTAGCTGCTGTTATGGCCAATGCGAGCAACATATTTTGCAGAATTGGCACCATTGATGACAAATTGAAATCAGATTGCCTTAAGGTGCAATTCTGCCATAAGGATGGAGATCTGTTCACATTGCTTACTGTCTACAGGGAATGGGAGGCTGTACACCAAGATAATAGAAATAAATGGTGTTGGAACAATAGTATCAATGCCAAAATCATGCGAAGATGCAAAGAGACAGTGATGGAATTGGTGAACTGTTTAAAAAATGAACTAAAAATCATTGTTCCAACTCGTTGGGAGTGGGAGCCTTATGCTTCTTCAAAGCATGAAAAAAGCTTGAAGAAGATTATACTCTCTTCACTTGCAGATAATGTAGCTATGTACTCGGGATACGATCAGCTTGGTTATGAGGTTGTTTCGAGTGGGGAGTACTTTCAGTTACATCCTTCATGTTCATTGCAAGTGTATGGTCAAAAGCCGGACTGGGTTGTCTTTTCTGAACTTTTATCTATATCAAGCCAATATCTGGTCTGCGTTACAGCCGTTGATTTTGATAGTCTGTCTGCATTTAGCCCTCCTCTATTTGACCTCTCCACATTTCAGAGTAGAAAATTGCAGTTGAGGGTGATCAAAGGATTTGGCAGTACTGTTTTAAGAAAGTTCTGTGGAAAAATAAATAGTAGCATGCTTTCTCTTCTTTCTCGTATACGGACAGAATTTGGGGATGAGCGGATAGGTATTGAAATCAGTGTGGATAACAATGAGATCCTTTTATATGCATCTGTAAAAGACATTGAAAAGGTTTATGGGCTTGTCAATGATGCATTAGAACATGAAGTAAAATGGTTAAGTAATGAATGCCTGGAGAAGTGCTTGTATAACGGGGGAGGAGCTGTGTCTCCTCCATTTGCGCTTTTTGGAGCAGGTGCAGAAATTAGGCATCTGGAGTTGGAAAATAGATATTTGAGTGTGGATGTGTTCCTTTCAAATGTAAATGGTCTGGATGACAAAGAAGTATTGAGATTCTTTGAGAAATCTGTGCCTGGAGTGTGTGGTTTTCACAGATTTGCAGGTAGTGTACAGGATAGTGATGACATGGAAAAGTGGGGCAAGGTGACATTTCTTACCCCTGAAGCAGCCAGAAAAGCTTTAGAGTTCAATGGTTTTGAGTTATCTGGTTCTGTACTTGTGTTGTCCCCAGCTAGGTCGTCTGGTGGAGGCAGTCGTAAATTATTATCATTTGCTGCTGTGAAAGCTAAAATCACTTGGCCGAGAAGGTACAGCAAAGGGTATGCAGTTGTTCGATGTGAAAGGAATGATGCTGAGTTTGTTGTTCAAGATTGCTCTAATATGCTGATTGGAGGTCGGCTAGTTTATTGTGAGCGTAGCACAAAGGATATAAGCTGTATGATAATTAGAGGATTGGATGGAGATACTTCTGAGCAGGAAATTCTTGAAGTTCTGCAAATGGCTACGAAGAGGAGAATTTTGGATGTATTTCTGATTCGAGGTGATGCAGTAAAATCTCCTACCCTTAGTGCTTGCGCGGAAGCAATTCTCAAGGAAGTTGCTCCGTTTATGCCTAAACAGGGCCCCTTGAGCAATTATTGTCATGTTCAGGTCATTTCTCCTGAGCCAAAGGATACTTTCATGAAGGCTTGGGTCATCTTTGATGGAAGACTTCACCTGGAGGCAGCAAAAGCTTTGCAACATATCCAAGGGAAGGTACTTGCTGGCTGTTTATCATGGCAGAAATTACAGTGCCAGCAGGTGTTCCACAGCTCTGTGTCATGTCCTGCCCCTGTTTATGCATTTATTGAGAGCCAGTTGAATTCTATCCTAAGAAGGTTTACACATCGACCTGGTAATTTCTTTTTTAAGCATTTCCTTTTCTGTTTATCTGTTATGATGCTCTGCTTTCATATGGTATTCTAATTACGTCATTACAAAATGTCTCAAGTTCATTCTTTTCATGCATTCTGTGTGGTGATATTAACTTTCATTTTTTAAAAAAAAATTATTCTTAGTTTTAGTTTTTTGGTTCTGGTTGACAATTTTTCTAGTGAATGGGCTTCTCTTGACTATCTGACAGTGCATGTGAATTAGCAATAGTAAGGAAGTTGAAAGTGGCCTTAAAGTTTCTGGACAGTATGGACAGCTGTATGCCTTTCCCTTGGATGATGTTGTAGAGGAAAATTTTGGTGATGCCTGTTTATACTTCAAGTAGCACTTAGGCTACTTAACATCCTCCTCTGCCCTTGGCTTTATTTTGGTATCGGTTCTTTGTAACAAGTTAATTGTTTAGTTGGGGCCTTGAGTTTCTACTGGGTTGAAAGTAATAGACTAACTGTGGGACCTGTTGCATTCTTGAATCAGTTAGTAATTGGCTTTCATCATGGGAAACAGGCTTTAGAAGGATTGGTCCTCAGTGTAAGACTTGGAAGGTGTCATAGTCAACTATTTGTCCTCAGTTTAAGACTTGGAAGGTGTCATAGTCAACTATCTTTTTTGCCATGTGACAAGTATCGGGCGTACTTGTGGAGTAGGTATCATCTTCTAGGTCTGAATTGACACAGTTTGAAGAGAACATTGGTTTGATCCTGGTAAAATAGCTGGTTGATTCATTCTTGTATTTAAATGTACACAATCAGGTCACCTTCTAGGGTCTTGGAACTTTTGGTCGTATAATTTAAAAAGCATTAGATAGAATCTATAATTTTGATGCAGGTGCTTTGGATGTTTTACACTGCAATGAAAAGTTTAAACATCACATTCTCACAATGACTAATTAGAGTCCTCAGGTTGGACAATTCTCTGGATGCCTCTAGACTATCATTATCAGGTTGGCTCTCTTAGGTGTGTACTGTTGAAAGGATCTCTGATTTTTTTTAAGAATTAAGCTTATTTTTACAAGTACTATCTTCAGGGGAGATATGGCCTCGGAGGAAAGAACAAAATAGTAAAATAAAGGAAACATGGGCAAAGTGCGGAGGAGCCATAACTGATTCAAACCCTAAGTAGATGACAAGCATAGAGAAAGGGAAATAGAACAATCTCGATACCATGACTTTTTATTTTAGGTCGTGCATGCTTTTTGGGATCAATGAGATATTATAAATCTCGGATTGCTTATAAGAGTGTTCTTGGTGGTGATACTTTCCTCATTTACACCCTTTTTATCTCTCTTCCCTCCTTTTTCTCGTGATTTGGTGAATACATCTGCCATTGTTTAGTGATCATTCTATGAAATTCTGCAATGCGTGTTTGTAGCGTTTTGCTTTCATGTTCTCCAGTACTTTTCTTATCTCTGAAATGTTTTTGTGTTTGTGATTTTTTCCTATCCTTGAAATGCTATATGATTTTCCCCTCAATTGTTTATTGTTGAGTTCTGTAGGGTTTCAAAAAATATTTTTTTCTTTTTTTCTTTCTAATTTTTCCACCTGATTCTGTGGTAATCAATCTACAATTTTAATTGACTGTTAAGATAATTACCTGCAATGCGATTAATATGAAAAATTGAGCTGGTATTTCTCAGTTGCACGAATCCCCAACACTGCTAGTTCTGTCAATTTTTTACCATGTTTGGAAGCTGTTTCAGTCAGATTCATTTTGAAGAGTATCACACATTTAAAATTTGTTTTGGACTTTATGCTACATTGTTTAACTGCCTAATTATGTGCAATTGAGGTGTTTGCACTTTGAATATTTATATGCTATTCTATGCTTGTCAATCACTGTGGTCTTAACAGATGGTGTGTCGTAAGTCTGTTAAAAATTATTTATGTTGTTTAATTATTCTATGCCCTCAATTTTCATGGAAAATTGATTATAGACTTTAATCTTGTAAACACACACACATAATATCATCTTGTTTCAAATGGTTTTGTTGCATGAAGACTGAATTAACAATTTACCATTTAGGGTAGCATATTAGTCGAAAGGGGGTTCGCTTTTGTGTTGTTAACGAAATGAAAAGTTGATATTCCTGTGGAATGATGTACCTTGGTTATACTAAGAAACTCATTCAAATATTATTCGCATAGGAGGGAAGGCATCTGGTTAAGTTGTGGGATTTCAAGTTCCTTACAAGCCACAGTGGTGCATTCTCAGTGAAAATCTTACAGGGACTAACTGTTTAAGTGTCAAGCTCAACTGGATAGTTCTAAACTTCTACTGCATTTAGGTGCTGTTGGGTTAACAGGAAGAAAGGACTGGGGTTTCTGATACTTTATACCCTAGTAGGAAAGAGAAGGGCGTTTATGAGTGTATTTTAGAGCTTTAGGCATATTAATCTGAAAGATTGATCCATGGTGAATTCACTGTTTTCTTGGGTGCTTTGGGATTTAAGCTCAGAATGATGAGTTAATTGTGAGAGCAGAATGTTTAATGGTTTTGGATTGTAGAAGTTGGTCCGTACAACATTTTTCTTTTCTTAAGTGCTAGATCTTTGTTTTTATGTCTCATCCCTTTTATGCATATCCAGTGCATAGGAGGTGGTTCACTTCTTTAAGCACTTTTTGCTAACTAGCTAGTATGTGTCATTTAAAGTGACAATGTGATTGGATGAATGTGGCTCTGCTTTTATATTTTAGGACACTTAAATTTGATTTAGAAATGGCAATTTTTTCATTTACAATGTTTTAGTGCTGATAAGCTTGATTTTGCCAGGTGTGGATTGCAGTTTAGAAAGGAATGAGAATGGTTCCTACAGAGTGAAGATATCTGCTAATGCAACAAAGACAGTGGCAGAGTTGAGGAGGCCACTGGAGCAGATAATGAATGGAAAGACAGTAGATCATGGTAGCCTTACCCCAGCAGTTCTGCAACTTCTCTTCTCCAGAGATGGCAAATTACTTGTGAGTTCACTGCAGCGAGAAATGGGAACTTACATTCTCTTTGACAGGCAGAACCTCAGTGTTAGAATCTTTGGTCCACAGAACAAAGTTGCTCTTGCTGAACAGAAGTTGGTACGTTCCCTTTTAGCCCTCAATGATAACAGGAAAATAGATATCCCTCTTCGAGGTGGAGATTTGCCGCATGATCTCATGAAAAAGGTAGTTGAGAAGTTTGGACCTGACTTGCATGGGTTCAAAGAAAAGTTCCCTGAGGCTGCATTTGTGCTCAACACAAGGCGTCATGCTATCTCTTTTTGTGGCAAAGAGGACCTGCGGCTGATGGTGGAAAATGCAATTCATGACTTTGCACGGTCTCTTAGTGTAAGTGGAACATCCAAACAGCAAAAAGGTGAGGCTGCTTCCTGCCCTATTTGCTTGTGTGAAATTGAGGAATGTTACCAACTTGAGGCTTGTGGACATAAATTCTGCTGGACTTGCTTGGTTGAACAGTTAGAGTCAGCAATTAGGGGAAGAGATGGTTTTCCAGTATGCTGTGCCCATGAAGGTTGTGGGAGGCACATTTGGCTCTCTGATTTGAAGTCTCTTTTGCCGTGTGGCAAGTTGGAGGAACTTTTCAATGCATCTTTGGGGGCATTTGTTGCATCTAGTGGGGGCACTTACAGGTTTTGCCCTTCACCTGACTGTCCTTCTGTTTACCGAGTATCGGACGCCGGGTTGGTTGGTGGGCCTTATGTTTGCGGAGCTTGCTATGCAGAGACATGTACCAGGTGTCACTTAGAATATCACCCCTATGTGACATGTGAAAAATACAAAGAATTTAAGGAGGATCCTGATTCGTCTCTGAAGGACTGGTGCAAGGGAAAAGAGCATGTCAAGAGTTGTCCTGTATGTGGGTACACAATTGAGAAAGTGGATGGCTGCAATCATATTGAGTGCAGATGCGGCAAACACATTTGCTGGGTCTGTTCAGAATCCTTTAGCTGCAGTGATGACTGCTATGGCCACCTGAGGCGGGTACATCTCACTATAATATGAAGACTTAGCTAAGTAACTATGGTGGTGAGCGGTAACCAAATTGTATATTTTTCATGTATATAACATATAAATATATATATACACACACACACTTAGCATATGAACTAGGAGCTTCTGTATATATTTGGTTGTGTTATAAAGCTAATTTTGCCTTTCTGCTTAACAATGGCCACTTAGTTTAGCTGAACAGAATGGCTGTTTGCCCTTAGCTAAGAGATTTTCATCTTTTATTACTTGGTAATTGAAAACTAGCGAGTACATCATATAGTTTGTCCAGTTTTGATCTATGTAGCTGGAGATTGCTGAACAACTATCGCCGAGAACCTCGAAATTTTTGGATGGTTTGGGTTGGGACTGGATCGTATTAGTAAATGGTCATTTTTTTCCTGTTAAATTTAAAGTTGAGTTCACAGATAATGGTAATCGTTCAATAGAAAAACGAATATTACTAATTAGAAAAAGAAACATCACCAACCAGAAAAGGTAACAGGACATCTAATAGTTGTTAAAAGTATTTCATAAATTTAAAAAATTGACAAGGATTATATTAAAATTCGTGTATTGCATTGGAATTGTAAATTTTCTTTTAATTTTTTTTTTACTTCCCTTGTGATATTTCTGGTATAAGCTTTTCAATAACAGGCTCAACCATTGTTTCCAAGTCCTCAAAATCATGCTTCAGCACGTCAACCTAAGTTTCCATTAGAACAATATTTATAAGCAAAAACATTTTGGCAAATGATCCATCATACGCAAAACGTTTAAGTGGTTAAACATAAACATATAAATGTTTGAAATCATTATTATTATGTACGCATTGGACACTATGATTATACATTTAATGTAATGTAAAAAGCTTATTATATGTGCATAATATAAATAATTTATACCTTGTGAATGAAATCTTTTGTTAGCTCAGCATCGTGAGCAGTTGCTTTTGACACCTTCTCTATCAACAGAGCAGTTTCCTTTAGTTTGCTATTTTCAGGCAGTTTCTCTGCCACTTCAGCTGATACATTCTCCGCCACCGTTGCCACCTTTTCTGCTACCGCTGCTACACTTTCTACCTCTTCCGCTACAATTTCTGCCTCTTCTATATTTACCCAAATTTTCTAAAATTTAATAATAGATATTTGGAAAATAAAATATCATATAAAGAATTGATTGTCTCCTATCTAGTAACTATATTTTCTGTGGTACATGGTAATTTATTAAAAGAAATTACACCATATACTACTTTTTAATTTTTATTGCACTTCATTTTTTTGCAATTTCAATTTTTTACTTTTACGTTTTTATTTTTTCATTTTTTGTTTTTAAAAGTACGGTACCTTTTTTTTTAAAAAAAAAACGTTTCTTCTTCCAAACATGGGAGAAACGTGCATAACTTGATGAGTTAGTTTTAGTAGCATTTTTTTTAGCATGGAAAACGTGTATTTTTTTAGCTTTTTTTAGTGGTATTTTTTAAAACAAACTTTTTTTTTTAAAGTTAATTTTGTAATTATCCTCTAATTATAAGGAAATAAACTTTGAAAATGTAAATTCAGCTATAGTAGATTGAATTATTTCAATTCTCAGAATAATTAGGCAAATTTGTCATATCGATCAGATCTATTTTTTTTCCTCAATAATTATGAGTGTTTTAGTTTATCTGTATATCATGAACGAAATTGCAATTAGCAAAAGCATGTTTCATGTCTAACAAATACATTAAAATAAATTAAAATATACCTTCTATCCTCTTAAATTTCTGCCATTTTTGCTTCAACAATGGTACTAGAATAGATAATATAGATCCCAACACCCATTTTACCCTGCAATATGCCATCTTAATCATGTTTTTATCCTACTAATAATGACTCCATATGCAAATGAGATTAATTTTTTTCTGAAATTTTGAGTATTGTAATTTTTTAGTGGATTATAATGTTTATAAATTAATTTTGTTAACATAAAAAGGAAAAATATTTGCAGTGGATTAAAATATGTTTTAATACCAAGAAGGGAAGTTAACACTTGGAGAGTCTGGTGGAGGGACTTGTGGTCTAACTATGTCATCCTTCGTCTTCGATCTAGTTCATAAACAAGGCGGAAAAATCAAATATTAATTAATTTTTTTCTGAAATTGTAAATAAAAATACGAGATTATAAGTATCAACTTCATCAACAGCCTAATAAATAAATAAATAAATAAATAAAAGAATTTGAAATGATACTATACTAAATAAAAATTAAAATAAGAGAAGGAAAATTGTATAATTACATATTGGTATCAAGGCTTTTCCGAGTTGCACCATTAGCATCATTGATCATATGCAATCCTTGATGCAATGAATACCCATATCCAATCTTGTTACCTTTTACAGAATTACCAGAACCATATCCAACACAAACATTGCTAGAGCAAGCTCTGGATTTATATATAAATTCAAGAAAATTTCTTATATTATAAGAACCCCAAGCACTAGTAGCTCTAGAAGACATAGTTTAAACAATTTTTATGTAATTAAAAGTTTATAAAATATAATCTTGATCACCTTAAAAACTCTAATAATTATATAGTTGAACTAGTGGAAGATGATGAATTGCCCAATTTGCAGGCCAATAAATGGCTAAAAAGTGAGAAAAGGGGAAGAAGAAAACGAGCACGCCAAGTGATATCATGTATTTTTTTTTTTTTGCTTTATTTGGTTGCTTAAAGCTATGGTTTTAATCTAACAAAAAAAAAAACGAGAAAAATGATTTAATCTAAAGCATGTATTCTATCTTTCTTTGTTTCTTGCAAGTTATTATATATATATAACTTCTATTTACTCTTTAATTTAAGGCTTCTAAGGAAATCTAATTTCTAGCTTTGTTGAATATTTAATTGGAATTTCAATTGATTTTCTCTCTTTCATATTTTTATACATGAAAGAGTATTTATTGAAAGATTTTTATACTAAAAGTTGCTACTTTCTGAAGCCATTAGCTGTTCCCTTATCTCAGTATGCGAGTTCCATTCAACTTGGTTTTATGAAATTTCAAGAATTACTTTTCACATTCCATTGTTAAGCATTAATTTTAGAATCAAATAATCATACTCTTTTTCCCTTGCCAACTTACTGTACATAATTATTAAAATTAATTTTTTATTTAAAAATTTTCTAAACAAGTTTAATAATATAATAAGTTTAAAAATTTTATTTCAAATTATTTTCTGTGTGTGAACGACTAATAACTGAATATTTAATTATTGAAAATCGGTAATTATAATCATTAAGGATCTGTATGAAAAATATTTTTTATTTTTTTATTTTTTAAGTTCTCAAATTTTCATTTTTCAACTATTTTAAATGATAAATTTAGAAATAGGGGAAACATATTTACTTAATCTTGTTTTTCAATTTCCATTTTCCATTTTTTATATAATATTTTAACAATCTTTTTAAATACTTTTAAACAAAAATACAATTACACAAATAATTTAATAATCTAAATATTTATATATAGATTTTTTTAAATCACAATTAAATAAAATAAAAAATTTTAAATGATTATAAAATTAATTTAAAAATATTCTAAAACTTCAATGCAAACAAATAAAATAGATAAATTCAGATAAACAAATAAAACTATTTCAAAAATAAAAATAAAAAAATTAAATTTAAATGGAAAATAACTGCTGATAATTTTTAGAACCTTCATTTTTCATTTAAAAAATAAATAAAATATTTTTTTAAAATTCAACTATTATTTAATAAATATAGAAAATTATTTTATAATTTTCAAATGAAAAATATTTTTCATTAAATAACAAATTTTATTTTAAATTTTTAGTTATTTTAATAATAATTTTCAAATTATTAATAAATTTTAAAACAATACTTGAGATAATAAATTTATTTATTTATTTATTTCAAATAAATAGTTAGATATATTTTAAAAAAATAAACAGTTGGATATTTAAATGTTAAGGATTAGCTACCAACTTGTCCACTTCATCCAAACGAGCCTTTGATAATATTGTAATGTAAACTTTTCATTTTTTTTCTAATTACAAACACTTTTTCCACACAATTGTTGAAATTAGTATAAATTAATATTATAACCTCTCATGTCCAAGGGCGAAGCTACTTATTGAAGAAGGGGGCTACTGCCCTTTGAAACTAAATTTATATATATATATATATTAAAATTTTGAAAAAACTTAATTGCCTCCTTTAAAATTTTAAAATACCCCCTCAATCTTTTAACTTATACAATAAATTAAAAAAATAAATTTCTATAAATCATTCTTTTCCAAATAAATATATACTTTTTTAAAAAATTGGCTAAAAAATTATTGACACTCTTCAAAATTTAAAAAAAAAAAGAAAAAATTAAAAAAATGGACAAACTCATCCAAGAAGAATATAAGATTATAATTTTTATAATTTTTATTTTTTTTAATTTCTTCTCTTTGATTTTTATTTTATAATTTATAATTCTAATATTGTGTGATAATTTTTACTTCAATTATTATTTAAGAGATTATATTTGTGATTCAATACTTTTTTTCTTTATTTTATTTTTATAATGTAACATCAGGTAAATTTAGGAGTATATATATAAATATAAATATTTTGTTTGATTATATAATTGTTATTATTATTTTTTTTTGAAATTATAAAATACTATCAAGATATAAGAATACATAGAGAGTAATTTTTTATTTTTTTAATATTTATATATGAAAAATATTTACTTATTAGCTTATAAATATATAAAAAGCTAATTATTTATATTATTTTTAAACTGTATATATATATATATATATATATGAATGTATATATGATACTTTTATTTTGTCTCCCTTCCTTTGAATGTCTGGCTTTGCCTCTCCTCATATCATATCATGAAATTGACTAAAATATTGATATATTTAGTTATTATAATCACTCATGCTATTTTTATAGGGCCACACTTGCCATTTATTCACAACTAATTAATAGACTCTTGAATTAAGTTCTTATGTTAATTTTTTTATTTTATTTATTATTTAAAACTAAAGGCATTTACTCAAAATAAAGTCAATGCCTTTTCTTGTTTGGTTCTAATAGCTTATTCAAATCATATTGACAATGACTATCATATAAAAGGTGGATTCAGTAATATAATTAATAATAAATTTGAAAATAAATAAAAGAAAATAAACAACAAAAAATAATTAACTTAATAAGTAATTTAGAGAGGAATAACATTTATATTTTTTTTACTCTTTTGTTATATATATAAAAACCTTATAACTTTCTCTATTTATAGAATTGAAATAATACATGTTCATTAATAATTTATTAATAAGATAATAATAGAGATAAAATGATTAAAGAGGCAATGAGACAAGATGATTAAAAAAATAAAGAAATAATGAGATAAAGAAATTAGTCAAATATCCATTCATTAATAATTTTTATTATTCATAACACTCCCCCTTGGATGTTTCTCTATTAGAAAAATATTTCATTATTAATATACATATATGCTACTTATTAAAAATTTTGCCAAGAAAAAATTCAATGAAAAAAAATATTTGCTAAGAAAAAAAGAGTACATCGTGTATTTTACTCTCCCTCATAAAGACGTCACTTTATATCTTTAAGTTTGCATATTCTAACACTATATCTCAGCTTTTCAAATGTTACAGTGAGTTGTGTCTTTGTAAACAAATCTGCTAAATTATCACTTGAACGAATTTGTTGAACATCTATTTGTCCCTTCTTTTGAAGATCACGAGTGAAGAAAAATTTTGGTGAAATATATTTCATTCTATCACATTTGATAAACCCTTCTGTTAGTTGAGCTATACATGCTACATTTTTATCATATAATATTATTAGAATATTTTCTTGAAATGACAAACTACACATTTTCTGAATATGATGACTCAATGATCTTAGCTA
Source organism: Garcia nutans (assembly GCA_947685225.1). NCBI lineage: Eukaryota > Viridiplantae > Streptophyta > Magnoliopsida > Malpighiales > Euphorbiaceae > Garcia > Garcia nutans. The sequence goes on from CANTUV010000075.1 coordinate 1,000,687, forward strand.
AACACACTCTATTTGTTTTATTCATTGCTATTATTTTCTGCATGATTTGAAGAAGTAACAACTAAGGTCTGTTTTATGGATCGCCATGATATAATAGTACCTCCATATGTGAACATATATTCTGTTTGGGATTGAGTTTTATGTGGATCAGGTAATATCATGCATTTGCATAGCCAACTATTTGTGATTTAAATTTATTAGAAATAAAAAAATCCAAATTAATTGTTCATCGGAGACAACTAAAAGTATGTTTAATTCCATTTTAATGTCTTCGCATTGGATAAGAATTAAACCTTGCTAATAAACTTACAGCAAAATTATGTCTGGTCTTATATTATTAACAAGATATATTAATCTACCTATATCATTTAAATATAGTACTTCAGGATTAAAAAATTCTTCTTCATTCTTTCGAGAATGAAAAAGAATATTCATTCACTTCTAGTGATCTCACAATCATCAGAGTACTCAATGAATGTGTTTTATCCATATAAAAATGCTCTAAGATTTTTTTTATATCAATTGATTGATGAATAAAAATTTCATCTTTTAGATGTACAATTTACAAGCCAAAGTAATTTTTTTTCAAGATCTTTCATTTCAAATTCTTTCTTTAAATGATCAACTGTATTTTGAAGCTCTTCAGGAATTTCAATGATGTTTAAATCATTAACATATACAGTAATTATGACAAATTCTTATCCAGATCTTTTTATAAAAATATATGGACAAATCAAATAATTTTTGTATTCTTCTTTCAATAAATATTTACTTGGACGATTATACCACTTTTACCTTGATTATTTTAATCCATATAATGATTTCAGTAATTTTATTAAACACACTTCTTGAGAATATTTACACGTTTTAGGTATTTTAAATTCTTCAATGATTTTCATATAAATTTCACTATCAAGTGAGCCATATAAATAGATTGTAACAACATCTATTAGATGCATGTCTAGCTTTTCATATACAATCAGATTTATCAAATATCTAAAAGTAATTGCATCCACCATAGGAGAATATGTCTTTTTATAATCAATGTCAGACCTTTGTGAAAATTCTTGTACAACTAATCGTGCTTTATATATCACAATTTCATTTATTTTATTGTGTTTTTGAACCAATATCCATTTGTACCCAAATGACATTATACCTTTAGATGTTTGGACTAAAAGTCTAAAAATTTTACGCTTTAAAAGTGAATCCAATTTTGCTTGTATTGTGTATTTTCATTTTGGCTAATAATTTCTATATCTATATCTTTCAACAGATGTAGGTTCAAGATTCTCATTTTATTTTAAAATATCAACATTATAGATAAAATAGTTATCGACAACTATATCTTTTCCGTTTAATATTTTTGCCGTAGTGATATAACTTATTAAGATCTCATTATTTTCACAATTCTTAGGTACCTGAACTTCTTCTGAAGTTGCATTATTAATTATATCTTGGGTCTCTTTAGAAGCACCCGCCTCTAAAACATGATCATCTTGGTCATTCATTCTTCTCATTTTTCAAGAAATTTTTTTTTCTTTAGAACCAACTTGTCTATCATTCTTTAGGTGTAAATTACTAGTATTTGCATTATCAGATTATCTTACAGGGACTTAAATTCGAACATAAACATTTACAACTATTATATAATATTTAGTAATTCTTTTTAAATCAGTAAATGTATCTAGCAGTTGATTTGTAATATTTTACAAATATATTATCTTTTGAACTTCTAGTTCACCTTATTTTGTTCGATGATTTAAATAAGATAATAATAATGCATTTCATATAATTTTCTTTTCCAATTATTTTTCCCTATAATATTAGAAAAACGGTTTCATCAAGATGATAATCAGTAAATCTTGCTGTAAATAAATCTCCAGTTAATTATTCAAGATATTTAATTATAGAAGAAGATTAATATTCAATATATATTTTTAACCTCCTTCGAAGACCTAACTCTGTGTGTTGTGGCGGAGTAATTGGAACATATATCGAACAATAAAAAATTTTAAGATAGAAAATATTTGATTCTTGACAAAAAGTTAATTGTAATAAAGAAAATTTATGATAACTTATTAGCTTAATACGTATAGGTGTTGTTGTATATAAAATAACATATCCCAATGTGGAAATAGAGAGTTTTATTTTCATAAGTAATGGTCTAGGTATTAATTAGAGACGTTTAATAAATAATTCTACTCGACCATTTTGTGTATGCATACGTACAATAAGTCTTTTAATTGTTATTTTAATTGATAAAAAATAATCATTAAAAACTTGAAACATAAATTTACTAGCATTATTAAGTCAAATTGACTTGATTGTATAATTAAAAAATTGTGCGTTTAATTTAATTATTTGAGCAAGTAATATTATAAATGTTAGATTGTGAGTTAATAATAAACATGCATGTGACCATCTTATTGATATATTAATTAAAATTATAAAAAATTTAAATAATCAACATGATGGATGAATAGGTTCACAAATATCACTCTGAATATGTTCTAAAAAAATATAGGGGATTCAATTTCAATTTTAAATGGTGATGATCTAGTAATAAATTTACCTTAAGAACAAGTAGTACATGAGAATTCTTTAAATCGAAGAATCTTCTAGTTCTTTAATGGATAACTATATTAATTTTAATAATTTTTTTATCATTATAGAATTAGAATAACCTAACTGATCATGCCAAATTGTAAAAATATTTTGATTTGTAAATTTCTAGTTTACTGTAAAATTTATTTCAATTATATTAATTTATATGTAGTACAAGCCAGAGGAAAGAATAGAGAAATTTTCTAATATATATTTTTCTTTTGAAATAATATTTATAATGTGAAAATATTCTTGATTTTTCTTATTGATAGTCTCAATATGATATTCATTGCTGCGAATATCTTTAAAACTTAATAAATTTCTATGAGACTTTGGAGAAAATAATATATTTTTTATTCCTCCTAGTAATAATATATTTGCTCTTCCGGAGCCTTTAATTATTTTTTGTATTACTAGATATTATAGTAGCAATTGCTTCACCTATTTTTAAAAAAAGATTTGTATTTTTTAAAAAAGTATATATGTAGTTGCACTATCTAAATATTTGTATTTTTAAAAAAAATGTATGTGTAGTTGTACTATCTACAATACATATATCTTCTTCATTTGCACAATATATATAGTAAAATTATTATAAATAATGTAGCAAATTCTCTAAAGTTTCATAGTAAATCAATAAATTATAATTTTACAAAAATTATAATTATTTTAATATATTTTCATAATCATAAATAAATACTTTTATTTATTTTAATCATGAATCTTATTTAAAGATTCATCAAAACTCCAAATTTACTCTAAATCCATTTATAGATCCACACATATTTTTTTATAATTTCTTCCATATATTTACTAATTAAATTTTAATTTATTTATCAACCTTTAAATATGGCATATTCTAATTTTTATTTAGCAATGTCACTTTTCTACTTTTTTTTACATTATTCAATTTTCACCAAAATTTATAAAATTTAAACTATGAAAGTTAGACATATATATAATTTCAGATTTTTTAAATTTATTTACCATATTTAAAAATTAAGTTTTTCAATCTCGTAGATTTTGTTTTCTTTAACACGTATCAAACCTTTATAATAATTTATGAAATTTTAACCACATAACCCAGACATTTATATAAACTTATATCTAAAAATTTAAATGTTTATACATTCATTCACTATATTTTTAAACTATATCTATTCAGCCCTATAGATTATATTCTTTCAGTCACTACTATAGCAATATCATTTTTTGATTTTATTTTTGTAACTAAACATTCATTAAAATTTATAAAATTTAAACCATATGTTTTATATATACATATTATTTTTATGTAAAATGTTAAATTTTTCTGGATTCATTTATTATTGTTTTTAAATAGATTTCTCAACCTTTACAGATTTTGAATTACTGAAATAGTTCTAACAGTTTATCTTCTTTTATTTTTTAAATAGTAATTCATTCTCATAAATTATGAAATTTTGCACACCAACTATTAACATATAGATAAACTCTCAAATAAAATTTCATGCTTATGGAACTTCTATATGCTAGTCTAAAAATTCAAACAAAATCATTTTATAAAAAATAAACAAAAATTTCAACAACCATCATGCTTGCATTTCATTTTTTTATTTTCATACTTCAAATCAAGTCTTTAATTTACCTTATTTATCAATTAAATCAAATATAAATTTTAATTTGCAAGTGAGTTATTATATTTCTATAACTTTTATATACTATAATATATAAATATTAAGACATAATGATAATTATCTTAGAATTTTTGGCAAAAGAGAAGAAAATATGAAATTTACCTTAGAATTCTTGGCAAAAAAATATCAGAAATTATATTTAAATTTGAATGCTGAGAATAAATAAATTAGTAGAGTCTCATACTGATAACATATTATAAAATTAATAATAAAATTAAAGGTAAATAAAAGAAAATGAAGAACAAAAAATAATTAACTTGATAAGTAATTTAGAGAGGAAAAACACTTATATTTTATCACACTTTTATTATATATATAAAAACCTTATAATCTTCTCTATTTATAGAGTTGTAATGATATATGTTCATTAATAATTCACTAATAAGATAATAATAGAGATAAAATGATTAAAGAGACAATGAGATAAGAAAATTAAAGAGATAAAAAAATAATAACAAAAAAAGTTAATGAAATAAAGAGATTAGGAGAAATACTCATTCATTAATAATTTTTATTATTCATAACAGATTCAAATATTTTTTCATTTATTTATTAGAAAAAATTCTATTGTTAAATAAATGTTTAATCCCTGACTAACTGTAAGTTTTTTTTTTTTTTTAAATTTCCGTACAAAATTCCAACCAATTGGAGTATGCAGAACGAATATAAAATTATTTGATTGGGAGTTTAATTTTTTAACTGTTTTTTAACTAATTTCGTTGCTTTTGAATTAAGCTTCACTTATTATTTAAATTTGCATAATAATAAAATATTTAATGATTTGTGTTAAAAATCGTTATTCTAATTTTTTTAAAATTTAAATACAATAAATAATTTTATTATATTTTTACTTTCATTTATTGAAATAAAATAAAGATATGGATAACAGTATAATTAGGCATTGCATTTCGTATAAAATAAAACATATATAGTATAAAAGATATGTTAAAATTTGTGGAGACAATCTAAAATTAGGTTGCCTAATTTTGTTGAACTTGAACTAAAAATTAAATTGCCTAATTTTGTTAAGTTGCCTAATTTTATTGAATTTGTACAAAAAATTGGGTTGCCTAATTTTATTAGGTTGTCTAATTTTGTTGAATTTGTACCAAAAATTAGTTGCCTAACAAATGTTGAAAAATTTAACATTCGGTTGCTTATAAATGGCAATAATCATGGAGAGAAAAATATAATTACAAAATTCAAAATAAGGAGAATTGTAGTAAGAGGAGAGAAAAATAGAGAAAGGAAGAAAATTTTAATAGAATTTTTCTTTGTGTGTTTCTTTTAATTTTTCTTGTATTTTCTTAAGAGTGAGTGTGAGTAAAACACTTGTGTACTCTTGTAATTGAGAATTTTTCCTCTTCATAGTGAAAGTCAGTAGCCACAGTGGATATAACCTGTTAGGTTTAATTGACCGGGTGAACCACTATAAATTTTTGTCTATTTATTATTTTTGGTATTATCGTTACTGCTCTTATTTAGAAAGTTTGGGGGTGAAATCTCAATAACTGGTATCAGAGACTGGTTCACTTAATAGTAGTTTTATTCATCAGCAAGTCATTGGAGATCCACGTTAAGTGGGAGCAATGGGTAGAGATAGTGCCAAAGATGTTGACAAATTTGATGGGATCGATTTCCATCATTAGAGAATGCAAATTACTGATTATTTGTATACAAGGGAGCTAGAAGTACTTTTGGAAGGAGTGATTCCAACAAGCATATGTCGATCAGAATGGGAGAAGCTTGACAAAAAGGCTTTAGGGGTGGTCCGATTACACTTACTAAAAGTGTGAGTGCACATGTCATAAATGAGAAGACAACAGCCGGGCTTACGAGTACTCTATCAGACATGTATGAGAAACCGAGTGCTGTCCAAGAAATTCATTTGTTAAGGCAACTTTTCACCTTGAAAATGTCAAATGGATGCTCAGTAAATCAACATGTGGTGTTGATAAATGAAATCATTGATAAGCTACAATTCGTTGGGATCGCATTTGAGGAACACTTAAAGTGTTTGGTTTTGTTAACTTCTATGCCTAATGATTGGGATACTACAGTAAATTTAATTTGTAACTCCAGCGGAAAAAAGATCTTATATATAAGGAGGTATGTGACACCCTCCTTAGTGAAGAGTCAAGAAGGAGAAATGCTGGAGAACTTCACATGGGCTCCTCTCTCAACATTGAAAATAGAGGAAGAACTTTCAATAGAAATATCAACAACCACGGAAGATCTAAATCCAAAAGGAGAGATCAAAGCAAGTCTAAAATCAGAAAATGGGCAGATGGATGTTGGCACTGCGGGAAGCAAGGACACTTGAAAAAGGATTGTCGGGCTTTGAAAAATGAATATGGTAGAGCCAATGTAACGTAAGAGATTGATAGTTATGCTTTGATCTTGAGTGCACATAATCCTCTAGAATCTTGGGTGATAGATTCCGGAGCATCATTTCATTCAACTTCAAATCGGAGTATCATGAACAATTATGTATCTGGTAATTTTGGCAAGGTCCACCTTGTAGATGATGAAGCTCTTGATATTGTGGGTAAGGGTGAAGTCCGAATTGATTTACCCAATGGAAATATGTGGAAGTTGCATGAAGTAAGACATGTTCCAGGTTTAGCACAAAATTTAATCTCTGTGGGTCAATTGGACAGAGAAGGTTGTGTGACTGAATTCTCAAATTACTGTTGGAAAGTTACTAAAGGAGCCTTGGTTTTAGCTCGTGGGAAGATGTCAGGAACTCTCTATATGATCATGAATTCCAAATACTTAACAACTACTGTTGAGGTTGATGATGCTAACCTTTGGCATCATCGGCTTGGGCACATCAGTGAGAAGGGGATGAAGGTTTTACAATCAAAAGGCAAGCTACATGGTGTGAAATCAGTAAAGATTGGGCTTTGTGAAGATTGTATCTTTGAAAAACAAAAGATTGTTAGTTTCTCAAAATCTGACAGAGCTCCAAAGACTACTAAGTTGGAGCTGGTTCATACTGATGTGTGGGGACCTTCACCAGTTTAATCTCCTGAAGGTTCCAAGTATTATGTAACATTCATTGATGATGCCACAAGAAAAGTGTGAGTTTATTTTTTAAAAAAATAAATTCGATATCTATGATACCTTCAAGAAATGGAAAGCTTTGGTTGAGAATGAGACAAACTTGAAGATTAAATGTCTGAGATCAGACAACGGAGGAGAGTACACGAACAAAATTTTTTTCGAATATTATGCACATAATGGGATTAGGATGGAGAAGACTATTCCCGGAACTTCACAACAAAATGGAGTGGCCGAGCGTATGAACAGAACTTTGAATGAGCGCGTAAGAAATATGCGAATACATGCAAGTTTACCAAATATGATGTGGGCCGATGCGATTAATACTGCTGCCTATTTAATTAATCGTGCACCTTCGGTTCCACTGGGAGAGCTACTACCAGAAGAAGAATGGAGCGGCAAGAAGATAGATCTATCACATTTGAGAGTATTTGGTTGTGTGGCATATGTTCACATTGAGTCTGACGCAAGGAGCAAACTTGATCCGAAGTCCCAAAAATATATTTTCATTGGCTACGGTGGCGATGAATTTGGCTACAGATTTTGGGATGAACAGAATAAGAAGTTTATTCGAAGCAAGAATGTCATTTTTAATGAGAAGGTGTTGTACAAGAACAGGGTAGCAGCAGTCCCAGAAATGATAAGTCCTACAAAAGACAAACAGTTTGCTAGTCTATATGATCTTGGCGATGATAAAGTGACCAACAAAAATCAGAGAAAGTTGGAAGTTGGAACTTCACAAAATGCTCCTGAAGTTACCAATTTTGAAGAACCAATTTCTATTCCGAAAGTTGGGCTAAGTACACCTATTTTGAGAAAGGTCCAATAGAGAAAGGAAGGCACTAGAAAGGTACTCACCATCCTTAAAATATTTATTATTGACTGATTGCGGTGAACCTGAGTGTTATGATGAGATAGTGAATCATGAAGAATCTGTCAAGTGGGAGTCTGCTATGCAAGATGAAATGGATTCTCTCATAACCAATCAAACATGGAGTTTGGTGAATTTACCTCTGGGTAAAAGGGCACTACATAACAAATAGGTTTACAGAATCAAAGATGAAGGAGATGGTAGCAAAAGGTACAAAGCAAGAATGGTGGTAAAAGGTTTTTAACAAAAAGAGGGCATAGACTATACAGAGATATTTTTACCGGTTGTGAAACTCACAACAATCCGGTTGGTGCTTAGCTTGGTAGCGGCTGATAATCTTTATTTGGAGCAGTTAGATGTCAAAACTGATTTCCTTCATGGGAATTTAGAGGAGGACATCTATATGAAGCAGCTAAAAGTTTTTATAGCACACGGAAAGGAGGACTTGGTATGCAAACTGAATAGAAGTCTTTATGGCTTGAAACAGGCTCCGAGACAGTGGTACAAGAAGTTTGATTCTTTCATGTGCGAGAATGGCTACACTAGATGCCATGCTGATCAATGTTGTTACTACAAGAGGTTTGACAATTTCTACATCATTCTTTTACTTTATGTAGATGATATGTTGGTTGCTGGGGTTGATTTAAGTGAGATTAAAGAATTAAAGAAACAATCGTCAAACAAGTTCTCTATGAAAGATTTAGGTGAAGCCAAACAAATCCTTAGAATGAGGATTATTAGGGACAAAAAGTGAGGTACTCTGAAACTCTCACAAGAGGAGTACGTCAAAAAGGTGTTGAAGAGATTCAATATGCAAGATGCCAAAGCAGTTAGCACACCTTTGGTGACTCAGTTTAAGTTGTCCAAAATGCTTTCACCTAAAAATGAATAAGAGAAGGAATACATGAAGAAGGTGCCTTATGCTTTAGCTATTGGGAGTCTAATGTATGCTATGGTATGTACTAAACCTGATATTGCTCATGCAGTGGGAGTTGTGAGCCGATATATGAGCAATCCAGGCAAGAAATATTAGGAAGCGGTGAAGTGAATTTTGAGGTATCTTCAAGGCACTACTGATATGGCCTTATGTTTTGGTAGCAGTAGTGTGGAGCTGCATGGTTATGTTGATGAGGACTTGGGTGGTGACAGAGACACTAGCAAAAGTACCACAGGTTATGTATTTACTGTAAGTGGTACTGCTGTGAGCTGGGCTTCTAAGTTACAAAAGATAGTTGCTCTTTCAACAACAGAAGCAGAGTATGTAGCTGTTACAGAGGCCGGAAAGGAGATGGTATGGTTAAGTGGTTTCTTGGAAGAATTGGACAAAGTGCAAGTTGATGGTATCTTGTACAGTGACAATCAGAGTGCTATTCACTTGGCAAAAAATCTTGCTTTTCATTCAAGAACCAAGAACATTCGTTTAAGGTACCATTTCATACGATCTCTTTTGGACGATGGAGCATTAAAACTACAAAAGATCGTTGGAAGCGAGAATCCAGCTGATATGTTCACTAAAGCTGTATCACTTGGAAAGTTGAGGCTTTGTACAGCTTCAGCTGGTCTCCAAAACTAAAATATGGAGATGGTGATTATTGATAAATTTCAGTACTTAAATAGCATATGGAATGTTCTTTGCAACATGATGGTTGAATTGTCTCCAAGTGGGAGATTGTTAAAATTTGTGGAGACAATCTAAAATTAGGATGCCTAATTTTGTTGAACTTGAACCAAGAATTAGGTTGTCTAATTTTGTTAGGTTGCCTAATTTTGTTGAATTTGTACCAAAAATTAGATTGCCTAATTTTGTTAGATTGCCTAATTTTGTTGAATTTGTACCAAAAATTAGGTTGCCTAACAAATGTTGAAAAGTTTAACATTTGGTTGCCTATAAATGACAATGATCATGGAGAGAAAAGTATAATTACAAAATTCAAAATAAGGAGAATTGTAGTAAGAGGAGAGAAAAATAGAAAAATGAAGAAAAATTTAATAGAATTTTTCTTTGTGTGTTTTTTTTAATTTTTCTTGTATTTTCTTAAGAGTGGGTGTGAGTAAAATACTTGTGTGCTCTTGTAATTGAGAATTTTTCATCTTCATAGTGAAAGTCAGTAACCACAGTGGATGTACTATGTTGGTTTAATTGATAGGGTGAACCACTATAAATTTTTATTTATTTATTATTTTTGGTATTATCTTTACTGCTCTTACTTAGAAAGTTTGGGGGTAAAATCCCAACAAGATATTTTTTATAATTTTATATTTTCTGAATATTTTGGAGGGATAATTTAATTATCTATAATATAATATAATGTATATATATATGGATTTCTTCAAAAATACTTTAAAAAAAATTATTTTAAAAAATATTGCTTTTTTTTAATAGTCACTTCTCAATTTTTAATTTTAAAATACCACCTCTCAAAGACATATATCTAGCATATGCATATTATATATATATATATATATATATAGTATACATTTGATATGTTAAAAATATATCAAAACAATAGAATATTTTTGAAAAAAAATAAAAAAGTATTAGAAATTGTAATTTTCTCATATATATATATATATTATTTTTATATGCATAAAGAAAATAATAAAAAAGAGTTCGGAGGCCAGGATCCTTTAAACTCTTCCCATAGAGTTTGATTACATTAAAAACCTAAATTGACCATTGATCATAATATAAGTTGTGCAAGAAAAATCTTTTATTAATATACTTTTATCATCAAACCAATCTGAATATGATTGATACTAGCAATCATTGGCGAAGTTACATTGTTGAGAAGGAGGCAGTTGCCCTTCTCTTTTTGAAAAAATATATATATATATATAATATTTTTAAAAAAATTTTAAATTATTTATTAATTTATTTTAAATTTTAAATTGTTTCTCTTTTTTTTTTTAAATTTTTTCAAGAAGCCAAAAAAATTATAATAAATTATTTATTTTATATTTAATAGTTATCTTTTAAAAAATTGACAAAATATTTATAATATACAAATGCAAAAAAAAATAAAAAAAATGAATAAATTTTTAAACTAAATTAATTTGAACTCATTTAATGAATTAAAGTACTCAGTTATTTTAATTATTTTTTAAGAAATTATATTCATTATTTATTTTTTTTATTTTTATTATGAACAATCTTATAAATTTAAAATTCTATATATGTATATATTAATATTTTTTATTAATTAATTTTTTAATAATAAAAATATATTATTAATAAATTAATAAATTTATAAAATACTATTAAAATAAAAAGAGAGATAAATAATTACGGAAAAACTAAAATTTATAAAAAAAATTTGCCCCTCTTTATTTTAAAATCTGGCTTCACCCTTGCTAACAATCGTTTCAATAACAATTTCCATAGAGTTTCATTTCCATGTTCGTATGTATGAATTTGGACTAATAATTAATTAACTTGTTTCTTGATAATTCATTGCTAATAGTGTGATTTAACCTCTCTAATCTCATTCTTAGATTCCAATTTTTATCTTAAATTTTGACTCATACTTTATACGTAACATCTAAAATACTTATCACCTAATATATTTTGGCAAAATTGGTGTGACAATGAGAATTTTTAAGTTTTGCTCTTTCACATGCATTACACATAAGTTTTATTCATATATATATCCGTATGGGAAAAGAAAGAAGAAAAAAAATTCTTTGGAGATTATTCAAATAAATAATGTAATTTATATCAATATTTTTAATATTAATGTATTATATCATATGCTATGGTGTAATAAGTTTGATAGATATAATTTATAAAAAATATTTGAAAATAAATCTGTCATAAATAAAATAATATCATATTAGATAATAATGCAAGTAAAAAATAAAAAGGATTTTCTTCAAAAATACCATAAAAAACAAAATTATTTAAAAAAAAAACTCAAAATTTTCCTTTAAAAATATCACTTTTTCAATTTATAATTTCAAAAAAACCTTTTTTTAAATATACATGTATAATATATATCTAGTATATTAAAGATGTATTCCACTTTTAGAGATATATCTTCAGTATATATTTGAGATATTTTTAAAAAAATTAAAATAAACATATAGTGTGATTTTCAGAAAAATAAAAAGTTCTGCTGCATTTTCCTTGTGTAACATGAATTTCTTACATTTGGAGATTTTTGAGATTAATTTTTATTGCCAATCAAGTTTGATTTACAATATATATATATATATATATATGTTCAAATCCGCTGGGATTAGCGCAGCGAGCGACCTGTTGTTACTCATATGGGAGGACAGAGGTTCGATATATATATATATATATATGTACTGAAATTAATTATTTTTGTCCAAGTGTTGAGTGATGATTTTTGTCGATTGGGCTATAGTTTGAGCCTAATAAATGAGCTTAGGCCCATCAATTACTCATCATGGGACACAGAATCTAATAAATCTTGTAGGAAAGTCAAACAAACATACAAAATCCAATAAAAGATAAATCCAAAAACAAAAATTCTTTATTTATCAAAAAAAATTTCAATTCAAAGCAACTTCTTGGAAAATTACCAATACCAACTCTTCTTCGCTCTTCTTTACACCTAACAAAACCTGCAACTCTTTTGACTTTCCTTCTCTTCTTTTTTCCTTTTTTGATGTTTCTCTTTCTTTTCACGTCCAAGATTGCAATTCTTTCTCTTCTCTAATGGATTTTCATTTGAGAAACTTGTTTTCTTATAATGAAACTATTGATTTGTTCTGTTCTCCAATCTGTGAATCAGATGATAAAGAGTATACTTGTCCACTGCCAGATTATTGTTTGGAGTATTGTCATGATAGTTGCCCCGAAAAACTCTATTCCGCTTGCATAGCTCCTTCACCTCACCATCTAAAGCCCATCAAATTCTTAATTACTGGTGTTGTTTTAGCCTCTGTTTTTCTTCTTGTTTGTTTTTATGTATTTTATGTTAAATTCTATTCTAGGTCAAGAAGGAGGAGAAGAACAGAGGAGGAAGGAGAAGAGCAAAGAAATGAAATCCAGTTTCTTGATGAAGATCACGGTCCTGTTATTGATCATCCAATTTGGTATATAAATACAATTGGGTTGCAGCCATCAGTGATTAATTCTATTACTGTTTGTAAGTATAAAAGAGCTGATGGTCTTGTTGAAGGAACAGATTGCTCTGTTTGCTTGAGTGAATTTGAAGAAGATGAAACTCTTAGACTATTACCTAAGTGTAGCCATGCTTTTCATGTTCCTTGTATTGATACTTGGCTTAGATCACATACAAATTGCCCTTTGTGTCGTGCTCCAATTATTGCAAATTCAGCTGGAGCAACATCTTCAGGAGACAATACTGAAAGTGTAAGCACTGGGGAAGAAAACCAGATCGGAGCTCCAGGGAATGATGGAGAATTTGAGAGAGAAATGGAAGTTGAAAATGGTGAATTGAGGATTGAAGCAGAGGAGGAAGAAGCAGAAGAAGAGGAATTAAATGATCAGAATAGAAGAAAGAGAGTTGAAGAATTGAATGGAGAGGAAGAGGGGTTGCAGACAATGAGAAGATCAGTTTCTTTGGATTCTTTATCAGCTTTCAATATCAGTCAAGCTCTTGCCAATGTTCATCAAACACAATCTGATCGAAATTCAAGAACAGAGTTGATAAAACAGAGTGAATCTAATATGGGAATTGTACCAAAAAGAATTAATGGAAATCAAAGCTTGCTAAAATTCATGGCTAGTTCTTCTATTGGGAGATCTTTGCAAATTGGGCCAAGTTCATTGAAAAGATCAATTTCTTGCGGTGGGAAATTGTTGTTGTCAAGGTGCAGCAAGAACAGCAGCTCTGTTCTTCCTTTATGATGCCTATGATCGTCTTTTTCAATGTGCTTCTTTTTCAGGTGAGGAATTTGCAAAACGAGTTGCTTTGGAACTTCTCTACAAGCTGAGAATCTAAACAATACAAATACACACCAAAAAAACTATATTAATAATTACAAAACTATGTATGATCTATTTGATCCGAAACCGGATAATGCTATATTTTGTTACAATATCATGTAACTGTAAGTAAAACTTTTGTTCTTACAAGTGATCGTGCTTTTATACTATACTTATAGTTCAAAATTTTATTACTTTATTTGCTGTACAGAAACATTAATATGCAGACTTAGAGCTGAAATGATCCTGAAAATACAACTTTATTTTCACTAAAAATGCATTTGATTAACAATCCATTGTGACCTGCAACTGCAATGGAATGTATTTTGTAAATATTATGCTTAAAATACATTTGATATATTTTGATTATATTATATTACATTACGACCTTTTAAACATATTCTTAGAACTAGCAGATCAAACCAGTATTTTGCTATAATTCTTATTACCACTTAAAAGATATATTTCCTTATTCAAATTAAACGCCTATATTTAAAAATCCAATGGAACCTGTAAAGTCATATCATTAACTAATTATTTTCAACATCACAAAATCAGGTATCAAACTAGGCAACTTCACAGAGAGACACACACAATCAATAGAAGTTTGATATTGAGGCTGAAATTATTTTTCTGAAAAGGCACCATTTTAAAAATATATTGAAAAATGCCTTTTAACTGTTCTGCAGATTTTATTATGGAATGTGCATTTTAGTATTGCAAACTTTTTTATTGAATGCTTAACTGCTTGAGAGTGGTTTTGTCACTTAGTGATTTGTCTATAAGAAAGACATATGGATACTGATTACTTGAATAAAGGTGGTTCGATATAATTTTATAATTTTATCTCTCTGAAGACGAGATATGTAATAACTCGAGTAAAAAAAAAACTTATATAAGTGATCTCAATTAATTTGGGATTAAGGTTTTAATGAGTTGCATTGTTTAAATATTTGAGATGATCCTTCTTTTTAACTGTAGATTTAAAGAACATGAACCTCACTCAAAATGCAGAACAATCGTCAACACTATCCATTACTCGAAAATCTTTGAATGTCCTGATACAGAGTAATTGGTCTGAGCACCATTTTCTTACTTTAAAGCACTGCAATGTCTAACACTACTTTCTGCAAATGTACATTACTATATATATTTAGAGAGAATTATCACTTAAAAAATCAAGTCTCTCTAAAAAAAATGAAAATAAAAATTCAAATTGGATCTGTAGTCAAGTACTTATGTCAAATATGATAAGAAAGAAAAAGTGGAGAGCTATATTGACCTGACATCCATCAAGAATTGCATTTATCTCTACTATTTCTTTATTTTGATCTTGTAATTGTTGGATCAAATGTAGAATGTATTTTGATCTTGTAATTGTTGTAAAGTAGAAATAATTATATAGTTGTAAATAACAAGCAAAAAAGAAACGAAATATATTTGGTCCTTACAGCTACTATTAATCTACCATAACGAAATTGAAAAAATAACAATTAACAAAATGGTTTAATACCATTGTGATTAAAATTGACTATTTCAGGAGAGCACCTCAGCTGTAGAAATAAGGGTGATTTCGACTTCAATAATCAAAGTATCATTTACTAAAAATCCCTTTGAATCATTATGTAAATCATTATGTGCTTTCACATTCAATTTAGAACCTTTACAATACGTAATTTCTCCCCTTTACCTACAAATTTAAGAATATGAAGCTCTGCTCCAAAAACATAGCAATCATCCACAAGATATCCATTACAAGGATCACTAAATGTCTTCAAAGGGAGCAATTGATGAAACCCATGTTCATTCTTTAAAGCATGGTATCGCTTCACTTTTTCCGTCTTCAAAATGAAAAAATAAATAAATAAATAAATAACATTAAATGGTATTGCTGCCATAATTTTAGTGTTAAAATAAATAAAATCAACCTTTGATAGTCAAGTACTTGTCTAGGAATAATTATATGCTACAACCGTTATAGTAATAAATGCTTACAACGGACCAATGAGATTCTTACACGTAGATTAAATGATTCATCTCATTGGTCCGTTGTAAGCATTTAATCTACGTGTAAGAATCTCATTGGTCCGTTGTAGGCATTTATTGCTACAACGGTTGTAGCATATAATTATTCCTTGTCTAGAGTGTGATGAAGAATTTGAGGTACGATTCGACTTGGCACCCATCATTCATTAATGGGTCAATTTGAGACCCTGCCAAGGCCAAGTATAGAAAGATGTAACCATCCCCATCTTGCTTTGCATTTCCATTCGGATAGAGCACCAATTTCCTGTTCAGTGTAAATGATGTTAATAGCAAAAATTTATTCTTCTTGTTAAGAATTACCCTACAAAATCAAACATGGAAAATTCTATATCTAATAATTAAATTTCATGTTTTAAAGATACTCTATATTCAAATACTCAAATTTGAAATTCGAAATCTCTGTTTAAGGAAGAAAAGATCTGATCATCTCATTTCACCCATTGAGGGATATAACCATCTCAAATTTATACATATTAAAGAAATTAACCAAAATCTATATTAAAAAAAATTAATACTTCTAATTTTGTTTCAGAAATTGGCTTATGATTTTAGATTAATACTAAAATAATATTTAAAATTATGTGATCATATTCAAATTTCAGGTGTTGGTGTTTAATTTTGAAAATAATAATAATAATAATAATAATAACATACCATATTCTAACCCGCTGGGGTTAGCTCAACGGGCCACCTGTTATTTAAAAATAATAATAAAAAATAACATACCATATTCTCTTAAAAATAATAATAATAACATATCATTTGTATCCACCCACTATGAACACACTGTATTTGTACTTTTCACGTCTATTTTTTTTTAGAATTTCAGATAATCTGGAGAATGACTCGATCTTCAATGTATAGTGAAGAGGTGGTGCTTGTCTATAGAATCTTGAAATTTCTTTAACAAATAAAAAGAAAATAAATAAATAAACAAACAAATAAATAAATAGTATATATTTGCAACACATAAACAACAAATGGTTTTAATCGTTCTACGAATTGAAAGAGAGGCTTTACCATTGTTGTCACCATCAGGAACGGGATACAGAGTTCGATCTTCCATTACTTATGCTTTTTACAATCAGCAATTCCTTAAGATTTTCTATATTCTCTTCTCTTTAATTGCTGATTAACTGAAAATATATTGTTATCAAGTTTTTTATGTCTTTTCTGTTTTTCTTCAGGCTTTTGTCTATGCCCTTTTATACGCACACGTATATTATTATATGTTATAATATTTACTATTCTAATTCCTGCTCTAATTCTAATTTTAATATATATCCTAGTTCTATTCTAATTCTGCGTCTATTTTACAATTCTATTTTAATTATTAATTATGCATATTTTAATACTCTTAATTCTATTATTATTATTATTATTATTTAATTATTTTTATATTTATTAATTATTAAATTTTATTTTTTTATTTTTTTTTGCAGTTTTGTTATTTTATTTATCATAAATATTTTATTATTTTTAATATTCTATTTATTATTTTATTTTTTAGAAATTTTTATAATATATGTATCCAGAATATACATATATCCTAAAAATTTTTATTATATCTATTATACTGTTATTATATTTTGTTTTATTTCAAATTCTATAGAATAAACCTTAATGTATTAATTATTGATCATTATAATTATTATAAATAATTCATTCATTATAATTATCATTATACCTTAAGATTTTCTATATTCTCTTCTGTTTATTTACCAAGTCTGTGTGTATATGTATGAACAGTGGAGAAACTAAAAAATAAAAAGAGAGGGGTGCCTTTTTATAAAAAAAAATCAAAAAATAAATATGTCAATAAATAAATATTCATGATTTAAAGTCCTACATTAAATTTTTATAAATAATTTTAATATGTTAAAATTATTTAAATAATCTCAAATATGAAGGATCAATTTATTAAAAATATAATTTTTATGAAAAAATACAATTAGTGATTATTATTTTAAATAAATTACTGAAAATTTTAAAAAAATTAATTCTTGATTTTCTTATTTAATGTTAATCCTTATAAATAAAATTTTTCTAATTTCTACCATACCATGTCACCACTATTACAAATTACAATTAAAAAATTTACAAAAAAAAAAAAAACAATGTTTTGGAGTGAGCCAATCAGATGGCTTTGCAGCTAGGTAAAAAAAAATTAGATAAAGCCAACATTTTAGAATGAGTCGATCATATAGCAGCTGGGTCAAAAAAAAAATTAAAAAAAAATGAGTTTCTTCCTGCTCATCTTCTTCAGCTCATTCCTTCTTCTGCCCTGCAACTATATGTTACGATGGGGAGGGGCACAACTGCACAAGGATAGAACCAAGAGCGGAACAACGAGTGAGAGGTCACCGGACCCCTCGTGTGGTTCTACCCCTGTGTATAGAGGTAGTAAATTTAATTTTTCTAGGTAACTGAACGCCCTTAATTAGATATTAGTATTTTTTCTGTTAAAAAATTTATTCTTCAAAACTGATCTATATCAGTTAGATTCAATTGGTTTTAATAGTTTCGATCAATTTTAATTAATAAATATACAAGATGAAATCGACTTATCGGATTGATTGCAATAGTATTAAATGTGTCAAATTGGTCAGTATTTTTTTATCTCTCTCTATTAATAATGATAATGAATAGAATATCCATAAAAATTAATCTATCCAAATCGAACCTGTTTAAATCTAAACTATCCAAATCCGACAAAATTATAATTATCCATACTCATCCTAAACTAATTTAAATTATTTTTTTATTATCTATATTCATTTAATTATAAAAATTTAAAAATATTATAAAATTTAAAATATAAAATATAATTTTTAATTAAATAATTATAAATAAAAAATTTATATTAATATAATTTTATTAAAATAATTTCACATTACATAATTTTATAATTAAAAGAATTTAATAAATAAATAATTAAAATTTAATAAAATATAATTAATATATAACCGGATTCATATAACGAATATCTATAGATAAATATTCAAATTTAATCATAATCTATCACAGATAGTAAAAATACTACTCATATCTGCTAAATATATTTATAAATAATATATATCATATATAAATGAATCGAGATAAATCGAATATAAAAAAAATAGCATATCCAATGCCACCCCTAATTTCAACCCTAATTTGGGCTTGACGAGTCAAGATATAGAAAGTCTAAATCCTTTTCTACAAATTAAAGGGAATCATCTTATCTTTTTAGTCTGCATTCAGTATCCCCTAATTTAAATTTGAGATATTTGATCAAGTTAAAAGAGAATTCTATTATCTCATTTCATCTCTTGAGTGTTATTTTATCTTTAATTTTAATTAGTTACAATGTTACTTCCTACATCTAGATTTAGGTGTCCATTTTAAAATTTTAATTTGTCCACAAATAAGTATTCATTTAGAATAACTAAAAATATTTATTCATTTTATTCTAATATTGCAAATATTTAATTATCAAAATATTTGAAACTTTTTATTTTCAAGACCTGATTATTTTCATTCTCAAAATAGTAATTACTTTTCATTTCTAATATTTATCCATTTTAATCAACTCACTAATTATTGTATTCAAATTTTTGGCTTCAATTGTTTAGAATTTTCATCTTCGTAAATAATGTATTCAATTTGAAAAACAAAATAGAAAAATTAAATTGTTAAATTAAATTTTATGCCTTTTAAATTCTGAAAAGTATACAATAGTGATATTAAATGAATTTCTTAAAAAGTGTGAAAATGAAAAAAAATAAAAAATGTGAAAATGAAAAATAAACACTTAAATCTGGAAGAGGGAGTATTAGTCAACATTAATTATAATTTTTAAATTCCTGACTCCACCGGATCAAAAGGCGTTATTTTGTTTTTTTTTACAAAATTAATTGTATTATTGTAATTTAATGACAATTAATGACACTTGAAATTTTTATATTGTACCTTCGAATTTTTAATATTCGAATTGTTAAAATTTCTTAAAAGTAGAGTAGCATTAATTGATTTTAGGGGGTATTTATAAAAATACCAAAAAAAATAAAAAAAAAATTCTAAATTTATTATATTTTTAAGAATATTTTTATATTTATAAGAATTTATGATTTTTTTTACAATTTATATAATTTATTATGTATTTAGTATGAATTTAAAAATTTACCTAGTTTAGTATGAGTTTATTATAAATTTATTATAAATAATTAAAATGTTGATAAAAATAATTTATAAAAAAAATGGTGAAAGATATAATTTTACCTTGATTATATTACTCCTTTTTTTACTAAAAAAAATTAGGCTTGACCCAAAATTATTGTTTGGACTATTTCATTTTAGGTTCTTTGTTGAGTTTTATGCATTGCCTCGTAGAAGTTAGATTAGCATATTTTTTATTGAATAACCTACAATTTTTTATATATCTTACAAATTTAACGGCCAAGATTTATCAATTTTTATACAAGCACTTTCAATAATATAATTCTCTATTTGCTGTTTTTTTTAAAAAAAATTATAATGAAACTATTTATATTCTTATTGTGGTATTAGAAACAATTGATACTTCTTCATTATTATATAATAGTTATTATATAATAGTTATTAATATAAACTGGCCACCTGATATTATTTTTAATAGGAGAGGTGGAGTTCGAACTTTAAAAATAATTTAGAAGGTCCTATCTCTTTAAGAAAAAAAAAATATAATAGTTATTATTATTATATAACAGGTTACAATATTTTCTTAATAACAGGTTACAATATTTGATTAATAGTCCAACCCCCATTTTCTTTCTTCGTGGCCCATTTTCCCTCCATTTCTTTTATTTATTTCTTTAATGGTTGTTGTAATTTGTAAATTGATCAATATATTGTCATATTTGAATGACTTCTTTATTAGAACATGTTATAATATTTTTTATTTTAAATATTTTATGTGATCTATATTATATATATATAAGCAAATGATATAAAATGTGCTCTAAAATAACATATTATTATTTTTTAAAATAATGTTATCTTATTTTTTTAATTTTTTGATTAATTTTTATTTAATTTTAATAATTTATATAAAATATAAAATTTAATAATTATTATATTGTGACTTTTAAAATTCTGTTAAATAATTATACATTAATATAATTTTATAATGTTGGTCAAATAAATTATATTTATGACTTCTATTTTTTTATAAATTACTTATAAATTAATATAATTAAATGATATTAATTGATTTATATATATTTTTAAAAATTTTGAAATTTTAAAAAATATATGACTCTTAACTTTTCTAATAAATTAATTATAAATTAATTTTTTTTTAAAATAATTTTAAATTTATTTATTTTTTATAATAATAATTAATTTATATATTTTTAAAAATTTTAAAAAAATTAAATAATAAAATATATGACTTTTAATATTTTTAATAAATTAATTATATAGTAATAATTAATTTAAATACTTATTTTAAATTTATTTATAATAATAATAATTAATTAATATATTTTTATAAATTTTAAAATTTAAATAATAACAAAATATGACTTTAACCTTTCTGACAAATTAATTATATATTGATAATTTATGTAATAATAATATCAATATTAAGAATAGTTTTAATATTAATTATGATTATAAATATTTTTACTCATATTTTTCTTCCTACTTAAAAAAAGTTTGCCTAATTTCTATCTTTTTATTTTTTTTATAAAATTCATGATCTTTTTTACAGCAAAAAAAAATTATAGTAATTTTATTTTTAATTAGTAAAAATATCAAGTGATTATATTTATCTATCTATATTATTTTAATAAAATTATCATAAAAATTAAAATAAATATAATATTCCGTATTTTTATAATAAAATTTATATATAAATTATTTATTTATTATTTATTTATTATTTTTATTTTCGCACATCGTACGAGAAAGCGACTGGTTTAAATGAATAACTAAACACAGCGCATTCGCCAACCAATTTTATAAGCAAAGTAACATATGAAATTAAATATAATATAATGAAATAAAGTTTAAATTTATTATTATATATCTATTAAATTTTTTTCTCGACTAAATTTCATTCATTTCCCTTAAATATAATTTTCGTTTTCAAATTAAACCTCTAACTAGATTCAAAGAAAACATATCTAAAAGAATCTATTATATATTGATTTGAATTTCCATCGAAAATAATAATAAATTATAATATTAATTATAAATGATTAAAAATACATTTTTAAAATAAAATTTTACATGATTTAAAACAATTTTAAATATTTTTCGATATTGTATAAAATAATGTTATTTACAAATTGTTTCAATTTTAATATAAAAATCTCATTCTCAACCCCAAACTGCAGCTTCCATTTCTGGTCACCTTTTTTTTTTTTTTGAATATTCTATTTCTAGTTCATTTTTGAAACAATATATGGGCACTATTGTTTTTCTTTTTCTAATTTGTATAGAATTATGAAACCTAACCTATATCCAACCAAACATTATAAAATCTCACATTTCATGAAGTCTTCTTTCCATTCAAGTGGTTATAATAACTTCTTAAACATTTGGTATAATTAATATTATTATCTTTGTTATAGTAAAATTGTCAACTTTTACAAAAAAAAAAAAAATCTCACACACTTTATACAATTAAAAAAATTAATTATTTTTTAATTATATCTTTATTATTAATAAGTTAATTAATAAAGTGAGAGTATATTAATTTTAATTATAATGAGTTCATTGATGGCATTTTAGTCAATTTAAAATAATTTTATATAGTATTTAGAAAATTCAATAATTTTTTTAGCAGTTATATATAAGTTGAAGTCAACTATTTTACTGGAATGACAGCAAAGAAGATAAAATACTTTAGGATTCTAAAGTTCTATTTTATTTATTTTTTTTAATTATGGAATTTTATTTTGGTATCTCTAGTTTGAAAATCCAATTTTTTTTGTGGATATATATTTATCTAATAGTTTTTTTTTTGTTTTTAAAGAAATACCACACAATAATATATTACACAAATAAGAGTATATTTAAGAGTGAATGATAAGATATTCATAAAAATTATTCTATTCGAATTTGAACATGTTTAAATTTAAATTACTTGAATACATTTTAAACTTGATTATAATTATACTTTGTCCTAAATTCATTTAACACTAGCCGTTCACTATCCAAAACCGTTTAATTATATATTTAAGTATAAAAATTTAAAAATATTATAAAATTATAATTCTCTATATTAAATAATTATGAATAAATATTTAATACTAACATAATTTTACTAAAATAATTTCATACCATACAATTTTATAATTAAAATAAAACATAAAAATATATAATTAAAATTTAATAAAATATAACTAATATATATAACTGGATTCGGATAGTGGATGCCCGATGATAAATACCTGAACTTGTCCCATATAGTAAAAACACTACATTTTTCTATCCAAATTTATCTATAAATTACTCATATCTTATATAAATGGATCGGGACGGATCAAATATTTAAAAATACTCTATTTATTGTCATTTCTAGACATATCCGTTATAATTATATTGTGACATACTAACTAATATATATCTAAAATACACGTACCTTTTTTTTTATGTGGAAGGACGAAACTCCCGTCCAGACTTCCCTACACATTTGGAAGTACTTTGAAAATTAAATTATTTATCTATTAGTTTAAATGTATATTTATCATTAAATTTTATTTAGATATACTTTGCAAATTAAATTGTTATTCTTAATTCAATAACTTCAAATGATCTCTTTACTGAAACTTTAAACTTTATAACTCCCGATAAGTACTCAAGTTTTAAACTCTGTCTCAATATAAATATTGAGAAAAAGTTTGCTTTGTGCTGGGATTTAGATAAAAAAACTAATACTTAGTCATCAAATCTTTGCTTCGATTCCCACAAATTTTTATGGTTTAAGAATTAGAGATTCACATTATGACTTAATTTGTAAATTTGATATGAATATCGTCACTTTTATTTAACTTTTAATCCATTCAATTCATACAAAATATGTGTTGGCGGCGTCCCACCAACCTTAATTAATTGAAAAAAGAAAGAAAGAAACAAAGTTGAAAAGAAAGAAAGAAAGTTGAAAAAGTTTAAAAGAAGTGAAAATACTTCTCAAGGAAGTTACGGCAAAAAAAAAGGCAAAATAGAAAAAAAAAAAAAAGCAAAATAGAAAAAGAGAGAAAAGAGAGAGTGAGGTGGGTTTTGAGAGAAAATTATCTACCAACGTTGGATGATCATTTATTGTCCAATTTGGATAAGATTATGACATGTTATTCTTCTCATTTCAAGTTGAACTCTAAACAATATCCTTCAAGTGAGAATAATAAAGAAGACATTGGTTAATTTTTAAATTTGATATTTAATTTGTAAATATTAAATAATAATCTAATATTTAATTTGTAAATTTGATATGAATATCTTCACTTTTATTTAACTTTTAATTCATTGAAGGATATTATTTACAAAATATGTGGTGGATCTCACTTAAGTGGTGGAATCTACAATATTAATTAATTAAAAAAGAAAAAAAAAAGAAAGAAAGTTTAAAAAGTTTAAAAGAAGTGAAACTACTTCTCAAGGAAGCTACAACAACAACGAGAGAGAGAGAGAGAGAGAGAGAGAGTATGATCTTTTGTTTTCTGATTTTGATAAAATTCTAATATGTTATTTTTTTTATTTTAAGTTGAGCTCCAAATATCTTTCAGATGTGAATGAGAATGATAAAGAATGATATTATTTAATTTTCAAATTTGATATTTAATTTGTAAATATCAAACAATGTTATGATATTTAATTTGTAAATTTTATTTGAATATATTCACTTTTGTTTTACTTTTAATCCATACAAAATTTGTAATTCATACAAAATTTATGTTTGCGGGGTCACACTCAAGTGGTAGGACTTGCAATATTAATTAATTAAAAAAAAAAGAAAAAAAAAGTTTAAAAGAAGGGAAACTACTTCTCAAGGAAGCTACAAAAAAAAAAAGCTAAATAGAAAAAAGAGAGAAAAGAGAGAGTGAGGTGGGTTTTGGGAGAAAAATATCTACTAAGATAATTGTATGGTCATTTGTTAACCGCTTTTGATAAAATTCTGAAATATTATTCTTATTGAGCTCTACAATTTGGATGGAATGGATCGTTAAAAGGCGTTTATTTTATGTATTTTTTAAATATATATTTTCTTAACTTTTTTTTTTCTTTCTATATTTGTGATTATCACCTTTAGAGTGATGATTTGTTGAGATTGTGATAGAGATTAACTTCTATACTCATTAAATTATCAGTGAAAGTTTTTTTTTACTAAATTAGATTCTGTGATTTTTTTTTCCTTCGCACCGAAGTGTTTTTCACATTAAAATTTTAGTATCTTGTGTTTAAAATTGTGACAATGTAAAATTACTGTTAATGAATTCTTCATGTAATGCCCAAATAAAGAGGCAATATTATTGCTTCTGGTAAGATGAATTTTGCTCCTTTGATTCTACCACGTATAGTATGTCGTTTGCCACTAACCCAAACTTTATGTTATTTAATAATTTACTTAAAAAATTATTTTCTAGCGTTGTAGTATTAGAAATAATAATCTAGAATTTATAAATAAACATTAAATTAGATGTTGGAAAAATTAGAGAGAAAATTGTGTAGTTAAACTTAAGAGTCATTTATGCATGAGGGTATCTAATCCAAATAGATATCTATCTTTTTTTTTTTTGAACAATAAGTAAATATCTATCTTAATAAATTCTATTAGTTGATTAATAAAATTACACTTCTCGTATTGATAAAAAAAAACTCTTTATTTGATATGGATGGATTTGAGCCAAATATCAAAGTTTGATTGTATTATCTTTAATTTTTTCCTCTTATTGGTCCTTTCCATTTACTTTTAATTGCAGCTGGCAACTGCATTCAATTTAATAGTGATTTTGACAAGTTATTTATCTAAATTATTTTAATTTAGGAATTCAGATTAACTAATTGTATAAAATCTTTTTATTAATTGATATTAAAAATTACAAAAGTCACTAAATGAATTTTTGGTTTAATACTATAACAAGTTCAACTAAGTCAGTTAATTTTTTTTTTACAATCTCCACAATAATGAAATATTATTTCACTAATTATAATATTCAAATTGTTTTTATAAAATTAAAAAGTCTCACATTTTAATGAAAAAATATATAAAAAAAAAATTTATGCTTAAACCATCAATTAAATTCTTGATATTAATTTTTACCACGACAGAATTGCAAGGAATGGAAATGAATTTCTTGATAGGCAATGGCAAAAAAAAAATCAATTAGTAACTTTTAAAATTACATATAAGCCCTTAAAAATTCATGAGAATTGCTAGAAGGGTGTTTCTGTAAATATAAAGAATAAAAGCGCCACACTTGCACACCCATCGGTTCCCGAAAGAAGACGAGGACTTGGGCACTTGTTGATAGTTGAGTACCGTCGGTTATGGAGGGTCTGTCTCATCATCTGAATCATGCATTTAACAATGAAGACTTGCCCGGTAAAGATCTTACTTACTGCTTATTCTTTAAATTTTTTCCTTCTAAGTGAGAAGAACTCAAAAAGGATTTGAATGGTTAAGTTCCTGCATCTTTGGGACCCATTTGAAAACTCATGCTTTAGTAGCATGCAAATCCTCTTTGACTGTAAAGCTTGTATATTTAATTTTAGGTTTCTGTTTTTCTGCAATTATAGCACGGAAAGTTATTTTTTTTCCATGTTTTAATATAGGTATTACAAGATAAAAAAGGGTTGCCCCACCTGCCCACTACATATTAAAGATTGAGTCTTTTTCAAAATTGTCTGATATACTTGATGAGACTGATACTAAGAAGTATGAATCTAATCAGTTTGAATCAGGAAATTACAAATGGTTTGTGATTAATTCCCGTCAATTTTCGGGTTACAATTTTGATTGCTTAATTTATATGATTTTGGGTTTGTAATAATTTCCATTCTTTACAATTTATAGGAGATTGGTTTTGTATCCTTGTGGAAATGCTAAAAAAGATGGAAGTGACCACATTTCTCTATACGTAGCTATTGCAGAGCCAGAGGCAAATACAATTCCTGCTGGATCCCAAGTTGATGTGATTCTTAAATTCTTTATCTATGATCAAATTCGAGACGATTATTTGACTATCCAAGGTGGATTCCTTTTAATCCATAATTTATACAATACTCATCTAATGCTGATCAGTATGGAGTTACCTCTCTTTACAGTAATGATATTCATATATAGTTTTCAAGTTATAATTCTGTTTTCCCCTGTTAATTCAGATCGTAGAATCAAGCGCTACCATTCATTTAAGACTGAAAATGGTTTTGACCAATTAATCTCACTAAAGATGTTCAACGACTCTTCTAATGGATATCTGATTGACGATTGCTGCATATTCGGAGCAGAGGTTCATGTTATTAAATATGATTATAAAGGGGAGAAATTTTCAATTATAAAAGAACCTGAAAATGGTAAATTTGCATGGAAGATTGAGAGGTTCTCAACTTTACCTGAGGAAAAACAGTTATCCCAAGAATTTACTGTTTCACAGTATAAGTGGTACGTTGACACCCATTGATTCTTGATTTTTCTTTCTGTATTCTTTAACAAAGGTGTATAATGATGATTTCAGGCAATTGTGGTTATATCCAAAAGGAGACTCAAGGTCAAGTGGTGAAAGTCTGGCGATCTTTCTGAATTTACTTACCAACAGTGCTCATACTCAACAAAGAATCTATGCAAAATATAAGCTGATAGTGCAAGATCAGGCCCAAGAAAGTCATCATGAGCGTACAGGTGAACGCTGTAATTCATTGACATATGTATTCATGTTTATAATTAGTTTGGTTTCAAAATAAACTTCTGATATAAGTTGCTTAAATCAGGACGAGATTGGTTCATTAGCAGAAATTCAGAATGTGGCTGGGGATTTTTAAATTTCATGCCACTTAATGTTATCCATGACCCATCAAAGAGATTTCTAGTGAATGATACGTTGATTGTTGCAGTAGAAATTTCGCTGCTCGCTTTTGTTGAAGGTCTCTAGTCTCTCCTTAGTTACAGTATGAACTTTTTGTTATTTTGAGCAAAGGACTGGATATGAATCAAAAAGGTTAAATCTTCTATATGTACTATTAAAAAACTAGTACATATTAGAAGATCATAGACTTTTTAGAAAGAAAGGACGTGCTACGGTTGGAATTGTAACTTGTGCTTTAGGCAGGCACTCAACTGTCTATTGTTAGAAACTTTGTTCTATTAATTAGTTTTCATTATGTATTTCCCACCATAAAATGAGTCTTCTTTAAATGATGTAACTAATATAATTTTCAGAGGATAAGCCACATCTTGGATTGTCCAGCAAGAATTGCATTTGACTCTTCAATTCCTCTGCTCTTATTTCCATTAAGATATAGCACCAATTTCCCACACAATTAATTTTGATTAATCATACTTATAGTTTACTGTGACATTTCAAAGTTTGAACAAAGATAAATAGAAAGTAAACATTATAAGATTCTACGATAGTATGAGTCAAAGCAAGAAAGTATAAATGTATTGTAAGATACTTTCACCAAAAGCTTGTTCAGTGTAAGAAGAAGAATCTTGAATCAAAACTACCATTGCTTTACTCAAGTCTTCTGTGTGTTCTATGCAATAAAATTTGATGAATTTTTGACACATATATATATAGCATAAAATTTAAATTTTCTATAGGTAATCAATTAATTAAATTTCAAACCTTTGAGCTTGTTCACAATGCATTACAAGGATAAAGATTATATATCACATGCCTCAAGAAATTATATATAAATCCAAAACACATACGCTTGTTTCATGGTTTGCCATGATTTAGAGGGTATTTCTCAAAACTGGAGCTTTTCAGCTTATTGTGAATAAGTGATTTTTAGATTATAATCAGATTAAAAATAAGCAGTTAAACGTTTCTGTAAACTAGCTAATAATCAGCTGATAATCAGTTTATAATCAATTAAGTGTTTCTGTAAAATCAGCTTATAATCAGTTTTTAATTGTAAAAACTGTCAAAATGACCAAACTGTCCATGAGTTTATTTATTGTATAAAAATAATTTTTTAAATGTCAATTCAAAATTTATTTTGCAATAATAATAATAATAATAATAATAATAATAATAATAATAATAATAAAATTTCTTTGATGGGAACTAAAGTGTATAAGGTAGGCAAATTTGGAATATTGAAGATTAGGTAGGGATAGTATGGTCTTTTACTTGGTCAAAACTGCTTAAAAAATAAATGCTTAAAAAAAAAAAAGGTAGCAAAACCCAACTTTTAAAAAACTGATTAAAATCAGATTATAATCTACTATTTAAGTTTTCAGAAACACTTAAATAAACAACTTATAATTTAAAAACAGCTTATAAGCAGTTTTGACCAACTTTTAAGTTTTGAGAAACACCCTCTTAATACCGTATAATATGATTTATTATTATTTTTTTGTTTCCTACACCATAAAACACTTAATGATAAGATAAAAAGCTCATTATCAAATTTAATATCGAAAGAACAGCTCATTTGTAAAATTACTTCACCTGCAACTTTTTCATGGTTCCCGTTGATTTGATAACTGACATTCTACGTAAACTTTTGTTGCATATGAACACCATGTTAATCTGAAGTTAAAAACAATGACATACTTCTGAACACTTTAAATATATTAAATTTCATACTCAAACTTCGGCAATAAAATTATTCACTCATTGACAAAAAAATATTTATATTAAATTTCAAAATTCAAATTTAAATATCAAATTTTTTTTAAAAAATATTCAAATATATAATATATAACAAAATATACCATGTTCTAACAATTAGCACAACCTTAATTACAAAAATTTAAACTTTAAATTGTCCTTCAACCTCCATATTGCTTACAATACATAATTGAAAATAACATATAACATTCTGCGCAACTTCAATTACAAAAATTTAAACTTTAATTAGAATTGATTAGTTCAAGAGATAGATAGCTTCAACTGTAGAAATAAGAGTAATTCTGCCTTCAATAATCAATGTATCGTTAACTAAAAATCCCTTTGAAGCATCACGCAAATCACTAAGAAGCATGAAATTTGCATAACCCCAAGATTTAGGGTCATTAAACCAATTTTTTTCTGCAAATCAATAAAAAAAGCAACAATATCTATTACATTTTAGAAAATTTTACCAAAAAAAGAATTGCATAAATTTAAAATTATACCTTCAATTACTTGATTGGTTTAATACTTGCATATTCTTGATGATTCCCACTGACCTGATCTTTTGCAGTAAGGTTGTATTCTGCATATACTCCATGTCAAGTTTCCGAAATTTCAGATTTTAATGTTAAAAATAGTGAAACACTTTCACCCGCATCATCCCCTAATACTTTGGGATATAGTACAAGGCTCCTACGTTAATTTCAGTCTCATTTTTAGTGGCACAATTAGAAACTAATTGCTAAAATTTCAGAAAAAGAATTTAAGTGGACATTACCACTGGTATCCAGCAACAGTAAATACTGGAGACTCTACTTTAGCTTCCAATTTAGAGAATTTGTGAATCTTTCATGCATATGTTGCATTTAGAGGTTCTTTTACAAAATTAAATTTCTCCAGCTTCCCTACAAATTTAAGAATATGAAGTTCTGCTCCAAATGCACAGCAATCATCCACAAGATATCCATTACATGGATCATTAAAAGTATCGATAGGAAGTAATTGATGAAACCCGTGTTCTGTCTTTAAAGCATGATATCGCTTCACTTTCGAGTCTACAAAACGAAAAAAAAATATTTAAATGAAGACGAGGGATATTAAATTTTCTAGTGTTATTATTATGATCAGGATTAGAAGTTGATTACCTATAATTTTACTTTTAATATACCTATAATTTTTAGGTTCCTAAAAATATTATTAAATCAAAACTCAAATTGTTATAATGTCATACTTTTTAGTGTTGAATTAAATAAAATCAAAACTAACCAACCTTTTATAACCAAGTACTTGTCTAGAGTGTGATGATAAATAAACAATTTGAGGTGCAAATCGACTTGGCTTCCATGATCAATTGCATTTGTCTCAGCCATGGCCAAGTATAAAGATATGTGATCATCCCCATTTCGCTTTCCATTTCCATTCGGATATAGCACCATTTTCCTGTTCAGTGTAAATGATGCTTATAAAAATTTATTCTTCTAATTAATTTTCAGTTAGAAATTGGCATATTATGATTTTGGATTATTAATAAAATAATATTTACAATTATGTGATAAAATTCAAATTTCAACAATTAACGTTTGATTATGGCAAAGTTATTAATAGTAACATTACCATTGGTATCCACCAACTGCAAAAACATCAGATTCATACTTTTCAAGTCCAGTTTCTTCGAGAACTTCACACAATAAGGAGAATGACCCAATCTTCAATATATAGTGAGCAGGTGCTGCTTGTCTATAGAATCTTGAAATTTCTTTGACAAAATAAAAATAAATAAATAAATAAACTAACTAACAGATTTAATTGTCCTAAGAATTGTGAGAGTGGCTTTACCTTTCTTGTTACTGTTAGGAAGTGGATTCAAAGTATGATCGTCCATTACTGGCATCAGAAATTCCTTAGGATTTTCTATATCAAACTCTGTTTAATTACCAAGTATATATATATATATATATGTAAATGCATGGAGGTAGTGACTTTAATTTTTCTTGGTAACCGAAGTCACCCTTTGAGCTTCACGATGCATTCCAGTTCCTCAAATAGCCACGTGTTGCAATCCTCAAGAGTCGAGACATAGGGTTTGTTTGGTTTAGCTGTTCATAGCAGCTGATTGCTGATAGCTGATAGCTGGTGGCGGATAGCTGTTAGCTGATTCGGGTTAGTGTTTGGTAAAAATACAATAGTTGTTGCAGTTTGAATGTAAAATTACCAATAAACATATCATTATCTAATAAATATTAATTTTTATTTTATTTTAATAGGGTTAATATAGTCTTAATATGAATCAGCTATCAACTGATATGAAAAAGCTCAGAGTAGGAGCTTATTGAAACAGCAGCTGTTTGGGGTTCCTAACAGCTATCAGCTGCTGTTTTAAAATTTTACCAAACATCAAATTTTACCAAACAGCTGCTGTTTGGGGTTCAAACCTCTATCAGCTGCATTAAACAGCTAAACCAAACACCCCCATAGTCACATAGGAAGTTTCAAGTCCCTTTCTACAAATTCACTTTTTCAAAGGGAATCACAATTAG
The DNA here is from genome assembly GCA_947685225.1 of Garcia nutans. Lineage (NCBI taxonomy): Eukaryota > Viridiplantae > Streptophyta > Magnoliopsida > Malpighiales > Euphorbiaceae > Garcia > Garcia nutans. The sequence continues at coordinate 1,033,209 of CANTUV010000075.1, forward strand.
TATAATGTTATTAATTAATATTAACTATACTTTTTTAAACAGATATGTATGTTCTTTTCTTTGTTAATTTAAATAAATGCAATTACTTTTCATAACACTACTCCATTTTAATACTTAAAGGAAATTATTTAATAACTATAAAAATTTTTAAAAATTATTCATAATCGATCACATACTATTAGCACACTATTAAAACCATAATCTAGTGAATATCAATATATATATAAGGGTGAAAGACATTTTTTAAATATTTACTATAAATTAAGAATATGATTAGATGAAGAAAAAGAATAAAAGTGTGCACACTTTTTAACTTTTTTTTTAAATATTTTATTTTTTAAGTATACTTTTTGTATAATAAATAAATACCTAATATATATATCTTTAAAAATAGAATATATCTTTAATATATAAAATATATCTCCCTAAAAAATAGGTATTTTAAAAATTAAAAATTATAAAAATTATATTTTTCAAATAGAAAAAAAGAAAAGTGTATATTTTTTAAAATATATTTATTTTTTAGGGTATTTTTAAAAAAATTCTTAATCTTTTAATGCAGCATATGGATAAAATTGTCATTTCTTAAGTAAAATTATCTAAGTATCATATATTTAAAATATTTATAGTGCTTTTAGCCATTCCAATAAATTAAAAGATTGACTAAATTAAATTAAAAAAGCAGGTAAATTACAAACATTACTCTCTATGGTGCTCAGGGGAGGGCTACCCCTGCTATATAGCCCACAATATTACCCGGTCCATTAATGACCTTCTTAATATCAAAAAAATATAGTAACGTATGTTGCATCCTTCTTAATTTGTATTAGTAAAACCACTTAATTTATCATTTTCAGCATAGTAAAATTAATCATTTAATTTCTCATCAATGCCATTGGTGAAAATTTTATGTAGCATTCAATGTAGCGTTATATCATACATCGGAAAGACATGCATAAAATTACAAACGACAAGAAAAATATGAGAAATATTAATTATTAAATAATTTTCATCCTATTGATTAAAAAATATTTATTATAAATTTATTTATGAAGAGAGATATTATAATAAATATTTTTTAACCAATAAAAAAATTATCCAATCATTACTTTCTAAAATATCTATAATTAGCATTCCTTAAAAAATACACATAGCATGCGTTTGGTTTTTTAAAATTCGACATGGAAATTATTTTAGGTCTAATAATAACGTGGAAATATTCCACCTTCCTCCTCGTCCTTAAATTTCTCGCCAAGTTTCCCACTCAATGAGATCCAGCACTACAACAAAACAAAATTTCTTTTTTTTCCCCTTAATAAAGAAAATTTAAATATTAAATTAATTTAAAAAATAAAATTTACTTTGTTTCTATGTCTGACTCTCTTTCTAACACTCGGTTTGAATTGAGGTTGTAATAAGAAAAAGGGCCGGAGTTTTTCGCTAAATTTTTATATGATTAATATGTTACCTTTGTATCTTTCTTTTCCACAAATAAAATCCTCTCTTTCGTTTCTCGTAATCTTGTTAGTTCAAGAAGAAAATATGCACCTCGAACTTCAACGGTGGATTGATTTTTTTTTTAATATGAAAATAAATACAAAAAATAAAGGGAAGAAAATAAATATTTATTTATTTTCTTAGTAAAAATTAATTTTCAATTTTAAATTGCTACTCTCATCCTCACATGATGAGCATGCAGACTCCTATTAGTGATCAGCTAGTTCATAAGCTTATAAAATTTCTTATATATAACAAATTTATTGATTGAAATAAATATGAAAAAAAAATTAATATGTGTGTTCAGATTTCTAAATTTATAAAATGATATATAAAAAATAAAATAAAGAGAAAAAATATTGAATCTCAAACATAAATTATTAAAAAATAATTGAAGTAAAAATCATGATATAATACTAGAAGTAAAAATAATAAAATCAAAATCAAAATTAAATTAAAGAAAAAAATTTTAAAAATAAAATAAAAATAGGTTAAAAGATAAAAATTCTAATTGTATAATTATTTCTCTTTTTTTTTTGAAATTGAAAAGTATCAATTTTCTTTTCATTTTTTTTGAAGGATATATTTAATTGGAAAATAAATAATTTAATGAAATTTGTTTTTTTTGCTTCTTGCATATCCTAAAAAAATAGAGGTAATTTAAAATTTTAAAGGCAAACAAATAAGGAATTTTCAAAATTTTGATAAATATATAAATAGTTCTTTTTGCAAATACAAAATTTAACATATACATATATATATATATATATATACATATATATATATATACATATATATATATATATTTCAAAAGTGAAGGGGGCAACTGCCGCAATAAATTATCTTGAAGGATTGTATTATGTTCTTGGGAGTTACCAGGCTTTCATTTGGGCTGGCTATTTTCTTTCTATAATTCTATTTTTATGAATGATTTTTCTCCTTACTGAGTAAAAAGAAAAAAGAAGTCTTAGGAAATAATTATAAAGTTGAATTAAGCAACCAGGAAAAGAGAAGTGAAATAAATTGTCCTTGAAACTACTATTAATCTATTGTAGAGTGATAAAAAATGGTAACATATATCAAAATAGTTTAACATAATGAGCTAACATTAAGCACAACCTCAAATGCAAAAATTAGAATCTTGATTTTTTCAGGAGAGAGCTTCAACTATAGAAACATGGGTAATTTGGCCTTCAACAATCAATGTATCATTAACTAAAAATATTCCCTTGGAATCATTATGTAAATCACTCAGAAGCATGAATCTTGTAAAAGCCCAACTCTTATGCGAGTCATTGAACCATTTTTTACCTGCAAATAAAAGAAAAATCTTTTACCAAAGAAAGAATTGCATGAATTTAAATTTATGTCTTTACTTACTTTATCAGTTAATTACCTGTAAGTAATAGCACAATCAAGGCCATAACTTCATCCATTGACAGCACAATCACAGCAATCTCACAATAATAGAATGTCAACCATAATTAAGGATATAATTAATTGTAAATATGTATCATCAGTTCTTTACCTTATTTAGTCTCTGTTTTGTGTATATATATTTGTACTGAGAATCATTAGAAAAATAACAGTGATTTTACAACCTTCATTAAATCTTTTTATGGTATCAGAGCCAACAACAACTCTTTAGCGAGTAACCTTCGATCCAAAATTCTCTTTTCCCTTTCGTCTCTTCTTCCTTTAAATACAATGTCTGAAACTTCTGCTCAAATTGGTGAAACCACACCTACAATGATCAATTCTGCCATAGCTGGCTCTTCTCAACCAATTTCTCAAACTAATCAGATTATTACTTTCAATCCATCCTCTCAATTACCTATAAAACTTGCTAGCAGTTCCAATTTCCCCACCTGGAAGGCCCAAGTTGTCATATTAATGTGTGGATATGATTTATTCTCGTATCTTAATGGCTCGATTAACCCACCTTCTCAAACAATCAAGCAATTGGAACATGATATCATAAATTCTAATTATAAACTCTGGTACAGACAAGATAGCCTCATTCGTAATGCGTTAATGGCTTTCGTTGAACCTACCATTGCTCCTTCTATTGCCTCTGCCTTAACATCTAAACATGCTTGGGACCATCTACATACAACTTATGCGAATAAATCGCAGACACGAATCTTTACGCTTCGTGACATGCTTGCTAAAACTAGCAAAGATTCTAAATCTATTGAGGAATATTTGCGTGAAATCCGAAAAATCTCTGATGAATTAGCTGCTAAAGGATCTCCTATTGATGATACAGAATTAATTGTCAAAGTTCTCAGTGGTCTGGGATCAAATTACAAAAAAAATTAGTGCTGCCATAAGAGCAAGAGATTCACCCATCAGCTTTGAAGAAATGCATGATAAACTAACAGACCATGAAATCTTTCTCAAGCATGAGGATGCGAGGAAACCAACTGCTCCTATCACTGTTCGAGTTGCTCAAGTACCTAGTAACCATACCTCAGGCTCCAAACAAAATCGCCGATGGCAAAATCAATCATCACAAAAATCTTATTAAGCATGTTCTCAACAGTATGGCAATCCAAGAACATACTACAATCAACAATCTTGGCGTTCATCCTCTACAAACAATTTTCAATCCAAGGTACAATGTCAACTCTGTGAAAAATTTGGTCATGTTGCTAGTGTGTGCAGATCCAAATCTCATAATCACTTTGAGGCAAAAGCCATGTTTGCTGCTAACCACAACAATGATTCAAATCCTTGGATACTGGACTCTAGAGATAATCATCATGTTACTGATAATTCATCAAATCTCATTCCACCTCATGAGTACACGGGCAATGAAAGCATCATTATGGGTAATGGTAATAGTATACCCATAACTCATACAGGTTCTGTCCCTTTATCTACATCCTCTAAAAATTTCTCTTTACATAATGTTCTTTGTGCTCCTCACATCAAGAAAAATTTGATTTCTGTTTCTAAATTTTACATACAAAATAATACATCTATTGAGTTTTTTCCATTTTTCTTTCTTGTGAAGGCATTGAGCACGAGGCGCCTCTTTTACGCGGGCTGAATAAGAATGACTTGTATGTCTGGCCAGCATTGAAGCCACATACAAACAAGCCTCCTATTACCACCAATTTGGCTGTTTCTGCTCCTAGTTTACATATGTGGCATCGTCGACTAGGGCACCCTAATTTTAGAGTGCTAAAATCTGTGTTACATTCCTTTTCATTACCATTTTCCAATTCAAGTAATTTTCAATATGGTAATTCTTGTTGCTGCAATAAAAGTACTCGGCTTCCCTTCTCAGTCACTTCTTTAAATAGTCAAAAACCTCTTGAAATAATCTTCACTGATGTATGGGGTCCTTCTCCCATTGAATCCATTGACAAACAAAAATATTATGTCATTTTTGTTGATCAATTCTCCAAATATACATGGCTTTACCTAATGACAAACAAGAGTGATGTCACCCAAATCTTTACTCATTTCAAATCACTTGTGGAAAATTACTTTGATACTAAAATTTTAAGTGTATATTCAAATGGTGGAGGAGAGTTCACTGCACTCAAAAATTTTCTTGCAAATAATGGTATTCAACACCTTATCTCACCTCCTTATACACCTCAGAGAGTAGCTCAAGCCGAGCGAAAACATCGCCACATAATTGAAACAGCATGCACCCTTTTACATCAAGCTTCTTTACCGCCATCCCTTTGGTCCTTTGCTTGCTCCACAGCTATATGCCTCATTAATAGACTACCCACTCAAACTTTATCCTTTAATTCCCCTTACCAAATTTTATTTCAATCAGATCCTTCACTTGCAAAGCTTAGAATATTTGGGTGCCTATGTTTTCCTTGGCTCAAACCTTACACCTCTCACAAATTAGAACCTCGATCCAAACCATGTGTATACTTGGGTTTCTCTACTAAACATTATAGCCACCAGTGCTATGACCCATTCTCAAACCAAATATATATTTCAAGAGATGTTCTATTTTTTGAAAATGAGTTCCCATATCAATCTAGGTTCCAAAAAATCCAAGCATGTCAATATGAACCTTCATGGCATAATCCGAATACTTTAGATTCCTCCTCTGTCACTCATCTTGCCCCAAATAATAATATTTTTTATCCTGACCCAGCACCTATTTTGCTTTCAAATAAAAAGGACCAATCATCAAGGTTGAACAGTCATTCTTGCTCACATATCAGCCCTGCGTCAAAGAAGACAGCTCTTGACTAGATTCCTTCTCAATTAGATCAGTCTTCAGGCAATTCTCTCTCTATTTCCAATTTTAATTCTCCTGAATCCTCATCCCCCATCACTTTACCTGACTCTCAAGAAATTCCTCCACAACCCATAGTCTCTCCTAACTCAAATCGAGTTGCCACTAGGTCCCAAAATAATATATTTAAGCCAAAAACAATTGTTGATTACCTAGCAGTTGCCTCCACCCAAACAACCCCTACTACTGTTAAATAAGCCCAAAAAGATGCTAATTGGCGTGAAGCCATGAATGCAAAATTTAATGTCCTCATAAAAAATCAGACATGAGAATTGGTTCCTAGAAATCCATCTCAAAATATTGTTGGGAGCAAATGGCTTTTTCGAATCAAGTTCAAAGGTAATGGTGATCTTGACAAATACAAAGCTCGTCTTGTTGCCAAGGGGTTCACTCAACGCCCGGGAATATATTATAACTCAACCTTCAGTCCTATTGTGAAACCAACTACTGTTCGCCTTGTGCTCACCATTGCAGCTCAACACAATTGGCTTTTACATCAATTAGATGTAAATAATACATTCCTACAAGGAAAGCTTGAAGATGAGGTCTATATGAGTCAACCAAAGGGGTTCATTCATCCTGATTATCCTAATCATGTATGTAAACTAAAGAAGGCAATTTATGGCTTAAAGCAAGCTTCTCGAGCTTGGTGCATGACATTGAAATTTTTTTTGACTCGTTATGATTTTCAAGAATCAAAATCAGACAGCTCCTTATTTATTTTCCACAGATCAATAATTACTCTCTATCTTTTGGTTTATATCGACGATATAATTATTAATGGTAGAGAATAAGTAAAATAAGGATATAATTATTACTGTAGAAAGAAAAATCCTTATGTTACTATTAATAACTTTGTCATAATCAGATTCATACTTTTCAAGTCCAGTTTCTTCAAGAACTTCACACAATAAGGAGAATGACCCAATCTTCAATATATAGTGAGCAGGTGGTGCTTGTCTATAGAATCTTGAAATTTCTTTAACAAATTAAAATAAATAAATAAATAAACAAACTAACAGATTTAATTGTCCTAAGAATTGTGAAAGTAGCTTTACCTTTCTTGTTACTGTTAGGAAGTGGATTCAAAGTATGATCGTCCATTACTGGCATCAGAAATTCCTTAAGATTTTCTATATTTACTTCTGTTTAATTACCAAGTATATATATATATATATATATGTAAATGCAGGGAGGTAGTGACTTTAATTTTTCTTGGTAACCTAAGTCACCCTTTGAGCTTCACGATGCATTCCAGTTCCTCAAATAGCCACATGTGATGCAATCCTCAAGAGTCGAGACATAGTCACATAGGAAATTTCAAGTCCCTTTCTACAAATTCACTTTTTCAAAGGGAATCACAATTAGTATAATGTTATTAATTAATATTAACAATACTTTTTTAAACAGATATGTATGTTCTTTTCTTTGTTAATTTAAATAAATGTAATTACTTTTCATAACACTACTTCATTTTAATACTTAAAGGAAATTATTTAATAACTATAAAAATTTTAAAAAATTATTCATAATCGATCACATACTATTAGCACACTATTAAAACCATAATCTAGTGAATATCAATATATATATAAGGGTGAAAGACATTTTTTAAATATTTACTACAAATTAAGAATATGATTAGATGAAGAAAAAGAATAAAAGTGTGCACACTTTTTAACTTTTTTTTAAATATTTTATTTTTTAAGTATACTTTTTGTATAATAAATAAATACCTAATATATATATCTTTAAAAATAGAATATATCTTTAATATATAAAATATATATTAAAAATATATCTCCCTAAAAAATAGGTATTTTAAAAATTAAAAATTATAAAAATTATATTTTTCAAATAGAAAAAAAGAAAAGTGTATATTTTTTAAAATATATTTATTTTTTAGGGTATTTTTAAAAAAATTCTTAATCTTTTAATGCAGCATATGGATAAAATTGTCATTTCTTAAGTAAAATTATCTAAGTATCATATATTTAAAATATTTATAGTGCTTTTAGCCATTCCAATAAATTAAGCGATTGACTAAATTAAATTAAAAAAGTAGGTAAATTACAAACATTACCCTCTATGGTGTTCAGGGAAGGACTACCTCCTGCTATGTAGCCCACAATGTTACCCGGTCCATTAATGGCCTCCTTAATATCAAAAAAATATATTAACGTATGTTGCATCCTTCTTAATTTGTATTAATAAAACCACTTAATTTATCATTTTCAGCATAGTAAAATTAATCATTTAATTTCTCATCAATGCCATTGGTGAAAAATTTATGTAGCATTCAATGTGGCGTTATATCATACAATGGAAAGACATATATAAAATCACAAACGACAAAAAAAATACGAAAAATATTAATTATAGTCATTTTAAAAAATAATTATTAGACAATTTTTATTCTATTAATTAAAAAATATTTATTATAAATTCATCTATGAAAAGAGATATTATAATAAATATTTTTTAATCAATAAAAAAAATTATCCAATAATTACTATTTAAAATATCTATAACGAGCATTTCTTAAAAAATACACATAGCATGCATTTGGTTTTTTAAAATTCGACATGGAAATTATTTTAGGTCTACTAATAAGGTGGAAATATTCCACTTTCCTCCTCGTCCTTAAATTTCTAGCCAAGTTTCCCACTCAAAGAGATCCAGCACTACAACAAAACAAAATTTCTTTTTTTTTCCCCTTAATAAAGAAAATTTAAATATTAAATTAATTTAAAAAATAAAATTTACTTTGTTTCTATGTCTGACTCTCTTTCTAACACTCGGTTTGAATTGAGGTTATAATAAAAAAAAAGGGTCGGAGTTAGTTTTTTGCTAAATTTTTAATTATTGATATGATTAATATGTTACCTTTGTATCTTTCTTTTCCACAAATAAAATCCTCTCTTTCGTTTCTCGTCATCTTGTTAGTTCAAGAAGAAAATATGCACCTCGAACTTCAACGGTGGATTGATTTTTTTTTAATATGAAAATAAATACAAAAAATAAAGGGAAGAAAATAAATATTTATTTATTTTCTTAGTAAAAATTAATTTTCAATTTTAAATTGCTACTCTCATCCTCACATGATGAGCATGCAGACTCCTATGAGTGATCAGCTAGCTCATAAGCATTGGCATCTGGCAATATTAAATTTAATATATGAATATAAAATTTCTTATATATAACAAATTTATTGATTGAAATAAATATGGAAAAAAATTAATATGTGTGTTCAGATTTCTAAATTTATATAATGATATATAAAAAATAAAATAAAGAGAAAAAATATTGAATCTCAAATATAAATTATTAAGAAATAATTGAAGTAAAAATCATGATATAATACTAGAAGTAAAAATAATAAAATGAAAATCAAAAGTAAATTAAAGAAAAAAAATTTAAAAATAAAATAAAAATAGGTTAAAAGATAAAAATTCTAATTGTATAATTATTTCTTTTTTTTTTTTTTGCAATTGAAAAGTATCAATTTTCTTGTCAATTTTTTTGAAGAATATATTGAATTGGAAAATAAATAATTTAATGAAATTTGTTTTTTTTTTTGCTTCTTGCGTAACCTAAAAAATAGAGGTAATTTAAAATTTTAAAGGCAAAAAATAAGGAATTTTAAAAATTTTGATAAATATATAAATAGTTCTTTTTTCAAATATAAAATTTAACATAAATATATATATATATATATTTCAAAAGTGAAGGGGGCAACTGCCGCAATAAATTATCTTGAAGGATTGTATTATGTTCTTGGGAGTTACCAGGCTTTCATTTGGGCTGGCTATTCTTTCTATAATTCTATTTTTATGAATGATTTTTCTCCTAACTGAGTAAAAAAAAAAAAGAAGTCTTAGGAAATAATTATAAACTTGAATTAAGCAGCCAGGAAAAGAGAAGTGAAATAAATTGTCCTTGAAACTACTATTAATCTATTGTAGAGTGATAAAAAAATAGTAACATATATCAAAATAGTTTAACATAATGAGCTAACATTAAGCAAAACCTCAAATACAAAAATTAGAATCTTGATTTTTTCAGGAGAGAGCTTCAACTATAGAAACATGGGTAATTTGGCCTTCAACAATCAATGTATCATTAACTAAAAATATTCCCTTTGAATCATTATGTAAATCACTCAGAAGCATGAATCTCGTAAAACCCCAAATCTTATGCGAGTCATTGAACCATTTTTTACCTGCAAATAAAAGAAAAATCTCTTACCAAAGAAAGAATTGCATAAATTTAAATTTATGTCTTTACTTACTTTATCAGTTAATTACCTGTAAGTTCTCGATGTTTCCCACTGACCTGATCTTTTGCCAAAAGCTTGTATTCTACATATACTCCATAGTGAAAGTCTTCTACCCTTTCCATATGAACATCCATTGGGATATAGTAAAAGGTTCCTGCAATATTGATTTCAATAACATTTTTTTAGTCGCTGAATCAATTTTTTTTCTAAAATTACAGATAGAGAATTTAAAAGGACAATACCATTTGTATCCAGCAACTGTAAATGCTCCAGAATAATGAGCTTTGTCATCCAGTGTAGAAAATTTGTCAATCTTCCATGTATACGAACCATTTTCAGGTTCATTTACCGTCTTAAATTTCTCTCCCTTCCCTACAAATTTAAGAATTTGAAGCTCTACTCCAAAAACACAAGAATCATCCACAAGATATCCATAACAAGGATCAATAAAATTCTTCAAACGGATTAATTGATGGAACCCGTCTTCTGTCTTTAAAGCATGATATCTCTTAACTTCTCCATCTTAAAATAACAAAAAATAAAATTAAAGAAAGAACATTTCAGACTAATTCTATTAGAGGGATAATGTAATTTTAGTGTTAAAATAAAATAAATTCGAAATAATTAAAACCAACCTTTAATCTTCAAGTACTTGTCTAGAAGATGATTATAAATAAACAATTTGAAGTACAATTCGACTTGGCACCCATTTTTAGTTGCACTTGTCTCAGCCATGGCCAAGTATAAAGAGAGTAATAAGGGGCGGAACTATTATGGAATCGTGTAGGGTCCAGGGCCGGTGAAGGCCCTGTGCAAACTGGGCTACTGCACAGGGCCCCCAGCTTGCACAGGTCCCCAAGATGAAACAAAGGAAAAGGCCAAATCAGAAGGTTTTTGCCCATATTTTCTCCATGACCAAAAATCAGAAGGTGGTCCTTCATTCTTCAATTTCCCTGCATTTTCTCCTATCTTTACTTAACAACAGTCTTCTCAACCACCTTCCTATAGCAGGCAGGCATATGAGGAAAGAAAACAAAATATTCATATCAATTTGGTATGTAAAAGGAAAACTCAGAAAAATTAAATAATTAAAATTTCACATTAAACCACTTTTAATTAGAAATAAGAAATTAGAAAGAGAGAGGAGTGATGAGCGTACTAATGACAACACACCCATTTTTTTTTTTATGCCTAAGTTTCTGAAACTTTTGAGTGTAATTCTAAAGAGAGATCAGAATAAGAAGCATCCATGAGTGAGTGCTTTTTTTTTTTGGGGGGGGGGGGGAGTTAGAGCTGCTGCTGCTTTACTATCTTAAGACAAAAAGTATTGAGATTAGATAGAGAGGATAGTTACGAAGATTTTAACTTGGAGAAGTTAGTGAAAAGGGTAAGAAGAATAGGATCAAGATGATGCTTCCATTGATTATGAGAGAGAATGAGAGAAAGAAAAGGGGAAAAAAAAAAGGCAGTTAGGCAATAATAAATGACAAACAAGCCCTCAATTTACTTTCCTTCCTTGCTTTTCATTCATTAAATACTAAAGTAATAAACAATAACAAACACAATGAATTTATTTTATTTACAATAAAATAAATTATAAAACTCACCCTCGCAGTTGCAAAATAAATGTGCACAGATATTTTTATTTTTCATATACGTAGTAAAATAAATAAAGAAAAATTATTTATATGCTCATTAAATAATTCTATTATCAAAAAAACAGTACTATTAAGTGGAACACCTGATATAGGAAAAATAACAGCAGTAAAGTTCATCAGTCAAATGCTTGGTTTCCAGGCAATTGAGGTTGATACCATGGCCTCAGATTGTGTTCACTCACGAATTTTAAAGTCAAAATTTCAAATTATAATTTTTTTTCTTTTTTTTTTAATTTTTGAAAATAATTTGGTTCAAGTTAGGAATAGGGTCTAATTTATTCTGTTTTTCTCTAAGAACAGGGCCCCTTAAATATTTAAGACGGCCCTGGTAGGGTCACACGACTCCTTTCACCAGCTGCCAGAAGAGGTGTTTATTCTGATAGTCGGTGGAGCTAAACTCAGCCCCCATTGAAGGGGCTGAGTTACAAACATGTGCAGCGAGGAGTAGACGAACCCCTCGCTGTAAATATTTTTATTTTTTTTTTATAAATTAGTTTCTGGCAAAACGGTGTCGGGTTCAAAAATAAAAAAAGGGCTGCGTAAAACGCAACCCCTCTTCTCCTCTTCCCCTCTTCTTCTTTCTTCTACCTCTTTCCTGCCCTAGCCACCAGCAGGCAGCCCCACCACCAGCCGGCCATTGACAGTCGCTGCCGGCCACCACTCGGTAAATTTTAACCCCTCAGTAAATTTCTGATTTCGCCACCGGATGTAATCATTCCCATTTTGCTTTGCATTTCCATTCGGGTAGAGCATCAACTTCCTGTTCAGTGTAAATGATGTTAATAGAAAATTTTATTCTTCTAATTTGCTGTTAGAAATAGACGTATGATTTTAGATTAATACCAAAACAATATCTAAAAGTTATATGATCGTATTCAAATTTCAAGATTTAAAGTTTAATTATGTAAAAGAACTAATAATATAACATACCATTTGTAACCACCAACTTCAAACACACCAGACTCGTACTTTTCATATCAACTGTTTGAGAAATTCAGAAAATGAGGAGAATGACTCAATATTCAATATACAGTGAGCTGGTGGAGCTTGTCTATAAAATCTTGAAATTTCTTTCACAAAATAAAAAAGAAAATAAATTATTTGCAATGCATAAACAATAAACGGATTTAACTGTGCTAAGAATTGCAACATAGGCTTTACCTTTCTGGTAAAAAGGAATTGGATTCAGAGTTAGGTCTTCCATTGTTGTAGTAACTTGCGTTACTTGAGATTTTCTACTTTCTCTTCTTCTCTTTATTTTCCAAGTATGTATGCATGACGTAGTGACTTTAATTTTTCTTGGTAATCGAACGTCCTTTGAGCTTCACGATGCGTTCCAGTTCGTCAAATAGCCATATGTGTTGCAAGCCACAAGGGTACATAGGAAATTTCATATCTTTTTCTAAAAATTCATTTTTTCAAAGGGAATCACTTTTTCTTTATTTTTATTTTTAATTATAATTATAATCTTATTAATTACTATTAATTATAATTTTGTTAAACACACACATATATATTCTTTGTTGGTGTGTTAATTTAAATAAATTAAATTTTAATTTTCATTATACTATTGCATTGATAGTTTAAAAATTATTTAACGAATATAAAAATTTTACAAAATTATTCATAAGGACACTATTAACACCATAACAAAGTCAAAAACCAATATATATGTATTAAAACGTGAAAAAAAATTGAGTTAAGAGTGAAAGATATTTTTTAAATATTTATTTCAAATTAAGAATGTTTAAATAATAAATAAAAGAATAAAAGATTATAAAGTGAGAGAAGATATTATTTGATTAAATAAAAAAGGTTATTCGAGTGTGATATATTTAACATATGGATATATTTCATTAGCCATTCCCGTATATTATGAAATTTATTAAATTAAGTTAAAAAAAATACTAAACTAATGCATAGTAATTGATTGATAATTTGATATCATTAGGCTTCAAAACAAAAAAAAATGATATATATTTTTAATTGATTTTTATACATTTTAAAAGTGAAAATATGTAAATATTATTCTAGACAAAAATATCTAAATGTAAACTTATTGTTTTTGAGTAAATTGCACCATTTGAAAAGTCAAGAATAGAGGTTCATTTTTGTCAAAAATGGAGGTTCATTTTTATAAAAAATGAAAGTGCCTAATTTTGTCAAAAATGGATGTGCCTAACCATTATTAAAATCTCACCAATCCAATTTTTAAAGTCTATACAAACCCCTTATATCTCATTTGAAAAATTATCCCAAAAATTATAGAGTTTGAGAGTTTAAGAGAGTTTGAGAGAAAAGCTTAAGAAAAAAGTTTGTAAAAGAATTTTTTTTTTTGTGAAGAAAAATTCTTAGGTGTAATTGAGTATGGATTGTGAGTTGTGAGTGTTATAAACACTTTAAGCATTTTTTTTCTTCAATAAAATAATCTGCAGCAGGTCTGGAGACGTAGGCGCAATTAGCATAACTCCATTATCAATTTTGTGTGAGTATTATTTTCGCTGCTATTTTGCACTCTCACTAATCTGATTTATAGAAAAAGTTGCGTAATTTTTTCAGCAAATGGTATAAGAGCTGCTGGTTGTGAATTCTGTCAATTTTCTATGAGTGGTTGGTAAGAATGGCCAGAAAAGATCTAGAGAAAATTAGATTCGAGTAGGAGTGATGGTTGCAGATGAAGGAAAGGTGAAAATTGAAAATTTTGATGGTACAGACTTTGACTTTTGGAAGATGCAAATTGAAGATTATCTGTATCAGAAAAATCTTTATCAACCTCTCTCTGATAAGAAGCCAGATAATATGAAGGAAGAAGATTAAAAACTTCTAGATAGACAAGCTCTCTGAGTTATCCAATTGATGTTATCCCGTAATGTTGCTTTCAACATAACAAAAAAAAAAGACCACAGCGGGACTTTTAAAGGCTTTCTCCAGTATGTATGAAAAGCCATCAGCCTCTAACAAAGTTCACTTGATGAGACAGTTATTTAATTTGCGGATAACGGAAGGCGCATCGATAGCTCAACATCTAAATGAACTCAATATAGTCACAACCCAATTGAGTTCAGTTGGGATCAAATTTGATGAAGAAAAATGAATATTAATACTTTTATCTTCTCTACCAGAAAGTTAGAATGCTACTATCACGGCTGTGAGTAGCTCATCGAGAAGCAATAAGTTAAAATTTGATGATGTTCGTGATCTGGTTCTCAGTGAAGAGATCCGACGAAGAGAGTCGGGTGAATCATCAACCTCTTCAGTTTTGCATATAGAATCAAGAGGGAGAAATTCAACTAGAGAAAATGGGCACGGTAAATCCAATTATCGCGGTAGATCAAAGGACAAGAGGTCCAAATATAGAAATTTCAACAATTCTCACAACTCAAAGACTATCGAGTGTTGGAATTGTGGGAAGACTGGACACTATGAAAATCAGTAGAAGAGTGCATCGAATGACCATGAGACGAAGATAGAGGCAAATATTGCTTCCACATCAGAAAAAGATGATACGTTGATATGCTCTTTGGAGAGTAAAGATGAGTCTTGGGTATTAGACTCTGGAGCATCATTCCATGTCACTTCGCAAAACGAATTTTTCGAGAGGTATGTCCCTGAAAACCTAGAAAAGGTATATCTTGGTAATGATCAACCTTGTAATATTATTGGTAAAGGTGTAGTGAAGATTAAGTTGAATGAGTCTATTTGGGAGCTGAAGGATGTCAAGCATATTTTTCACCTAAGAAAGAACTTAATCTCAGTGGGGCAGTTGCCTAGTGAATTCTACATTACAATCTTTCATAGTGATGATTGGAAGATTTCAAAAGGCATAATGACTATTGCTCGAGGTAAAAAGTGTGGTACTCTTTACATGACAGCAGGGGCATGCTGTTCAATTGTTATTGCAGCAGAAAATAAAAATTCAAATTTGTGGTGCAAGAGATTTGGCCACATGAGTGAGAAAGGGATGCAAATTATGCACTCAAAGGAAAAACTTTCAAGTCTATAGTCAGTTGACTTAAACATGTGCGAATATTGCATACTTGGAAAGTGAAAGAGGGTCAGCTTTCAGACAAATGGCATAACCCCAAAGAAGGAAAGACTGGAGCTCATTCACTCTGATGTTTGGGAACCAATGACAACTTCATCCATTAGTGAAAAAAGTACTATTTCATGACTTTTTTCGATGATCACTCTCGGAAAGTATGAGTTTACTTTCTAAAGCATAAATATGAAGTATTTGAGACTTTTAGGAGATGGAAAACTATGGTGGAAAATGAGACATATTTAAAGATTAAAAGGATCAAAGCCGATAATTGAGGTGAATATGAAGATATCATATTCAAGAAGTTCTGCTATGAGTATGAAATCAGAGTGGAGAGAACCGTGCCGGGTATGCCTCAACACAATAGTATAGCTGAGAGTATGTACCAAACGTTGATAGAAAGAGCCAGAAGCATTCATATACAATTAGGTTTACCAAAACAGTTCTAGGCAGAAGCAGTTAACACAACAACTTATTTGATTAACCAAGGTCCATTGGTTCCATTATAGCATGAAATACCAGAAGAGGTAGGGAGCAGAAAAGAGATAAAACTATCACATCTAAAAGTTTTTGGTTGTGTAGCATATATGCATATTAGTGATCAATGTAGGAATAAACTTGATTCCAAATCTAAAAAATGTATCTTCATCGGCTATGGTGAAGATGAGTTTGGCTATCACGTTTGGGATGACAAAAATAAGAAGGTGATTCACAACAGAGATGTGATTTTTAATGAAAAAGTGATGTACAAGGACATAAATAAAAATGATGCCAGTACACAGAGCAAAGTGAGCCAGTGTTTGCAGATATAGATGATGTCTCAGATAGTCCCGTGATGAAACCTATTGTAGCAAGTCCTCAGCAAGAGAAACTCGTTGGGCAAAATACTATATAGCAGTCCGACACACCTCAACCTCCTACTCCAACTCCTATATTGAGAAGGTCTTCTCGATCTCATGTGCTAATAGGAGATACATGAATTATTTGTTACTCATTGATCAAGGAGAGCTTGAATGCTTTGATGAAGCTTATTGGACTAGATATGCTAGCAAGTGGAAGCTTGCCATGGAAGATGAGATAAAGTCTCTAATCTCTAACTAGACATGAGAACTAGCTGAGCTACTCATGAGGAAGAAGACACTTCACAACAAATAGGTGTATCGAGTAAAAGAGGAGTATGATGATTCTAAGAGATACAAAATCTGATTAGTTATCAAAGAATTCCAGCAAAAGGAAGGAATTAACTACATTGATATTTTTGCTCCTGTTGTAAAGCTCAATACTATCATATCAGTGTTGAGCATTGTTGCCATTGAAGATCTTCATCTTGAACAATTAGACGTGGAGACTGCATTTCTTTATGGAGATTTAGATAAAAAGATATACATGCACTAGCCAGAAGGTTTTCAAGAAAAAAAGAAGGAAAACATGCTGTGCAGACTTAAGAAGAACTTGTATGGACTGAAACAAGCCCCAAGACAGTGGTATAGAAAGTTTGACGGATTCATGCACAAGAAAAGATTCCAGAGGTGCAACGCTGACCACTGTTATTACTTCAAGAGATATAATTCTAGTTATATTATTTTATTACTTTATGTTGATGACATGTTAGTAACATGTTTAGATATGGAGAATATCAAAAGGTTGAAGCAACAGTTGTCAAAGAAATTTGACATGAAAGACTTAGGTCCAGCAAAAAAGATTCTTCGAATGCAAATCACAAGAGATAAGGATAAAAACTTTTGTAGTTATCTCAGGCAGAGTACATCAACAGTGTTTTACAGAGATTCAACATGGGTGACGCCAAGCTAGTCAGCACACCCTTGGCTAGTCACTTTCGTCTATCTAAAGATTGATCTCCTCAGACAAAGGAAGAGAGAGAATTCATGGCTAAGGTTCCTTACACCTCAGCCATTGGAAGCTTGATGTACGTAATGGTCTGTACAAGACCATACATTGGCTATGCAATGGAAGTTGTGAGTAGATTTATGTTAAATCCAGGGAAAGCTCATTGGAAAGCTGTAAAATGGATTTTGATATATCTACGGGACACCATAAAAAAGTGTTTGTACTTTGGTAAATGAGAGTTAAAAGTCCAAGGCTACGTAGATGCAGGCTTTGGAGGTGAAGTCGATCACCGAAAAAGTACCACCAGTTATATATTCACTGTTGAAAATACAGTTGTTAGTTGGATGTCGAAGTTATAAAAGATTATCACTCTATCCACTACAGAGGTTAAATATGTAGCAGTAACTGAAGCCAGTAAAGAGATGATATAGCTTCAAGGTTTATTAACTGAGCTGAGATTCAAACAAGAGAAGAATGTATTATGTAATAATAGCTAGAGTGCGATACACTTGGAGAAAAAATCAGTATTTTATTCTCGAACCAAACATATTGGACTTCGTTATCACTTCATCAGAACTCTGTTAGATGATGATGTTTTAACACTGGAGAAGATCCAAGGAAGCAAGAATCCTGTAGATATGTTGACGAAAATGGTGGCAATTGAGAAACTGAAGTTGTGTTCAACTTCAGTTGGCTTGCAAGAATAACAAGACTGGAAAAACTTGTCGCACAAATTGAGGTGTGAAAACAGATTGAAATCAGCCTTCAAGTGGGAGATTGTTGAGTAAATTGCTCCATTTGAAGAGTAAAAAATGGAGGTTTATTTTTTGTCAAAAATGGAGGTACCTAATTTTTGTCAAAAATGAAAGTGCCTAATTTTTGTAAAAAATGAAGGTGCCTAATTTTGTAAAAAATGAAGGTGCCTAACCATTATTAAAATTTTACCAACCCAATTTTTGAAGTCTATATAAATTCTGATTTGAAAGATCACCCCAAAAATTAGAGAGTTTGAGAGTTTAAGAAAGTTTGAGAGAAAAACTTAAGAAAAAAGCTTGTAAAAGAATTTTTTTTGTGAAGAAAAATTCTTAGGTGTAATTGGATGTGAGTTGTGAGTTTTGAGTGTTGTAAACACTTTAAATATTTTTTCCTTCAATAAAACAATCTGCAGTTGGTATGGAGACGTAGGTACAATTGGCCGAACTCTGTTATTAATTTTATGTATATATTATTTTCGTTGTTATTTTATAGTCTCACTAATCTAATTTATAAAAAAATTTGCGTAATTTTTCTAACAACTATAAATTATTATTGTAATTTGATATGAATTATTATTGTAATATATTTCTAAACTTGTTTCATCGAATATTTAATTATTTTATATATTAATTATTTTAATTTAGACTATTAATCATAATGCTCCAAGGAGTGAAAAAGAGTAAATTTATTAAAAATATTATCCTATCACGCTTATTATTATTATTATTATTATTATTATTATTATTATTATTATTAAAATAATATATTACAAAATATTATTATTAAATATATTAAAAAAATTTCTATTATACTTTTGTGTAACCTTGTGTGTTTTTTTTTTGTTATTTTCTTTTTTCTGATTCTTGTAATTGGTTTTTATTTTGTTTTCATAATCTCTTTAAGCATGTTGATAACCTTATATAGATGCTATTCTTTATTCGTTTCCTTGTTTAACACCTCTATAACAAAAATTTTATTTTTTTAAAAAATAATTCTCTCATATTATTTATTTTTATTTTTTAATACTATCTCTGTCCTAAAATAATAAAGATATTTTACATTTTTATCCATCATAAAATATGATTTTATTACTTTATTTAAATTATAGTTACATTTTAAATTAATTATTGTATGTCTATTTAAATATTTTATAATTAATAATATTACATTATAAATTATTTTGATTTAATTAATGGTTATTTTAATTTTTAATTTTTATAATAATTAATAGTTATTTAATAAAGATGGAGAGTAGAATAGGTAAATTATAAAAAAAATTATTTATTAATTAAAAAATTTAATTTTTTTAATATGTATGAGGAGACAAATATTTCTACTATTTTGGTGGAAAGGTAGTATGTATCTTTTTCATTATTTAATGGTTTCAAGACCTCTTTACCAAATTTTATGTAAAGTGCTGTCTCTTTCTTTCTACATTAATTAATGCAATAGAATAGCAGTAGCTATATATGATTCCAACTCTTATCCTATTACAAGTCATTTTCAGCCAGACAGCCAGCTCTTTTTCCATATAATAGGCCATGTCTTACCATGAACCAAATCACTTAGCCCCTCTCTTTCTCTCTATCTCTCTGGCATCTATGGCTGAAACTGTTCCACCAGTTCCCTCCCAAACTTCTTCTACTAATCTGCCCAAAATAACAAGCATCAAAACACTGGCTGAGTGGCCTGGTCTCACCACAATCCCTGCTGCTTACACCTTCACTACCAATCCCTATGATGAAGTAGTTTCCGACAAAGAAGAGCCAGTTCCTGTCATTGATTACTCTCTTCTTATTTCAATAAGAATGTATTATATAATAATAGCTAGAGTGTGATACACTTGAAGAAAAATTCAGTATTTTATTCTCGAACAAGCATATTAGACTTCGTTATCACTTCATCAAAACTTTATTGGAGGATGATGTGTTAATACTAAAAAAGATCCAAGGAAGCAAGAATCTAATAGATACGTTGACAAAGACGGTGGCTATTGAGAAACTGAAGTTGTGTTCAACTTCAGTTGGCTTGCAAGAATAACAAGACTGGAAAGACCTGCCGCACAGATCGAGGTGTGAAAACATATTGAAATCAATCTTCAAGTGGGAGATTGTTGAGTAAATTGCTCCATTTGAAGAGTCAAAAATGGAAGTTCATTTTTTTTAATAAAAAAATAGAGGTATCTAATTTTTGTCAAAAATTAGTCAAAAATGAAAGTGTCTAATTTTTGTAAAAAATGGATATGCCTAATTTTGTTAAAAATGGAGGTGCCTAACTATTATTAAAATTTCACCAACCTAATTTTTGAAGTCTATATAAAACCTCATTTGGAAGTTCATCCCTAAAATTAGAGAATTTGGGAGTTTAAGAAAAAAAGCTTGTAAAAGATTTTTTTTGTGAAGAAAAATTATTAGGTTTAACTGGGTGTGGGTTGTGAGTTGTGAGTGTTGTAAACACTTTAAATATTTTTTTCTTCAATAAAATAATCTGCAGCAGGTATGGAGACGTATGCACAATTAGCTGAACTCTGTTATTAATTTTATGTATGTATTATTTTCGCTGCTATTTTATACTAATCTAATTTATAAAAAAATTTATGTAATTTTTCTAACAACTGTAAATTATTATTGTAATTTGATATGAATTATTATTGTAATATATTTCTAAACTTGTTTCTTCGAATATTAATTATTTTAATTTAGACTATTAATCATAATGCTCCAAGGAGTAAAAAAGAGTTATAAACGAATACAATAATAAATATAATTAAATCTATTAAAAATATTATTCTATCACGCTTATTATTATTATTATTAAAATAATATATTACAAAATATTATTATTAAATATATTAAAAATATTGCTCTATCATACTTATATTCAGTACTCAAATATTGTCACATAAGCTACCATTAGCTTGAATTTATCAAATAAGAGCTAATTTTATTGATTTTAATAAAAAAAAAAAGGCTAAAAAAAATACAATCTTGATTTCAGACCAGAAATCAACATCCAAATTGACTTTTTAATAATAATAATAATAAATGTATATCCCTCAAAAAGGAAAACATATATATATACAGCGACATGGTTAATTTGAAAGCATATATCAAAGATGTTTATTTTAAGTCCAAAGGTGTTGTTTATTGTAAGAACAACAGTATCTTAATTAATTGTTGAATATGAATATAGTAATTTATTTTTAATCCAAAGTGCTAGATCTGGATTTGACATATACAGATATACTGAACTTAATTGAGTTGAGAGTGCTGAGTGAAGAAACTAAGATTTGTGGGCTTGTTGGAACATGAAAAGTACAGTGAATTCTTATGAATATAAATGAGTTAAAGATGTTTTGGACTTTGGTTTCTAAGAGGTGCTGGACCAGTGGACCTTTATCTTGGTTTATATGGCAAAGATACAAAGTAGGGAAGCCAACTCTCAAGACAATCATTGAATTAAATGCCCCAAATTGAAAAATAAATAAATTATTTTTTTCCAACAAATTAAATAAACTTTTAGCCCATCAAGATTGATATTTTCCTCACTCTTTGTTGCTCCTAACTAATGAAAATCAGTTGTGGGATGTATATAGCCATAGCTTTCTCTGTACGTATTTTTGTGTGTTTCTCCTTAAAAAAAATTAATGAAAATCATTAATTGCATTATTAAGTATATAGTGCATAATATATTTTTTTTTACTGTATAAGAGATCTAAATTCAAATTCCCATCTGAGATCCTATACAATAACATTATATATATACACTAATAGTGTACATTATATATATATACTAATAGTGTGTTTAGTAAATTACTGATAAAATTAATTACTGAGAATGTATTTTACAGAAGTATATTACTGAAATTATATATTGAAAAAAATTACATTATCATGTTTGGAAGATGCAATAAAATATTAAAAACATGGATTGAAAAAAATGTTAATTTATTTGGCTCTAACTCAATTTAAAAAAAAATTTAAGTAATACTTAAACTATCTTTATACTTAAACTATCTTATTTTATTATATTTTAAATTAAGGATATAATTATCTTTTGATATGTGAACTATTCAATTTTCATTTCTATTAAAATATTTTTTCCTACTTTCTCCTAAGTAAAAAATTTTACCAATTGGTTGATAAAGTTTAATAAACTCGTTATTTTATTTTACATAAATTATTTATAAATAAACATAATATTATTAGTCAAACAAAATTATATAGTCAAATTTTGTGAAATTATTGTATAAGTGCTATAAAAAAAACATAAATTTACTATTTATTGTGACAATTAATTTCTCAAAAAACTAAATTTTATCTTTTTATTTTTCTATTTTGCCATCACCTTTTCTATTCCTTTTGGTTTCTCATTTATTTTTTTTCACTTTCTTTCTTTTAATTTTTTCTCTTTATTTTCTTTCTTCACTTTTTATATATATATTTTTAATATTTTTACCCTTTTTATTTATTTATTTTTCATTTTTATCTTTATTTTTATTAATTAAAAAATAATGAAATAATTTTAATATAGTCTCTTTTTTATTTCCTTTTATTTTATTTTAATTTTTAGTAGATATATATTTCTATTTTTATATACTATTGACATTATATTTAATATTTATTTTTTGCTTTATTTTTAAATTTTATTAAATTTTTGTATCAAAATATTTATTATTTATAATTGTTAAGAATAATTAATTTATTCTTATTTTTTAATTTTTCATAATTATATGTTAAAGAATGATAAATATATAGAAATATAAATAAGAAAAAATATATTATATGAAAAAATTAGTAAACTAATTATAAATTATAATAAACTGTATAAATATGATAAATTAATTATAAATTTTTATAAATTTGAATATATCTTTAAAATATGATAAATTTAAATTTTTTTTATTTTTTGGGTTTTTTATAGATTTTTTTACATTTATAGGATTTTGATAAAAATATTAAAAAAAATTAAATTTAATATATTTTTAAAATATATTTAAATTTAAAAAAATTTATGATTAGTTTGTTGATCTATCATATTTATATATTTTATTATGAGTTTATGAACTCATTTAGTTTAAATAATTAAAATATTTTTGATAAAAATAAAAAAAATTATAAAAATAATAAAGGATGTAATTTTCTCCATATATATATATATATTATTTTATCAAGTTAAATTACTATTTTTTCCAATAAAAAAAAAGTTAAATTACTATTTTAATATAATAATTTATTAAGCCTTTTCACGAATTAGGCTGTGTCCATGTTCGAGGCATGGCCTAAGTACCTCAGGCCAGGCTGAGCTTAGGATCCTTAGCTTGTCGTGCGAACCTAATTCGGCAGGATAGGCAGTTTAGCCTAGCACAGCATGTTGTCCTGTTCGACCCAACTCGCAATGCTTGACACAAGATGGCGCACTTGGCCTGCCTTCTTATTGGTGATTGCCAAATTGGCAGCCCTCTCTTTCTCAATTTGCTTTTCTTTTTTAAATATTTGTATTATGTATTTTTAAAATATTAATAAATAACAAATAATTTTTATCTTCTTCGTAGACGTGGTTTTTTTTTATGTCAAACTTATAAATTATGTGTTGCTTTAATTTTTTATTTATCAATGTATCAATTTATGATAAAAATTATTTTGTTTGAAAATTAATTGTAAAATCCATTATAAAAGTGATTGGACTGACTCATACAGTGACATTATTTTAAAACAAAAAAAGAACTCATACAGTGGCACAATTTGACAATTGACACCATCTAACACCACAATACAGTGGCACAGTTCGACAATTGATACAGGAACTGGGTAAGAATTCCGAAGATATATGAGTCTGAATAATCTAATAGAAATCTCATAAAACATTAAAAAAATTTACTTTATAATAATAAGAAAATTGAATTTTATAATTCATAAATACATGAAAAAAGAATAGTTTTTCTTCAACAGTAATAATAAGTACTTTTTTACAAATATGAATATTGGGTTATAACATCATAAATCTGGTTTATGTCTTAAATTATAGATCAGATCAATTATATTTTAATATTTAAATTATAATATTTAAAAAAATAATTTAAATTAATTTTTTTTAACTTACAGTTTGTGATTGGCATAATTTATATGTGGAGATATGGATCAAATTTATCTTAAAAATTTCCTATGAATATTATTTTACTTTTTACATGGATTTTTATAGTTTTCTACCTTCACATTATTTTTATCTTAAGTTTTAAGTAGATTTTTTAAAAACAAATAATCCAACAGCTTAATTTCAACAAAAAAAAAAATCCAACAGCTTGAATCGGAAAGACAGACCACGTGCGAGGAGGACAAGAAAAAGGAAAAAATTCGCCGGAAGTCTAGCCGTAGCAGTGAAAACTGCAATTTTCCCAAAAAAATTTTAGTGGAAAAATTTATTGCAGAGAGCACTTGAATGGTCTGTTAATCATTTTATTTTTCTAAATTCACACCAAATTTTACGAAACCAATTTCTCTGTTTTATTAGTCTGTGGTTCTCAACAGCAGTGATTTGCTAATGGAGAGAAGATTGATTCTTCTATTTTTGGTACAGGATTATTCATTTTTATGCTAATTGTTCATAATGTGAATGAGATGTTTGGAGTTTGATGCTTATGAAATGTTTGTTAAAATGCCTAAAAGAAGGGCGCTCTTGAACTGATTTGGGAGATGGCAAAGAAAAGGCTCGTTAAAATAACTATGGACTTGTCATGGATCATAGAAAGGGAAAGAGGACCTTGTTGATGACAGTGACATGGTAGTTCTACGGTTTTCAGATTGGTGCCATGGGAGATTTTGTTTTAAGCCTGTGAAGATAATAGTATAAGTAATTGCCACGGAAGTGATGCTTGTAATTCTTAAGGATTTTCCTTTGGGGGTAAAAAAGAGAGAATAAGAGCAGAAAATAAAATAAAAATAAAAAAGTGTCTTGACTTCGTCTGTTCACTACTGCTATCAAGGTTAAGATTAACGCCAAAAACTTTGAAGTCTTATATCTTGAAGTCTGAAAACATAGAATAGTAGCTATGAAGACTAAAGATTAACGCCAAACACTTTGATGAGTAGTGAGGACTGAAATTAAAGAGGAAAATAAAGTCACTGAAAAAGAAATATCAAGGGAAGATTGTCAACATTAATGTTTAAAGTCGACACGTAATGGAAATTTCAAGTTTGAAATTTTTTGTTGCCCAAAGTCAAGAAATTAGTTGTTATGCTCGGTGATAAGGTTTATTTCTTAGCATTACCCCTGTCTCAATATCTTGTTTTCCATCTATATATCATTTTGACATTGCCAACATAACATCCAACTACTTTCTCATGGCTTCCACTTTCTTTTCTTCAGCACCTACCCAAAATTGCAAGTATGATGTTTTCTTGAGCTTCAGAGGTGAAGACACTCGAAATAATTTTATTAGCCATCTCCATGCTGCTTTAAGTAGAAAATCAATTAGAACCTTCATGGATGATGAAATCATAAGAGGACAAGAAATCAGATCAGCACTTTTGAAAGAGATTGAAGAATCAAAAATTTCAGTTGTTATTTTCTCCAAAAATTATGCATCTTCAACTTATTGCTTGGAAGAACTTGAAAAGATAATGGAATGTCATGAGTATCATAGACAAATAGTTATACCCGTATTTTTCCATGTAAATCCTTCAGATGTATTGGAGCCAGAGACTGGAATTTTTGCAGAAGCACTTTCTAGGCATGAAAAAGATACTAATGAAAGGTTAGACAGAGTGCAATGGTGGAAGGACTCCTTGATTAAGGCAGCAGCCAATTTACTGTTGATACATCCACAAGTTACTAGGTATATTTTGAACTTCCATATCTATTTTCTTTAAAAGCAATTTGTGTTAGAAACAGTTTGTCATAGAAAAAAATTTAATAGATGCGAGTATGGGTGTGCAAAAAAGATTTATGAGGTTGATATGAACTCTCAAGGCTGGCAGGGAAAAATTATTTATTGATGAGAAATTTGAAGGGTAAGTTTGGCCAATTGTTTCAGGAATTTTCATTTTATTTTTTGAGGGGTTCAGTCATATTCTTAGAATAACAGACAAGGTGTTGTAAATAATTAAATGCGTAAAGCTGATATATGAAATATAACCAAGAAAATTGAAGCATTTTCATATTTGCCAGACATGAGCAAGATGTCACGGAGAAATTAGACAAGGTACAAAGGTGGAAAGTTGCCTTGAAAAGAATAGCCAATCTAGCTGGGCACGATTTGAACGTAATCAGGTAAACTCACATACTCTCTCTTTACTTTTTGAGAATATAAATAAGTTAAAAATATAGGTATGCATTAGCACTCCGTTTTAGTATCAGGCCTTTTTTTTTTATGCCATTCAAGTCTACAATACCGGGTAGTGCTACCCTACAATACCTTTGTTCTTGAATATGTTCTTTTTTATGTATTTGTGGGAATGATGTACATGTCTTGTTGCCTCTTTCCTTTGTTACCTTATTCTCTTGACTTTTCCTTTTTTTCTTTTCCGAAGTACAAAATTAATATGGTATCCGGAGAAACTGAAATATGAAAGAAGTTGACCTCCTTACTTCTCTCATGGTACAATTTTCTGCCAAGCCCCTTTCTACGTGCTCTACAAAGATAAAATATAGGACAACTTCATTACGGAAAAGGCTCATTGAGCTAGAATAGTTCACTAATACTAATCGAAATACTAATATAATAAAGAAAATGTCTTTTTTTTAATATATTTTTCCAGTTTCGTTGCTACCGCATGCTTTATGCAATTGATTGGATCATATAAATATCTCTTTTCAACATCATTGAAAGGATCTCAAAGACCCACCAAAGCACAAAACCCAGAATCTTTTAGAAAATAGATTCCTATTCTAAAAGTGCATTACCGCATGGATAAGCTCTTAATTTGGGATTCAGTTCAAGATTTTCCTAGGGAGGTGTTTGTTGGAATGTAACACTATCAATTCATAAAGAATATATTCATGTCGCTTGAAAGGACTAACATGAAGCTCAGAATTATAGTTGTAGTCAATAGTCCCCAATAAAAGAGGAATTGGTCTATGGTTGACGTAGAACCAAATAAATAGGAATTCCTAGTTGTACCTAGTGAAAACCGATTTTGTTCTACTTTTGTGGAATTCATCATTCATTTTCTTTTCTTTTCTTTTTTTAAGAAATAGAAAGAAAATATGTTTATGCTCAGGGGTCTATACATAGCACATAGATTTGAATAGCATCATGGCGTGAGTTTGAGACCTAAAAGATTGCATAGAAAGAGTCGTGAACAAGTAAATCCCTTATGAATTAGTACTGAGAATTCATTATTCAAGGAGAAATAGACTACTCAGGAATTTGAGGTTTCATCTAAGTTGTAGTTGTAAAAATTGAATAATATGTTATAACTGAATAAAAAATTTACGAATTCTAAAAAAAATTGAAAAGAAAAGAATGAACGGATGAGAGCTTACTTGGTATATATATCAAAAACCCCCCCTTTTTATAGATCTATCTCACATCAATAACTCAACCCCTATCTCCTATAGGTAGTTTAATTTAGACAAGTTTCCTTTGAAATCAATACTTGAATACCAAGTGTGACTTTTAATAATCTATCTTCTGGGATATAAGATGATTCTTTCACCACTTGGGGCGTGGATTTATCTACTAAAATATTGCCCGTCTTTGCTCTAGATCCCAGCTACTTAATTTCATTTTTGTCACTACAACACTAAATAAAAATTAGATATTTTGAACCTTTTTTTTTAAATAGTTGATGATGGTTTAATCCAAATCTGAATATAGGGATTTTTTCTCTTATGATGATAAATAAATATGTTTCTTACTTAGAATAAATGTGTTTCTTATTGTCAAACAAAACTATTTTCGAATAATGATATGAATAACAATCTAGATCATTTGAACTAAGTTTAGGTGCTAGATTATAGTTCATGATTTGAAGATGGATAGCTCAAGTACCACAATTTATCAGTACATAACTATTGAAATACATGCCTAAAACTTGGTCTTGCCACCACTTTCCTTTACATGTTTGAATGTAAAGCTGCGAGCATGTATGCATAAGTATATAAGTAGATGGATAACAAAGGAAGAAAGGGAGATAACAATTTTATGTGCATGCCAAAAGAAATATTGCTAGGTTGCTGGTTCCATGATACCAATATTGAGCTGTTGGATTTTATATGTTGATCAAATATTTTACCCCTAACACTCTATTTAGATGGCTGTCAGTATGGTTTATTAATATATAGTATAATATGGTACTGTATGGTATAGTACTATAATTAGTGTTTATCATGTTTAGATAGATGATATAGTACAGTATGGTTAATTAAGTTGTTTTTATTTAGTTTGATGGTACGGTATAGTTACAAAAATAATAAAATGACCAATATATCCTCAACTAAAATTGATATTAGTTTTAATTATTAAAATTCATGTAAAATAATATTAAATTTACTTTTTATAATCGATAAGTAATTTCAAATTTTATTTTCTATAGTCAATGAAAACTAAAATTAATTTAAATATTAATATACTTTTTGCTTGAAAAAAATTGAGCTAAATCTTATTTTTTTAGATGGATATATAATTATTTTAAAATATTTAATTTATATTTAATTTTCCAGAATTAAATAAAAGATCCCCAAAATACACGAAAAAAAAATTACAAAATACACGAAAAAAAATTAATTTTTGATTTTAAAATAAAATTAAGTTAGAAAGATTTGTAATATAATAAGCTTGGTGAGGGTAATTTGGAAATATGAATTTAGAGAACCATGGCAACCCACAAATTTGGTGGTCTAAAAATGTTAAGAAAAGTATTGGGGTGATAGACTCAAATGAGGCCGAATTTAGAGCAATTCTGGAGGCTCTCAAACTCTCATACACTCGGCAGAATATTAGAAATACAAACTTGATAATTGAGTCAGATTCTACAAGTGCTCTTTCTTGGGTCAATTCTTCCATTGATGGTATTTCTTGGAAATTCAGAGACATCACATGCGAGATTGATGCAATGTTGTTGAAAATGAATGTGTCCCTATTCCAACACACATTTCGCGAAGCTAACTTTGTCGCTGATCACCTTGCTAAATCCGGAGCCTCCAGAGACTCAAGCCTTGAAGCTTGGTTGGATTTGTGATTTGTGATTCTACATTATGCCATGGGTTTTGCTACTCTATAGTTAGATTTTTTTTATGCATTTGATTTCCTGTAAAACGAGGTTCTGGGGTTTTTTCACATATTTTTGGGATGTCCTAGGTTGGGTTCTTCGGATTATCTTTTTGGGTAGTTTCCATCCCCTAAATGTGTTTTTCCCCATTTACAATTATAATAATAAAACAACTTTATCAAAAAAAAAGTATTGGCTTTTAAACCATCAAAAAACCATGCTAAACCATATCATGAATGTGAAAATCAAAACAAACAACTTATTAAACAATACCATACCATACCAAACCACCATCCAAACAAAGTGTAAGATGGTAGGATAAAGATGCATAATCATGCATAATCCATCGACCTTCATTATTTCAAAGTAATTGTTGTACCAGTTATTGACGTTTTTAATCATAGTTGCACTTGGAAATGATATGGTCGCTTAAAAGTTGTCAAGAGTATTGCTAAATAGGTTTTCTATATCTTTTATTCACTTGTAATTTGTAAATATCTGTTTGTTATCACTGATATATGTGTTTAGTCCTATTATTATCATGTATTGGTTTATCAGTCTTGATGGGTTATCTAATCCTTATCATTATCATGTATCCTTTCTGTAAATACTGCAAACAGAACAGAAGAAAAGTAACAGAGAAATATAACTCATTTTTAAAATATCAAATTCTTTATAAAAGCAAGAGTGTGTTGGCTCAGAATTCAGAAAGAATACATAAGTTGTAATTAGTAAGTTGTATTAAGACATACTACCCTTCTCCCAAAATAGACGTATATGGTATTTTCCTCTGCTTTCCAATCAGAGTAGCATTTTGGAATAAAAAAGCAATATGATTGATGGCACTGGTTTAAACATTTTTATATTGTCATAATGGCAGGCAGGAATCTGTACTTATTGATAAAATTGTCAACGATGTTCGGAAAAAAGTGAGACAAATGTCACCTAGTGTTTCAGACTCACTGGTGGGAATAGATTCAGACATTGAGCACATCAAGGCAATATTATTGGCTGGGTTATCTAATGTTCGCACTCTAGGAATTTGGGGTATGGGTGGTATAGGTAAGACAACTATTGCTGGAGCTGTTTTTAAACAAATTGCATACCAATTTGATGGCTGCTGCTTTCTCGCAAATATTGGGAAAGAATCTGAAAAATGTGGAGGATTGGCTCGTTTGGGAGAGGAGCTTCTTTCTAAAGTGCTGGAGGAGAGAGAGGTGAAATTGAATACACCTGATATCAGGTCTTCTTATTTTAAGGATATGCTCAAACAAAAAAAGGTCCTTATTGTTCTTGATGATGTGAACAATACAGAACAATTGGAATTTTTAGCTGGAGAAAAATGTTGGTTTGGTCCAGGAAGTAGAATTATCATAACAAGCAGAGATAGGCAAGTGCTCAAAAAAAGTGTTGACTTTATATATAATGTTAAGGAATTAAATTGTGCTGAAGCTCTTCATCTTTTTAGTCGGAATGCCTTTAAGCAAAATAATCCCTTGGAAGATTTTGTGGCCCAATCAAATTTGGTGGTAAGATATGCTAGAGGTAATCCTTTGGCTCTAAAAGTTTTGGGTTCCATGTTATTTGGAAAGAGCAGAATAGAATGGGAGAGTGAATTGCGTAAACTAGAAAAAACTCCTCACAAAGATATTCAAAATGTGCTGAAGCTTACTTATAATAACCTGGATGAAGAAGAGCAGGAGATCTTTCTTCATATTGCATGTTTGTTTGAAGGTGAATATAGAGATCGGGTGGCAGAGGCACTAGATGGTTGTGGCTTCTCTGCTGATATTGGAATAAGTACTCTTGTTGATAAATCCCTTGTAACAATTTCAAACAATAAACTACAAGTGCATGATCTACTACAAGAAATGGGTCGGGAAATTGTTCAACGAGAATCCAAAAGGCCAAGCGAGCGCAGCAGGTTGTGGAATCATGCTGACATTCATAAAGTATTTGAGGAAAACACTGTAAGATTCAAGGCAGATAATGTCCCTCAATGCATGAGTACATGTTTAATTATTTATTGGATCTCATTTATCATGCTAACTTGTGTATCATCTATTTTTTATTGTTAGGGAACTGAAGCAATTGAAGGCATACTCCTAGAACTGCCCAAAACTAGACAGTTAGCATTAAACCCAAAGGCCTTTGCAAGGATTTCTAATCTTAAATTTCTGATATTCCGCATATCTGATGACCATGGTGGCTTTGAAGGAAATTGTAATGTGCAACTTCCTGGGGGGCTTGAATCTCTTCCTGGTGAGCTGCGGTATATTTATTGGGATGGATACCCATTAGTATCCCTACCAGCCAATTTCTGTCCAGTGAACCTTGTTGAGCTTAACTTGCCTAGCAGCAACATTGAACGACTATGGGAAGGAGCCAAGGTATTTTTTCTACTGTGTTCTGTTCTTTCTTATTGGAATTTTAGCAAATAAAAGAATATGGTTCAAGAATTCTTATACTTTTCTATTGTCTAAGGTTCCCTTATCAATCAGCCAACAACTTACCAATCTAACTTTCATGAGCCTGAGGAACTGCAAAAACATTAGGAGTCTTCCAACTAACATGGATTTGCAATCTCTGAAAACTCTCGAGCTTTCTGGCTGCTCAAATCTCAACAAGTTTCCTGAGGTTTCAAGAAACATAAGATATCTATCTTTAGAGGAAACTGCAATACAAGAAGTGCCCATATCAATTGAGTGCCTCAGCAAACTTGTTATACTGGATTTGAAAAATTGCACCAAGCTCAAGTGTCTCCCAAGCACCATTTATAAGTTAAAGGCTCTTGAAACTTTTATTCTATCTGGCTGCAAAAATTTGGGGAATTTTCCAGAGGTCTTAGAGACCATGGATCATTTGCACCATCTATTTTTGAATGAAACATCCATTGTTAATATTCCAGAAAGCTTCTGCAATTTGAAAGCTCTTCATATGCTTGATCTCTCTGATTGCACAAATCTTCAAAATCTGCCAAAGAATATCAAGAATGTAAATTTTTTGGCAGAGCTCAGGGCAAGAGGATGCAATCTATTGAAATTTCCCACTGAAATTATGTATTTATCCTCTGTGGTAGAGCTGAATCTATCTGAGAGCAGTTTTGACAGAATGCCTGCAGCTGCAGGCATTGGACAACTTTCTAGGCTGAGATGGCTTAATGTAAGTCGCTGCAAGCAGCTTCAATCATTACCGAAGCTTGTAGCTGGAATAAAATATTTAAATGCACGTGGCTGTAGATCATTTGAATCAATATATTGCCTTAAGCAGCTATTTGAGCTGGAATACAACAGGTCATTTGGTGAGGAGAGCTTCGTGTTTACCAATTGCCATAAATTGGACCAAGAAAAATTGGAGAATGTTGTGACAAACGTCCAGTTGAAAATTCAGCATTTTGCAATGGGAAGGAAATATTGTGGTCATGTGGTTTCTCCTGCACCATCTGTTTGCTTCACCTATCCTAGTATTGAAATTCCAGAGTGGTTCACACATAAAAATATTGGAAGTTCTGTCGCAATTCAGCATCTGCCTATACATTGGCTAAATCATAGGTTCTTGGGTTTTTGTTTATGCATAATTGTTGGATTTGATGATGATTTAGTATGTAATCTCCCACGTGGGTTGATTGAATGCGAATGCAAATTTGGAAATGATTATGATGGCTGCATAGACCATATATTCACTTTGGGTAGTTGGAAGTATTTCCCAGCCAGATCATATGGATCAAAGCATGTGTTCCTGTGGTATGATTGCCATTGGTATGATACTATAGTTGCAAAAAGCAACTGGCTCAATGAAGGCAAGTGCAATAAAGTCTCATTTGAATTTTCTGCTGAAATATTTGATTACGACATTAATGGCCTGAAGGTGGAAAATGCAAATTGTCCTAAGGTGGAAAAGTGTGGAGTCGTTCTACTCTACGATAAATATGACGATGTCAATAATTAGGACAGTGGAGAAGACAGTGAAGAAAAGTAGCAGCTCTCAGAAGAAGAAGAAGAAGAGGAACCATACCTGAAAATTTCAAACGAATCAGAGGCTTACTCTAATTCATGGAGAAGTGAATTCAAGGGTTACTATATGTATATATGTGCGCCTGTGTGTGAAGTTACAATGAGGTAATTTCAAAGACAGTTACCACACCGCACATCATGGGTGTCTATTGTCCTCAAATCTTACTTTTCTTTTTTCTGAAAACATGGAAGGTTCTTTCATTTTCCACTGCATCAGAGTTGATGGTTGAGTGCATCAGAGTTGATGGTTGAGTTATAACCTTTTGTGTTTTTTTTTGTTATTTTCTTTTTTCTGATTCTTGTAATTGGTTTTTATTTTGTTTTCATAATCTCTTTAAGCATGTTGATAACCTTATATAGATGCTATTCTTTACTCGTTTCCTTGTTTAACACCTCTATAACAAAAATTTTATTTTTTTAAAAAATAATTTTCTCATATAATTTATTTTTATTTTTTAATACTATCTTTGTCCTAAAATAATAAAGATATTTTACATTTTTATCCATCATAAAATATAATTTTATTATTTTATTTAAATTATAGTTACATTCTAAATTAATCATTTAACGTCTATTTAAATATTTTATAATTAATAATATTACATTATAAATTATTTTAGCTTAATTAATAGTTATTTTTATTTTTTATTTTTGTAATAATTAATAGTTATTTAATAAAGGTGGAGAGTAGAATAGGTAAATTATAAAAAAAAATTATTTATTAATTAAATAATTTAATTTTTTTAATATATATGAGGTGAGAAATATTTTTACTATTTTGGGAGAAGGGTAGTATGTATCTTTTTCATTATTTAATGGTTTCAAGACCTCTTTACCAAATTTTGTCTAAAGTGCTCTCTTTCTTGCTACATTAATTAATACAATAGAATAGCAGTAGCTATATATGATTCCAACTCTTATCCTATTACAAGTCATTTTCAGCCAGACAGCCAGCTCTTTTTCCATATAATAGGCCATGTCTTACCATGAACCAAATCACTTAGCCCCTCTCTTTCTCTCTATCTTTCTGGCATCTATGGCTGAAACTGTTCCACCAGTTCCCTCCCAAACTTCTCCTACTAATCTGCCGAAAATAACAAGCATCAAAACACTAGCTGAGTGGCCTGGTCTCACCACAATCCCTGCTGCTTACACCTTCACTACCAATCCCTATGATGAAGTAGTTTCGGACAAAGAAGAGCCAGTTCCTGTCATTGATTAATCTCTTCTTATTTCAAATAGTCCTGAACAACGACCCAAAATCATTCATGACCTTGGCAAAGCCTGTCAGCAATGGGGCTTCTTCAAGGTATAATTTATTTAACTGTTTTTCCGTAGTTTAATATTTCACAATTTTGAATAATATATTTGAAACATTTTACTGATACAGGTGATTAATCATGGAGTGCCTGAGACATTTTTATTATAAGTATATTATTATTAATTATATTTGTTATTAATTACATAATTATATTGTTATTAATTATATTTGAGCCAAATATAATTGTAAATTATTTAGGCCCAGATTATAATTTTAATTATTTGGGGTAATATAATTATTAATTATTGTTATTATTAATTGTATTATTGTTAATTATAATTATATTATTATTATTATTATTATTATTATTATTATTATCAATTATATAATTATACATATGTTTAATTGTAATTATATTATTATTATTAATTATATTTGGGCCCAAAAAATAATTAATACCAATATAATTATAATTACAATAACAATATATAATAATATATTTATTGTTAATTATATAATTAATAATAAGTATATTATTATTAATTATATAATTACATTGTTATTAATTATATTTGAACTAAATATAATTATAAATTATTTGGGCACAAATTATAATTTTAATTATTTGGGCCAATATAATTATTAATTATATTATTGTTAATTATAATTATATAATTATTAATTATATTATTGTTATAAATTATATATAATTATTAATTATACTTATTATTAATTTTAATCTTATTGTTATTATTTATAATTATGTTATTATTATTAATTTTAAATAATTGAAAAAATAGTTTTTTTGAAATGGTGAAATAATTTTAAATAGGTGAACTAAAATTTATGTGTTAAAATAAAAAAAAATAATGTTTTAAAATTTTTGGGGAAGGGTTTTAAAAAAATAAAATAAAATTTGTTTAAAAAAATTAAAATCAAAGCCTGCCGAAAGTGTCCAGCTGGCTTTGACAATTCACCGAAATAGAAATCTTTGATTTTGGTTTCGGCAATTTAAAAAAAAAAGATATATATTAGCTTAAACTGAAATTTATAATTTCGATTTGTGTCAAATCAAAATTTCAAATTTCAGTTTGACTCAAATTAAAATTTGAATTTTTAATTTGACTTAAAACTCTCATATTTCAATAATTATGGAAGCAAGTTTCACAATTTAATAAATTTTAAAATTTACTCCCATATTTTTATAAAAGTCATCCTTCTGCATTTGCTGCCTTGCTTAAATTAGTTTTTGTTTAAACACCATATTGTTTTGATATAGATTTTGAGTAATGGAAAATGCAAGAGCTTTCTACACGTGCAGCTGTGAATGACAAAGTTACAAGGATATCCATAGCCATGGCAAATGGACCATCACTAGATTCAGTTGTTAGTCCAGCACCAGAGTTACTAGACAGTGAAAGTAATGCACCAGCATATATTGGCATCAAGTACAAGGACTACCTGCAACTCCAGCAAAGCAACATCCTAGATGGCAAATCCTGCTTGGATCGAGTTCGTATTTGATTACAATTTCTGGCTCTCTGTCTTTCCCACTTGTATTTTATTACGGTTAACCAATAATAAAGTGTCTTAACTATTAATCGTTGTCTGGTAATTCATTTGTGATTTATACAAGTGAGAAGTCAAGCAGTGTCATCTTGTAATGGTAAGAGAGCTTGATTCTTTATTTTGTTCTGTTATTTGGGTACGGCTCTATTAAATTTTTAACGAATTGGAGACACAGACACAGGTTTTTGCTAGTTGGGAGAGACAAGTTGTTGGAGTTTGATGCGTATGTTTTATTGGTTACGTTGAATATTATCTTTGTCTGGTTCTGGAGTCAAATTCATGTCCTAATGAATAATTTTGTATTTGGTTTTTTTCTTGGTTGGTTTGATAAGTCAAATTCGTTTTCTAGTCTCTAGGAATTGTTATGTAAAACTTGATCACATAGCCCAGTCTTTTATTTGTGGTTGTTTCTCGGCAGTTGCTTCTGATTTTTAGCCTTTTTCTGTTGCGGCAAGTATGTTTTTCTTTTATATCTACTGTTCGCGATTTTTCTTTTTCATTTCTAAGTTTTCCACTGTGATTTTTTTTATTTTATTGTTTTCTTTTTCTTTTTTTTTTTCAGAAATATTTTTTTTTAAATATCATATTCTCATAAATAAAGAGGAGCCTTGGCACAACGATAAGTATTATCGCCATGTGATTTGAGATTACGGAATCGAGTCGTGGAAACGGCCTCTTGCAATTGCAAGAGAATGCCACGTATAAAGACCCAATGGATTCGACCCTTTTCCGAATCTCGCTTATTGCGGGAGCATTCATGACCGGACTACTCTTTTTATATTCTCATAAACACATAACATAAATGCAGCATCTACAATATCTAAATAACATGATCTACCAAATATTTATATAATATATTTAATATTTTTTAAAATTTTATTTTTAAATTTTATATGTACCCAGTATAAATTTAACGTCCACATAATATCTACATAGTATATATATAATATACACGATAAATACATAATATATAATAATATCTACATAACATCAATATAAAATATATAAAAAATATATGCAACATCTATATATCATATACATAATGAAATTAATTTTTTAAC
The DNA here is from genome assembly GCA_947685225.1 of Garcia nutans. NCBI lineage: Eukaryota > Viridiplantae > Streptophyta > Magnoliopsida > Malpighiales > Euphorbiaceae > Garcia > Garcia nutans. The sequence continues at coordinate 1,070,676 of CANTUV010000075.1, forward strand.
TTTATATTTTATGTGTATAATATGTAAAAAAATTTTAAAAATAAATTTAGTAATTTTATTAATATATTTATATATTTTACTTTTTATATTATTTTGGTGAGTGTTATTTGTTATTTATGATGAAAATTAAATTTTTTTTAGAAATAATAAATTTTATATAATAAAAATATAATTTAAAATATTAATTTTTATTATTTTATGGAATATATTTATTTAATATAAAGTTTGAAAAATATTTGAAGAAAAATACTATTTATAGTAAAAAAAAAGAGGTATTTTTTTAAAAAAAATCTTATTTTAACATGAATAGTGGAGTATTTTTAAAAATTTACCTCATTTTATTAAGTATAATTGTTTTTAATACTTTTGAAATAAAATTTATTTTTATGGGTAATTTTATAAATATTTTTTGAGCTTTTTAAATATTTTTATTAAAATTTGAAAGAGTATAACCTAGTCTATAATTATAAGTTTATTATAAAATAATTAAAATATTTCTAATAAAAATTTTAAAAAAATTATAAAAAATGACGATGGTGTAATTTTTTATAAATTAAATATTTTTACTGTAATTTGAAAGAACCGAGCCCAGCCCATAGTGGCTTGGTAAGCTAATCACGTTTACGTTGTATACGAAGCGTCACCCGCTTAAAAAAAATACGTGTCTCACAGCTTGAGAGCTGATCAAAGGATCTTCTGCTTACACTATCTAAAATAATTAGCTACTCCTTTCAGTGTTCCATACCCATAACATCATATCATACATGAAATGTTAAGGCATTTTGGCTTTTGGGTTTGTTTGTTGTGTAGTTTCCTGATTTAGGTAAAAAGCTAATTGCTTTTTCGTTTTGAAGAATTTGATGGTTTGTCCACATTTTTCACTATATGCTATTCTTTTTTATAGCTACCACATGATTTAACTTTCTGTTGATTCTCATTTTTTTTTACTTGTAAGATTAATCTCTAGCAAAGCAACAAATTTTTCTCCTTCTCTTCTCTTGAAAATGAGTTTTCACATTCTATTTTATTTTGTTCTTAGTCCTCAGGTGTTCTTTGATTTTAAGGTTGTGGGTGGCAGCTATTAGGAAATCTTCCTTGGTTTCCGTATATTGAATCATCATCCGTAAAAAGGTAACTCTCCATGACTATTATTATTTAATAGTATAATTAATCTCTCTCTTTTATTGTTTATTATCATTCCATTAAGTTCATCGTCCCGGTCCAGTCCAGTAGCAGTCGAGTGCTTGTTTTATATTGGAAATTTGTTACTGTTGACAGTACATCTCTTTAATAATTTTCAATCGTATCAAAAGATTGTTTGTTATTGTAACTATTGATTATTAATAATTCACTTGGAAAAGTTAATCATATCTCAAAATTTGGATAAATACGTGAAGTTCTATTCATCTGAATCTGAAAGATGGATGTGGCTATTGAGTTTTGACTTATGATTTTAGTATGTGATGGTCTATGTTGGATAAATATGGAGCAAAAATATATATGGTCATATCAATATATTATGCATCAATTTGCTAGTCAAGATCAATTAATCTTTTTTTTTATTATTATTAGAAATTCAATATAAAGATTCTTGATAATATTCTTGACATTCTGGTCTCGTACTAAACACTACTTAAAGATAATCTCTTGTCATGGTTACATCAGGAAACTTGACATTTATCTTAAACTAGACATGTATTTTGCCTTCTTGCTTAAAGAGGTTAGAGGTGCCAAGACATAAAAAAGGGCTTCACTTATTTTACATCCTGCAACTACTTTGATCTCTTCATGTTCCTTATTCTGATTTTTGTGTTTATATATGTAAGTACACCTGAACCTGTTATAAAAGAAATTTTTGCAATGGCATTGGCTGGAGGATCATTCTGTGAATTTTAATTCTTGCTAAGCAGAGTGTGTACTTGCAAAGATGGAGACTAAAATTAGTAATAACCAAGTGCCAGGTGAAGAGGAGAAAATGAGTAAATCCTTGAAGAAATTCCTGCTAATAGTGAATGCTGCAATGTTGGCTATAGGCAATTGTGGAGGGCCACTTATACAGCGTCTCTATTTCATAAAAGGCCGTAAGGCTATTTGGATATCAAGCTTTCTGGAAACAGCTGGTTGGCCATTTGTCTTGTTTCCCCTCTTTGTCTCATACATTTATCGTAGAAGCAAGAAGGATTCAAGTTCAAGGACAAAGCTAATCTATTTAAGCCCTCGTCTCTTTCTAGCCTGTGCTGTTATTGGTCTTCTAACTGTCTTGGATGATTTTTTGGCTGCCTATGGTGTTTCTCTTCTTCCTGTCTCTACTTCTGCTCTTATAATTGCTACCCAATTAGGCTTCACTGCTGGATTTTCTTGTCTTTTGGTCAAGCAAAAGTTCACACCTTTCACTGTGAATGCAATTTTCTTGTTGACAATTGGAGCTGTTATCCTAGTGCTTCACACTAGTTCAGATCGTCCTGCTCATAAAACCAATACCCAATACATGTTAGGATTTTTCATGACACTAGGAGCTTCAGCACTTTATGGGTTTGTGCTACCGTTGATCGAGTTGACATATAAGAAAGCAAAGCAGACTATCACTTATACTCTAGTTATGGAGATGCAGATTGTTATATCTTTCTTTGCTACTGCATTTTGCACTATTGGGACTCTTTTCCATAAGGATTTTGAGGTCTTCTTTGCTCTCTCTTTCTTTATCTTGTGGATGCAAGTGTATATGGATCAAATGCTTGCTTATATTAACATTATGTTCCAGAATGATGGCCGTATAGATGAAGATGTGACTCACAGAATACAGGTAGGGTGGTTGAAGTGGAAGGGTGCGACTGGAGTTCTATGTGATAAGAAAATACCTCTGAAATTGAAAGGTAAATTCTATAGGACGGTTGTTAGACCTGCGATGCTCTATGGTAGTGAGTGTTGGGCACCAACGGGACAACATTTGCATAAGATGAGTGTGGCAGAAATGAGGATGCTAAGATGGATGTGTGGACATACCAGACTGGACAAAATTAAGAATGTTCATATTCGACAAAAAGTCCAAGTAGCGGATGTCGGAGATAAGGTGAGGGAAGGAAGACTTAGATGGTATGGGCATGTTTTAAAAAGACCTCCTAATGCTGCGGTTCGTAAGTGTGAGAATTTGTTGATTGAGGGGGCTAGAGGTCGTGAAAGACCTAGAACTTTGTGGAATGAGGTGATAGCAAGAGACTTACGTGCCTTAGATCTTGATGCGGATTTGATTAATGACAGACTTGAATGGAGACGTAAAATCCGTGTCTTGGAAGGGGCCTAAGGCTGGAGTATCTTTTTTGGTGTCTTTTGAGCTTATTTTGTTGAGGATCCATACAACCGACCCCAACTTGTTTGGGACTAAGGCTTAGTTGTTGTTGTTGTATTCAATGAGTAATGAGTTTGCAGTGCACTTACATCTTGTTACTGCCATGTTGATGCAGGCAATTTCAAGAGAGGCAAGTGATTTTGAGCTTGGAAAAGCAGAATATTATGTGGTGCTAGTGTTTAATGCAGTCTTTTGGCAATTCTTCTTCATGGGAGCTGTTGGTGTTGTTTTTTGTGGTTCTTCATTGCTCTCTGGTATTATAATTGCTGCTCTGCTCCCTGTGACAGAGACTTTAGGAGTGCTGTTCTACCATGAAAAAATCCGATTTGAGAAGGGGATTTCTCTTGTTTTGTCTCTCTGGGCCTTCATCTCTTTACTTCTTCTATGGTGAGCTCCAGCAGAATAAGAAAAAGTGTCAGACTGCAGCAGAATTGGAAATCAATGTACAATATTTATTATGAATGCCAGATTGAGAGAATTTTTATCATGACAATGGATTATTTCAAATTTCTGCTATCCAACTGAACTTACTTCATGAATTTGAGAAGCTATGTTAAAATTAGGCCTTTATCAACTTTAGTTTTTGGATCAGTAAATTGTAAATTTGACCTTCAGTAAATTAACTGTTAAATTAAGTCTATGTTACTATGTGGGATTTTTTCAAAAATACCCTAAAAAATAAAAATATTTTTAAAAATACTCCATTTTCAATTTCAATTTCAAAAATATCCATTTTTTAGGGGTATATCTTTAATATACATTTGGTATATTAAAAATATATTCCATTTTCAAAAGCATATATTAAATATACATAAGTATACAAAAAACGTAGAATATTTAAAAAAAAAATAAAAAGTGTAGTATAGAGTGTAATTTCCTTGTGTTACTATTAGCCCTGATGCTCGATTCCTTTACATATTGCACAAGATTCAACGCCAGCATTTTACATATCGCATCCATGAGAAAAAAAATGTTTCAAGTGGATAACTTACTATGATCAGGGGTCTGCTCGGCAACTGGTTGGTAACACCATATAATATACAACAGGCTGGCAGGTGATATAATTAATATACAAAGACACGGTAGCCAAGAATTTCCAACTGCTATTGAAATGTAGAATTTTTCAACATCAGCAAACAGAAGAAAGTTCGCTAATCAAGTCATTACAGTTACTCTAACTCAAAAACTGGGATGAGATAAAATGACTAGCAGCAAAGGCATGCAGCACATTTAATGTTACAAAAGAAACCCAACGCGCTCGCATTTAAATTCAGTTTGTCCTGGAAAATTCAAAAGATTTATATCCATCTCCAGCCGAGTAGACAGCAGGCTTCTATGACAGCGGTCCAAGATAATCACCCTCCAAACTGACCAATGCCCGAAATTCCCTTTCGGCCTCTAGCCACTTTGTTCCAAGAACAATGAATCTGACCACCGTATCTTTTTCAATCTTTGACATCTTTTCATTCAAGAAGACTGGATTTTCTCCAGGCACATAGTGATAATCTGGCATTTTCATACTCGACAGATACATATACTCAATTGGACCGCATCTCAAAAAGACCCCATGCTTGAGCACCTTGTGAACAACACCTTCAAGAATCTCCCCCCTGAAAATCTTAAAGGTGATACCGTTGAACACAACTGGAAAAAGCACATCCCCTGTGTGCTGCCTCACTTTTCCTTCCCCTATATTCTCCAAAGTGGTGACAGCAAGGAAGTATCCCAGATCCTTGGTAGCTCTTTTACTAGCAAAATCTTCTAACAAGCGGATAATGATTGACCTTTGGAGCATCAGTCCCTTGGCATCCAGGTTCTCCGCGGGGATTATAACATTCCAAGGCAACTGCACTTTGAGAAACATGTTTCCTATCATGAAAAAACAAAAAACAAAGTGTAGAAAAAAAATCATGAGATGGAAATTTCAAGCAATCTAGCTTCACTCTAAGACTTTTTAACCAAGAACATTGAAAGCTTGTAAAGAAACCAACAAATAAGATAACCATGTTGAGATAAAACAATTACTCAAAATAGATATTCAATGTTTTAGCCACCTTTGAGGCTGATGCACTTCATCGGACTCAAATTAAGAATAAGTGGCCAAAGAATCTCATAAAATGCATAAAATTCACTGACAATGCATAATGGAGATAAGAAACTAAGTGAATGGCTTCAATAACTAATTGGCAGTAGGGGGACTATCCCTGTGATTAACTGAGTAGTGCATTTGCATTTCTAATGGTCCCTAGAGTTGCAGATTGGTTGACTATAAACATTAAAAATTTTTCCCATATATCTCAGTTAATTGATTCTGGGGGGAATTTAAGATCCAAAATATAGATATTTTAGAAAATAGCCACAGAATAATTAAGCCTGCAGGAAGCTAGAATTATATTCATTTATCAATGAACTTTAACTGAACTTGATTAGGCATATCCCAAAGACCCCAGGTAGAGTTTAAACCAGACAAATAGTAAGGCTTTTGTCCTGCTACAGCCAAAGATCCTCCAGGATATGTGCATATAAGTAGAATTTAAAACTTTAAAAGAAAAATAAAGGAAGGAAAACAGGGGAGATAAGTTCACAGAAAAGGAGAAATATCATTTTTTTAACCCTATTCTTACATGCATAGTGCAATTTTGAACAAGTATTTGGAAGTCAGAAACAACAGTAACAATAAATCAAAGTGGCAACCAAAGAGTCTAGTATTCGCCACAGGGTACCTATAGCATTTATCACTAGTGTATTATGCCTTCAAAAGCATTTAAAAATCTTGCCAAAGAACAGATAACTCCCATTAGCCTTACATTTTTATACAATTTTTGGTTCTAAAGTTTTCTAGCTTTCTTGTATGCTATCAACACAACCAGCTTCCATGTTCAAAAGCCAAGAAGAAAAAAAAAGCACAGGTTTTGCCAATAGACACACAGCCCAAAAGAAACTCAATATTCATGCATTTTTTTCTTCCTATGAAATACAACTTTACATGGTCACAAAGAAAATAATTTTTGGGTCTTTTTGCCCTCCCTAATTTTTTATAGAATCTAGCTTTCCTTTCTTCTTGAACCCAAAAAAAGATCACAAAATAAGCAATACCCACAAAACCAAGCCTTAATTAAATTCCAGAAACTCATAAATTAAACCCCAAAAACAAAATTGAAAACAAATGAAATTTCAATAACATGCAAACAAACCCATACAAAAAAGCCACAAACAACAACGAGCCAAAACAATTAAAACAGCTAATAAATCCAGAACCCTAAAAGTGGGTATTATACCAGAAAAAAAAGGGAAACAAATGCAATGCCCTTCATTCACTAAATCAAAAACATTAACCAAAAATAAATAAATAAAAAGATTTTAAAATTCCATTTCCATTAAGGGAAAAAACAGAGAGAGAAAAAAAAAGATAAAAAAATTCTCTTTATTTCAAAAAATATAAAATTATATAATGTAAGATGTGCACTAAATAGACATTATGCAAAGGGTTTCGGTTGCAAACCTGAACTCGTCGGAGAAGACAAGAAATGCCGAGTTAACTCGTTAAGTCGAGACTGCCTCTCTTTTGATTCTTCGCCTCTATTCGCTTACTTCTCTTGAGCGGGTGTAAATGGCTGGCTATGAGACTTCTCGTTTATTTTTTTTTTTGGAATATATAGGATATAAAAAGTCAAGTAGTTTATTAGGAGGGTGTTTGAATATTAAATACTTATAATTTAATTTGAGTTTATAAATAATTAAAATTTTAAATAGTTATATATTTATTTTGAATATTTATAAGTGGCTGATAAATTTTTAATATATTTAGTAAAAAAAAATTTATAAGCACATTTATTGATAAAATAGCTAAAAAAATATAAAGTTATATTATTAATACCATTTAATATAATTAAATAGGAATAATATAGTAATTTAATTGGTCAAACTAATTTATAAATAATGTATTTATAAATATTAAAAATAATAAATTATCTCTCTTTAACTTATTTTTTTCAACTTACAAGTCGAACTTATAAATTCATAAAACTGTCTAAACAAACGCGTCAACTTAAATTTACGATTTATAAGTCAATTTGGCCAGCTTATAAGCTAAACCAAACACTTTCTAAGTCATTACATGCATCAATAAATGATATTTTTTTTATTTAATTTTTTTAAATTTTATATGTAATTAAAAAATTTAAAAATAATAATGTAATTTTTTTTAGTCTCTGATGCTCTCATGTCTTACAGTTGCACATCTTCCATAACCCAAAACTCTCTTTTGAGATTTAGAAGTTTGACCTCCTCATCTTTAAGACTCCTCGCATACTCTTCCTTAAAATAACTTAATTCAAGCCTCGTTGGCTATTATAAAGCCACAAGTCGAAAAAAATTCTTATATTTTACATTCAGGCTTCATAGTCATGCTTGATTTGCTGCAAGGTTGGGGGGTTCTCTGGTAATGTAATTTATGCTTTCATGCTCCACTTCAATGGCAGTATTAAAAAATCATATGCAAAAAGGTAAACTTTCCATTTTTGTAGCCCAATAATCATAGTTTTCTCTTATGAAAACAGTAGGGGCAAGAAGGCTCACAATTGAATTTATTTCCAATTAGCTTATACTGATTAGTTGAGACAGCACATTGAACCTTGATTTAAGACTGAGCCTTTGATACCAGTGTTAACAATTGTTACTTTGTTTTTTTCACAGAAACACAAGCACAAACAGTAGGAACAAGGCAGAGAAATGCAAGGAATATAAAAGCACACTCAAAGAAAGAATAAATGAAAGGTAATCAGCATTATTTCCTTGATTAGTTGTTTTCAGAAGTAATGCTCTGATGGACGAAAGACAAAAGTAAGAGAGGAGCTAAAAAGTTCTATTTCATTAGATATTTTTTCAAAAGTATGCAAGTCCTTTTGCTTTATACAATAAGCCATGAACATGGAACTAGTTTTGGTCATAGAAGATAATAAAAAAATAAAATTAAAAGACCAAATATTCCTAAAACTGCTTCTCAGATGATGCATATCCTTAAAATAATTTGGACAAAGAGGCAAACAGTAAGTTTCACTTGCTTTATGAATCCAAAACAAACAAAAAAATTGAGCTATGAATTTAGTGGAAGTGGCAACATCTCTACATAATTTAACAACAGCGCAAAAAATTGAGAACCATGAAGTCATGAGGATCAATGAAAAATAACAAAGATCCATCATTACTTTGATACATCATCTTTCTTGGCATAATTCCAACTGCAAGCAGGGGCGGAGGCAGGTGGGGTCGTGTGGGGGCTGACGACCCCCCCTGCCGGCCGCCGGAGGTGTAAATATTCAGCCTCCCTCAGCCCCAGTCCCTCAGTCACAGCCCCAGTCCCTCAGTCCCAGCCTCCCTCAGCCCCCCCCTTCAGCCCCTCAGTCCCTCAAACCCAGCCTCCCTCAGCCCCCCTCAGCCTCGCAGTCCCTCAGCCCCTCAGTCCCAGCCTCCCTCAGCCCCCCCTTGCCGGTGGTCCTGGCTCCGCCACTGACTGCAAGTTAATAAGTTGAGAGCAACACCCAACTGATGAAGGCACCTGAGCTATAGCTGTTCCATTTAAAATTAAATGTCCTACATTCTTTGGAATCCTTGGAAACTCTCTGATTTTTGGGCAACATTCAAGAGAAAGAAAGTCAAGATTTTCCAAATAAACTGAACTCAAAAGGCTGCAGAGACATTTGCAGTTTTGAAGATCTATTTGTTTAAGCTTGCTGTGATATTGAATGGATGAGCAAATATTAACTATACTTGTACAGCCTCTCAAATATAAAACCTCAAGTTTTGGGAGTTTAGACAAATCTGGTATACAGATGAGGTTCATGGAGTAGCTAAGGTCCATAACTTTCAAATTTTCAAGACACTGCAAGAAAAAAGACAAACTGAGAAATATTGAGCACCCCATATTTTTATTGACACCCTACAAATAATTTCATAAAAGCATATACTTAAACGCACCTGATTTCCGCTGCAAAGTTGCTTGATATGGCTGTGAATCAAATGAAGTTGAACAAGATTTTTTGGGCAAAATTTTAATGGCAAAGATGTTGAAGGGTATTGATACCAGTAGAGAAACCTCAGCTCATCCGATAGAAAACATAGTCCTTTAGGCAGGCATACTTTTATTTTTCTATGGCATGGATTGTCAAAGTTTACATTTTCACAAGGAGGATTATGCAATTTAAGCAATCTAAGTTCACTCATCCTCGCAAAGGCCATAGAACAAAGTTTTATATCTCCAATTTTGGACATGTCTAGAGATATGCTTTCAACTGAACTGGTCCCCTAATGAACAAAAGCAATTAATAAATGAGCATAAATAAGGAAAAAAAAACTATGGTAGAAATTGAATTTTAATAAGAAAGAGAATGCCAATGCATTTGGTTCTTACTAAATCTTTTGTCAGTACATCGCAGACATCTTCAGGAATCCATAGCCTGCTACGTTTTCCAGGATGCTCAATGGATTCTTCATGAACAATATCATTGCCCATTTGTTGTAACAAGTCATGCATGCTTAACTTGTTCTTTGAAATAGTGAGAAGCGACTTGTCAAGAAGACGACTAATTACAGTTTTTGCTGAGAAACCATAACTGTCCACTATAGTTTCAACATGATCTTTATCCTCCCACTTAAAGAAGCAAGCGATGTCAAGAAATATGTTCTTCTCATTTTCATCTAATCCATCATAACTTAACCTTAAAATTTTCTTATCAGAAATACCCTTCAATTTCTCCAGCACATTTCCCCATTCTTCTGTAGTTTTATCACATAAACTGGATCCCAAGACTTTAAGAGCTAAAGGAATGCCTTGAGCATAATCTACCAAAAATTCTGCCAATTTCATGTGTTCTGTTTGAGGATTTTGTTTAAAGGCATGCATTCTGAAGAGTTGAAGAGCCTCATTACTATCAAAATCTTTCACTTCATATATCTCAGCACATACATTCCTCAAAACTTGTTTATCTCTGCTTGTCATTATAATTCTACTGCCAGGACCAAAAATAACATGTTTTCCAATTAAAAGATCTAATTGTTCTGAATCACTCACATCATCAAGAACAAGGAGAATTCTTTTCCGCATGATCCTTTTCCTAATGCAAGAAGATAACATAATGGGCATCTCCAGATTCAGATTATCTTGATCTCTTAATACTTCAAAAAGAATTTGACGCTGTAAACAATCTAATGCACAACAATCTAACGCTCGATCTGCTAATTTTTCCCTTACATTTGCAACAAAGCATCGACCTTCAAAGGAAGGAGAGATTCGATCAAATGCTTTCGCAGCAATGGTGGTTTTACCAATGCCACCCATTCCCCATATTCCTAAAAGACGTACATCAGTGGCTTGCAAGTGTAACAAAGATTCAACATCCTTGACACGCCAATCAATTCCAACCAAACCACCATTATTATACTCTTCACTACAACATGCATGATCTAATATCTCTCTGATGTGGTCGGCAATAACCTCAATTAGCCTGGATTCGGGCCTGATAACATTTATAGAGCAAGAACTATAATAAGTAAAAGTTAACCGTGAGCAAAACAAGAAATAGAAGATGGGTCAAATATTTTTTTAAGATAATTTTTGAAAAAGTCTAAATAAAATTTAGGTAATTTCAGACGCAACTCATAAAATATCGGGTGGATCGGGCGGCTCTGGACCCACAATCAGGTGTACAAAGATGTAATTTTACTATTTTAGTTTAAAAATGAAAAAAAAATTAAAAAATTACTTACCTAATATCCCTAGAAACAAACCCAGCCATGCCTGCTATTTCCTTCAAAGCAGAGCTCCAATTCTCCACTTTAGCGGAGCAATCCCTAAATTCCCGTCCATGCCTGAGAATCGCATCTCCAAAACTCCCAGTCAACTCTTGAACATCAGTTGGATCTAATCTGTAGAAGACAGGTAAAACTATTTGCCCCAATTCTTTTTTACAGTTAACTATTTTCTCCAGCTCATCCAAACACCACGGAGAATACGCGTAATTTTCCGAGAAAATTACAACTGAAATTTGTGATTCTTTGATTGTTTGCGAAAGAGCAGATGAGATCTCTTCTCCTCTATCGATATTTTCATCCTTGAATGTAATAATTTGTTTTCTACATAAAGCATCAAAAAGATGACTGACAAAACCATCACGAGTGTCGCTGCCTCTAAAACTAAGGAACACGTCGTATTTCGGCGGCTGAGTAGTGGCGGAGGAAGCTGAAGCCATTGAATCTGACAATCAGAAGTTGATTATTTGGCTATTAACTTTGTTAAACCTCTAGTTCATAGGATATTTAATTCAATTAACTTGAGAGTAAAGACGGTCAATGATGACTAAGGGAAGCTTTGTAGAAGCCGAGAACGTTTGAATTTTGTTTATGTCCAATGTCGGTCGTTTAGGTTGTTAATAATATTTTGGAATGTCAAAACCTTAGGGTATCAAAAAACTGGATAAGCCACCAGATGACCTTATGTTTTTGTTATTCAGCCACAGTTTAGGTGCAGTCTTTCCAAAAGTTGTAACCATATAATGTATCTTATCCCTTCAATTCCAAAAAAAAAAATATTTTTTGATAAAAAATAATATCAAGATTTAGATTCTCTTTAGTTTTATATTAAAAATGTCTTTTATTAGTAATTTAAAAGTTTTAGTATATATATAATTAGTAAAATAATAAATGAAAAATTGCATTATTAGTTTCTGAATTTTTTTTTTTAAATATATCATGTTGCCATTTGGATAATTTTTTAAAAAACATTTTAATCACTGTTTACTGATTTTCAATTTTAAAATATCTGAAATTAAGAAAAATAAAAGTATTCTTTGTATCAGCATAAATTGCTATACTAAACTCTGATATTTCATATATATAAATAGAGACATGCGCCTAGTTTAGGATAGAATTTTCTTTAAACTAATATGTATAAAAACCTAAAAATATAAGAAGGATACCTAAGCACAATATTATTGTGTTAGTTTAAATACTGTATTTTTTTTAGTGCATAAATTTGAAAGTTGGAATAAAATACAATACTCTTTTATAATTTTATTTGGTCTTACACCACAATAAGATTTCATTACTGTGTAATTTAAGAGAGAGGAGAATTGCAATTCAACACTCTAATGAAAAAGAAAGGCTTAAAACACTTAGATAAGATTATTTTTAAAAGTTAAAAAAAAAACACTTGTTGGAAAAAAAAAATTTACCTAGTGACTAATATAACAATTTCAATATATTTATATAGAATATACCTAATTTATAAATAGGTTGTGCGAATATCAAGGGCAAAGGCACATTAATAATAATAATAAAAGGAGGGGGGCAAATAGAAAATATATATATGTATAATATTTATTAAAAATTTTAAAATTATTTATTTATTTATTTTTCAAAATTTAAAATTGCCCTCCAATTTTTTTTAGTTTACGCAAGAAGTCAAAAAAAAATAATGGCAATAAATTATTTCTTCCACAAGCAATATATTTCTCTTTCAAAAAAATTGACAAAAAAAAAATGATAATATGCATATGAAAAAAAGAAGAAGAAGAAGAAAGAAATTAGAGAAAGAGACAAATTTTTTAACCAAATTAATTTAAACTCATTTAATGATTAAGGGGCTTTTCTTTAAAAAAAATCTCCTTAGTTTTTTTTTTTAATTCTTCTCTTTGCTTTTTAATTTTGATTTTATTATTTTTACTTATTTCAATTATTTTTAAAGAAATTATACTCATAATTTAATATTTTTTATTTTATTTTTTAATGAATCATCTTATAAATTTAAAATTTTTATATACATACATATATTAATATTTCTGTTATTGGACAAAGGTCCAATTTGGACCTTATACTATAGTATATGGGCCAGATTGGACCTTAAAATTTTTTTGAATCAAAATAAAATTTTTTTTCAAATTCGAGTCAAATTAAAACTTTTTTAATGGAACAGTTAACTGAACTAACGGCATGGTTCAATTTAGACCTTAGTTAAACATAAAAATTCAAATTGAATTTTTTATAATTTATTAATAACAATATATTATTTTTAAAAATTATTTATTAATAAATAAATATTTAATATTAATAATTCATAATAATAAATAATTAATTTTTATAATATCATAATTTATAATAATTTTAATAAAAAATTAATAATTTAATAATTTATAAAATTAAAAAATTATAATTTATTTTTTAATTTTTTCAATTTTTATATTTTATATTTTAAAAATTTTAAAAACTATTTTCTTAAAAAAAATCCTTGGATTAAAAATAAAAAAACTTAGCTTAAAAATTTATAATTTATTTACACAATAATAATTACACTAAATAAAATTAACAAAATGGATAAAAACTATTAATTTCATCACATTTATTAATAATCTTTTTTAGTTTAAAATTATAATTACTAATTCTACAATTTTGGAGAAGAAGTCAAAGCTATAAATATTGAAAACTGAAAAAATTAGTAAAAGATAGAGAAAAATAATTGGACAATCTCCTCAATAATCTGATTAAATAAAAAATGTGCATGTGTTTTTTTATATTGTTTTTACCTAATTTAATTTAGTTAATGAAATAATTTTTCAGTTTTAAAAAATTAATTAAAATAATTTTAATTAATTTTTTAAAACTGAAAAATTATTTCATTAACTAAATTAAATTAGGTAAAAAAATATAAAACAACACAAGTACATTTTGTTTAATTAATTTTGCGAAGGAGACTGTCCTTTTTTTTTCTATTTTTTACTTTTTTTTACTTTCAATAATTATAACTTTGGTTTCTTCTCTAAAATTATAAAATTAGTAGTTATAATTTCAATCTCACGAAAATTTTTAATGGAGATGATGAAATTAATAATTTTTTTTATTTTGTTAATTTTATTTAGTGTGACTATTTTTGTGCAAATAAATCATAAATTTTAAAGCCAATATTTTTTTTAATTTTGATCCAAGAGTTTTTTTTAAGAAAATAATTTTTAAAACTTTTAAAATATAAAATTAAAAAATAAGTTACAAATTTTTTAGTATTATAATTTATTAAATTCTTAATTATTTTTTTTAAATTATTATAAATTATGATATTATAAAAATTAATTATTTAATATTATGAATTATTAATATTAAAGATTCATTTTTAAAAATATTATATTAATATTCATAAATTATGAAAAGTTTAATTTGGACCTTGATATTTGACTAAGGTCTAAATTGGACCCTGTTATTAGTTCAGTTAATTGTTTTGTTAAAAAAAATTTCAATTTAATCCGAATTTTAAAAAAAATATTTTGGTTCAAAAAAACTTTAAGATTCAATCTGGTCTACACGCTATAGTACAGTGTCCAAATTGAACATTTTTTCTTTTATTGATTTATTTTTTTATGAATGGAAATGATTTATTAATAAATTACTAAATTTATAAAATATTATTGAAACAAAAGTAGAGAAGGATAATTAAAGATGAAGTTAGGACTTGCAAAAAAATGTCTCACGCCTATGTGAAATCTCAGCTTCGCCCCTAATGAATACAGATAGTGTTTTTATTACTCGTGACAAGTTTGGATCAAATTAAACACATATCAATAGATACTCTTAGCTACAAAATTATATGACATGAAATTATTTTAATAAAATTGGTTAGTATTATATTTTTATTTATAATTATTTAATTGAAAAAATTATAATTTTTTTAAAAAGATTAACACAGAAAAACACAACACACAAGGAATAATGATTGAACACATATCATAATAAAACTATGACAATTTTATTTGTGACATGCTAATAATATATTCTCTGAATACACCTATTTTTTTTTCAATTTGGGAGATCAAAAATTTTATCTAGACTCTCCTATACACACATGAAAAATTATAAATTTGACAATGTTTTTAAATTTTTATATAATATTTTTAAATTTTTATATTTAAATAAATAATTAAAATAGATACGAGTAGTAAATATATAATATTCAGAATGAATACAAATACTAAAAGAATAATTATAATTAGATTTAGAGCATATATAAATAAATGACATTTACATAATTACCCAAAAAATTAACTTTTATTTTAAAAATATTGTACAAGCTAAAAATATTTATATTTTTATAAAATGTTAGAGCAAAATTTTAAAAATATCTTACTCTTCACTAAAATAAAAGTTTTTTTAAAAAATATATTTTTCCTCATTACAATCAATATTTTACTTTAATTTTTATTTTTTTTTCAAACTTCATAATAAAATAATAAAAATTTATATTTTAAATTATTTTTCATCATATAAAAATTATAATTTTTTTTATAAAAGATAAAATTTTAATTTTAATTGTAAACAATAAATGACACTCACAAAAAAAAAGTAAAATATATAAAAATATATTAATAAAATTTTTTAAATTTACATATTATACACATTAAAAAATATAAAAAATACACATAATTTTATTATGAAGATATATAAATCAGTCTTAACTCAACATTTATTATTAAATTATAACAAAGTCTAAAATGAAATATCAAAAAAATATATTAAATGTTAATTGTCGCTAACTATCACTAACTCAGTACAATCTTTCTCAAATTCAAATCCTGCTACATATATTATATAAGAATAAATTTGAGAGTATATTCAAATGTAGTTCATGACAGTTGGGAGTACAATTATTGATAATTAATTATAGTTAATGACTGTTTAATTAAAGATTTTTTTTTCACACAAATTCAGTCAAGTACTTCTCAAATTTAAATCATGATACATATATTATACAGTGATAAATTGGGGAGTGTTTTCAAATGAAGTTCGTAACAGTTGGGGATACAGTTAATGATAGTTAGTCACTGTTTAATTAAATATTTTTCTCTTTCACACAAACTCAATCAAACATTTTTCAAGTTCAAATCCTGCTACATATATTATACATTGGTAAATTGAGGAGTGTATTCAAATATAGTCCGTGTATTATATAAAAGTGAATTGGGGAGTGTATTCAAATATAGTTCATGACAGTTGATGTATAGTTAGTAATAGTTAGCCACCGTTAGTGACAGTATGTGTTTGTTTAATTTTAGATTTTTTTTCCTCCATATATATTCAGTCAAGCACTTTTCAAATTGAAATCCTGCAATATATATTATGTAAGGGTGAGTTGGAGAGTATTTTCAAATGCAGTTCGTGACAGTTGAAGTATTATTAGAGATAGTTAGTCAGTGTTAGTTAAAGTTAGTTACTGTTTATTTTGTATTTTTTGTCTATATTTTGAAAAACATATTAAATATTAACTGTAACTAACTTTCTGTAATTGCATATCAATACAGTCAATAATCATAAAGCCTTAACTCAATATTAAATCGAATGAGAAAATTAAAGTTGCCCTAAAAAAATAAAAATAAAAATATATTTTTTATATTTTAACAATATTATCTTATTTTATTTTTTTTTAGCTATCAAATATAATTATTGAATGAGAAAAATAAAATAAGAATATGAGTAACTTTCTCTTTATATATGAGACATATAGTTTAATAAAATCGTTATCAACTATTTTTACTGTCAAATATTGAATAAATAAAAATAAATTAAAAACTAACCTTTAAAAAAGAAGGAGCTGATGGATAAAATAAAATTTTGATAAATAAATTAAAATTTGTTGAGTTTTGGATCTCTAAAATTTTAGAGAAGAATATAGAAAATAAGAAGAAAAGAGATAGCATGAGCTGAACGAGGAGAAGAATAAGAACTGAGGATGAAAAAAGAGAATTATAAGTTTTTATTTTTTAATGTATGAGGATATTTTAATTATTTTAGGGTCAAATAAAATTAAAGGGATATAAAATATATTAATATTATTAAGAGGTGTCATTCTGGGTGATTTTCTCTCTCTCTCTCTCTTTTTTAAGTCTTTTTTTTCAAAAGTACACCACTATTTAAAAAATCTTGCTTCAATATTATCTTTAAAAATTTCACATTTCAATAATGCTCTATTTTGTTTTTTTTTGTTTTTTTTTTCCCACCTCTCCTTTTTCAGGGTTTCATTTCTTTTTTTTTTTTTGGATGGTGCGTTCAGAACTCGATTTTCAGGCTCTCCTCTTCCACTGTTTCCTAGATAACATTTATCTTATAACTCCTCTCTTTTACTCTTTCCCTCTTTCATCTGAAAGAATTCTTGTAGATTGAAGGCTTTGATTCTCTAGTTAGGGTTTTCATCTAAGGCTCTGATTGGAGGAGCAATTGGTTCACCGTTGGTGGGTTTCGTTCCAGGTTTGCAATTTTTCTTTTTGAATTTTATTATTTTCATCAAATATCCAGTTAAGGTTTTGGATAATTATTGGTTTATTTGTTTCATTTGTTAATCTTTCATAGTGTGTGTGTTAATGTTCAAATTACATTATTTGAATAGAAGAATTGATTTTAGGTTTGCAATTACATCGTTTGTGTGTGTATGCTTCCCTGTAAATTATATGCCAAAGAAACCGAGGAACATGCTCACCGTAAATGTCGCACCATATCCACCAACATAACCAGTAGCCACAGTGCCACACCCATCCCTGACTTCGATTAGCATCATGCTGTTTCTTCTTCTTTTTTCCCTACCACACCAGTTAAAAAATAGATCTCAGAAGAAAATTTTGATTTATGCCTGATTTTCTACATTAGGAAAATAAACTAATGAGAAAAAACACCTATAAAATGTGGGACAGAATGAACTAATATCAAGCATATGACCCTAATCTTTGTCACCCATATATGTTTGAGAAAAATGTAACTCTACTGCTTCTTTTCCGTGCTATTATCAAATGAATATGTGGGTCTACAAAGAATACAATATTTCTGCACATAAAGATTTATGAATTCAACTTTTTCCTCATGCCTCTTTCGTTTTTCTCTTAGAACAAAAGTGTCATCAGCCTTTGCGATGATATCTGAATTACTTTTTGCATATTGTATTCTCTGTAGTAAATACATATTGAGCACCACAATATATTTAAGGCAAAAAAGAGGGACTCATTCTAAAACAGTTAAATTATAGAAGCAGAGGATGCTAATATATATAAAATTTACAGATATTAAATAAATTAATGACGATATTAAGTACTTATAAATCTTAACAGTACTGCCAAATATTCATAGTAGTTGTTATTAGAACTTTAGATGTTGTAGTTTTTTGCAATAAATTTATATTTGCATTAATTTAAGTTATAAGCCTAATGGACTGGAAAGGATCATATGAGTCGGTGATGCATGGCACTAGTGAATATCCTAAACTTGAACCACTTATGAGAAACACAAATTCAATCTCAATTGATTATGAATTTTTTTTTTCAGGCCTCTCTAGCACCACGAGACATACACTTGACCATATGCAAACTGAATGACATACTCGGTTGAAAGTAAACATTCACATGAGATTTGGATCTTGTGGAATACATATAAAAAGACATTTTTCTTGAAAGTAAATTATGAGAAATTTCAAGTTCAACCCAAAAATATAAGTTTGTGTAGTGAAACCTAAACACTATATATTAGATATTCATATCTCATTATCTTTAATTATATTTTAATCCAAATTCAACATAATTACACAGTTACTATAACGAAACGATTGTTGCCGTAGCCTATATTTAGTTATATGTAAATGTTAACAAGTAAGGTTCTTATTATCCATCACCAACTTAGTAACAAGATACCAATAATATGATATGTTGTATACTGTACAGGTCATTTGCTTTTGCCAGTTCACACTAAATCCGACTCCAATTAATCCCAAAGAAAAAGGTACCATCACTTGACATATTAGCTACTAGTCATTTCAAAATATTAGTTATTAAAATTAATTTTATACTTTTCTTTTAAGTTTAGCGATAAGGTTGTATTTGTGAGTCGATTACTATTGTTTTCTATATATTGTACTACTCTATTTTTACTTTTTTAGTACTTGCTTTTATACTCGTGTTGGATGAAGATACTTGAACATAGCACAACAATTTATTATTAACTTTTTAATTGTGATATATGATTATTGCTTTTAAATCTCACTTATATCTTTGTCATGATAACAGAGTTTATAATTTACATTAGAATTAGAGTAAGTTGTCAAGGCAAGATTTGTAAACACTATAAGAGGTGCCATCTTTAGTATTAGTTTCTTAATTTGATTTGGTAGTACTGTTGCAAAATTAAAATTATATTTATTTTGACATAGAACACAAATCTGTGAAAGTCAAAAGTCTTTTTAAGTTATGCAAGTGATAAACAATGATATTTTTTGTCTTCTCAAAAGATGAAATTTAGTTGTAGAAGTATATTTTTTATGATGGTGGTGTATTATTAGTATAGTTTTGATATATAATTAATTAATCTAAAGTATACCAATGGTATACCTTAGATATACCAATACCATATTATATCGAAGGTAATATCATTAGTATATTATTGGTATATCTAAAGTATACCCATGGTATACATTAGATATACTAATAATATACTATAATGCAAATTTAGAATATTTATACTAAAGGTGTATTATTAGTATATTATTTGCAGACCTAAAGTATACCAATGATATACTTTGGATATACCAACAATATACTACAATGCAAGTTAGTTTTATTCCAAAGAGATATTACTAATATACTATTAGTAATTCATTGATATATTATGATATCTTTTAGTTTCAATTCATTTTTAAGTGTAATAGCCATGGTAGTAAAGCTATGAATATCATTTCTTTAAATTACTGTTCATATGTGTAATAATATTTGAACTATTATTATATAATTTTTCAATCAGAAATAATTATGTCTTATTAATTTTAACCAGCTATGGAACCAAACAAGGCACAAGCCAAAAATTGAAAAAAAAACTAAAACGAGAGAGATGATAAAAGTGTAGGACGCCCAAATGCGCATATGATAAAGCAAAGGAAAAGTATACTGCCATGGCTGCAACAATAGGTGGCTTATAAAACAGATAGTTCCATCTGCCATCTGATAGTTGCCTCCGCCAAGAAGAAATAGGTATTTTCGCCATCTTTGCTTGATCTGACACTCTGGAACAAAGAACGCATTATCATCACAGCATTTCAAGTAATTAAAAGAGAAAGTAAAAAGGGATATTTTTGAAATGGGAAAATTTAAAATAAGGTATTTGTGAAAAGGTGGAGAGAAAGTTGTATTTTTGTTATTTGATTATTTTTTTGGAGATATTTATGTAAAAATCCCTTTAGTTTTTTAAGAAAATGGGCTTGACCAATATGCTGTTACAGTGCCTCAAAATAGTAAACACGCACACACACTCTCTCTCTCTTCCCAACACTTATTGAGAAATCGCCATGGCCATCGCAGACCTGCTTCAAACCTTTCAATACTGATTTTAAGATACATCCATTGCTGATGTAGCCTTGCTCAGCACATCGTCTCGATTTATAAATAAGTATATTTCAAAACCCTTCCTTTGTATGCAGATTAATTGGAGTGAGAATTTCAATTAATAATTGTATGCAGATTAATTGTATGCATATTTCAAAACCCTTCCTTTGTATGCAGATCAATTTTCTGTTATGGGTATTGTGAAAATTGTTATCTATAAAGAAAATAGTTTCTAATTCGGTAAATAATCTACCTGAGCGCGAATATATAGTAATTTTATATTTTCTTAAGGATATATTAGGATAGCATCATAAAGTTGGGTTGAAAATTATTTTTGGGTTCTGTTGATTTGGTTATACTATGGAAACTATGGGTTTGAATTTTAGAATTAATAGCTTGCTGAGTGCATTTTGTTGATAGACCCAGCTGATACTTCAGAAGCTTGTTCATGTGAATTGGCATTTTCTAGATTGAATTCTTGCTCTTAATGAAAATTGTCCACTATTGAAGTTGCTAGGGTACTGCTATTTAAGTCACCAATGTGTGTTCTTTGTTCTTTTATATAGTATTATCAATTTTTTTCATTGGACTTTTTTATTGCTTTCATTCTGTATTGAATGGAAATATATTGACTTAGTCTTGTAAGATTTTTTCTTGAGTTAATCTGAATATGGTTGGACTTTTGTTAATTTTTCTTGATTTTTTGTTCAGTCTTGATTATCTATCACTTTTTAATTGTTCGATAGTAATTGTTGGTATAAGTTTTGATTATTTGCAATATTGAATTGAAAAACCATTTACCGAATGGAAAATTGACCAATACAATGAAAGTTGTGATTTTTGAGGGAAATATATGTACATATATATATTTTTGGTAACACCATTTATCTGAGGTTGAACATACTATTTGAGTTATCTGAATTTCTTTAATCTGATATTTTCAAGGTTATATGTTAGGACAGTATCATGAAGTTGGGTTTGAAAATTGTACTTTCTTAAAGTGGCCTAATGTGTTTTTGCGGAGGAGATTATTATGTTTTATGATACATCTATAAAGAATTATCCCAACATTTTCTTGTCAAAGTTACTACTTGAAAAAAAAAAAAATTCCTTTTCTGTTCTTTCCATCAGTTGAAATTTGTTGGAACTTTGAAGCTATGATTGGTTGTGCTTTGCAGTGACCAAATAACTAGCTATTTGACAAAAGTTAAAAGTTCATTTGCTAGGAGGTCACACTTCTAATTTAAACTTTATCTACAATCTTCCATGCTAGCAGTTGAATGGTATTCTTGCTTGTTGAAATTTAGGGGCCTCTATATGTTAGTTTTTCAGGTTTTTTAACATAATAATTTGGGTACTGCTTGGTTCTTTGTTTATATTGTTAATGCTTCTGTACTCATCTTTGACCGGATTAGTCGTCTTAGGGCAAAGTGTTCAACTCCTCAGCTATGCATTTTCCTTGTTACATATTTTATAAATTTGTTATTGATCATGGAGAAAAGTAAATGTGAATGATGATGATTATGGTTAGGTTGCTGCAAACAATCATTTATGTTTTTTATTAAAACCTCAATTTGTCTCGTTTTTCCAGAAAGTAATTGAATGGGAAATAGTTAATGAATGGTTGATAATTACTAATTATGTGCATCCTTTTCTATGATAGATACCAAAGAGGTGACTGCTAAAGCCTGCTGTTGCACAAGTACGGGATTCTTCATTTAATATCTTGACAATGAAGGAAGAGGAGGTGAACCGATGCCAGATTCAGGATTGGTATCCAAAATTCAAGTCTGCATCCATCAGAACTATAATTCATGAGCTGCCAGAATCTTTTGTTGATTACCTTCTTGATGATTCAGGTCCCTTCATCCTCCCTGTTTCCGTCTCAAATGAAGATGCCTTACCCAATAGGATTCATAATCCTGTAGATGAAGAGGATTATCAGGTGTCAGAAGGTTCTGGAGATGAAGCAGAGGAACCCCCGTTAGCCCCTTCTTTCCCAGAACTTGAATTGAAGGTTAAGGAATATATCGAATCCCTTGGAGGTGCAGTTTTTCCTAAGCTGAACTGGAGTTCACCTAAAGATTCTGCTTGGATTAGCACATCTGGAACCCTTCGTTGCACTTCATTTAGTGAGATTGCTCTATTGCTACGCTCA
This sequence comes from Garcia nutans, assembly GCA_947685225.1. Lineage (NCBI taxonomy): Eukaryota > Viridiplantae > Streptophyta > Magnoliopsida > Malpighiales > Euphorbiaceae > Garcia > Garcia nutans. Next base: position 1,093,564 of record CANTUV010000075.1, read on the forward strand.
TCTGATTCATTGGTCCATGATTTGTGCCATGCCTATGATTCATGCAATGACAAAACTCTGTCAAGACCTCCAAGTTTCTTCCTTGCGCTCCGCAAGTGGTATTCATTTTTGTTGCCTGAGATGGAATTTCGCTGCTTTGTTTGGGGCCATCACCTAGTAGGAATCTCACAACGTGAAGTCACCACATTTTATCCTGCTCTTCTTGAAAAGAAAAATAATCTTCAATTGCTGATTGAGGATTTTTTTATCGATAATGTTAAGATGAAATTTGAATCAGAGAATTACACATTTGATGTTTATATCACGAAGGACGAACTTATTAAAATTATGGATTTTAATCCTTGGGGTGCATTTACTCTTTCATTGCTTTTTACCTGGGAAGAACTGGAGCAGAATGTAAGAGAAGGTAATGGTGTGGATTTCAGAATTGTGGAGAGCCAATGTGGAATTCGGCCAGGGTTGAAAACAGCAGTTCCACAAGATTATTTGGATACTAGTCCGGGCAGTGGCTGGGATCAGTTCTTGAAGAAAGTTGATGCAGAGTTTCAGCAACAGAGAATTACACCTATAGGTGGAGCTGATGCTTGAGATTTTGTTATTTCGTTGAATCCGAGGAAGTGTAGTTGTTGTTGTCGAATCTGGTTTCATACTCTTGGTAATTGAATGGGATGTTTATATTGCATGGCGAATTGGATTTTAGTTCTGTAATGAGATTGCCTGTCTTATCACACCAGTGCTTAAGATATCTTCAGTAATAGTGTTTTATGAGTTCCAATGCTATGAAACCAGCACTGGAGAAATTTTTGTTTGCGATTACAGCACAAATCAAACTGCAAGTGGCTTGCTCTTTTACCGCATATTTTTGTTGCTTGCTGTTTATACTGTTTTTTTTTCTCTCCTAAAGCTACTTTTCATGCTGGATCACCCGAGTTTAATCTTAGATCAAGGTATCGACCCTGCTTATGTAATTGAACGTTGCAGCTTAATACGATACAAGTTGTTGCATACAGAAAAATGGTAGAATTTTTCTTTTTTCCATGTTAAATAATTTTGTGTTTGAGGAGATATATATGAGAAAAATTAAGAATTTGCAGTGTTTAGAATTGATTTGAGCCTCACCACTTCCTACTGGGAGATTGATCAACCGTCATGAGACAATAGGCACACTCAAGGATATATGCAATACCTGAGTGATCTCCCTGATAGGAGTTGACGCTAGAATTGCTGGAACCAGCTAAATTATTGCGCCTTCGATATTTATTGGTTTTATGCTGAGGAAACGTTGATTTAGATAATTTCTGTTACAATTTTCGTTTATAACTTGTTTAGAAATTGAAATTATTAGGAAAATAATAGACATTTGCAATGGTGATTGTTAAAATTTTCATTATCTTTTCCAATCTTCTGTACTTGGAAATCAACCACTCTCTGTTTATTATTATTATTATTATTACTACATATGAACTCTAATCCGAGCAACTTACACGTCTCAAAGGATTATATCCCAAAAACTAACTTTACAAGAATAGAGACAAAAAATTCATATAAATCCCATATTATTTCTTATATTTTTAATGTAGGATTTATCAAATCTCATATATTGACCAATAAAACCCCAACGTTATATTTTAAAATTCTAATAACAATTTTCGTCTTTTAATTCCCCTACTTATTCCATTTATCACTTTCTATTTTTAAATATTTTTATGAAAAATTTATATTGCCATTTGTTAGTTGCATTAAACTGTAGTACCACTTTGACTTTGAACACATAATTCAAGAGTGTGCTAACTCCCCCTTCGTTCCACAATGATTCCATTTTTTTTTATAAATTTTAAAAAAATATAATTAATACTTTAATAATTTTTATATTTTTATTTTTTATCCTTCTTCATATATTTATTTTACTCTAAAAATAGTTCAAACTATTATTAATTTTTTTATTTAAAGTTTAAATTTATTAAAGTATAAAATAAGAAAAAAATATTAAATATATTCTATAAATAAAAATAAATAATTATTTTAGTACATTTCAAAATAAAATAGTAAATAATCTTTGAAGTTGACGGAAGAAGTATTAGCAAACGACATGTCTCTACCAACCGTTTGATTAGACGACTGCTAACTTATGACCAGCAATTGAAGAAAAACGACTTGTCGTCAGATCTCCCATCATTTTCAATGTTCTTTACCAGTTTCCCAATTGATATATATTGTTGTTGTAGAAGAGAAAAAAGCTAGGAAGGAAAAGCAATACAGTCATGTCGTCCCGATCACTTCTCTTCACTCTTCAACGGTAAGCTCTAATCCACAATTTTCACTTTTCAGCTTTCAAATTTCCTGTGTTTGGTTCTCGAGAAAACCCATAAATTAAAAAAGAAAAACTAATTCCGACCCCATTTCTCTTCAATTTTCACTCACATAACTTTACTGTTCTTTGCAAAAACCATTAGGAAATGCAAAATCAACAGCAAAATTGGATCTTTATGTACCGTAGAGAAATGGAAGTCTGCTCGTTTTCTTTCTTCGGGTGCACTAGGAAGCGAAATCGTTGAAGAGGAATCGAATCCTAAGGTGAATCAAGAAGATGACTTGAGGAATAGAGTCTTTAGGCTGCGACTTCCAAAGCGAAGCGCCACTAACATTATACAGAAATGGGTAAATGAGGGAAACACTGTAACTGCCTCTGAGCTGAGAAGCATCTGTAAAGATCTTAGGAAGTCTCAGCGTTTCAAGCATGCTCTTGAGGTATATATATTTTGCATTTTTTGGAGGAATTTCTTCTATTTCATTACTCTTTTTTGTTTAGTTTCTAAGAATAAACTGCAGAACAGGAATATTTTTAGTTTTAGCAATAATTTAATATTGGAATACTTGAAAGTAATAGAAGACAAGGGCTGCTAATTGGTAGTGTTGCTAGGTTTTAATGGGGAAACAGGGAGGCTATCTGTTGAGTGTAATTAAGTTTAGCTACGTTGGCATTGGGTAGTGGTGAAATGTGATTGGTAAGTTGATGATTGAATTTTGCTGAGGTGATGAATGCGAGTGATAGCTGCAAAGTTGATTTCAAGTTATGTATTATGGGGATTATACATGTTTGTTTATAGAACACATTTTTGTATTTTTTTTAAACTTTTTTCTCCATTTCTCCACTTATCGTTTGTGGCTATCGTTGTTGTTCTTCTTCTTGTTAGTTTCTACATGTGAGATGCAACATAGTCAATGGGTGTAATCTTATTTTGGAGATTTCATGTTTGATTGTTTCATATGAACAATCAAGTGCTGTAAAATTGGAAACAACATGGCAGTCCTCTGAATTAAATGTGATGTGAGTGTCAGTGGTAGTCGTGAATCATATTAATTGCTTACGTCTTTTCATGCTCCCTTGAAATTTGTCAAACTGTTTATGAGATGATGAGAAGGATTGTTTGTTCATGTTTCATGATATTGGTGAAAAAGAAGGGGGAATAGGATCTAATTTATGGAATAGTCATTGAGATGAGTAACATGAACATCTTGAAAGAAAGTGGACTGATTGTTGGATTATAGAGAAGGCTAAACATTGAAGTTAACTGAATGAAGGCATAAATGAGAGTGGGAGAGGTTCAAGTGATGATTTCTTACTGGGTTAGAGTTGATTAGAACATAAGAACATTTTGCTGCTGAATCTTGGTTTAAGATGAAGCAAATTGTGAGCCATTTTCTTTTGTACTCTGCATTCACAATGATTAGAATCACTGTTGTTAGAATAACTATGCGATAACATTGATGGCTATTCTGGAAAATGTTATTTGTGAGACTCATGGCTCTGAGTGACACTCTGTTTTCTGGACCATTTAATTAGTCTCCATATGATTATTGGGAAGCTTAAGAAATAATTCATGGAACCCTTTGGAATCACTTTTTGCAGCTACTAATTATTTTTGGCTTCATTTAGTTATTGGTGGATTTGAAAAAGAACTTTACATGAGAAACAAAAGTTTTCACAGAACCTGTTGTTTAGTAAATGATATTCATTTGTCTTACAATTGATATGCACTTGCAGATATCAGAGTGGATGGTTGCACATGAAGAATACGAGTTATATGACTCTGATTATGCAACCCGTATTGATTTGATGACAAAAGTTTTTGGTATTGATGCTGCGGAACGCTACTTTGAGGGTCTACCTAGTGCAGCAAAAACCAGTGAAACCTATACTGCATTACTCCACTCTTATGCTAGGTTGAAACTTCTAGAAAAGGCTGAGGAGCTTTATAAGAGCATAACGAGATCAAACCTATCCTTCACTGCTCTCACATACAATGAGATGATGACTCTGTATATGTCAGTTGGGCAGGTGGAGAAAGTCCCGTTAGTTGTTGAAGAACTGAAACTCCAGAGGGTTGCCCCTGACATCTTCACCTACAATCTATGGATAAGTTCATGTGCTGCAACTCTAAATGTTGATCAAGTTACAAAGATATTGGATGAAATGAGACGTGATTCTGGTCGTAACAATGACTGGCTTAGATACATTGACATTACCAATATATATGTCAAAGCAGGTCATCTCGTGAATGCTGAATCCAGTGCTGTGGTTGAAGCAGAGAAAAGTATTACCCAAAGAGAATGGATAACATATGATTTCCTGATTATCCTACATGCAAGTTTATTAAACAAAGATAAAGTTGATCAGATATGGAAATCCTTGAGAATGACTAAACAAAAAATGACAAACAGAAACTTCATTTGCATTCTTTCTTCGTATCTGATGCTTGGACAATTGAAAGAAGCTGGAGAAGTTATTGATCAGTGGAAACAATCAACTACCATAGACATCGATATCTCTGCATGTAGTAGGCTATTGGATACATTCTCAGATGCTGGATTAACTGAAATCAGCAACAACTTCCGTATGCTTCTGATTGAAAGGAATTGTGATCCCACCAGTTTAACAAAATAAGTGGTTGTCTCAGTTTATTGTGAGAGTGGGCAAGGAACAACTTTACTGATAGGTTAATTGCAATTCGGGAGCAAGTAGAAATGTAATTGCAATTCTTGATGGTTTGTCTGCACATGATGACCAAAATGCTGCTGATCCAGAAGACCATACTTTGGTATCATGACTGCTCTCTCTCTAATCCTCTTTTTTTAACTTGTAAAATTCAAATTTATGTTTATTTTCCATAGTTCCTGATCAATTCATCAGTGCACACGCATAAGCTACCAATTGACTTGAACCACTGGATTGGATTGGATGAAGAGAAAACTGGATGTAATTTTGGGAACTGAAAATTGAGAATAAGTGCAGTTGATGTTCTTCCTGTGCTAAGCAAATTTACTTTATTGAGATAGAAATGCCTTCTTTTATAGTTTATTTTTAGCCAAAGTGTTGCAAAGAAATTGCTGGTGAAAACTGTGGTATGCAAATGGCAGCAAGTACTCAATTATATGTTTTTAAATCTATTAGATTTTGTGTTGCTGCTGCCAAGTGTATAAATCAGATATGGGCATCTCATCTGTCATCCTCTTTGTTGTTGAAGTCTGTTTTAGCCATATGGGCATGAGTATGACCAATTGTGGTGAATTAAATTAAGTTGCAACCTCTTTCTCTCTCTATCTCTCGTTTGTTCAGAACCTAGACATTTATTTCCTCTTGTTCTTCTTCGTTTGTTCAGATCCCAGACATTTATTTCCTCTCGTTTCTTCAAGTTTTTTCTTTAATAATCTTGTGGTTTAGCCTTTTAGTTGTTTCCAGATCTGGCCCTCAGCTGGGTTAGTTTCCTCTCCACCTTCATGGTGGCTTTTGTTTTTGAAGATCTAATAGATATGAGGATATATCAACAACTAACTTCAGAGCTTATCCTTGTATTACCATGCCCACTAGGTTTTTTTTTTTTTTTTAAAAAAATGATTTCTAGCTTTTCCCAAGATGGGTTTTTAGATCCCATTAGATAGGGGGATTTTGAAGGCGAGCTGGTTCATTGGTTGTGGTTTTCAAATCTTTTCTAACCAGACTATGGCGTCTTTTTCAGCTATGTTTAAGCGTAAAATTTCTTTATTGTGCCATTTCACAATATTTATTGGGCATCTTTTTACACTTTTTACTAGTATTTTGTTGTTGGCTTTTTCTAGTCGTATTATATCTTTTGAGGATGACGGTTGCACCTCGATGATTTTGGGTGCCTAGTAGGTTGTATCTTCTTTGGTTTCAATGGATTTCTTTTCTGATTAATATTAATAATAATAATAATAATAATAATAATAATAATAAACCAGCTGGAGTAGCTCAGCTGGCTATTTGTTGTTACTCTCAATTGAGAGGGCAGAAATTCGATCTCCATAAAACCGTATTTCGGGGCCGAGCTTTTTTTTTATTTATTTTATAATAATAATAATAATAATAATAATAATAATAATAATAGTAATAATTGTGGTGAATTATAATGGAATAAAACCATATGAACGGGCATCCATTAGTATCTTCATCGATACCATAAGCTTGTTTGATTGCTAATTCTGTAGCTATTCAAATCCATGAGTGGACAAAGCCAAGTCATGACAATATTAAGAACTTTAGATATTTGATATTTTGATTTGGTTTCATTCAATTAATTTTAGATTTTATTAGTTTTACTATAATCGTGCCTTATTTTAAGATTTGAATTATCATTACGTAATTTGTTAAACTATATTAATTAATACTTTTTTATTCCTGAAATACGCGCTTAGGCATTTGATTATTAGGCAAATAGCCAAAAAGTAATTAAAAGAAATATATTCTCTTCTCTTGAACTTGTGGAGAAGGTTGATTTAAAGCCATATTAGGACTTGAAACGAAACAAACAAGTGATCAAAATTAATCCTATGTTTTTTTTTTTTAAAAATAGCCCTTGAGAAAAAATAATGTGAATCGTTTTATATAGATGATTTCATATAATATTATGTGAAATTCATATAATTATTATTTTTGATAGAAAAAAGATTTCTTTTAATAAAAAAATTAATGTTAAGAAATTTTATTTGAATAAATTGAAATTTAATAATATTTATGCAGGGGCGAAACTAGGACACCGACAAAGGGGGGCCGTTGTCTGAGCTACTTGAGCCTTATTACTAAAAGACTGTTGAAGATGAGTTTTTATAATATATATCTTAACACAGCAGGTTATGATTTCGAATCCTTTTTTCTCATGGCTTTTTTCTATGAATCCTTCCCATTTTCTGTTAAAAAATATATATATATGTATATGTATATAGCAACTAAGGGGGGCCATAGACTCCATGCCCCCCTTGGTTCCGCCGCTGTATTTATGATATATAAATAGAAAAATTCAAGCATAATTAGTGAAATTAAGCCACGAAAACAATAAAATAATTAAAAAAAATTGCATAACACTTCCATTTTCAAAACTTCTAGATCAGTAACATGTAAAATGTGTGATATGTTTTAAAGTTTTAATCAATAAGGAATTGATACGGCTAATTCCATTTGGGATTTTTTTTAAAAAAAAAGGTTATAGAATGGCTCTTCATATATTGAAAACTTGGAATTGATTTGCAGGCCAGAATCTTCGCATGCATTTTCGTTTTAAATCACAATCTATTTTTTTTTTATGAATTAAATGAAGAGCAAATAAATTTCATGTGTAATTTATATATAAATAAATTCTAATATTCGATACCTTACACACTAATATATGATATTTATTTTAAATAATAATTAAATTATTATGAAAATTTCAAAAAAAACCATATATGTCATTTTTTTTAAAGTTTATTGTTCTCTTTAAAAAAATATTAAATATAATTAAGGAAATAAAAGTTTACAACTTTAGATGCTCTAAAAAAAAAGTCTACAACTTTAAACATACTGTACATAAATTTACTGATGAAATTCATAATATATAATTTATTTATGTAAGTAAAAATTTAAGAATTTTTAAATTTTCAAGTATAAAAATACACATTTATATTTTGCTAATTTATATAATATAAGAGTTTATTTACGTAATTAATCATTTGAAATAATTAAAAATTGAAAAATAAAAAATTTATATTATATATTTTTTTATAATTTTATATTTACAACTTAAATCTAAATTTTGCAATTATTTCAAATAATCATTTATTAATAAGAATGTGAGATTCTAATTTAAGAGGATAATAATAAATATATATATATATATAATTATAAAGTTATGGTGGATCCACACTTTTAATTAAAGTTTAATAGAAAAAATTAAAAAATAATTAAAGAAAAAAGTTAAAAAAGTGAATCTTCATATACCCAAAGTGCTAACAAGACAAAGGGCTGATGAGCAGGTGGCGGGTAGATTAACTTCCACCTCCATCTCCAGCAGATGGCAAAGTGGGTCCCTAGTTGTTTCGCGCTAGCACCCAATTGCTTACTGTAGTTCAATAGGAAACTCGCGCGACGCACCATTGGTTGCTGTTAGCTTTCAGTCTTTCACGTGTACTCTGTGCTTTTTCTCTCTATCAATATATTAAAAAAAAGTTAAAAATTCTAACTTTATATTCTTCATCAATAAATTTATTTATTTCTCTAATTTTTTTTTATTTTTGAATAATTTTAATTATTTTTTGATTAATTTTTTAGAAGAGTGATGATTTATATAGAATTTATTATTTTAATTTTTTTTGTAGAAATTAAAGGATAAAAAAATATTTTAAAAATTTTAAGAGAGTAATTAAATATTTTTAAAATTTTAATAATATATATATATAAAATAAAAAAAAATTCAAAATAGAAGGGAGCAACTGCCCCTTGCCCCTTGTATAAGCTGTAACTTCGCCCTGGAGTTGATCATTTGTGTTATTTATTTATTTATTGTTTACAGATTCTTTTTGCGAATCGAAATCAATCAATGTCTAAAGTCTTTAAATTATCGGTCAACATGGTTCGAAAGAAGAAGAAAGGCTTCTGATGTTCAAAGGTTCAATACTAACTTGTTCGTATTAGTTCTGGTTTGGAATTCCTATTTAGGTCTTTGGTCATTGGATAGAGTAAAAGATTGTTCTCATCACTATCCTTTTGCTGGAATTGCAGAATGTATGCAAGGATCCAACGTTGTGATGGAATGGTTATTGCTTTGATTTCACTTGAAGAGACTTCTAGTTTATAATTCGTTTGGTTTGTGCTTTTTGGGAGTAACATTGCAAGTTTAGAAATGCAGTATCCTGTTTGTGTTGCATACAGTTTTTGGGCATTTGAGAACTACTTGACCTAAGTGTTTGATGGAGTTCTTAAGAAGAAAGAGAAAGGGGCTAGAAATTTTGCCATCATGTGCCAAGTCCTTAACTCCCCCCACTCTTATGTTTTCTCACTTGTCGTTGGGAGATTATTCAAGGCAGAAGAAGAGGTGTAAGGAAGATGAAGGTCAGGAAGTTGGTTCCTGTAGGAGTGCAGTTAAAGGAATTGTCACCGCTCCACATTGTAGAAGCTCCTCTTTGGATCCACCATGTAGGGGTCTTAAGAGGAAAATTGGTTGTATTGATGTGGCAACACAATTGGGTCGGAAGAAAAAGATTGAGCAACATTACAATTTGGGTGCAACAATTGGGCAAGGGAAGTTTGGATCTGTGTTGTTGTGTAGAAGTAAATTGACTGGAGAAGAGTTTGCATGCAAAATGTTGCGCAAGGGTGAGGATCTTGTGCATCGTGAGGTGGAGATAATGCAGCACCTTTCTGGTCATCCAGGCATTATAACATTAAAGGCAGTATATGAGGATGTGGACTCCTTTTATCTGGTGATGGAACTTTGCTCTGGGGGGCGATTGCTTGACCAAATGGCCAGAATAGGGCAATATTCAGAGCGTCAGGCTGCTAATATACTAAGGGAGCTGGTTTCAGTTATCAAATATTGCCATGATATGGGTGTTGTTCATCAGGACATAAAACCTGAGAATATCCTCCTTACAACAGCTGGGCAAATGAAGCTTGCAGATTTTGGGCTAGCTGTAAGGATTTCAAATGGTAATGATTTTTCCCTTAATATTTTATTGTGAAATTCATTTCAGGAATTCCAGAAGCAACTCCGAACCTAGTTCTCCAAAGTATCATTTAACAATATTAACTTGGTTATGCAATTCTTAAAATGCATTATTAATGAGTTTCCTAAATTAATTTCTTTAAAAATTTTCCGAAAGCAAAAGAAATTTGATCTAGCACTAAAATAGACTGAGGATGTCCATGCTTGTTTCGGCTGCTAGATTTTTGTTTATTTGAGCAATAACTGCTGTTACAATGTGGTTTTCTTCAGAAAATAAACTAATGATGCTTTGTATGATTCCTTCAATTTTCCTCTCTCATAACTTCAGATTTTACATGATCAGCTAGGCTAGTCGGGTGTTAGGTTTAATTATCTTTGGCAACAGTTTTAAAAATATTGGAGCAAAATAGATAGATTTTTCTCAAGTTTTCAAGTATCATTGCTGCAACATCTTTCACACCTTGTTTAGACATTCATGTAAGGTGCCAGCCAAGCAACTTAATGGTGGGTTGCTATTCATTGAGCTTGGGCCAATCATTTGAAAGCTTGCCATTAATCATGCATGTCAATGATATGAACCTTTGAGATGAAAAAATGTTTTAAAAGCTTCAAGTTTATAAACCTTCTCATCAATGGAGAAAAAGAAAAGGAGGAAAAGTTTATTCTTGATTCATCTGGTTCATCAGTTCTGCAACTGAACCGTTTTTTCAGTCTGTGAGAAATGTGACATTATATGGCATTTGTTAGAGCTGTGAACTGGGTCCTCTAATTTATGCCCAATTCAGGTTGCCTTTTTAGTTTCTTTGGTTCTTGATTTGTCTTGTTGCCTTGAACTTAATGGATTGCTTTGATCTCCCTTTGTTTTGATTGTTGGCACATCCAGTAAACAATCACCAATTCCAGGATTTTTGTTGAAGAAATAAAATCTATTTATGATGTAGAAATTACGGGGAAAAGAGTCATTTGTTATTTGATCTCTGCCTTTGGTGAGGAGATAAACAAGGGATGAATTTGTCTTTGAAACAAAATAGTCAAATGTGTTATATGCATACTAAATATTTATTCATGTGTTGAGAATGTTATTCTGCAAAAATAATTTTGCAAGTTAACTAATTCTGAATGAATTGATTTATGTAATTTTTGAATTCTGTGAGCTGAATGAATTAGTTTATGTAATTTTTTTGGTTCTTTGAAGTGATAAACAGTGTTCTTATTATTCCTCGTCTTTAGTAATGCTAAGTTGTCTCTCTTAATGATGTATCACTGAAAATTAGCCAAGTTCTTTTTTGTTTTTCTTTTTTGGCATGCATTATATCTGACTGTACATAATCACTAGTTGGTGGCATTAGCAAATGAACTTTAATCAGAAACTTGCTGAGTCAGTTTTTCAGCATGCAGTTTATCTGACTGCACATAGTAACAAGTTGGTGGCATTAATAAATGAACTCTAATCGGAAACTTGCTGAGTCAGTTTTTGAATCTTCCCCCTATTTCATTCTAATCAAAGCCCTATTTCATTCTAATCAAAGCCATGTTCCTTTACATAATATTAAGAAGTTAAGAAATTCTTTCTCGTAACATATAACATCAACCAAGTCAATTTTAGCCCATCTTTTGTCCCTTCTTTGTCATTTTTTTATCCGAATGCCATTACCATCACTGGCTCACTTAAAATTTCTGCACTGCTCATGGCTTAAACGTTGTAGCTGGCCTTTCTTCTATCAGATGGCCTCAGTCTAATAATCTATTTTCTTTTTATTGCAAATCATCTGTTGTGAAAGGTTTATTAGTATGTAAGGGTAGTTAGGTCTTTTAGTTGCTATTCTTTTAACCCTTTGTATATATAGTGTATTCTTCCTAAGAAATAAAGTAAGTGAGCATTTTCTCACACCAACATGGTATCAGAGCAGGAAGGGGGAGAGAATCTGGTGGTCTAATTTTTTTTTTTTTCCGGCCAAGTTCTTCTATTTTCCGGCTGAATCTTTTTTTCAGCAGTTCCACCCAAGTGTAGGGGCTGCCGATTCAGTTTTGAGGTCTTGCAGGCTTGCATTATCGACACAGCCTCCCTCAGACGACAGCTTGACCGCCGGACTGATCTCGCCAGAAGCCGCCTCGCCGGAAACCTAGCGCGTGAAGCTCACGCGCCACCGGTAGGTCCAGCACCCTTTCTCACGCGCCGGCGCGTGCACGCGCGTGTGACTCCTCTGGTCACCTTCTCCGGCTGTTCTTGCTCCGACGTCATCTCCACTGCATTCCGACCCTGTCTATCCGGTTAGTTCCCCGGTTTGCTGAAATTTTTTTTTCTGCTCCTCTGTGTTTTCTGCTTCTGCTGCTGCTCCAACAGGCTGCTTCTAGTGTTTTTTTGGGGTTTGAACACCACTTAGCTCTTGCTTGGTCTTTTGGTAGTTGAAATTTCAGTCCTTGGTTGGGGGTTAGTATTGTCATTGTTTTTCCTTGAAGACATGGCTGATGATAAGTTGAAGGCTCCCAATAACGATAATCCATCGTTACAAATCAGTCAGTTCAAGTTGGAAGGGGCTGGAAATTTTCTTGCTTGGTCAAGATCATGCTATCTATTTATCAATGCAAGAGGTTATACGGACTATCTTACCGGCTCTAAATCTCGTCCATCTACAACTGACTCTAAGCATACTTTGTGGGAATCTGAAAATTCTCTTATTATGTCATGGCTCTTGAATTCTATGGAACCAAGGATTGCTGCCACCTTTATAATGCTTGACACGGCAAAGATGATATGGGATTCTGCTAGGAAGACTTACTCTGGCCAAGGAAATGCTGCTTTAGTGTATGAGTTGTGTCTTAAAGTTGAAGCCTTGAAACAAGGGGAATTGACTGTGGATGATTATTATGCTGCTTTAAATGAAGTGTGGAGACAATTAGACTATTATGATGATTTTCATGCTAAATGCGAAGAAGATGCAGTTCAATACCACAAGAAAATTGAGACTGGGCGTATATTTAGATTTCTAGCAGGGTTGAATCCTGAATATGATCCTGTTAGAGTTCAAGTATTGGGAAAGAATCCTATGCTATTCTTGGAAGAAACCCATGCTTACATTCAACAAGAGGAAAGTAGGAGGAGAACTATGATGAAAACTCCTATAATTGAAAAAGCTGGTCTCGTAGCATCACAAGCTACTCGTACTACCTATAAGGAGGATACTCGCTTTTGTGATCATTGTAACACTCCTGGGCATATCAAGGAAAGATGTTGGGAATTGATTGGAAAACCAACTTATGGCGGCCGTGGAAGGGGCCGTGGTCGTGGTAGAGGAAGATCAGGGTCATCTCGACATGTAGCAAATCAAGTTGAGGTGGCTAGTTCAAGCTCTACTCCTGTTTCTAATGCTCTTTCCACAGATGACCTATCAGCTGCAGAGTTGCAAGCTCTGAGAAACCTCATTCGACAGGGTACACCATCCTCATCTAGCGCTACCTCTCATTTTTCACAGTCAGGTATGGCACTTCTAGTCAATTCTGTTGATAATTCTTGGATTATAGACTCAGGAGCAAACAAACATATGACAGGCTCTTTAGAAAATTTCATAGACTACTCACCTTGTTCTACTCAGGAAACTGTTCGTATTGCAAATGGCTCTTTAGCTCCAATTTCTGGTACAGGTTCTGTAAAGTGTACACCCAACATTGATTTGAAATCTGTTCTTCATATTCCTAGCTTTCCAGTTAATCTCTTATCTGTGCTTGCTATCACCAATGACCTTCAATGCAAAGCTGTTTTTTATCCAACTCATTGTTATTTGCAGGATCTGGAGTCAGGGGAAGTGATTGGTGCTGGTAGAGTGCATGATGGCTTATATCTCCTTGAGAAGGGATCCCAAGCTTTGGTAGGACAGAGTAGTGATGTGCGTCAAGAAATTGTTATGTGGCATAGACGGTTAGGACATCCATCTTTTGTTGTTCTCAAACGGTTGTATCCTAACTTATTTAGTCAATGTTCTTTTGAAACTTTAACTTGTGATGCTTGTGAACTAGCAAAACATACGAGGAATACTTATGTTTCTCATGATAATAAGAGTTCTATTCCCTTCATGACTATTCATTCTGATGTATGGGGACCTAGTTCTATTGTTTCATTATCTGGATACAAATGGTTTGTTACCTTTATTGATGATTGCACTAGATTAACCTGGGTGTATCTGTTGAAAACAAAGAATGAAGTGTTTTCATGTTTTCAATCTTTTTACAATATGATTTGCACACAGTTTGATGCTAAGGTGAAAATCTTAAGATCTGATAATGGGACTGAGTATATGGATAGTATGTTTCAATCATACCTAGATGATAGAGGTATCATCCATCAAACTAGTTGTGTAAATACTAGTGCTCAAAATGGGGTTGCTGAACGGAAAAATAGACATTTGCTAGAAGTTGCTAGATCTCTCATGTTCACTATGAATGTTCCTAAACAGTTCTGGGGAGATGCAGTCCTTTCTGCTGCATATCTAATCAATCGAATGCCCCTTCGAACCCTTAACTTTAGAAGTCCCATAGAAGTTTTACAAGGCCAAACCTCCTATACTGTTCCTCCTAAAGTGTTTGGGTGTGTGTGCTTTGTTCATCATAGGTATGGGAGTAAACTTGATCCTAGAGCCTTAAAATGCGTGTTTGTTGGTTATTCTGGCACTCAAAAGGGATATAAGTGTTATCACCCATCATCTAGAAAGTATTTTGTGAGTATGGATGTAACTTTTCGGGAGTTTGAATCTTACTTTCCTCCGATTCCTCTTCAAGGGGAGACTGAAATAGAAGAGGTAGTTGCAAAATCAATTCCCTTGTCTGTTTCTGTACCTGAGCAATTCAAGAACTTGGTTTTTATTGAGGGTGAAAAGGACAACATGAATGATCTTGATGAAAGGAGGAAAGGTAGATTAGATAGACCGGATCTGCAAAGATATACCAGAAAAGAGAAAGGTAAGGCTATCATGCATGATTCCTGTGACCAATCATTATCCCTGTCATCAGTTCCTGAACCAACAGAAACACTTTTCAATGTAAGTACTCCCAATTCAAATCCTGTTATTGATAATCCTAACCCGGTTATTGATTCTGATCCTGTGATTGAGGATTCAAATGTCCCTATTGCTCTAAGGAAAGGTGTGAGGTCTTGTACTCAACATCCTATCTCAAAATTTGTCTCATATGATAATTTATCTCCATCCTATAGAGCTTTTGTCTTGTCTGTTTCTTCTGTTTCTATTCCACAGAATTGGCAGGAAGCATATCGAGACTCAAAATGGAAGGAAGCAATGATTGAAGAGATGAAGGCTTTAAAGAAAAATGAAACATGGGAACTTGTTGACCATGTGAAAGACAAGAGAACGGTTGGATGCAAATGGGTATTTGTGGTGAAACATAAGGCCGATGGCACAGTGAACAGGTACAAGGCAAGATTGGTGGCAAAAGGGTATACTCAAACATATGGAGTGGATTATCAGGAAACATTTGCTCCTGTTGCAAAGATGAATACAATAAGAATTCTCTTATCTTGTGCAGCCAATCTCAACTGGGATTTGCATCAATTTGATGTAAAAAATGCATTTCTACATGGGGACTTAAAAGAAGAAGTGTATATGGATGTGCCTCCCGGATTTGATGATAAGGACACAAAGGGGAAGATTCTTAAATTGAAGAAGGCCCTATATGGTTTGAAGCAATCTCCGAGAGCGTGGTTTGACAGACTGAGTAAAGTCATGGTTTCATTTGGTTATGTGCAAAGTGATGCTGATCATACTTTATTTTTTAGGCATCAAAATGGCAAGATCACATTGCTGCTTGTTTATGTTGATGACATGGTTGTGACTGGAGATGATAATGAGGAAGTTCTTCGCTTAAAGAGATTGTTGGCAAAAGAATTTGAGATCAAAGATCTTGGAAATTTGCGATATTTCCTTGGAATAGAAGTGGCTAGATCTGAAAGAGGAATTTTTATTTCCCAAAGGAAGTATGTTTTAGATCTCTTGAGGGAAACTGGTATGTTGGGTTGTAAACCCGTTGTTTCTCCTGTTGAAGTTAATTGCAAAATCCAGGCAGGAGTAGGAAAACCGGTTGACATTGGTCAATATCAAAGATTGGTTGGTAGATTAATTTATTTATCACATACCAGGCCTGACATTGCATTCGCAGTCAGTCAAGTTAGCCAGTATATGCATGATTCCCGTGATTGCCATCTCGAAGCTGCTTTACGCATTTTGAGATATCTTAAATCTGCTCCGGGGAGAGGTTTGCTTTTCTCAAAACATGGACACCTCGGCATTGAAGCTTATACAGATGCAGATTGGGCAGGGTCACTAGATGATCGTAGATCAACTTCAGGCTACTGTACATTTGTTGGAGGTAATTTGGTTACATGGAGAAGTAAAAAGCAGACTGTTGTTGCCCGTTCGAGTGCTGAAGCCGAGTTTAGGGCTATGGCACAAGGAGTGTGTGAAGTCTTATGGTTAAGAAAGCTAATGGATGAGTTAAACCTCTCCAAGCGGGGAACCTCTACCTTGTTCTGTGACAACAAGGCTGCTATTAGTATTGCTCAAAATCCTGTTCAACATGACAGGACAAAACATATTGAGATCGACCGACACTTTATCAAAGAGAAAATCACTCAAGGTCTTTTAAAGCTCACTCATGTAACTTCGAGCAATCAAGTTGCTGATATTCTTACCAAAGGATTAAATTCCAAGCTCTTCCAAACCTTATTGTGCAAGTTAGACATGTGTAATATCTATGTACCAACTTGAGGGGGAGTGTTGTGAAAGGTTTATTAGTATGTAAGGGTAGTTAGGTCTTTTAGTTGCTATTCTTTTAACCCTTTGTATATATAGTGTATTCTTCCTAAGAAATAAAGTAAGTGAGCATTTTCTCACACCAACATCATCTTTATACCCTCAGTTTGGCCATGGAATCTAATTAGTCCTATTGCTTTCCTGCAGATTTGGACTTGAACTCAACTGGTTATTTTACAATTATAATTCATACAACATATGAGTGGCACTCTCCATTTATTCATTTACTAATTGTATGGTTGACTTTCACTCCAATCTTTTTTTTTTGTTGTATGTGAAATATCTGGCTTTTTTTTTTCTTTTATATTACATTTTCTTTTATTACTTGCTTTATGTCTACAAGAATTTTTGAGTCTTTTGCATTCTTCACTTCTATGTTATTGATGCTTTTCCACTATTAGATTTATCTGCATGCTGTGATTGATTTTATGTGGTTTGCTGAAAGTAATACATGAAGTGTGGTTTCTTTATCCAGGTCAGAGGCTAACAGGTGTTGTTGGAAGTCCAGCTTATGTTGCTTCTGAAGTTTTACTTGGTGATTATTCAGAAAAAGTGGATATTTGGAGTGCTGGTGTCCTCCTGCATGCTCTGTTGGTGGGAATTCTTCCATTTCATGGTGACTCATTGGATGCAGTATTTGAGGCAATTAAAAAGGTCAACCTTGATTTGGAGAGTGGATTATGGGGATCAGTATCTAAACCTGCTAGAGATCTTGTTGCCCGCATGCTCACAAGGGATGTTTCAGCAAGACTAACAGCTGATGAAATTCTGAGTAAGCATCCTATATCCTTCTTTTGCCCTTTGTTAACAGATATACCATACATGGGAAGGATCCTAGGAGATTCTAGACTGATATTTGATAATAAGAATATGATTGATCATCTTATCATGAAAAAGTATATCGAGTATATTTAGATGGTGCTGGTTATTATTATTTTTTTTAAAATTTTACTTGAGTGGTTACTCAAGTCCAAGCCAATGGAATTTCGATTCCTGAAATATTTTGTGGAGTTTCACAACACTAACAAGCTATGGTTTGGGATGTTGGCAATATGTTCTGTCAATGGGTTGAACTAACTGCCAAAAGGAGAATTCTTATGACATTAAAGATAACAAAGTATTGATTTTCTGCTTTTATTTTTTTTCTTTTCAAGACCAAATGAAATTCCTGCTCTGTATCTAAGATGAAGTTTTATTACTGTTATTAATCTGGTGTGATTTTGCAGGGCATCCATGGATCTTATTCTATACAGAACCAACTTTGAAGGGACTTACAGTAAAAACTAAGTTTAGAAACCATGTAAGATATACTTGCCAACAACTAACCATCACAGGTGGGTTGGAGTCGGAGAGATGCAAATTGACAGCCAGCAGTTTTCTCAGTGATGATTCTAGGATAATTTTATCATCTGGTGGTTCAACAAAGAGGTTTGAAGAACAAGACTGTGGATTGGCTGATATACTTGCAGTGGCAATATTACATGTGAGGATATCAGAACCAAAGAGAAGCAGGCTGTGTCGTCCTACCAGCCCTATCAAACAAGAATGTTCCTCTAACATTACGGTTAACAGTCTCTATACAGCATTCTGATCCTGCTTATTTAATGCTGACTCAGCTATCGCTGCGTATTAGCTATAGCTGGAAGTGAAGATACCTCACTGTGGCTGGAGATGTATTAAGAGAGTGAAGGCGAAGTTCAATAACAATAAGATGACCTCTGTAAATAAAATGATGTGGTAACTCAATTTATTTTTCTTCTGGATTGAGAACCTTGTATGATACATAATTAGTGTGTTTGTGTTCTGATCTATTTTCCATGAGTATCCTGAAAATATTGCTTGTAGTTTTTATAAAATTTAGTATAAGAGTAAATCAATGAAAATTTAGTATTTTAGTAAATATTTTATAAATTATGATATTTTGATAAATAATTTATAAATATGATAAATTTAGAATTATTTTTAATTTTTTTATATATTTTTGTCAAAACCCTAATGAAATGCACATAGCATCCTTATTACTTGATAAAATGATTTAATTATCAATATCAATCTGAATTAATTTTTCCCTTACAATCAGGAGCCTCTGAATCTAGTTAGGTGGCCGCTTGACCTTTCAATCTAGTTCCACCAATACATTTTTTTTAATTGAAAAATGTAAAACTGCTTGATATAATTGACCTTTCAAGCTATAGTAACATGTTTTTTCTGAACATTTTGATTTAGCTATTTTCTGTAGCTACCATATAGTATTTTTTTTTATTTAGTGTAAATTAAATGTCCATGGTTTTATTAATATCTCGGAGTTTTCATAAAATGGGTTTTCTAAACTCTCCCAAGAATTAATCTTGACATGAATTTGATAAGTCAATTGCATGAAAAGATTGGAGCGAAGAGATTAATTGTATGAAAAATATAATTTAGTATAACGAGTATTTGATTTTACAATATTAAAATTATTTTCATGGTTATGAAATTATAAGTTTAAAATTCAATTATTAAATAAAAAAAAAAGACTCTGCCTTAGGATCAATTTAACAAGAAGATCATATTGAGGTTAATTTATTCATATTTTGACAAAGGTAAATTAATTTGTTAAATATACTCTTAAAAAATTTATATAATATTTTGTTGCTACTTAAATAGCCTAGCAATGGTTGGCGTTATTATTATTATTTTTTGAAATATGGTTGACGTTGTTCTTATTTATATAATTAAGTTACTTGAGGATTTTCAGACTTTAAGTCACATGATTTGTTCATCTTTCTCTCTTTCTAATGATTTTCTTTTTCTGATCATCTTGTTGCCCTTGACAGGTAGTTTTTTTTTTCCTCTCCAAGGCTAATATTGTTTTATTCTTTTATTTAATTTTCTTGGTCTTTGTGAGCAAGAGAATATGCATGTGATTTGGGGATCTGAATAATTCTTTTTCTTCTCTTCATTAATTGATTTGGAACCATTTTTAGAGGGAGAAAAACCATCCCATATACCACCATTATTGCTAACAAGAACCACAAACCACAGCCAAAGAAAGCTCTTCACCACCACAAACACCACTCCATGTCACCATTTTGCCTCTCCATTTTCGTTCTAACAACTTGTGTAGCTCTTTTTACTCTCTTCCAAATCATCTCTCTCCATATATCTCCACATTACACTTCACCACCGCAATGGTCTTTTGTTCACCATTGGCAAAAACTCACTACTTGCAATCAAGAACTCGAATCTTTGTCACAAAAACTTAAAGAAAGTGTCACATTTCTTCCACTCAAAGACTTGCGATATCAAGAAAAAGCACTTCAAGGCCACACATGGTTCATGAGCTCAATGTATGATATTCAAGAACAAGGTGAAGTGCAATTCCAAGAATTTCCTTCACAATCATCAAATTTTAGAGTTCTTTGTTTAAAAGGAAATGATACCCATGATGGTTCTTGGAATTCTTATGCCTTAGCTTGGCTTGAAACTCTTCCATACCATGCTACATTAATGAAAGGTTTAACCTTTATATCATATAACCATTACAATTATGATAATATTTGGCATGGGTTATCAGCAATAGTACCATTTGTTGCTTGGCATAAGAAAAATGGATGTGAATTGCCTAATAGATGGGTTTTATACCATTGGGGTGAGCTTAGATTCAAAATGGGTCCATGGCTAAAGACCTTAGTAGAGGCTACATTTAGTGGTGACCCTTTAATTGAAGGATTTCAATGGGCTAATAGTGATCACCCAGTTTGCTTTGAAAAGGCTGTGGTTATGAGGCATAATGAGGGTGGAATGTCAAGGGAGATGAGAATTGAGACATATGATTTGATGAGATGTAAAGCTAGAGCTTATTGCAATGTGAGCTTGGAGAATTATAATAAGGGATTGCCTTTGATTGGCATGACTTTGTTTATGAGAACTGGTCCAAGATCCTTCAAGAATGAGCGTGCTGTGATTGACATTTTTGAAAAGGAATGTGCTAAGGTTGAGGGTTGCAAGTTGATGGTGGCCTACTCCAATAATCTTACTTTCTGTGATCAGGTAACCATCTTTTTAGCTTGCTAGCGATTGGAATAATTTGTTTGTTTTTTTTTTAAGTTTTTTCCACTTCTTAATAGTAATTATTCTCCTTTGCTATGAATAAGATTCTCATAAGTCATAATCCATATTTTTGCTTATTTGTATAATTGAGTTGATAGATAATCGATTATTTGTGCCCTATAGATAATCGATTATTTGTGCCCTATAGATTAATTGATATATTTTAATTCATAACATAAATTTTGAAAAATAAAGGGAAGAACTATTTCTGATTAATTATATGAACTATATAGATTTCATAATGTTAATTAATAATATTTATTTTATAAAAATAAATCTCAAATATATTAAATAAATAAATTAATGAAATATATTATTTCTATTTAAAAATATAATCAGTGTTTTATCTATAGTATTTTTTTTTACATTTTCATAAAATTTGATATAAACAATTCATTCTCCAAAAATTATTTCCTTGAAGATGGCATTAGTTTTACCAAATTTATTAAAGAAAATCTATTATGTAAATGAAAAATATATATTTTTTGCATGCATGTTTTCTCATTTATTACATGTTACATATTCAACGCTTTGGGACAATTTCTTTTTCACAAAGATTGTTCCTTAAAGAAAGCTCCATTGAGTAGTGCTTAAGACTTGTCCCTAAGCCTAAAGCTTTGAGGTAGATCACATGCAACAACAAATACAAAGCACATCTAATAAAGCCACTCCTCATTTTCTGAAGAGGTTGAGTGTAACTTCATTTTTTTTTTTTGGCTAACTTCATGGCAAAAAAAAAATATCACTACACGACATATACATTTCCTTTTTTTAAAATTTTATGTCTAACTACTATTTTCAATTAATTTTAGCCTTTTTATTTTCATCAATTTTAACCTCTAGTAATATTCTTTTGGATAAAATTAATTGGTGATATGAAACTATTCAATCAAGAACAATTTTGTATTTTTTTTAAACATTATGGACAAATTTGACATACATAATAATAAAAAATCTTTATTTAAAGTATTATGATAAAAAAAATTAAGTATATTTAACCAAATAATTAAGTTAATGAAGATGATAAAATCTTATTTTCTCTTTTACTTGTATATTCAGAAATCATCATTCATAGGCATTTTGAATATAATTTAATGATAATAAGCGTATATAATATAGGTAATGGATTCAATTTTCAAGTTCAAATTTTGACCTCTCCTACTGCTAAAAAAGGTAAATTATTCATTAATTATATTTTTGAAAAAATAATATTGCTTTCTTTGATTTAGTTACATTGTAATCATTAATTTTATCAACACATATTCATAGGTTAAAATTGATACAACTCAAAAAGTTGAAATAATTAATTGGTCAAGCAATTTCCTTTTTGAATAATTAACCCATTTCATTTTGTGTATAAACAGGTGAAGCTAATGAGCATGACAGACATTCTAGTATCTCCTCATGGGGCTCAATTGACAAACATGTTCTTAATGGATAAAAATAGCAGTGTGATGGAATTTTTCCCCAAAGGTTGGTTAAAACTTGCTGGTGTTGGCCAATTTGTTTTTCACTGGATTGCTAGTTGGTCTGGAATGAAACACCAAGGAGCTTGGAGAGACCCTACCGGCGATCACTGCCCTTTCCCGGAAGATGATCGCCGGTGTATGTCTATTTACAAAGGTGGTCAAATTGGTTACAATAAGACTTACTTTTCTGAGTGGGCTAGAAATGTTCTTCATGAAGTGAAAGCAAGAAAGCTTGAAGATGTTTCTTCTTCAAAGAGTAATAATATTATTATTGCTAATAATTGTGCTTGTAGTTAATTTAATTACTATCCCTTTAATGCCAACTTCTCATTTTTAATTTTTAATTTTTAATCTTTCTTTTTTATTATTTTTCATTAATACTTTTTCATGTGGCAATATATACATAATAATACTTTTTCACACCTTTGTTTAATAACACTAATTTTTTCATATCTAGCAATTCATCTGATGTATAAGGTAATGAATATTGAATTAAGAATCTATGCTATTCACCCCCAACTCAAGGTTAAATTCAATTTCATTCAATCTAAATTGGATCATAACCAATCTCCTATTAGTTTCAATTCCATATTAAAGTTTTTTCAAATCAATCCAACTCAATCTTCCATGACTAATTAAAATAGGAAAGTACCTTAGAAAGTAAAAATATTTTTATAAATATGATCTATTTTTCTTTTCTGTTAAAAAATATTTATTTTTCAACTTTCAATATATCTAGTATAAATATGAGAGGTAAAATATAATATATATTCAGTTAAAATTTTCTATAAATTATAATATATTTTTGAAAAAAAAAAGAATGATATAAATGTTTAAAAAAAAAAAAGAAAGATGATGTAATTTTCTTACGAGAATTTCTTATAATTTTGGGCTATGATCAAGGCCCATATTCTTCATAAAGAAGACAATGATGGATCTCTTTTAATGGACTAATCATAACTTAGATGATACACACTCATTAAGACTCAAGTCCAACAATTAAAGAGAGGTAATACATTGTTTTCAAGAACGAACAACCACATGCCCTTGGTTTAAATTATTTTCAAAAGATTAAAGGGGATTTTACAAAAATGTCTAACATAAAAAAATTTTAAATTTAGCATATTTTAAAAAAATATATTCAGATTTACAAGAATTTATAATTAATTTATAAAAATACCAGATTTATATAATTTATTATGATTTATTATAAATTTATTATGAGTTTATGAATTTATATAATTTATCATAAGTTTATTATGGGTTTATTATAAAATGATTAAAATACTCTTGATAAAAAATAAAAAAAATTATAAAAAATTGATAAAAGGTGTAATTTTTCAAGATTAAATAATAAAGAATAAAAAATTTTTGAAAGAAAGAGAAACCCACCCAGAAAATTTTTTTCTTAAAATACTCTTAGTAAAAAATAAAAAAATTATAAAAAATTGATAAAGGGTGTAATTTTTTTAAGATTAAATAGTAAATAATAGAGAATTTTGGAAAAAGAGAGAAACCCACCCAGAAAAATTCTTTTTCTTTCTAAGCATTATAATAAATTAATAATATAATTTTTTTAAAAAAAGGAAATAAAAAATAAAAAGAATTTTTTTTTGAGCTGAAAAAAAGAAAAAGAACTAGGTCCAAAAACATTCTTATCAATGAGACCAAAACCTAATGCTAGAAATGGACCCTCAAACATAGTAGTAGGCCAAACCAAAACAAAGTAAAATCTGGATGGGCTTTGTCCACATCTTCATTTTTTATATATTTTAATTTTTTTATAACTCAAAAAAAGTTAAGTGGGTACATGGCTGGATTGATAAATAATAATAAAATCATGTGTTTGTATGTTGGTGTGAGCAAAATTCAGTTAATTGACTAAATTTTTAGTTAACCGATTAAAAATTTAGTTTGGTTAACCGAAATAATTTGGTTGGTTAGGTTAAAAAATTTATATAAATTCAATTTTTGATTTGATTAATGGTTAATCGATTTGATTCGATCGGTTAACCGTTAATTAAATTTTTTTAAAATTTATTTAGTTATTATTTTTTATTTAATTCTTTAATTATATTAATTTTTACTATAAATATAAACTTTTTATTGCAAAATAAAGTTATTTTTTAGTTTTTTTAATAAGTTTTATTTAGTTATTTAATTATATTAATTTTTTTTTTCTAAATAAAATTTTTATTATAAAATTTAAAAAAAAAATTGATCGGTTCAGTTATTTAACCCAATTGACTAATTTAGTTCGGTTAATTAACTGAATCCACCGAAATAGAAATTCGATTCGTTTGATTAAAAGATTTTAAAAAATTTAATTTAGTTAACCAATCGGTTCGTTCGATTAATAAATCAAACCGACCGATGTTCACCCTTATTTATATGTCCACGTGACCTTCCAAAACATTCCCACAGCCTACCAATGGACCTATATTAATATTATTGTGAATAAAATTATTGTTTATTTCTCCGTGTATGATCTCATCTTCTACATTAAATTAACTATACGCTTAATGTGAAAATATAATGTAGCTGTAAATGAAATACAATTTAATTATAAATATATATTTTTATAAATAATAGATTCAAAGTTAATTTATAATAGATCTATGATTATTTTTTTTTCTTTGACAATAAATTCATAATCAATTTTTTTTATCAATATTAAAAAAAATAGAATATAGGTTTTATACATGAACTCACTTATAATTTTTGTTCAATTAAACCTAATGACCAAATATATGAGTAAAATCAGATTATATAGTCCCTAAATCAGAATGTTTAGTATAATGAAGAATTTTTTCAGCTTCTTAGGTTTTTTTTCCCTCTTTTTTCTCTTCACAGCGGCGCCCACCTTCTAGTTTCAGTTTTTGGTTCAGGGCTATTGCTGGCCAAATAGCCGGTAACAATCCTAGATCTCCTGATTTTTTCTCTTAGATATTTTGTTTTCTTGTTTTATGGGTTTTGTGTGGTTTATTTTTAAATTTTGCTTTAGTTGGCTTTTTATATTGTCACTCATGTAGGTTCTTATAATTCGGAGGCTTCTATTTCATGGTAAGAGTATTTGTGAAGGCTTTCTCTATCCGTGGAGTTGGTTCCAGGATTTAAGGTTATCGGTGATCATTTTTTGTTTGTAGAAAAAATTCATTTTTTTCCGTGATTTCACAAGCTATTATGTGCCTTTTCCTGCACCTTGTGTTTCCTTGGTCAGTGCTTTTGCTTTTCAACCTGTTAGTGGAGATTCATGTCGTCTTCCTTCAACTCCCCTTCGAGGTCTTATCTGAGCTATCTTCCCATTAATCACATATTTGACATTTTTGACCCTTTTTTCCCTCACTTCTCTGAGTTCTATTATCCGAAGATGATCGGAACTTTTATTTTATGTTTGATATATCATGGTTGTTGCGCCTGTTTCATCTCAAGACCATTACTTTGTAAGGAGTTTTATTTTCTGGGTTTGAAACTTGTAAAATTCGAGGCAGATGTTTGTTTGTTCTATGTTCTAAGCTTTAAATGAAATCTCTCGTTACTGATAAAAAAAATCAGAATATTTGGATGTCTATCATCTCAATTTCTAATTATAAAACTATTAAGTATTTGGTATTAATAAAATATAATAAATGTATATTTTTTATAATAATTTGAATAATTTTTACCTTATAAACTAGTTTTTGGAGTTAAAGTTAGATTTAAGTTTATTTTTTTAACAAAAACTAAAAGGATCTATCGATAAATATATTTTTTTTTAGTGACTAGTGATAGACACCTAATGGTAAGCATTAAAAATCGCAAAAAATAAAAAAATACAAAATAAACTATTTATGTATATTGATATGTGAGATCTCTTACTCTCAAGTAATGTTACAAGTTATTTACACTTACTGAAGGACTATAACAAAAAGGAGTTAATTTGAGCCTAAGTTTTATATTTAATCTATTGGTGTTTATTTTACTTGATCCCAACAAATGGGGTTAATTTTATCAATTGTTTTTTAAACTTTTTCATTTTATTAGTAGCATTTTTGAAAATTTATTCGGATAAAATTTTCAATTTTAATTATTTTTATTAAAATTTTTTATTCCATTTTGGACTATAAACAGTTACGTGGATTTAATGTAATGTCATATAAAATTACATTTTTTTCACATTATTTTTTCACACCCAAACAAAAGGTAAAAATACTTTCTCCATAGAATATATATGGAAAAAATGATATAGATTTTTTTTTTCTTTTATGTTTAGATATATAGTTTCATGTAACATTGCATGAAATCTGTGTAACTATTTTCTCACCAGAAAACAAAATTAAAAATTTTAATGAAAATAAAATTAAAGTTAAAAGATCTAGTTGGAACAAATTAAAAGTTAATAATATTAATGACGTTAATTAAAAAAAATACTGTTAAATCATCCCATATCTAATAATTATAAGAAAAGAGATAAATGTAATCTAATAAAAATAATTTAGATTATTTTGCGTTGTAAAGCTGTAATTCATATACTCAAACATTAAAGATCCAAATAATGCTTAAGGGTTGAATTAACAGATGATGTCTAACCAAAAGCCAACAAGCAATGGGACATGCATGTGGGTAAAGAATGGAAGGCAACGAGGCTCGTTTCCCACCGCTACTACCATCTCCCATATAACCTAGTTGTCAATGCACAACCACAAGCTATTACATGTCATCCTTGAATAATTAGTTTTATGATAAATAAATTTGACACGCCTCAGCTATTGATGATTTGGATGTTCAAGCTTTACCCAAATAAAATGTTTTGAGTTGTTTTAAATATTTTTCAATCGTTTTTTTAATAAACAGTAGAGTTTTCATTAACTTGAAAAGGACTCAGCTATTATAATAGGAGCAATGCACTCAAAGGCCTCCTCAATCTATATCTGTATATTTTCAGATGGAGAAACAGATTTAGCCAAAGAGTATGCCACTTTATTACAGCTACGAGGCACAAAAACCCACTTACAGTACTAAAAATTACTAGCCAAAGCAAGATAATTTTGTAAAACAAAACCTAACTCAATATTGAAAGCTCCAACATCTAAATAATTTATATTTAATTTTTAATAATAAATTCAAAATATTCAAGAAAATAAAGTAAGAAAAATTAGTAAATTTCATTAAATAAACAAGAAACCCCAAAAAGAATAATTAAAACAAAAGAAACAATAATAAATGAGACATATTCATACATCTAAAAAATGGCCCATAAAAAATAAAAAAAATTATTAAAAAACAGAAAAAAAAAAAGGAAAGAGAAGAGAAGAGAAGACAGGGTTTGAGCATCTAATTAACTTTATTTTATCCTATTAAATGTAAAATGAGTTTAAATTTCAAATTAATTATTGTTAGAAATGGATGTGGAAGGAAAGGATATAATTTCCAGGAATCGCTCACTTTTATTGTCATTTCAATTATTGCTTTTAGTTTACAAACTAGGGATGAGCATTCATCTTGCCCACTCGCCCTCAATCATCTACACAGCTTGATTTGGATGGTTGAATCGATTAAAAATAATTTAAGTTGAGTTAATATTCTCCAAACCGCTTTTATGAACGGTTTGATTTAGGTCTGAAAATTTTTTAGTCCGAACTTGTTTAAACCGTTTGTTATATATATATACATATATATATTATTTTATATAATATATATAAATATAAAATGGAGCTATTGCATTAATCATTTATTAGTTTATTTATTGGTTTCTAATAATTTAACTTCAATTTGAATAGTTTGTTTACTTTTTTTTATTACATGTTGTAATATTATGATATATTTTTTTTATTATATTTTAATTATTGCTCGTGATAATTGGTGAATTATTATTGTTTTAAATTGTAATATTCAGTAGTTGTTGGAATAGTTTTAAATCCGCTCAAATTGTCTAAACTGTTCTATTCAGCATGATTTGATTTGGTTTGATTTATTTTTTTTCCGTGGTTTAATTTGGATTAATATTCTTTCAAATAGTCTAAATTAATTTTATTTAGATGTTTATCTCAGTATAAATAGTAAATTGGTTATTGTTTAGATTATTGGCGTTAGATGTCAAGGGTCGGTTTCATAGAAATATATGATTCTAAATTGTATCAAAATCAATCGTAATCTTAAAAATAAAAAAAAAAATCAATCCTAATCAATTTCAAATTTCCAACATCAGTTATATGTGTTAATTTTACCGATGATTATAATTTTTTATTTATAATATTAATATAAATAAATTTCAATTTATTCTAATAAATTTTTTTATTTTTAATTTTTATTAAAAAATTTTACTTCATTTTCTTGCCAATGAATAGTTACATGAATTTTATATAACGTTACATAAAATTATGTATGAAAAAAAAATACGTCATTTTCCAACACTTAAATTTAAGATAAAAACACCTTTCCCGGATATGGGTGTGAGAAAATAAAATTAAAAAAAAAAATTGTGTTGCTTTGGGTATATAACTACACCTAAGTCCTTGTAATCCTTTGATCTAAAAACAAAATTACAAATTTTAATGAGAAGAAATTAAAATTAAGAAATTTAATTAAAGTTTAAAAATAATAATGATATAAATGAAAAAAATTTAAAAATCGTTGGTAAAAGCCCTATTCTATAAATTAACTTAGCTATCTATATATCCTCTAAAAATTAGTTTAAAGATCAAATTAATTGAAATTACTTTATTCATTCCATATTGATAGACTTATTTTTCATTTTACAATAATTAAAAAATATTAATAATTCTTATTAAAAATATAAATTTATATATATTTTTATTATATTCATATTTAATAAGTAACATTAAATATAGATATTATAAAAATTTATTGCTAGTTAATTTATTAAAATAATAAATAAATTATAATTTATGATAGATAAAAAAAAATGGGTCTATTTATTAAGGGCGGATGGAATATCTTATTATAAATAATTAAAAAAAAAAAGCTATAACTAGAATCGATTTCAAAACACTAATGAAAGGTATTATCTCTAATTATTGTTATCTTTTTTCAAGGGAATGTTGATACTGTAATTGAATAATTGAAGATTTGGAAAAGAAAAAAAACACATGCACTTTTCAAACTAACATTAATAATACATGTAATATATTAGAAGCAAATGATATGCATTAATTATTCCAATAAGAAAACACATGACATGCCTACCAAACTTCAAATATTATAAATAAAAAAAATAGCTATATAAATTATTGAAATATACAAAAATATAAATGATTGAAATATATATTTTTCAATTAACTTCCATAGGCCAGACTTCTTATGATTGGAAGAAATATGACTAAGCAGAAGACATTCAGTTCAATTATCTTTTCCATTTCAAAATAAAATAAATAATAGAGGATAAAAAAAATTAAATAAAAACCCATCAATCACAAACACTTGTTTTCCTGTATCGCCATTATTGAAGACCTTCCCTTATCAATCGGTACTTGCCTATCTTCTTTTTGGTATTTTTCATTTTCTTCTATTTAAATGAATTCAAATTCATTTTTTTTTTAACCATAAGAGAATACTAAATATATTAAACTTCAAATAAAAGAGTCCTCCTCCAATAGTCTATGAAGCTGTGGAGGATAATTACAAAGCCAATATGGCCTTAGTTTGGATGAAATTACAACAGAAGCATGATAGTCAGCCACTTTTTTATAACACCTTCTGACAAAAACAAAATTAATAGCTTCTACTTATACTCAATACAACAGAGTCAATTCCAACGGGACAAAAATTAGAAAATTAATGGCTTGAATGAGTTGCAGATTATCTAATTCGAATATACAGAGATAAATAGCCCTTTGAACCACCTTCAGCAAAGCTAACGCTTCATTCATAATTGGAGATATATATTGAATCAAATAAGCAACTCCATTCTTCATAGAATCCGAACTATCTCTGAAAACTGCAGCTGCTTTTGACAGTAGATTCCCAACTGAAAAATTAGCATCAGAGTTAGCTTTTATCCAATTATCAGGAGGAGGTGTCCATCCTGAACTAATATTTACACCACCAGCCTCATTCCCCCTATCTAAACCTCTCCATACTTTTGAATCAATCATTTATTGTGCCTTGCAATATTCTGCATAAATATTAGAGGCTTTGTTAACAAAGAATTTTGATTCAGGATTCAAGCCTTTGAAAACCCAATCATTTATAGTCTTCTAAATACTCCAACCTAAACATGCAATTTTGCCCAACACTACAGTCATATTATTCATTTTCAGCCTCAATAAAATATCGAACCACCAGTTTAAAAATGAAGTAGTGTTAAACATCAATGGATTTAGTCCAATATCATATATAAACCAGGATACCCGTGAATGACTACACTCAAAAAATAAATGGCATACATTTTCCTTAGCAACATTACATAAGGAACACATAGAAGATGGCTTGAGATTCCTTCTAAACAAATTTTCACCAGTAGGAAGAGCATTGACACAAGCTTTCCACATAAAATTATGAATTTTAGGGGGAACTCCAAGTTTCCAAATAGATTTCCAGTTAAAACCACCATAAACTGCACATTCAGCAGTTAATTAATGTTTTAATCCCTAGAATTGCATAAATATTTATAAACGGATCTCACATGTATTTTCCCCAACCTATCCGGCTAACAAATGAGTTTATCAGGTAAGTTAACATTAGCAATGTGTATTTTCATAATGGCATCAGCCTCTAGAGTAGAGAATAAAGAAGACAGCAAGACTGAATTCCATTTTCCTTGTTCATCAATCAGATCAACAACCCAAACAACATTAACATGCGGTGGTTTTTCAATGGAAATTTTAATATTGGGCAAGGAAGAAACCCAAGGATCCTCCTAAATTCATACATGATTTCCTTTCCTTATTAGCCATCTGACACCTCCTTGAATGAAATTTCTGACTTTGAGCATACTCCTGCAGCACCAAGAAGGTTTGTATCCTAGCTTAGCATCCTTAAACAAATCATTAGGGAAATATATGGATTTCATCACCTGAACCCAGATAAAATTTGCATTTGTCAGTAGTTTCCAACAAATTTTAGCTAGTAATGCCATGTTAAACATTTCAAAATCTTTAAACCCCAACCTTCCTTTGTATTTAGATTTTGTTAAAATCTCCCATCTTCTCCACGCAATACCCTTCTCCTTGCCTCCTTGAGACCACCACAAGGATGACACTAAGCTATTAAGTTTTTGAAAAACATCCCTGGGAGCAAAAAAACAAGACATAAAATGTGTTGGCATGACATTAAGGACAGATTTCACTAAAATTTCTTTTCTTGCATAAGAAAGTAACCTATACTTTTAGGATTAAATTTTGCCTCTTATTCTATCTACCACAAAGTTACAAGCCTGGACCTTTGATCTTCCCCAACTCATTGGTAACCTTAAATAAACCTCAGATTTTTCTATTTCCTTAATCCCCATAATGCTCATAATGGAATTCCTAACAGATTGAGGGGTATTTTTACTAAAGGCAATTTTGGATTTTTCTAAGTTATTAATCTGCCTCGATGATTGCCCATAATAAAGAATAGCTCTAAAATTATAAGCTTCTTCAAGGGATGCTTTCCTACATATAACAGTGTCATCAACATACAATAAATGTGTGATTGTAGGGGAAGTTCTGGCAATTTTAAAACCTATAGCTATCTTCCTCTAAGAGCATGGTCCAACAGATTTGATAAAACATTTGTAATTAATAAGAACAAATAAGGGGATAATGGGTTCTCTTGCCTTAGCCTTCTAGTAGGTTTGAAAGTTTCTGATGAGTTACCATTGATAAGAAGACTGAAACTAATTATAGAAACATAGACCATAAGAATTTTCACTGAGTTCTCACTAAAACCCATAGCCAATAGGACCCTCTCTAAAAATGGTCATTCAACCCTATCATAGGCTTGTTCATATCTAATTTTATCACCATTTGAAATTTTCTCTTAGTGCAATTAGTATTAAGCCGATGGAAAATCTCATGTGCTACTAAGATGTTTTCATGAATACTTCTACCTGGAACAAATGCCCCTTGTGCATGATCTATAAGATTATCCATAAATGGTTTTAATTTATTCACCAATATTTTTACAATTATTTTATAGCTAAAATGGCATAATCCAATTGGAAGATAATGAGAGATGTTTTCAGTAGAGGGCACCTTTGGAATGAGAACAATGTGTGTCTGATTTAGCTCCTAGGGAAGACTGACAATAGCTAAGAATTCTTGAACTCTGTTAACTACATCTTGCTTTACGCACCTCCACAATTTCTGAAAGAAGATCCCGGGAAATCCATCTGGACCAGGCGCTTTAAAAGCTCCTAAATTAACAATAGCCCCTTTCACCTCCTCCTCTATAGGGATTCTATATAAAGTCTCATTATAGTAATCTAAGACTGTTTTAGTTATATTGTGGAGATATTCTGAAGAGCCAAGATTCTCACTTGCAGTATAAAGGTTCTTATAAAAGTTCCCTACTTCTTATTGGATTTCTTTCTTTGTCTCAATCCAACTCCCCTGAGCATTCCTAATTCTGACAATTATGTTTCTTTGCCTTCTTTGTATATTGGAAGCTTGAAAAAACTTGGTGTTTTTATCCCTAGCCTGCAACCACCGAACTCTTGATCTTTGATGCTAAAGAAGCTCCTCCATCTTCCAAGCCAGATTAAGCTCTTCTTTAAGGTACCTCTCCTTTTCTAAGTAATTGGTGCTATTAGGGTTGGCGAATAGTTTCTCCAACTCTCTTTTAAGCAAATTAATTCTATTCCTGGCATTCATATTTCTTTTTTTGCTCCACTCCAAGAATGTCTTAGATGTGTTAGATAGTTTATCCTCAAGCTTCTGATCAGATATTCTTCATTTCTCCAGCCCCCAAATCTCTGCAACCAACGATTCACTTTCTTCAACCATTAACCATTTGGCCTCAATTCTAAAATGTCTATTGATATTCATGTGCCCAGGTTTAAGCCGCAGTAATAGAGGCCTATAGTTTGAGCCCATAAAATTCCCATGGAAGACAATGGCTTGCTAAAATTTTAATCTCCACACTATGTTTGCCAGAATCCAGACGCTGTTGAATATTCCACCTCCCTTTTTGCTTATTACTGCATGTAAACCTAGGCCATTTGTAGCCCACATCAGATAAATTCATACTATTAAGCCATTCCATAAATTAGTTGCACCAATAATCATTCACAAGGCCTCCTCTTATTTTCTTACTACTAGAAGTAATCTGGTTGAAATCCCCCAAGTAGATCCAAGGGACTTCCTCTCCTGGGTTCAACTTGTTTAATTCCAGCAAAATTTCTTTTTTCCCTTTCTTATATGGACATCCATACACAAACATTGCAACAAAAGAATCTTGATTAGGGTAATGTATGTTAGTATGACTAAAATTTAAAGATTTACACAAAATTTAAATTGAGACATTACCTGTCCACCAAATAGCTAATCCCCCAGCTATGCCTTGAGGTTCTACATAGTCATTATAATCAAAACCTAACTTTCTTCTAAGCTTCTCCAAAATATTGGTCTCCGAAATGAAAACCACATTTGGGCAATTTTGAAAGATGTTCTTCTTCAGTCCACATCTTGTCTGACCCCGCCCAAAGCCCTAATAATTCATTCCAAGCTAAGATGATCATGGCACTTGGATGGCTTTAGGTGAGCCACCGACACCCTCAGTTTTGGATTCCAATGGAGCTTTCCCATGTTCAGCTACTTTCTTCCTTGCCAACCTCTTCCACTTCTTTAGGTTGTTTAATGTAGCTGGCGGTGTAGGTATGTCTTGTAATTGATTTGAGGAATTGCTTTCGACATCTCCATATTCCTCTTAACTCTTTAATCTCCAGCTTCCTATTCAACAAATCATGATTTGGGGAAAACAAATATCCTTCTACTTGTTCCTTTAGTAAGGAGGCAACCTTGTAGCTCCCACACCCATGATATCAACTCATCCAAGGAATTAACATCTCCTTCAACATTATATTAAAATATTTTTTTTAATCAAAAAGGTTTCTTCCTCTGACATTGTGCAACCCCTCTTGTACTGAATATTTGGAAAGATGAAGTACTATTTGGTCTGATGGTTCCTCGAGCTCAGTGCCATGATACCACTTAAGCATAAGAGCTCGGTCAGTGTGACAGGTGACACACTTCGAGTGAACACATTACTCGTGGAGTGCGACACTAGGATTTGGTACTTAGGGGTGGAGAATTCAGCCCTTTGTGGAGTGTACTAATGGAACATTCATATGTTGACTTTCTGTTTATTATACAAATGGAAATTGGAATAATAGATTTGCATGTGAAAATTTGATAATGTCATTAATATATTTTTAAAATTTTATATGTAGTTTATCCTCAATTTTTATTAAAATTTTAGTTATTTTAATAAAAATTTTAATTTTTTAGTGTTTAATATGTAATGCAATTTTTTTTACTAAAAAAATCAGATATACTAAGGAAAAAGAACCATAACAAACGAATCCAAGTTCTACCCTCAGCCAAAAGGGTTCCTCCATATATCCAGTCTAAAATTTTTATGGTATAATTTTTTTTTTTTAAAATTTAATTTTAGTTAGAATTCGAGAATTGTAATATTACCACTCAAAAGTTAATTGTCAACATGAAGCAAGTTTAAATCTCACTTTTAATATTAAAAACTTAATCAATATTTTGAATTAAAAAAAAAACTTAATCAATCCTGATAGTAATAAATTGTCTAATAAAAAGTTTTAAAATAATTAGGCATCATTTTTTTAATTATAAGTTTTTTTAATTTATTAGATCATAATTAATTATATTTGATCTATTAAAAAATAAAATATTTATATTAAGCAATTGTTAATAATTACGCATCATTAATTGGACATTTGTTTCATATCTTTTTTTTTCTCGAAAACTACAAACTCTAACTCTCCCACCAATAATCTAATGAATAATTATAAAATAAAATCGTTAGTATTATAACAGGTTAATCGAATATCAATACGTGGAAATGTTGTAATACAACAAGCCAATCGAATATAAAATATTGTCACATATTAATATTCGATTGACTTATTATAATACAACGATTTCATTATATAATTATTCTAATCTAATTAAGAAACTACAAAACCTCTTAATTTTTTTTTACTTTTTAATCCCCTTAGCTGCTCATACAATTTAATCTAGCAGTAAAAAAAAATAATTAATCATGACAAATCATTTACGAAGCACTTTATAGTTTGAAACTTTAATTTTAAGAAAATTGAGTCCTGAAAATTGTACATCTTAATAATTAATTTTACATGATGCTTGATTTAGACCTTCACCATCGATTAAGAATCATTAGATTTGATGATAGTTAAAAAATTTATGTTATATCAAAAAAAAAAATTTTAATCTATGTCATGAAGTAACATCCAGATGATGTTTAATAACTCAACTTAACTGTTAACCATTTTAAGTTATTTTCTGAAATATTTATCTTATAAACATTTATATTAAAACGAAAATTATTTAAATTGATATATCAAATTTTTAATTTAAAATTTATATTGAATATAATAAATAATTAATTATTAAAATTTTTATAATTTAAAAATTTTATATTTTTTACTATTTCATATTGTATTATTAAGAATTAAATTTTCTGTTTTACCTTATAATTATCTCATTTTCTCTAGTTTTTATCCATCTTTTTTCAAGTCAAAATGGCAACATGGCATCAGTGTGTAAGTATGTATTATGGGATCCGAAATCATGCTTGTTCAAAATAAAATAATAAAAAAGAAAAGCTCAAAAAATCATTAGGTCCCACTCATGGATATAACAAAATGCAGACTCAAACTATGGTTGTTAGCCACTAATTAAAGGCCTTAATGATCGTTACCTCTTTCTGAAAATTTATGGACCATCAATTATTTTCCTATAATTATTTAATATATTTTAATTATTTTATATAACAAATGAAATTTATCTTACATACAAACATTAAATTGGAAGCAACATAACGAGTTCGATTTTTGAATATAGAGCATTTTTAAAATTTAAAAAAAATATTTTATTCTCTTGATAGATCTATCCGTTATAAATTTAAATTAGTCTATAATCTCTGAATTAGAGAATACTGAAAAATTAAATAAAAAAAAAAGCAACACGACTTTTTCTTTTTTCTCTTATTACTTACAAGAAGAGGTTTTGATATTAATTAGAAACAAAATTTGGAATTCATTCCTGGAGTATATCACTCTCAAGACTACATTAATATATAAGTACTTGTTTTATATTTAGTTTTGCCGTCGCCAGAAATTTTCTCCAACTAATTTACATATATTTTTATAGAATTTTTTTTTTTCAAACCACTTCAAAAAGGCAAAATTTTATTTTGGGCCTGGTGCATATGCACCTAATAAATTAAAACTAAATAATTAAAGTTATTTTTTCTTTATCTTTCATTCAATATTTTATTAATTTATGAGTGCACTACACCGAGTCTAGAATAAATTTTTTTTTTTCAAACAATGCATTCTCTAATCTTTTTAGGGGGAAAAAAAAATACAGTCCAACTCTTATTTTGTCTTGCCTTGTCATAATTTCATGTGCAACATGGAATTAGATATGAAATAAGCCATCAAAGCACATGAGTGGAATTTGATTTTGCTTGGCTGTAGGGTCGATTCTGTCTCTTTTTCTTTTTCTATTAATAATGGAAATTCAAATATTTATAAATATTTCTTTCTTCCACCTGATGATATTCAGAAATTATTAATTCAGTATTTTTCTTTAAAAAAATTATTTTGATAAAATTTAAAATTGTTGACGCGTCAATTATTCTTAAAAAAAATAAAATTATTAGAATTTTTATTTTAATTATTTTGAAAAGGATATATTTTTTTTACCTAAAATATATGTTTTATATTATCATAAATTACAAATATTTTTTTTTTATATTTTTCAACATAAAAATTTCATTCCCTTGATTAAAAACTAAGAAAATATTATCTTAATTGTATATACCAAATTAATTTTGGACCTAATTAAATAAAAAGAGAAAAATAACGATCAATTTGATTTTTTTTTACTTATAGACAAAAATCATTCTATTATTTCAATTAATTTTTACATTTTTTCATATCAGAAAGAAAATAAATCAAATATATTTTTATTAATTGAATATAAATTTATTATTAGAATATGTATATATGTTTTTGCAGTTAAATTAAAAGAATATATTTATAGTTAAATTATTATAATTAAATTTATTATGGTCTCCCAACATGAAAAATATTTGGAGATGATCAAGGAATGGAGACCATTATCTCAGCCACTAAGTTCTCAAAGGGTCCCTACCTTCCTTATCTCTATCGTTGTCTTGTAGGAGCCTTGTTTTATTGCTGTTTGCTTTATGATATCTTCCTCTCTTTCAAAGTCTACAAAATATTATTATTAATAATAATTATTATTTTTTTTGAGAAGATAATAATAATAATTATTTATTAATAGCTACAACAAATTAATTAAAAAAAAACCCTCTTTTATACCCAAAAAAAATTATAACAAATAAAATAAGTTAATGCATGTATTATAATTAAGTGTTGTTTCAATCGTCACTCTGTTCACAAATGCGTTATCAACAATAGAAATTTTGGCTATGGAAGTGAAATTGTTCCTTTATTTATGGAGACAAAGAAGCATTATAATTTTATTTGATATCATTTTTATTCATTGCGTATTCACATGACGGTTTTGTCAGTGACTAATGAACTGATGCTCCTTCATACGCTATATCAGCTATATGATAAATATCTTATATCGTGAGCCGTTACATCATGCACCATATTAGCTTTCTAATGAAATTATATGACATGTTATTGGTATATTTTTGTGGAATGATGTGTGTATTTTATCCATAATAATAATAATAATAATAATAGAGTTTGCAATAATGCTTAATCAATCTAATTAATAACAAGTCATGTGGATAAAAATCAAATCATTAATACATAAATATAATTGAATCTCAATGCTTCTTTTGAATAGTACGTATAAAAGAGGATTAGTCATCATAAAATTTGAAAATTGATATATAATCCATTTATAGAAAGTCTACACTTTTACCGTTAAATTAACATATACATACGAGGACAAAAAAAAAGGGTTCCAAAGAAATTAGAGGGAGGGAAAGAGGAAAAAAACAAGGGTGCATAAGAGGCAGGTAGGGTCAAAGAGAAAAATGCAAAAAGACAAGTAGTCAAGTCTGAGAATCTTAGACAATATGTAATAAAAAAAAATGTCCCTTTAAATAGTAAAAAGCCTGCACTTCAGGGACTGCTTTTCAGTGGGAAGAAAAAAGCAAATTAAATAGCACCACCATCACCATGCAATGCAACAACTCGATCCCCTCCACCACTGCAACCAGTCTTGTTGAAAGAGGCAAACAACTCGTGTGTTTTTCCAGCTATATATAGACATATAGTCTAATAAATATTGGTGGTGGACATGCTTATAATTTCTTTCTGTACAACAAAAACACATCCCTTTAAGAGAAAATTAATATTGGACCTACTTATTTGGATACAGTATTATTGAATTTTGAAATTGCAATTGGCCTAGCTATGCATAACTTACAAGACAAACTCTTCATGTGAAGGGACCCTTACACTTTGTAGAATCCATCAAATGGTACGTAAATTATGTTGTACTATTTACTATTGAAAACTTGTATAGAGCTTTACTATTAATTAGATATGAGAGAGACAAAATATTGTAAAGATTTTGATGGACTCCAAAGACTTCTTGTCCTTGCTCGGGTTCGGGCTCTGCTTTAACCAGCTCTCCTATCTATAACACAAAAAGAAATGATTGAGCTCTAGTAAAAAGAGTCTGATGCCCAAGTTAATAATCGGTTTGTCTATAAGTAAGCGAGCTAAGAAGTTGAAAAAAATATCATTTATCTATGGAGATCCACCCTTGTGTATAATTGAAGGGTGAGAAATAAAGTATGAACTTGTGAGTGAATCTTTAGAGTGTGTCAGTGTCATACGACTGCTAAATTAGAAAACTATATCTCGGACACTAAAGAGCTCAGTGCGATCAAGAAAGCTTGCACTTTGCAATATAAAAGGTAATACCAAATTCAAATATATAGCTGATTGCAATATACTAGCTATATTATAAAAGAAAAATTACATTAATAGTGCCTGAATTATCCAATAATTTTTATTTTGATATCTTAAATTTTTTTAGTTAGTTCAATATCTCAATGTTAATAGATACTATTAAAAAACTACCCATTAAATTAAAAGGTGTCGTGTTAGATTACTTAATCGGACATAACATCTTTTCTAACATAAAATGAGTTCTATTTAAGACTAGTCAGCAAGACAGTAAAGACAAAGCGACTGAAATAACTCATTTAATAGTATTTGTTAAAGTTGAGATATTAAACTGAGAAAAAAATTAAAAATCAAAATAAAAAATATAAAAAGTTTAGACTAACTTTAACAATTATAACACTTATTTAGAGTAAGTAATAAATAAGAAAATAAGCATGTTAATGTCAATACTTATTATAATTATTGCAACAACATGGTTTGACCTACGAATAGACATAATCCAATAGTCAACATGTTTATCTAAAAGCATGAACCAACTCTAAATCATTAGAGTTATTGTCATCGCATTTATTTCATCATAATGTGGTGGATTATAAGCCGCAGATAAAAATTCAAAATTTGACATTCAACATATAATTAACTTCAAAAGTTTAAAGATTTGAATTTTTTTTACCTAGAGGTTTAAATGTGATATATTCTTATAAAATTAAATTAGAACAACAAAAGTGATCATTTGAAAGCCCGCAATTAAAGTATGAAGGTGACCCGATTCTTCCTAGCAGACCTTAAAGGGATAATGCAACGTGAGAGGTAGAAACTTCAAACCTAGTTGAGGTATTTCCGGGGACGAAACTACGGGAGTCGTGGGAGGACGGACGACCCCCTTCATCGGTGGCCAGAAGCTCTTTACAGTGGGGGTATGACTGCCAATTTTGCCCCTATCATTTAAAGTTGCAGAGAAAAAAGAGAAGGAATGGAAGACTGGGCTCGGTTAAGAGGTAAAAAAAACTTCTAGCATTGTTTGACCACTATTTCTATCAACCGACCACCATTTTATCCCCTTCAGTGAACTCTTGAGTCTGCCAATGGTTATTTCCATGGGAAGAGCCAAAAGCCATTAAAAGAAATGGTCCATGCATGCCTTACTCAAGCGGCAATTTTGTAATTCAAGATTTTAAAACATCACAAACAACACTAGCTAAGCTAAGCCTTCTGCTATGTACAAGTCACTTCCCACTGCTCTCTCTATCTCTCTCTTCCACAGAAGAATGTTTCTTTGGGATTGTAATAGTTTTAAAGACTAAACGTTGAAAGATTAAAGAAAAAGAAAAAAGGGCAAAAAAAAAAAACTAAGAAAAATAAAATAAAATACCAAAAAGGAAGACATGAAATAAAAGATTAGGAGCTGAAAATCTTAAGCTTTTTATGCAGAGAAAAAAATATATACAAAAAAATCCAAACCCAAAAGAAATGAAATGTAAACTCACTCAAAATGATCCAAATAAAGTGCCAAAATTTATGCCCATTACTTCACAGCCTGTAATTTAAGAGACCTTGAAAATCCACAAGAAGCCGACAGTTGAAGATAATTCCAAGCAACCCATGTGGGATCCTTCCCTTTTTTTGCTCCACACTCTGTGTGAATTGTTTTGCTCTGTTTCTCCTACTAATTTTCTCTGCTTCAATTCTGATATTTCAGGCAGTTTTCTTTCCTGAGAGAATCCTGCCCAAGTTTTCTTGGATTTTAGCTTTCTTGACCATCATGTGGGATTCAGAGAGTGAATGTATTGGTGCTCGAGATTATGGAAATGGAGTTCTTAGCTCAACCAAGCATGGTGTCAAGACTGATGGGTTTGAGTTTAGAGGCCAATCATGGTATGCTGGTTAAAAAAATTATAATGAATTTTTATGGTACACTAAATTTAAGTTTTGGTTTCTCTCTATTGTGTATTATGGGCAGAGAAGTATAAATTCTTCTTCTTCTTCTTCTCCTTCTTCTTCTTCTTTACAATTTTTAGATTCTAATGATTCTTATGCAGGTTTGTTGCAACTGATATTCCTAGTGATATTCTAGTTCAGATAGGAGATGTCAATTTTCACTTGCACAAGGTAGTCACTTTTCTCTTTTAAATACTTCTCTTAAGCTCCTAAATTCATAACTTCAATATCAGACAAGAAAGTTCTTGAAATGTAAATTATGTAATTGCTTACCCTTATTCATTTATTTCTGCTCTTGTCAAAGTATCCACTGCTTTCAAGGAGTGGAAAGATGAACAGACTAATTTATGAATCACGGGACCCCGACCTGAACA
Source organism: Garcia nutans (assembly GCA_947685225.1). Lineage (NCBI taxonomy): Eukaryota > Viridiplantae > Streptophyta > Magnoliopsida > Malpighiales > Euphorbiaceae > Garcia > Garcia nutans. The sequence goes on from CANTUV010000075.1 coordinate 1,135,369, forward strand.
AGATAGTATTGGATGATCTTCAGGGAGGACCTCAGGCATTTGAGCTTGCAGCAAAGTTCTGCTATGGAATTGATGTTGATCTAACAGCAGGCAATATTTCTGGCCTTAGGTGTGCTGCAGAGTACCTAGAGATGACAGAAGACTTAGAAGAAGGCAATCTTATATTCAAAACTGAAGCTTTTCTCAGTTATGTGGTGTTATCATCATGGAGGGATTCAATATTAGTACTAAAAAGCTGTGAAAAGTTCTCACCTTGGGCAGAGAACCTTCAGATTGTGCGAAGATGCAGTGAGTCTATTGCTTGGAAAGCTTGTGCCAATCCAAAAGGGATAAGATGGGCATACACTGGAAAATCCCCGAAAGTTTCTAGTCCAAAATGGAATGATATGAAAGATTCAAGTCCTAGTAGAAATCAGTCAGTTCCTCCTGATTGGTGGTTTGAAGACGTCTCAATCCTTAGGATTGATCATTTTGTTAGAGTCATTACTGCAATCAAGGTAAAGGGTATGCAGTTTGAATTGATTGGAGCTGCAATAATGCACTATGCTGGAAAATGGCTTCCTGGTTTTATTAAAGATGGAGCAGGGCCTGCCGATGAAGGAAGTAATAGTAGCAATAGTAGCAGCAGCAGTTGGAAAGGTGGACTCCATATGATTGTTGCAGGACCTAAAGATGACACTCCATCAGTTCAGGCCAAAGATCAGCGAATGATCATCGAAAGCCTCATCAGCATAATTCCACCACAGAAAGATAGTGTTTCTTGCAGCTTCCTCCTTCGGCTTTTAAGAATGGCAAACATGTTGAAGGTGGCACCTGCTCTGGTTACTGAATTGGAGAAACGTGTAGGGATGCAGTTTGAACAAGCAACATTAGTAGACCTTCTAATTCCTTCTTACAACAAGAGTGAGACTTTGTATGATGTAGACCTTGTTCAGAGGCTTCTAGAGCATTTCCTGGTTCAAGAACAGACAGAAAGTTCAAGTCCAGGTAGACAATCATTTTCTGACCAAAGGGGTACTAATCCAAGTGCTAAAATGAGAGTGGCAAGGCTCGTTGACAGTTATCTAACTGAGGTTTCCAGAGATCGAAACCTCTCACTTACAAAGTTTCAGGTACTAGCAGTAGCTTTGCCTGAATCTGCAAGAACCTGCGATGATGGGCTTTATCGAGCAATTGATTCTTATCTCAAGGTAATTCATATTCTTTCTTTCATCTCATAAAGTTACATATTTTTAAGATGTCTATTATGGATACTGAATGGAAAGAATCCCACTGTGTACTTGAATCTTATACACAATTTTACAGAACTTTTGCCAGAACTTTTTATTAAAACTTGAAACGGAGATTTATTTTCCATGAAGCTTATCATTCTTGATTAATTAGAATAAAAATTGAAGAAAGAAAAAGAAGCCACTCCTTCTATGTGCTTAATGTTCATGTGTAAATGTTTGATGATATAATAACCAATTCCTAATAGCTAGAGTCACAGAAAAAATAAAGTTACGTGCACAATTTGATGAGTGGATATATCAATCATAAATGTAAACTGAAATTCATCAGTTAATGAGCAACGAATCATGAATGTGAGTAGTACATATCGTCTAGTCAAAAAGGAAAAAGACAGAAGAATACCATGGTCCCGGCAAAATCCATGACCACAAGCAAACATTCCTTTCCATCATAATTGTAAAATAGCTAGTCAGGACAATGAGAGCAGTAATAATATAAAAAATATGCACATCATCTTGATAGCATTAACATTAAGCCATTGCTATTTAAAAAACAAATGTGTAATTGTTAAGTCATTTTAGGGGAAGTTGAGGAATTCATTTTGGAGAAGCTGAGGATTGAATATGTGATTTTCCCTTGATTGGAATTCTTATTTGAACCACAATTCAACAGGCCCATCCAGCACTTTCTGAGCATGAAAGGAAGCGTCTTTGTCGTGTGATGGACTGCCAAAAACTCTCAATTGATGCATGTATGCATGCTGCTAAGAATGAGAGACTACCACTTAGAGTAGTGGTACGAGTACTCTTCTCTGAACAGGTAAAGATAAGCAATGCAATAGCCAGCAGCACCCTCAAAGAAGCTGGTGAATCACAGTACCAGCCCATGATACCAAACCGAAAAACGCTACTTGAAGGGACACCACAATCATTTCAAGAAGGATGGGCAGTTGCTAAGAAAGACATTAACACACTAAAGTTTGAACTTGAAAGTGTTAAAACTAAGTATCTTGAGCTCCAAAATGACATGGAGAATTTGCAGAGACAGTTTGACAAAATAACAAATAAGAAACAGGCATCAACATGGAGCAGTGGATGGAAGAAGCTGAGCAAATTCACAAAGATGACAAATTTAGAAAACCATGACGTTGGACCTCAGATTCCATCAGCTACTGTAGAACATACTAGAAAGACCCCAAGAAGGTGGAGAAATTCAATCTCCTGAAAGATAAAAAGTTGAAAAAGGAAGAGTTTGGTAACAAAGGAATAACTTTACATTTTGATTTTCTGTGTTCTCTTTTCTTATTGCTTCTTTTGTTTCTTTGGAAGTCAGGGTTCACTTTCTTCTATTTACATTCTTTCTTTATATAAAATTTTTGGCAATCACCTAAAAAATCTTGCAGAAGTACAATTTCTCACCAAATCTGATCATATCATATTTAAGTTTGTCCATTCTTGTTTTAAGAGTACCTGTTTTTTAACAGATGATGATACTTTTTCAAGAGTACTTGTTTTAAGAGTATGATGATGATACATTGTACTCTTCCCTACCCTCGTGAGATATTCATAAAATAAACAAAAAATTTAGGCAGCATAACCATCAGAATACGTGACTTCTAAAATCACAAGGAAACAGATGTATTTTCCAGGGGAAAAAAAAGGCATTTTGCATCTTTATCTTTCTTTATATGGTGAACAATATCATCACTAATCCCTTAAGATTTCGTCCATCATCTTGATTACTTGTACATATTAAGGTGACTAAAGAGGCATGGTAATAGTAGGACATACTGGACTAGCATCTGCACTATAGCATGCCAAGAATGTGCCCTTTCAGGTGAAAAACTTATAGCAATCGTATTTTAACCAATGCCTCAACTATTAAAGGATCAGTTTTTTTAAGGGGAAAACAATTAATGTACCCTGGAATAATTTATGTGATTCTGTTTCAACCGTTGAACCTTAGAATAATTGATCCATTATAATAATTGAGCCATTAATAGCTACCATCTTTAGTTGAAAGGGCATTTTCAATCTGATTTCATGAACTACAAAGAATACTGTTAATGATGGTAACAGATTCCATAACTATGATTTTTTGGGGCACTGCTGCAAGATGATATGAATCCTAACAAAAATAGTATTAACACATACACGATAAGGTAAATGCTTTAGATCATATATCATCTCATCTAAAAAATGTGTTGCAGATGTAATATGTCAAGGAAAAATGCTAAAAATCACAAAGAATTTCAAGCGTCAAATGCATAGACAAGGAAGATAATTTGCCACGGCACTCGCCTAACAGTTCTTTGTAGAGCCAATCACAGAACTCCGGCCTGTGGATTGCCATATGATAGAGGCAAATAATGGCAGGCACATCAAGAATATGTTACTGAAGAATTAGCCTTCGAGATCCACAGTGCTACTCATGTTCAAGCACAGGAGTGCTTGAACACATGGCACCTTTTTTATGGACCCATGGGTAATTTCTAGCCTCTGGAAAGTTTCTAAATAGTATATTGTCCATGCCTCAATGTGAACCATGGTCTAGCCCAATATAGATTAATGTCATTCTTTGCAATTAAAATTTAATTAGTCAAAGCACTGATTGTTGAACTATCGCAGATATTACTCCTGTTTAGATTAATTTTGTGTGAATGACAAATGTATAGTTGTAGTTGATAGAAGGCTAAACAAGTAAACAAGAAGTTCACAAAGATTATGAAGTAACCTCTATACATATTATTTATAAATGAACTTCATAAATCACATATTTCTTCTTCACGTCTCAGTTCTCATAACAGCACTGATGCTTCTGTAAGTTACAAAATAACCTATTGATCACTTTTTGCTAAGTCTGATATCTTAAAAATAATCATTACAAATTGGGCTTGACAGACTAAAATAATGGAGTATCACATGATTGCAGACTTTGTAAATTTGTAACAAACCAACAAGGAATATATAAGAGAACATCAGGCAACTCATCAAAGTAGCACCAATCTGAGTAATTAAATTTCTCAAAGCTCATCATTTATTTCTGACGTCAGTGTTTAGTTCCAGAAGAGGCTGAACATGCTTTAGGCTTCAAAATCACCTTTAAGTGCTTATTTGGGAGACAAAATTAATTGCCACAGTGTGACCATTTACCAAAGTTAATGCATAAGCTGTGCTTTTGAATTTTCTTTAAAGAGAAAAAAAAGGGGGGGTGGGCAGAGAGCAGTGGGGTTGAGGGGGCCTGATATTTAGCTAGTAAATGGAAAATATTGCAGCAAGAATTAGATTGCAAACAAATCTATTAAGGTGGATCCCAATTAACTTGGAATTAAGTCTTAGTTGAGTAGAGCCGTATATTGTGCACCTCAGGAATTAGATCTCATACCAATGCATCTAGCAGGTACAATACCATGCTCACATACATGACATATGAATACAAGTAGAATCCAAGTACATATATAAGACATGTAAACACTAACTAGAACATTGAAGGTTATAAGAACAGAAGAAAGATGTAAAATAACCATCAAACCTGGCCTACATTATGGAGATTGCTAACCATTGTGACTCCTCAATCTTGCCAAGTTATAGATCTGAGATGACCAAGAAAGTAACAGATCAATGGAAACTACAAAAAAAAAAAAAAAAAAAAATCAATTCAACATAGGCCAGATCCTTCATGATGAATGCTATAAAAGCAGATATTTTTTCACTCAAACTATCATCAGAAATGTTAAATATAGTTAATAAAAGCACAAATATTTAACCAACCAGTGAACTCAAGTCCAAAAAGTACATAAATAATCCATCACTTAATTTCCTTATGTGCTGTAAAAAGCACAAAATTATATATTTGCATCCATGTTCTACATAAAAACGTTACCACAATTTCCAAGCCTCGACGTAGTTGAAAAATCCCAAATGCTACTGCACAGTATTTTGCTCTTGTTCACAGTCACACCAATAGTTAAAAAATAATTTTTACAGTGGATAAAACTAACCCACGAAAGATGAAATAATCCAAAATTTACATCTCACGATATCAGATTTGCAAAATTTACAAATAAATTTAACGAAATACATATACATGAATAGCAACCTAGCACAGTAGCGGCACTTACTCAAAGGCATCACTACTTAATTCATCTAACTCAGCAAGTCAATCCCAATGGTAAGCAGCCATAAGGGTTCGCTAAACACATATTTTATTAAGATAATTTTGTAGTTGACGAACTACAAAATTATGTGAAACCATAATGCAGATTAAATCAACATACAATTTCCAGCACTGTTAGAACATATATAGAACATATATACAATATACACAGTATACATATAATATTTATATATAATATACACATAATATATACACGACAAACTTAATTTTAAACTTTTTTTTATGAGTATAATATGTAAATTTTATTTAAAAATAAATTTTAATAATTTTTATTAAAATATTTTTATATTTATTTTTTATATAAATTTTGTTAGTTTTGTATTCTATTTAAAATCAAAATTAAAATTTTACCATTATAAAAAAAATAATATATTTTATATGTTAAAAAAAAGTAATTTAATGCTAAATTTTGTTATTTTTATTGAAATATATTTATTTAATAATAAAGTTTATAAAATAAAAATTAAGGTAAATCATATATTTTTTTAAAATAAAAAAAGTTTCTGTGTAAATTTAAAACAAAATTGATGTGCGGTTTTTTTTTTTAAATTGATTTTTTTTTCAAAAAATAAAAGTTAGTTATGTAAAAAGTTGTTAAAATTTCCAAACACATGTATTGAGCCCAATCATCGTATACATAGGCCTAGCCCTCCTCTAGCCAGGCTCTATGGAATGCATGGCAGCTATAGTTGGATATCCAATTGTCCAACCCATACTGATGGTATATTGTACCACTGGTGGCCACCTTTTTCTGAACGATGAGAAAAAGGACGAAACATGCCATTGAAGAACTAAATAAATAAGCTGTCAACAACATAAATCAACTAATTCTATGGTATTGGATGAGTCAGGTAAAGATATAGCCATCTATGTAACCCTAAGACTTCTTTCTTTCATCCAAGGAATAATGGAACTAATCCAGCTTTAAATGCAAGAATTATTTCAATTTTATTTTGAGATATGAGAAAGATTCATGGATTATCCATGACTGAATAAGAAGAATATGTAAATCCAGAATTAGAATGTCCTAGTGCAAGAGTTTGAGAATAAGGTTTTAACTTTCGATTTCAAAAATATTTTATTATAAAAAATATATATCTAATATATTTTTAGCATATAAAAAATATATAAAAACTATAGAATATTATTAAAAGAAAAGTTTTAAAAGGTGACAAAATGTATATTTTTTTAAAAAAAATTATGTGATACGCCAATTTTTTAATTTTTTTTTAAAAAAATATTTTATTTTTTATAAGAAAGTTTATAAATATTTAGTTTTAAATTTAACCGAAAATATATTATGTATTTTTATATACTAGATATATATGTATATGTATACATATGAAAGTGAGTATTTTTAAAATTAAAAATTAAAAAGTAAGTAGTTATCTAACACTAAATAAAAATATTTGAAAAACAAATTATTTCGACCCATGAAGAAAATTAGCTAATTGCCAAAGTTTTCTTTCACATTTTACCTCAAAAACCACAAATTTATTCCACTTTAGTGCTTCTAAACCACATTCATTATGGTCAATCTATTAATTATATGATGTTCTTTGCTAACCCAAAGAAAAAGAGAAAAAAAAAAGAGTTGAAAGAGAGATTTCAATAAAAGAGAAAAGAGAAATAAGAAAAGAAACATATAATATATGTATACTTTTTTTTTGTGCAGTCATACAATATATATATATATATATATATATATGCTTTCCATTGCCATTGGTAGCATCACAATAAGCACTTTAGAATATAATTTCAACATATATATATGTAATTAAAGTCATAATCATCAATTAAATGTTAAAGAGAGAGAATTAGTGAAATTCTTAGGTTTGTATAATATATAATAGAACAAATGGACAATTAATAGTGTGGTTTCTTTATCAATCTTAACTTAATGATTATATAAAACCTTTATTTGTCAATATTTTAACATAAAGATTTTATCACTTGATTAGTCCACCATGTAATTAATTATTGGTATCATAGGTTTGAAAAACTGGCCACATTATATATATATATATTTAATTTTTTTTCTTGCTAAGCAAGAACTATGGAAACATTGTTGTCCCATTTTCAAACCTAAGAAAATTTTGTTAACATTTTTAACAAAAGTAATATTATTTAGCTTAATAATAATAATAATAATAATAACAATAATAATAATAATTACAACAATAACTACACGTCTAAACATAGTCTAGCGGTAAGTATATTTTCTCTTGATAGACCCATGATGGATTAAGAACTATTTTGCAGAGCATAAAGTTTCCTGTCTAATTTATTTCAACTTTGAATTCGTTTTGTTAGTTAGGTAATAGACGTGGTTGATGCATCTTAGAATTGGCAATTTACTTGCTCATGAAGTAAACAAAAAAGATTAAGAGTGTTCAATGGAGTTTCAATTGGATGTTTGGCCACAGGTATTCTAATCATTTAGTTTACTTTAAATAATATAAATCTGATTTTTTTCAGAAAAAAAAATCAATTATTAAAGTAGAATTTTGGTACCAATAAAAAATCTAATTAAGAAAAAGTTGAATAAATGAAAATTTTAAGTGAAAGTGATGGTAATGAATAATATGATAAAGATTTATAGATGACAAGACCGGTTTGCTATGGTTATTATTATTGTTGTTTATTTTTATTTTTATTTCTCAAATTTAATAAATAAATATATTCTTAATTTATATTTAATTTTGTTATTTAAGTTTTAAAATTTAAAAATAAAAACATATGTTTTATGTTTTAAAATTTAAAAATAAAAACATATGTTGCCATAACATGATAAATCATAGTAATTAAATTTCCTATTATTCATCGACCTGTTTTTCAAATATATACTTTCATAACAGGGAAAAAAAAATCAAAATTTGTAATTTTTTTTTCACATATATTATTCATTCAAAATATATATATGATCATAAAATAAATGACAAATTCTGAAATAACAACTTTTCTTATTTTATTTTTTTAATACTAAAGAAATCTAACATCCGCAATATTTGATTAAATATTAGCAAAAATGAAACTTTGTAATGCGGTAAAATATTTCATTAGAAATAAATAAATGGGTCAAATTAACTTGATTCAACCACAATTTCGATCAACCTGATTATTTATATCAATTTAAATTGATTAAATTGATTATCTTTGCTTTAAAATTTTATCCTATATTATCGACTTGATTTTGATTTGCATATTTTGTAAACAAAAACAAACGGAAGTCAATAAAATTTATTAAAACCGATCAAATTTGATTGATGGTGATTGATTATATAATTTTTTTTAAATAGTTGATTTTTGAGGAAAAATTCTCTACTCGATCGATAGTAATTAATTTGGTAAATTTATAAAAATAGACTAAATCAACCAATGTTCGTCCCTACATTTCATTAATAAACAGATATGGATTGGGTTATGATATTTTCTATCAATCTACGCATATATGCAAAGATCTTTCCCATCTCATTATTATAATGGGTGTTCTAAATCAAAAAAGAGTAATATGGAATAAGATATGTATTTATAAAATAGATCTTTGTTTTTTAAACACAAAAATAGAACTCTTTTAAGGGAGTGTCAACCTAAACATAATACAAAGACACTAGCCCCATTGGGGGGAAAGAAAAAAGAAAAGAAAAGAAAAGAAAAAAAGAACCAATTGGCTTGAACACTAGGCACCCAAGATTCTAGGCCACAGATTATGCGGATAGGCAAAGGGAGACTCCCCTTCCTTAGTCAGCCGGGTCGAAAAATAAAATATATAGCATATATTGATTAAGCGCGATAGCGCCCATCAAAATTGTCCGGGGTTGTAGTTCCACCCATCCTAACTAAGCTCTTCAATTGCTGATGTCGTACTTGGAGATCGCCGGGAAGGCTCTTTCTCAAGCATAAAGCGAGAGTTTTTACATTAATCGATAAAGAAAATTCCTGATAGCAATCCAGTTTCTTTAGATACATTGGCTATGATAGAAAGTACTCATAATGGACATGTGGTAATAATTTGACTCGTGGATTTTTATCTATCAGACTTTATGCAATAAAAGCATTAGATAATAGTGCTTTCTCTTTTTTTCTCCATTAGATAAAGCCTCTTTCTAGCTTCATACAATGCAGCCAGCCATAGTTCATATGGCTTGTGACATGGCCAATGGTCCTTGTGAAAGAAAAAGAAAGTAAGATTTTCATGGAGTGCCTGCTTAGCTCAGCTACTACCATTACAAGTAGGCTTAAAACTTTCATACTATTTTAGTATTAAGGTAGAGGGAAATGAATCGTTAGTTAACTTTCAATCTTATTCAAGTAAAAGATAAATCACTGAACAACTAACCAAATCAGTCACTTGAAAATACATGATTATGCCAAAGATAAAGAGGTCACTAATTCATAATTCGAGTAAAGCGAATTTATTTCTGACAAGAAATCTCAAGCATTTTTATTATATTGAAAAAGGTATATGAACCCAATTTACCTTTCCATTCTTCGCTAAAATATGGTAAACCTACTTTCCCTCTGCAAACATTTTTGGATCATCACAAGGGCCTATTGTTATTGTAGTTTCAGTACAAAAAAGCATACCAAATCACCTCAGAATCCACTAGCCCCACATTACTCATCAGAGTCGCAAGAAAACATTTCTAGATTAATAAAATCACAGCACATCATGTCTTCTTTTTCAATAAAGACACAAAAAAACATCAATACAAAAGACAAGACCAATAACAAGAACAAGAAACAAAAGAAAAAAAAAAACAGCTAAAATGAAATACATTCAATCAAATCACTCCATTTTTACACTCAGTAACACCAAAATATCATGTCTTCTTTTTCGATAAAGACACATAAAAACATTAATAAAAAAGACAAGACCGAGCAAAAAAACAGCTAACATGAAATACATTCAAACTCAAATCACTCCATCTTTACGCTCAGTAACACCAAATTCACACTCAGAACTAGAAACAAACCCCACGAAGCTGACAAACCATGGACTTCTTCTGCGCTCACTCGCTCAATGAACATGGTCACGTGGTGAAGCAATATACACACCGTGCAGAATAACATAGCCATCACTGCCCACACTCACGTGAGAAAATATCCAAGTAAAAAGATCATTTGATCAAAGGGAGTGGACCCCAATAATTCATTGAGAGAACTCATGCTTCTCTACAGTACTTCCACGCACATGAACCTTTCTTGGTACTTTTAAGGAGAGTTTAATAACATGATATTTTGAGGGTAAAAGAGAGGAAGACAAATGCATATATAAATATATATAATATAATATGTAATCAAAGAAAATAAAGGGTGGAAAGTGGGACCAAAATTACCTAACGCGCATGCACTAAATCCATAGGGGTTCTCAACACTTAGGGAAAAGAAAGTCCTCATTTACAGCGATGCCCACCCCTTGTAGCATCCCATGCGTTCAAATTCTTTGCGACTTTTGTTAAGCTTTAATCCACAATAAAGCTAAAAGATAATCATTTCTGGTCAACAAACAAAACTCCATTTTTTCCCTTTCACCCCTTGTCAGCTAAAACTGGTTTGTATCATCCCACTACTCTCCTTTTATTGGCACATTATATACAGCTTGTAAAGAAAATGGTTGCAAAGGTACCCCACATCAGAAAAGATGATATAGTGATTTCAAACTCATCAATCATTCAACTCAAGAATTCTTGGGTTGATACTTCTACTTTTCTTCATTCTTCCTTCCACCCACTGACATTCTACTATGGAACAAGGAAGGTGATATTTAACAATAGTTAAGTCCTTGAGTTTTGGTTTTGAGCTTCAAAGACTTCAAGTAATTTATAGCTATGTCGAGGACCAATAACGGGTCCTTGTCCTTTGCACCAGGGATTATGCTCTCCAGAATTTTCAGTGTGGCACGAACTTTATCCTTTTTCAATTGCTTGTTGCAAAAAATAGCAACCATTTCCTCTTCTTGGTTTTGGCCAATAACATGGCTTGATTCTGCATCATCATCATCCCCATGAACTTCAGCCATTCTTATCGAACTAGCAGTGTCCACTAGTGATGATCTTTTATATCCACCATCAAGTAATTTCTGCCTTTTATTTTGGGAATCAGAATCAGCAACCTCCTCTGTTATATCCTCTACTTGTCCTCGCATACCATTACTTTTAACCTGAGGGGGAGAATGACCAGTGCTTGTTACTTCTTCATCATCACTGCAATCATCATAATCACCATCATCATCTGAGTAAAGTAAGGCATTGATTTCTTCTGTGTCTTCATGCATCTCACTTTCTTCACCACTTAAGTGATTTTCATCTGACACTTCCTGCAAATTCAGTACTGTTTGATTGATCTGATCCATTTTAGCTGCATGTTCTTCATAGCACATAAAAGAACCACTAATTGGTTTTCTAGCAGGTATAGTAAGATTCACAGCAGTAGGGAAAAATGAACTATATATTAACCTTGTCTCATTCCCAGACTGGTCAAAAATAACAAACTTCCGCTGGCACCCAGGGATTGCATTTGCTGCAGCCTGCCTAGGGAACCCATAAGAAAACACAGATAGGTTTTCCCTAAGCAATGGATTCATAGAAGGAAGCAAATTCTGGATAGGAGTGGACAAACTTTGAGGCAAACCTTGGGCTCCATTACTTTGTTGCCCCTTCATACTCGGGACACTTGGGAGTACAACCCCTGGCATCATCATATTTGCAGAAAACATGTACATGCCAGGGTTCACAAATCCTGGCAAACATCCTGGTAGCACAGGCTCTATTGCTGTGCTCATGCAATTGAAATTTGGCAATTCCGCAGCACAATGCGGTGGGAACAACCAAGATTTATTGGCCTTAACCATCCAACCAAAAGATTTACCTGTATATGACACAATTTGAAAAATAAATAATAAACTTTACATTATTTTAGACTCAGAACCAGTAAATTAATTCCAAACATACCAAGATTTGAGCTTCGATATGCAATATTGAATTAGTTTGCTGCTTCTTTCAGGAACAATGAAAAAGAAAAAGGAAAAACTACCAATTCCAGCTTGGGACTATAACACAAATGTGTTAGCAGTCTACGTAACAGGTTTCAGCAAGTGACGGAAGTACTCAGCCTGGAAAAAAGAACAAATACGTGGAAAAAATATCCATGGGTTCTTAATGATTGTTAAGGACAAGAATTTGACGCTCCTAATAAGAATTTAACAACTGGAAAACCACAAAGTATATAAATTTATTTAGAAATGCTAGTTCAATTACACCACATAAACAATTAAGAGATAAATAATGCATAACACTAACCTGGCAATCCTGCAATGGTTGATAGCATGCAATGACTCTAACTATTATTGTTGGTTTTCCAGCAATTCCATTCTCATGCTTTAACGCCCGAAATCTCGTTTGGCTTGCTGCTTGGCACACCATCACTTCTTTTGGCCCCTCAAAACTTAAATCTATCAAGATAAAGGTGATGACACAAAGCAAATAGCTAATAACAGAAAGCTTGATGTAAAACTGGAAAATGGATTGGGCTTATAATGAAAACAAAATGAGGATGAAGTGAAAGAAAAACTTTGAATGAGAAAAAAACAGACTGAGGAACAAACAAAGAAAGTGGGAGCTTCAATTGAACTAAGTTTGTTCCAGTTATCTTAGCTAACCCTATAGATATCACGATAAAAGACAAAAGTGAATGGATCCCATGAACAGTGTGGAAAAGAATGACAAGTCAGGTATATAAAGATTAAGGTTCTGTAATTTATAAAATAACCCTGCAATACAAGTTCAATCGAACAACATTGCGGAACACATCAACTGATCCACTTAACCAGGACATCTTGCCTTCTGTCACCCCACTATTGAATTATCCACATATACTTGAGCATCTACCGAATTTTCCTGCAAAAAAGAACCAAAAAGAAAAAAAGAATTGCTAAATGATGAGAAATATAAATAGAGAAAAACTGTAATTACATAATAAACCATATAAAGGATTTCTTAACTGATCACTTTAAAAAGGAAGGTAAAGCAATTAACGATTGTCCATTACCATGTTTGGCGACAGATCATTAAAAATAAGATTATGCATGTTAGTCCAATCCCAAAAACAACAGGCTTAACAGAACAAGAAATTATTAATAGAAATTACAGAAAGCATATACGCATGAGGTTTTTCAAACTCAGTATTCCAGATAATCAAAATCTTAACAAATGCTATATTTCATTTTCATTTCATTTCCCAAATATCACAGTAATCAAGCAGCAGATAAAGAGGGAAATACATCAAACAAAAGGACCTAACCATATAAAAAATCAGAAAATGATGAAAACAAACAATCTTCCTTTTCCTTCTAATATTAAATATTCTCAGAAAAGCAACAGGCATCAATAGTGGTTTCAATTTAACAAAACATCAAAAACCACATCCTCAAAAACTGGCAAACTATAATTGTTCCCACAAAATCACAACTAAAAGTCCTAAAAAAACCCACTTCCCAAGCATAAGATGGCCAGAAAAAAAAAATCAAGCAAAAGCAAAAAAGAGAACCCAAAATCAAGCTGAAAAACTGAAATAAATTCAATATCTTTCCTCAAAACTCCCAGTGCAATCCAATTATATCCAACAAGGAGGAAAAAAACTAAAACAAAAGATAATAAATGAACAAAAAAATGACAAAAAATTCAAAATTTAATCTTTTTCTTTGAAATGTCTCAGCAATCGAACAGAAAAAGAAAAAAAAAAGACAAAACTCAAAAATCCAGGAACAAAAAAAAAAGAAAAAGAAAAAAGAAGTGGGAAAAATAAGGAATACAATTAAATTACTTACAGTGAAAATTGAAGCACTTTCGAAGTTCAGATCCAAAAAGAAACAGAGAGCTGACTGAGAGGCTGATCTTCAAAATCCAAAAGGTCACAGAGAAACAGAGAGAGGGAGAACAGTGAAGCGTAGTACAAGAAGATGAGCGTGCAAAGAAATGAGTTTGCTTAAGGATTGCAAAGATTTTATAGAAAATTAAGTGACCATAATGCCCCTCTTCTTCATAATTCATCTGTAAATGTTACTATAGAATAGTATATGACCTTTTTTATGGGTTAAATTGACCATTGCTATTTTACCGTTGAAATCACGTAAAAATAAAATTTTCACTAATAATTAAAAATAGAAATTTATATTTTTTTATTATACTTTTACTTTAATATGAATATATTCATTAAATTTTTTAATAAATAACATTAATTATAAATAAAATAAGATTTAATAAATTAATTAATTTATTAAAGTAAGTTAATTATAATTTAAAATAAATAAAAAATATATATTTGTCAATTTAAGATAGATAAAGTATAATATTTTTATTTTAATATTTTTGACATTAATTGAGTTTTAATATCTTTTAAAAATAATTCAAATTAATAAATTAAAACTCCTTATATATATATGATATTTTGGACAAGTAAAGAAAGAAAAAAGTCTTATATATTGAAACTAAAAATAATAATGGAGTAATAATTTGATGGATCAAATATTACCCTTTACAATATTATATTAGAATTCGATTTTTAAAAAGTTTTATTTTTCAAAAGAATTCTTTTCATAAATATAAAAGTGTTCATTAGATGCAATTTTTTTTCCTTGAATTTTGAATATATTCATTCAACTTTTTAAAATAAGTTAATTTTTTTCCACAATTTTCAGCATTTAAATTAATTAATATTATGATGCCAAAACACATTTAATTACTCAATAATTAATTAGATAGCTTGAAAAATGAATTTTATTTTTTTTTCCATTTACTAATCAAGTAGTTATAAAAGTCAGCATGTTTAAAAACTAATTTCTAAATATATATACAACTTCAGGCTCAAATATATATATATATATATATATACACAACAAACCAATTTTGAATTAATGATTTTTCTCTTTATTTACTATGAGAGAAAAAAATTAAATTTCAATAAACATATAAATCATCCCAAGAATTTTTTTACCATTATAAAAAAAAATACCAAGATTTAATGGTAACATTCATGTAATTTTTCTTTAATTTCTTTTGTAATTTAATTTATCAAACTCGACAAAGTAAATTTTTTTACGATAATTTTTATCTTAGACCAGATCCATATCTCAAGTCATGTGCTCCATTAATTATAAAGTTTGATTTAAAATATAATATTAAAAATTATTTTAATAAATTTTTATTTTTAAATTAGACTTTTTGATTATTTTAATTTATGAGTGAAAATATAAATCCAATCTATGATAGAATTTTTCAATTTTTCACTTATCATTTCATTCCTTCTTTTCCTTTCAACTTTTCCATGTGCTATTACCGTTATTAATCTTTACTCTTCCTCAAGAATTTTCAAAAATATTTATTTTTAATTTTAAAAATATTTTATTATTATTTATATATATATATATATATCTAATATACATATCTAATATACCACCCAATTTTTAATTTTAAAAAAATATCAAAAAAATACATATTTAGTATATCAAAAATATATAAAAATTATAAATTATCTAAAAAAGAAAAGAAGACATGATATATGATTTCTTAAAAAAAAAATTGAAGAGCATAGATTCACTCTTGAATGCGCTTCAAAGCAGACTTTACCTTTGTAAGAATATTAATAGGGCAAGTTAACTTTTTAGGCAACTTCCATTTTGACCCATCTATGATATCTCTCTTCTTGTAAATTTTCATAGCATTCCCAACTTTACCCTTTTTTTTAGCGTTCAAGGATAAATAATTCTTAATCTTATTTTATGATTCAATCGAGAAATAAATAATCACTAGACTAAGTTTAATCATGCTATTTTTATTATTTAAATAACTTTTGATATAAGGATGAAAAAAAAACTTCCATAAAATATCTTGGGCCTACCTTATCATAATAGAAAAATTCTATATAAATTCATTTTTTTTTCTATTATCACTCATTTAACTTTTTATTATTTGTTGAATACATATATATCCAGTTTAAAATTAAATTTTCAATTAAAACGTATAATCTTAAGTAGTGGTGGAGGCACGGCTTTAGACCCCTTCATCCATATACATATATATATATATATGTATGTGTATATATGTATATATATGTATGTGTATATATATACACACTTTTTTATAAAATATATACGCATATTTATTTATATATTTATAAATTTTATATAAATGAATTATAGATATAATTTAAATGAATTATATATATGTATATATATACACATATTCTTTTTTTTTATAAAATATACACACACATTCATTTATATATTTATAAATTTTATATTTATATATGAATATATATATTCATTTATATATTTAAATTTAAATTTAAATGAATTTGAATATATATATATACACACACACATTTATATATATGTGAATTTTTTATGTATATATAAATTTATATATATTCATTTATATGTTTAATTTTAAATGAATTATATATATATATATGTGAATATGTGTATATAATATATATATATATATAAATTTAAATAAATTTTATTTTAATTTATAAAATTTTTTTTCAAAATTCATATATACATAAATAATCAACTGCTCGTGTATTATGTAAAAAAATATTTTTTAAAAAATTAAAATGAGACTATTTTATAAAGTTTTTAAAATATGCAAAGTTGTAAGATATGATTATCATTTCTTAAGTATAGTTAATCTAATAATATAAATTAATTATTGAATTATTGTAATATTAAATATTCAATTTTATAATAACCTCATATATTTTTTTTTGGTGAAAATTTAGCTTTCTCGATGAATTTTTATTATATCACTATAAGTATTAGTGCAGCGACGAGCGATGGAAT
Organism: Garcia nutans; assembly: GCA_947685225.1. NCBI lineage: Eukaryota > Viridiplantae > Streptophyta > Magnoliopsida > Malpighiales > Euphorbiaceae > Garcia > Garcia nutans. The sequence goes on from CANTUV010000075.1 coordinate 1,152,614, forward strand.
AACAAGCAACACTAACGAGAAAGCTCCTATCCGCCACAGATCGATCAATGTAATTTTCTGTGAGAAGTGAGCCCTCCTTTTGATAATTTTTGTATCCGCCACTGATCTTAAGAATGTAACCATTTATAAAAAAAAAAAAAAAGGAAAGGAATAAGAAGAAGAATACAACCAACTCCTCAGACAAGAAACTACCATTAATGATAGTATATAATTAGAAGCTATCACTAATGATAATATAAAGTAATTTTTAAAAAAAAAAAAAGAACCACTGAAATAATGATAAGTTATTAACAAAAAAAAAACTAATAATAAGAATAATAATATCAGCATGCAAGATGCAATAGCAATAATAAAACATGAATGAAAGACATAAACATGTGCCAATCACTCATGGCTAACATCCACTTCATTCATTGGTATAATTTAAAACCATCATTATGAAATAAATTTAAAAAATTTCAAAAATTGATATTCACCATATAAAAATAAATATATTTAGAGGAGAAAATCAAGAATATAATTTTTTTTTTACTCACTTTGTTCATCTTAGACAACTTAGGATGTGTTAATTTAGATTATGGATTTTTTTTTAAATTAAAAATTATTTTTAGTTTTTATTTTATATTTTTTAAAATTTTGTTTTATAAAACTATATCATAAATATTAAAATTCTAATTATTAAAAAAAGAAATAAAATATAAAAGACAAAAATTGGCTTTTATAATAAAGAAAATAATTTTATTAATATAAAATATCATATATAAAAAAGTTTTATTGTTATAAAATATTTTATCAAAATTAAGACCCTTAAAATTATATTTTATGAATTTTGAATATAGCTTGAGAATAATTTATATTTAATAAAAAAAATTAAAATTTAATGATATTACCAAATACATTTTATTTTATTTTCTAAAAAAGTTAAAATAAAAAAAATAAAAATCATCTCCAACATAATCTTAATTACTTATAAAATTTAAACTCGACTCAACTTGATTGGAAAATACCATTACTAATAACCATTACAGTAAATGCATTTGCTTATAAAACACCCATGTAGTAAAAGCCATTAATTAAATTATATATTACAGAAATAAAATATTATATGGGTGAAGAAATCTAATCCAACCAATAATATGCAAATTATTATTTTATAAATAAATTAATATGGATAATAAAAACCTATTGTTTCCTAGTTGCTTAGAGCGGAGTAGAGGGAGCAAAAATCACATAGCCAAATTAATTTATTCACAAAATTATAAAAAGATCTGCCCTTTTTAAGATTGAGTGCAAGAAATGAGGGATTTCTCTAGTCTTTTTCTAGTAATTAAATTAAAATATTATCAATGAAATCAATTGCACTAGTAACTATATAATTATATTTTAAAGCGTATGTAATGCTAGAAATTGCAATTGCAATTGATTGCTTATCACAATTGTTTGCATGTTCTTTCCTAAAGCTTTAATAATTCCTTGTGACCAAGTAACCATAACACCATTTATCTAAAAAAAAGAGTATTAAAAAATAAAAAAAAACCACAATAATCCTTTTTCTTTTTGTTTAATTGTTGGCTATTAATGTTAAAAAATGAAAAAAATTGAATTGGTTAATCTTTTAATTGAGTATTAATCATTATAGTAAAGCTAATTTAAAAAATAAATATTAAGGATCCAAATCTCATGATAAACGTTAGAAAAAAAAAATAAAAAGAGATGAGTTTGGTGAGTCAATTCAAGGTTGTAATTCACTCATTTCTTATATTACCTAAAATTAAAGTGAAATTAATTTAACTTTGGTGAGATAATTAGAGGGAAACCTGGGTATTGGAAAAGATGATTAGTGGAGAAAACAAGCAAGAATTAAGGATGATGTTGATGTTAGTGGTGGGAGGGCAAAGAAATGCTTAATTATAATATCAATATTTGTGGAAAATAATTGGCGCAAGTAATAGGAAAAAGTTGAAAAAGGAAAGCTTAATCATGAATCACAATTACTATTATGTAATATTAATTAATTAATTAATCCTAGTGCTTAAGTACCCATCTTCCCTCCTTTGCATTCTTAATTTCTTATATATGCCTGCAGGGAAATTTTTCATTCAATTGAAGTCTTAAAGTTAGCATTTCTAATTATGATAGGATTTTTTTTTTAATTTGGAGTTGGTGGTATGAAAGTTAGCTTTTTTTTTTTTAGCACTACAATATGAAAAAAGGAAAAATTGAATTTGAATCTATTTAGAAAAGATACACTAAATTTATATCTCAGCGTTGAAAACTAATTTTTTTCTTTTTTTTAAAAAAAAAATGGTTAAAAATCTAATGTTGTTTAGATATAAATCTTAACATCCACTTTTGAATATTTTCATTTTACCACTAAACTAAGAAATTCATTATAAAAGTGAGTAGAGTTTAGGTCTAAAAAAAACAAACTATCTATATCAAAATTAAGGGATTCTTGATTAAAAAATAACTAAATTTTTTATTAAAAAAATATTTCAATTGCCCTCAAATTAATTAAAAATTTTAATAGATAAAATAATATTGAATACTTTATTTTTTTTAATCCCATTCTTATTTAAATTTAGTTGCAAATTTAAGCTAATCAATACAAAAAAAATTTAGGATTTCGCGACGATTTCAAATGGAATTTCGCGACGGTCTACCGTCGCAAAATATCTCTGCTAACGGTTTGCAAATAGTTGCTAAACAATGCGTCACGAGGTTAATTTAGAATGTTTTAGCTATCCGACGCAAATTATTATTTAACGCCAATTTTGTAACCGTAATCAAATTTTACTTAACTAAACTGTCGCTATAAAAGTTAATAGTATTATAAAAGGTTTAGTAGTTATAATAACCACCGTTAAGATTTTTAAAGAATATTTTTGCGATGGTTTGGTTACAGTCATAATTTTTAAATAATTAATTATTATTTCTAATAATTTTACAATAATATTTAAGATTTCTTTTTGCGACGGTTTATAACCATCACAATTTTATATATCTTTTACTTAATTTATTTTTCAACTATTACAACAGTCACAAATATATATATTTTAATTATTTTATCATAACCATCCTAATTTTTTTTTCAAAAAAAATAATTATAATTTAAAACACTGCTCATATTTACACAACCTGTATTCATATTGATGCAGCTGTTTACACTTATACCCAACAATATTTCCCATCTAATATCAATTTAATCATGAATTACATCCAATAATATTCTGCATCTTGGTTCAACAAGAAAAACAAACTTCAATATTGTAGTATCCAAAAACAACAAAATCATTTGGATCAAGTATCTTTTATATATATATATATATATATATATATAACAAAAGAAAAAAAAACCCACTAAACTACCTCAAAATAACTATCAAAATAATAATCAATACTCAATTTATTTCTTCCTCCAAATAACAATCAATACAAGTAGAAAATTATCAAGAAACCAAACTCCAAATCCAACAAAGGAATTGCAAATACTAAGGGGTACCAAGTTAATGCTAGAATCACACAGCAGTAGCATTTCATATTAAATTTGAAAAATAAAAGTGAAAATGATTTGATATTTATTGTACCTTATTATTAATTTTAAATTTCTATAAAAATCAATTGGGTTTTTCAACTTCATAAATCTAGCTAGTAAATTATTAGTTAATAATCAAACTATGATTATAATTCATCAATTTTGTAAAGAGTTTTTTTTTTATTTTAATCAAAATCTAAAAATTAAATTGATAACATTAAATAATAATTAAGTTTAAGAATTAATTTAGCCTTCTGGTCAACCTATGATTCTAATTAATCAATTTTGCGAAGTTTAAGAGTTTTTTTTTATTATCAAAATGTAAAAATTAAATTGATAAACATTAATTAATGATAAGTTTAAGAATTAATTTAACCTTTTGGCCTTTAATAATAAATTTCTTTTACCATTACGATTTAGGGTAAAATTATTAAATAATAAGTTTAAGAATTAATTTAACCTTTTGGTCTTTATCAATAAATTTCTTTTACCATTAAGGTTTAGAGTAAAATTACCGCTATATATATATTAAATTACAGCTATATTAATTAACAAAAAAATTATAATTGTAAAGAAATGAAAAATTGAGATTGAATTTATCGATTAGGAAATTAAAAATAAAATAAAATTTTGATCGATAATAATTGAAACATAACTGATTTCCAACCTAACCACCAAATAATAATGGAGTTTCATTATAATGCGACTCTAATTATAGTACCAACAATTGATTGGCAGAAATCATTAATAAAAATTTTGATAAGTTTCAAAAAGTGAAAAAAGATAATAGAGTTACAAAATTAGGTTGTGAAGTTGACAGTACGTAGTATTGCAACATGCATGAATTTCATTTATAGATTGTGATAGAATTGACTAAACTTCTAGTATTTATGTTGTTTAGCAACATGCAATGTATCAAATGAGGATTCGGAGAAGTTGGTAATTTTGTTGGTTAATATAATTATAACCTTATTTAGTGTTTGAGGAAGATGGTGAATTTTGGTGTAACGGTAAGTGTTTACATAAGGTCATAAGTTTAAGCAGCGAAAATAAACTCTTATAACTGTACCAAAGTCTGCATAGAATAGACCTCATAAGTCCAAAATTCTGCATATTGCATGAATATTTGTACACCAAGTTGTCCTTTAAATATTGAGTAAAGTTATAACTAATAAGTAAATAAGTTGCAAATGAGTTTTTATTTTTGATATACTAATTACAGAATTTATTTGAAAGGTCGATAAATTTTTTTTTTTGGTCAATGAAATTTCAATTTTATTACCAAAATGTGAGTAGTCTGTACAGTATCATATTTACATTCATTTTACCAAATTTCCCAACTCAACCTCAAAAAGCAACAAAACAACCATTCCCGGCCTTCCCAATCACACTGCAACACCAGCAATTACAACTCTCTGCAGCAACCAAAGACTGTACGGGAACAACAAAAATAAAAATTCAGCAAATCATAACTTCACCACTCCCAAAAGTAAAGCAATCCCAAAACCAGTTCAGAGTTCATGCCTTCAATTTGCATTAACTTCATGCTGCAACTACTATTGAATTTTAGCGTCATTTCAACGTCTAGATTCTTGAGAAAGAAGATGAGTTTCTTTCACTACCAATTTTGAGAGATATGTCAATGATTGAAAATTGTTAAATTATTCATATTATATTATTTCTTGTTAATATATATACGAGAGAGCCAATTTTAAAAGCTAGCTGTTAAGGTAGCGGCGGAACTAGAATTTGATTAAGGGGGATCCAAATTTTGAAGACAAAACGATTCATAACATCCACTCCATGCTCTTTTTTTTGTCAATAAAATTAAACATTTTATAACCAAAGTATGAAGCAATATGTACATTAAGTATTTACAGTTGTCCCCACACGCAAATTAAACTCACCACCTCATACTATCAACCAAATCCAATGTATGCACTAATCCAAAAGCAATATACTCAACAACAAAAAAGCAGCCATCTACTATCACTTAAAGTCTCAAACATCAAACAAAATTCTATAACTACTTATTTATGACCTGCAACTCCGCAAACCGTAGCACTCCTTACCAAAAAAATATGATCACAGACCTGCCTCGCCCCAAATAGACAAATAGTTGGCATCTGGAAACCTAGGCTCAAACAACAAACTATAGCATTCGACAGCCATACATGAAAGATCCTTCCCTCCATCAACAATAACAACATAGCTTTTACGCTAATAGCAGCCTGCAACCATATTCAAGCCTTCACCAGAAGCACAAAGTTAGGCATTGGACATCAGTAAGAACCTTAGAACACTACCAACAACTCAGCAGCCAACTATCTCAGCGAGATAGGCTATCACAAGGACAGTCTACACATAAGGTTCTTTGTCAACAAAAATTTATCCACATCGATTCCTGATTCTTTCTAAACATTAATTTGAACCCCAATTCAAACTTAATGTAAACAAAAGGAATATAAAGCAAATCCCCCATTCTAAATTTTTAAGGAAAAGCCTCAAATTCCCAATTCACAAATATCACAACAAAATTCATAATAAGCACAAAACACAAATCAATCAATGAACTGAAGAAAACATTCACAATTCTAAAAATGGAGATATAATGCCGATAATTTATTATGTTACAAAATGAAAGAAATTTATATGTAATTAACTCTTGCATAATCCATGTAGGAAAAAAAAGAGAGAAAAGAGTCACAGTTTAAATTTAAAAGTCTGAATGGCATTTGAAGTCTAATTGAAAAATAGAAAACTCAATTATGATTGAACATAATTCAATTAATCTGGTTCAATTATGAACATCTGATTAACAATTTAACATGGTTCTTGCTTAAAAAGAACTGAAATAATTTTCAATATAAACTCTAAAAGAGAAAGAAGAAGAAGAAGAAGAAAAAGAAGAAGAATTTGAAACAAAATATTAAATTCAGAACTGAATACATTTACAACATGTATTTTCTGTCATAGACACTGTGAATCTCAAAATAAAAAAAAAGGATGAAATGGAAAGTGGAAACACCTAAAATAAGTAAAGGCACAAAAGAGAAAAATTTTCCTTTAGATAAAAAGAAAATAAAAAAGGAATAAAACTATGGCAAATTGGGACAAGCAAAACAAATTGGGAATTCAAGAAGTTGAAAAAAAAATTACCTCTCTGTTGGCTGCTAGTCGGGCCGTCCTCTTTGCCAGATGCCAGTCGACGTCGCTGTCCACTAGTTGGTCGGGATCGGTCTTGGTCCTCTTCGCTTTACTGTTCAACTCTATGCCTCTCTTGATCTCACCAAGCCACAGTGATGATTTCATGTTATTTTTTTAGTTTACCCCTGGCTGAAACGACGTAGTTTCAGCCAGGGGTAATTTAAAAAAAGAAAAGAAAACATAGGAGAGAAGTTTTCCTCTTGAACCCTTCCTCGCCATTATTATAACTGCAAATTGCAGTAGCCTAGCAGCCGATGACAAGAACTCCCCTATAGGTGTTTCTAGCCGCCGTTGTTTTGCCCCTGTGTTAAGGTTTGAGAATCCATTTCCATATTAACTGACTCATATTATTATAGTTTTTAAATGTGTGATTTTTTCACATTTTATCGTATTATATAGTAGTTCAATAAAAATGTTTGTTAGGATATATAAATTAAAATTGAGTATAATATTATAAAAGGGTAATATGGTCTTTTTACAGGATGTAATAATAAAAAAAATTAAAAATTTAATTTTATAATAGAGATATGAATAAATTGAGGTGTTTTTATATGGGATATAAATATCTCTTCCCTTTTTATTATTTTCCTTCCACATTTTATCCTCTCTTTCCTCACTCATCTTTGTGTCGATGGTTTACTGGTTTCATTTTATTAGATGCTTTGCTTGGAAATCTCTTCATTTAGTATTAGAACCAAACCTGTATAATATTACAGTACTCTCCCTATTTATACTTTATAAGTTTTGTTTTTTACAAAATTCTAATTGTTTAGTAAAATATGCCTTAAAATTTTTTAATTAAATAAAAAATTATTTAAAAATTAATGTTGACTTAATTTTTTTTTAACTTAAATGATATAGATAATTAAATATTAAATAATTTATATATCATTTATATTATTCAATATTTATATTTTCAATATGATATCTGCTTATTTATGAATGATTAACATTAACGTTCTCCTATAATCTGTTATAGCTGTGACTCTGGAGTATTGGGCCAAATATACAGTGACCATATAAATGGGTTTGGAACCTCGTCTCAACACAAAATCAATTGGTTTGTGTTAAGGCCAAATCTACACCACCTTATATGTCATTGTATTTTATTATACTTTTCAGATGTGAGATTCATTTATATTCTCCAATGAACTTTATAAAATATTAGAAAATTATTGGAATATTACGTGGCACCTCTCATATTTATAATCTTCTGAATTTTTTTAATGAAAGATTTATATTACCATAATTCATGCAAATAGTCGATATATATGGTTATGGTATAAAAATCTTAATAAAAAAATTCAATTGATTTGCAAAAATAACTCATAAACTTTATGTATCCATTTTTTTCTACGTTAAATAGGAATTTCTTTTTTTTTTTTTAATTAAACTTCATTAGAAAAAATTGAAATGAACAGATACACCAAACCTTTTTGTCGTTGATATATTGAGTTATTTACTTAGGAATACAATAATTAAAGATTTATTCAATACTATTATTTTTAATTATATTACGGTCAAGAAAGTATACCATTTAATTAAAATATTAATTAGAGCATTTTATAATAATTTTAAAAATAAAATTACCATACCCTAATCATAAATAATAACTTTCAAATAATTTATTAAACTTAATTTAGAATCAACTCGAGGTATAATATATTTATTACACATTACAAAACAGAATTAAATTATTATAAATATTAATCACACAGTTGATGAGGAAAGGCAATAGCTTACAAAGCACAACAAATAAAGCTAATTAAATTGTCCATTGATAGTATTACATTAATGGACCTTTATTATAATGATGTAACAAAGATGGGAAAATATAAAGTAAATTAATCAGAAGGTGGAGTAGAGGGAATTGAGAAAGAAGGAAATGATGATCTTGGGAAGGAAGGATAATTAGAAGGCAGCAGAGCAGGAGGCAATCTTACTGCTGGTATAACAGGAAAGTCATTTCCAGTACGAGGCAATGGCGGGAGGTTCACACGAGGAACGTAGGCGAAAAGTGGCTGCAGACTACGGCGAGCTGCCATTGAAACTCCGATGCTCGAAAATGAAAATGTTATGAGTATAGCTAAAATCAAGAAACGAGAAGAAGAACCCATGATGATCACAAGAAAGCGAAGAAGAAGATTGAGTTTGATAATGAGAAAGTGAGTGAGAAGATAAGGACCTTCTCTCTAGTTATTTATAAAACAGATTGAGTTTGTCTATGTCGGCTAATAAATTCGAAGTGGATGTGGATTATTTATTTATTTATTTATTTTTTCAGTATTTATAAAAAAATATATATTAATTAACTTTAATTGATTATTATAGCATTATATATTAATAGGTATTAATGTATGACTTGACTATATACTTATTTATAACTCAAATAAGATAAAATGTATAATATGATCATATTGTGAGAATCATTTCGCTCTAATTTATTAGCATTTCAATAAAATATGAGATATTTGCATATGATAGTAATATTTGAAAATACATTAATAATAGATACCATATATAATTTAATTTATTTTTTATTTAAATTAAATGAGTTTTTATCAATATTTTTCAAATTGATTGAGGTGCAATAATAAATAATCATTAAAAAAATTATAATTTGATGGTAAACATTTATGATTAATAATCAATAAATATTATATTCTCATAAAATAATTAATAAATTTATTTAAAAAAATAAATGACAACATAAAATTAAATTTGAATATTAACATATAATATATTCAATAATGAGTTTTAAATTCTATTACTATATCTCGCAAAGCCTTAACAAATATATATAAAGAAAATTAGTATATAACTTTACCATACGATTATTACAATTTAAATAAGATAAAAGCAAGATATTATATGGTACAAGCTTGTAATAATTATTTCAATTTTATAAATAGTATTAATTTCAAGTGAATAAAAATTCAGGCTATGATATTATATATATATATAGTTGTGAAAATTTTTCACCATATATATATATATATTTAATAAAAGAGCAATGATCTGTGAATAAATGCAGTGTTAGGTCAGCCTCTGGGTTGGGTGAACTATATTATTGTGAATAATTTGTAGAGAGTTCGATTTGAAAAAAGCTTTTTGTGATTTTTTCTTCGGAGCGGTCGGTGCATAAGTACCATCTTATCTTATGGAAAACTCGTTTGAAATTAAGCAAGTTTTACCCTCAATAATCAAAACTAACATTAATATTAGAGAAAAGTGGTATTCTAACTCCATTTAATAGTTCACAATTTAAATTTATCAATATTTATTCATTTTAAAACATTGTGGTCTATTCACACCTTTTTTTTTAAATGTCTCAATTAGTCTCTACTTAACTCAATAATCATTGTTAAATATTTTAGTTTTTAGTTTTTTTATTTTCTAAAAAACTAAAAATTATTTTTAGTTTTTATTTTATATTTTTAAAACATTTTTTAAGTATTTTCAAAATTATATCATAATTATTAGAATTTTAATTATTAAAAAATAAAGAAATTAAAAATTAAAAAAAAGATAAACGTAAAAACTGAATTTTGAAAAAGAAAAGAATTTTATTAATGTAAAATATCTTATATCAAAAAAAAAATATTAATATAAAATGTTTTTTAAAATTAAAATATTTAAAATTATATTTTGTAGATTCCATATTTAGCTGAAAATAATTTTTTTTAATATAAAAAATTTAAAATTTAATAATATTATCAAATGTGTTTTTTTTTCTTTTTTACTTTCTTAAAAAAAATTAAAACTAAAAAACTATTGAACACAACAATAGATAGAATGTGTTTGTTTTGATTGTAGATTTTTTTAAAAAAATAAAAAATATTTTTAATTTTTATTGTATATTTTTTAAAAAACTGTTTAATGTTTTTAAAAACTATATGTCTTAATTATTTAAAAAAATAAAAAATTCTAAAAAAAATAATATCAAAACTTTCAATAAAAAATTTATTGATATAAAATATTATATATATATATATATAAGAGTTTTATTGATACACACTATCTTCTCAAAATTAAAATCTTTAAAATCATATTCTATAGATTATATATATAGCTTGAAATAATTTTTATTTAATTAAAAAAATTTTAAATTTAATAATATTACGGAGCATTTTTTTTTAAAAAAACTAAAATTAAAAAATAAAAACCATCTAAAATAAAAAATCATTCCGAACATACTCTTAGAGTGCGTTAGAGATGATTTTTATTTTTCCATTTTAACATTTTTTTAAAATAAAAATAAAAACACGTTTGATAATATTATTGATTTTTAAATTTTTTTTATTATATAATAAATAATTTTGTATAAATATGGAATTCATAAAATATGATTTTTAAGATTTTAATTTTAAGAGGAGATATATACAAGTAAAAATTTTTTTTTTACTTTTTGTTTTAATTTTTATATATTTTTTTGCTCTTTTTTATTTTTTACAAATCCAATTATAAAATGAAAGTTTATATATATTTTTAAAAAATTATTTTTAATAATTCTATTTTATTTTAATAATTATCTATAATATTTAATTAATATTATGATCTATTATTAAAATAAATAATATAATTTTTCTAATAGGTAAATAAAATGTGTGTTTATATAATGTATAGTAAAAAAATTATAATATAATTTTTAAAAATATAAAATAGGTTTTTAAAACAATATAAAAAATGTTTAAAAAATATAAAACAAATACAGAAAATAATTTTTGATTTTAAAAAAATACTAAAAACTTATAACGTTAATGAACCACCTTAGATTTTAGCTTTCAGTATTCCTCTCATAATTTGTTTCACATGCATTTTTAGAAATATAAACACAAGCCCTTTAATTTTTTTTAAAATAATTTATTTATCATTCATATTTAATATATATTTTCAAAATTATAATATATCAAAATTTAAGATTTATTAAACGTTATAATTTTGTTATTGCATTAATAAGTTAGAGTATGCATGCTTTTAAGATTTTTTTTAAAAAAATTTATTTAATCATCTTCTTAAGTTTATCTTCCAAATCATTTATAAGATTAATATCAGAATATATTATACAGACAGAAAGATACCTTTTTAACATCGTCACATGACATATATGAACAACTAGAAATTTATGAATTTTCACCATATTGATTGACAGAACCTCTCGTCAAGCTGGTTGTTGGGGATGGGACAAAGCCATTGCTTCTGGCCAACAGTGCGGTGGCATTATTGGAAGTTTATCAAGCGGCGTTAAATATTGTTGTAGGACGTTGTAATTAATTTGATTTGTTAGATGCAGTTATTTATTTTAGTTATCCCTCCTGTTTCATAGACATTATTCGACCAATTTGATTCGAATACTGTTAAATTTTAAAGAAAATAACTTTTTTAGTAAAATTTTTTTCAATAGCAAAGATTGAATTCAAAATCTTACTAAAGGGATAATAAATTTTTTATCACTTATGTCAACTCCTATTTTTTATTTATTTATTTTGAACAAGAATTGGCAAGACGGTGACAGTGCTTGTTGGCTATCCCATTCATTTTGATGAGTAGCTTAATGCGGAGGAAATAGAAGACATGCTAAGAGGAAAACTATAGTACGGTGCAGTCCCCTCTAGAACTGGCAGTTAGCTGAAAATTTTAGTTGAAAAGTTAGCAAAGTGAATAGATGTAGTTATTAGTTATTATAATTATAGTCCTCATTACTCAATTATTATAATCACTTTTTGGTTTGCCATTTAATATTGGCCTTTTTTTTTTAAAAAAAAAAGACATTTTTTTATAATTTCTATATTTCACTCACTTCTAATTTTAGTAATTTTATATCTCAATTTTCAAAATTTTACAATTTATCATTAATTTAATTTAGTAAATTTATTAAGACCAAATGGTCAATTACACCTTTAAACTATAACTAAAGTCTTAGTTATATGCCTAAAGTTTTTTTTTTTTATATAATCAGACACTTTTTTTTATATCACTTTTTGGTTTGCCATTTAATATTGGCCTTTTTTTTTAAAAAAAAAAGACATTTTTTTATAATTTCTATATTTCACTCACTTCTAATTTTAGTAATTTTATATCTCAATTTTCAAAATTTTACAATTTATCATTAATTTAATTTAGTAAATTTATTAAGACCAAATGGTCAATTACACCTTTAAACTATAACTAAAGTCTTAGTTATATGCCTAAAGTTTTTTTTTTTATATAATCAGACACTTTTTTTTATATATAAAAAAAAGCTCAATTGCACTCTTATCGTCACATAAGTTAAATTTTTGTTAAAAAATTAATCTGACTATTATGGGACTCATTTATTATTAATTTAAATAATAAAAAATTTAAAAATTTAAAAAATTAAAAAAAATTAAAAAATAAAAATTAAATAATATTAATTTATAAAAAAATAAAAAAAAATAACCGTGAAATAAAAATGTCTCCATCACTGTCAAACCACCATCATCATTACCATCAAACCACCACCCTCACCATAAACATGCTCAACAGTACCACCCACCCAATGGAAACATCTTTTTTTCGCCGTGGAACCACAAGCATTGACCATTACACTCTCCTTTAAAACCAAAAATTTCTCTCTTTTTTCTATGACTGTCAGGGGTGTTTATGTGGCCCGTCGATCCAAAAAATTTGGCCTGCCCTGAGAGTTTGGAGGCCGAGTTGGGCGAACTCCAAATCTATTAGGGCTGAACTTTGGGTAAAAAGAGAGGCTCGATCTGTTTTTGGGTCAGGCCTTAGGTTACATGTTAAAGCCATCGGGCTGGCCCGGCCTGACTAAATAATTTTATTTTATTATTTTTTTAAATTAAATATATAAACTCATTTATGGAACCCTTACACACTGCTTCAGCCTTCAGCTGCTAGCCTTCCTCAGCCTCCCTTTCCTTTCTTTCTCTCTCTCGTTATCTCGATCTCTCAACTGCTCCCAGCCTCCCACACCCAGCAAGCAGCAGCAGCAGCCAACAACGGCTACCACACCGGCACCGCAACTCGTCCACTATCGCTCGTTCTCTCACTCTTTTTCAGCAACAACAGATCGACCAATCACCTTCGTTCTCTCGCTCCTTCTCAGCATCAACAGATCGTTCACTCTCGCTTGTCCACTCTTGCTTGTTCTCAGCCAGCAACAGATCGTCCACTCTCGCTCATTCTCAGCCAGCAACAGATTGTCCACTCCGCAGCTCGTCCTCTTGCCAGTCGCCCAGCACAAGCAGCTCGTCTAGCCAGTAGCCCAGCAACCTCTCCCCCAGCAGTAGCGGGCAGCAGGCAGAAGCTCATTCAGCCATTCAGGTACTTTCATTTCCTATCTTTTTTTATTTATAAAAATATTTATTTTTTTAATATATTTTAACACGAGATTGACTATCTTAAATAAACTAATTTTTGAATCAACATATACATAGTTAAAAAAATTTTTAAATGAAAGAGTTAAATTAATTAAACAGTTTATTTGATTGAGTAGTTGCAATTTATAATGAATAATTGGTTGATTAGTCATGTAAGGATTAAATATTAGTTTTTTAAAATATATTTATTTCAGAGGCAGCCATTGAAATTGTTAGTCATGACTCATGATGCTAGAAAGATAAGAATTAGATGCTAAAATGTGAAATTTTCAACCATGCATTTAAATGTTGCAGAATATGAGAATATTATTATTTGGTATAAACCACATTGTGTTGTAAGGCCATGTTTTACATTATTAAATGTTGTTCTTTTGTAATAACCAATGTTGTGGAGTTTATAAATAATTGACCTTGTGAATGATTTATATTTTGAGTAACATGTTAATGCATTATTTGACTAATTTTTTTTTTGTACAAGTCTTTATTTTTACAGATATTGCAACAAGAATTTCTATAACTCTAATCCAAGAATCAACAATCACAAAGGATAAAGAACAACCAACCAATTTGAGTTTTTATTTCATTATGTTGAGATTTTATTTTTGGATTGATTCAGAAATTCATTATTTTTGCATTTATCATTCATTCTTGTAATATATTGCATTTCATATTTTTTTATTACATACTGATAGTTAGGATTGTTTTATTTTTCATTCAATTTTTGAACTAATATGTTGATGATTCAGGTTAACTTAATTAATTTTATTGATTCATATATTTTATATTCAATAAAATTCATACCTCGTAGGTGTTTGCCAAAATACCTTAGACAAATTCTTTTTCTATTTTTACTCTACTTAAACTCGAACCAAAATTCATTTGAAGTTAAAAAAATTATAGTCTATTTAAATTAATTAATATATTAAATTTCTATTATATCTATTTAATATTATTTGTTAAAAATAATAAATAAATATTAAAATAAAAATCTAATAAAAAATGCATTTAAATTTATTTTTCTAATAAAAAATTATTTTTTTAATTTTTTATAAAATAGAAAAATATGTCTATTAATTTTCTTACACATGTTAAATGTGAATTGATTTAGCTCTTTAACTTTTCAATATGTGTATATTCTTAAACTTCAAATTTGTAAAAGGTTTCTGTATTCAAAGTTCTGAAGTAATTTTGCTAGAGTTTATACAGTCATTTAACGAATTAAAAAACAGATACGGACAAAATAACGGTAAGGCAAAAGAGTCATGTCCCCCGTACTCATTTGTAGTTTATTAAATCTAATGTATTTTGGATTTGAAAAATTAATATTTTTCATTTATGGCCTCTCCATATAATTTTAAATTTAAATTTATGCTGCCAATAAATATACAAAATTTGTATTTCATTATTTTTTATTTAATTTTGAATTCAGAATTAATCATATTAAACAATTAGGTCAATAAATATATAAAATCTTTATCATAAATATGATATATTATTCTCTTTTATTTGAATTTCATTTCGAAATCATGTTAAATAAAGATTAACTAAGATTTTAAAAATTATCAAGGTGTAACCTAGTAGCTAGAAGAGTGTATTGCTTTTATCTAAGCCTCGTGTTCGAGTATCATGGGTGTCCCCCTCCTCATATGTATAATTTATCAAAAAAAAAAAAAAACTAAGATTTTAAAACAATTACAATAAAAGGGAAAATTGAAGTATAAAAAATGAGAAAAAAAATAATAAGTTATAAAAAATAGTGATTTAATTTTTTTTATTCTTTTAAATTATATTCTTATTTTATAATATGATTAACATTTTTATAATTTCAATGTTTCTTAGCTCAAACAAGGTTAAATATATCGAAGTTAAATATATAATTTATCTTTCTCTCTCTTTACTATCTCTACTCTTCCTTAAAGATGTGTAAAAAGTTTGAAATTCGACCGATTCTATCAACCTGAACGATCATGTTGGTTTAACTTAATTGAGTTAGTCATTTTCGACTTATATATTTACTATTAAAACCGATTGAACTCAATAAAAAATTTACTAAACCGATTGAACTGACTATTAATGATTGGTGTTTTTAAAAATAATTTTTTTTACCACTATTAAGTGGTTGAGTTTGTGAAGTTTTAAAACTTAACCAACTCGACTGATGCTCATACCTGCTTATCCTTTCTCCTCTTCAAATGATCCTTCAACTCTCCCCATTATTCAAATAGACTTAAGAGTTATAGGAAATCAAAGGATATAAATCTATGAATCCTCTCCAAACAATGAGTTCCTAATTTGCCTCAAACTCCAACATATTCAAAATTATTGTGATTGGCTTATACAACTATTTGAGTGGCTGTGCTTTAGATTAAAAAGTGAAAATTAATGAAAATTAAAATTATTCTGATTATTTTTATTTCAATAATTATCATTGTGATTGGCTTTACAATTATTGTGACCCTTCTCTACTCTCAAATTCAGAGATAGAAATAAAAAGTCCTGCCATGTAACTATTGATAATTAAGGACATGTTGATAAATTCATACAAAATGGAATAAAGACACACAAGCTAGAAATTTAAAATATTTTTTCATGGTATCATCTAATTATTAAAATAATTATTTTAAATTCCAAATTAAAATCCAACAATATGATGCAATTTTTTCTAATAATAACAATAATAATATATCCATCGTGCATTTGCGCGGAAATAGTTGAGTTCTTATATAATTTTACAAAAAAAATTGGGTAATTATAGAATTAAAAAAAAATGGAAGTTACCGAAAAAGTGGTTTTAGTGGCCTGCACTTCAGTAGGTGATGTCGTTCTGGAGAGATACTTGTGTTTCTTGGTAGTTCAACTTCAGTAGCATGTAATTTCCCCTGAAAACTAGTTAAGTTCGTTTAGAAAATTTGCTTCTTTTACATCTTCATGTTAGATAGACAAACCCACCAAATAGATTTCGTAAGTGTTTTTATTAGAGCTATACCATATTGACTTTCTTGTAAATAACATGCTTAGTCCTGACTTTGATGGTTATAACAAGTATAAATATTTAGCCTAGTCCTGACTTTGATGGTTATAACAAGTATAAATATTTAGCCTACCGGCAATAATGTTTTCTGTCAATTTTTGGAAGTGGAAAATTGTTAAGCAGGTGAACCAACAAGTAACCCATGTCCGCCTCCCTGATTTTCCCAACCAATTATGATGTTTGAATAAGTATCACCTTTCACCTACCACATAGCCAATGCCAGTAAGCCTGCAACTACATGTATATATATGTGTAACAATAGACCTTTCTGTCTCATCATTCAGACTAGTAAAACAAGAGTTTCTTTCATAAAGACCTGCAATTTTAATTGAAGTCCTGTAACATCCGCTAAGTGATGGCCTCTATCAACTGTTTTATTCTGCTTCTCTTTGTTGCCTTGTTTTCAAGCATGGATGTTGGGATAGCGGCTCGCCATCTCTTGCAATTGCCACCTCTTCCTTCAGTCCCAAATTTGCCAATGCCTACATTGCCACCAATGCCTGCCTTTCCAACTCTCCCACTGCCTACATTACCAACCTTGCCAACCACTCAAACTTCTTTGCCTAACCCCACAACTCTGCCACCACTTCCTAGCTTGCCCACCATGCCTACATTCCCAAAGCTCACTTTGCCCCCATTGCCAAGCATGCCCTCAATTCCCAATATCCCAATCCCAACTACAATTCCCTCCATCCCTTTCCTTTCTCCACCGCCAGCCGGAAACTAGTCCATCTCTGTGCCGGGAGTTGCAAGAATGCATGCATTCTGCTATTTATTTATGGTTTAGTTAATGTTTTTTAAGCATTGTTATTCTACACTTGCACCATCACCATGTTTGTTTTATTATTTGTATGATTTCATAATATTATGATTGCCTGCTTCTATTGGATGTATTGAGATAATATTATTATGCATTAATTTAATTACTCAGTTTTATTTAATATTTAGCAGTATCTTTTATTTAATAGCACTATTTCTGTGTTATGAATCTTAACTTATATGATTACCAAAGCTACAATTGATAAATTCTGTCCTTTCAATTCTTACACGAGGTGGTACTTGAAATAATTTCAAAATTTTAACCACTAAGCTAGCTGATAAACTCTGTTTGATCATGGTCCCTAGGCATTTATAAAAAATATATATATATATATATATATGTATATATATATATTGCCTGTGGTGGAGCGAGGATTTTAAAAGATGCTTAAAAGATTTGATTTCACCTTGGATCGTCCTCTTTTTTTTTTTTTTTTTTTTTTTTTTTTTTTTTAATTTTCAGTACTCATAGTATCTTTCACATAGTTACAATCTGTAAATTTGTCATATATTAATACATCATTTGCATTGTCAAAAAAAAAAAAAAAATCAAAGCAAATATTAGGAGTAAAAATAATAAATTAAAAAATCAAAAGTAAAGATAAGAAATTTATTTAAAAAATAATAAATATTCTAGTCTTATATTTTTTTTCTCAATTTTTTTTTTGTGTTTTCAATTTCTTCTTAATCCCTTAATTCATTAGTTGAATTCAAATTAATTTTGTTGAAATTTGTCATTTCCTTAATTTTCATTTCCTTTTTTTTTTACATTTAATTAGTATTATTTTTTTTTTGATCAATTTTTTTAGAAAAAAATATATGTACTTGGGGAAAAAATAATTTGCATAAACTAATAAATAATAGAAGGGCAATTTAAAATTTTAAAAGCAAATAAATAAAAAATTCTAAAAATTTAATAAATATATATATAAATAAATATATGTATATATTTCAATATAGAAGCGGAAGAATGCTAAATCTTGGTACAGCATGTTGCTGCTTGGCCTTCTGCATGAAAGCAGAAAAAAAAAAGGTATACCAGCGACATTTAATGTTGGTGGTAGCACACCAAAATTGAAAAATAAAAATAAAGAAAGTCAAAAATGCAAGGTGCCTAACAATGAAGAAATTGTCAAAAATGTGAGGTGAAAATGGGAGGTGCCTAATTTAGCCTAATTTTCACCTAATTTAGTTTGACAATTTATTTGCATTTGAAGCCTATAAATAGGCTCATTCTCTCCATTTGTAAATACACCAAGCAAACACAAAATATAGCTTAAGGAGAGCTATAGGTTAAATACCAAATAGTTTATATTAGGAATTAGAGAATCAATCTCTTGGAGTTCCTTGGAGTATAAATATTTGGGGGTTGTTTTGTGGGTGTCGGTTAGAAAAATATTTTGTAATTTGTGGTTGTAACAATTTGCCGCATAGTGAATATTTTTCTTGGTTGTCGTTAGACAACGACCGTGGTTTTTCTCCATTCGGGAGTTTTCCACGTTAAATCATTGTGTTTTATTCTCTTTAATTTCTCAATTGTTATTTTATTTTCTCATTTATTCCTGCTTGAATACGGTCCGAAGGGCGAGAAAATAGCGATTTTCCCAACAAGTGGTATCAGAGCTTAGGTGTTATAATTTTTATCAAAAATCTTAGTATGCTCTGTGGTTGCAGCTTGGTCTGATCTTCCACATCAGAAAAGATTTTTGTTAAAAATTATTTTGTTTTTAAGCAGGTGGAGCCTTTGGAGCTGGTGGAGCTTTGGAAAAGGTGGAGCCGTTTTGCTTTGGTGTGCTTGAGTATTGGTAGTGAGATAAATAATTACATGTCGAGGTAAATTCTGTCAAACGACACGAATTTAGTCTAAGGCAAGTGGATTTTAAGTGAGACCATTGTGACTCCTCCTCTTACCTGGGAATTTACCTGGTGTAATATTTATTTCTGATCCTTTATTAAGCACAAAGTAAGCATGTCGGCAATGAGATGCGAGATTGAGAAATTTGATGGGAGAATGAATTTTGCACTGTGGCAAGTGCAAGTCAAAGACGTGTTGATACAGTCTGGACTACATAAGGTTTTGCAGGGTAAACCAGTCAGCGGAAGAAATTCAGAAAAAGGCGGTGGCAGTGGAGACTCAGAAAAATCCAAGATTAGTGACGAAGAATGGGAGGAGCTGGATATCAAGGCGGCAAGTCAAATTCGCATGTGTCTAGCAAAAAATGTTCTTGCTAATGTGCTTGGATTGTCCACGACAAAGGAGCTGTGGGAGAAACTGGAAGAATTGTATCAGGGAAAAAATATATCCAATAGGTTATATTTGAAAGAGCAATTTCATACGTTGAAAATGGCGGAAGGTACAAAGCTGTCCGATCACCTGAGTGTCCTCAATGGTATTATCTCTGAATTAGAAACTCTTGGAGTGAAAACCGAAGATGAAGATAAAGCTCTCCGGCTCATCCTGTCACTTCCTTCAACATATGAGCACATGAAGCCTGTTCTGAAATATGGTAGTAAGGAAGTGGTGTATGCGGATGTGGTTAGTAAGCTCATTACTGAGGAGAGAAGACTGAATGAAATGGAAAATAAATCTTATGAGAATTCAGCTTTATCTGTCGGTATCAGGAAAAAGAATAAAGGCTCCGGAAAGAGGAAGGTTGTCTGCTGGGGGTGTGGTCAAACTGGACACGTGAGGAAGGATTGCCCGAACGGTGGAGCTGATTCGGCTAGAAGCTCTAACGTTGTTGCTGCCAATGTGATCTCCTGTGGCGAAGGAGATGATGAGTTGTCTCTGTAGTTGAGAGAAGTGTGTCCTCATGGCATGATTGCTACCCGTTGAGATGCCATGGAAGAGGACTGATTATTGGTAGCTGGTCCACGGAAATGCGTGCTGCATTGGTTGACAGTTGATGCAAGGTGCGTGGTGGAAAAATTATGTCGATGGCTAATGAACTCTCAGAAAGTCAACAGGAGGGTTGCACCATAAACTATTAGCGGGATCCGACATGGCCGATGAAAAATTCTTGGAGTTGGCGAAATAATTCCAAGTGTCGATACTCTTTTATGGTGGAGTATGTTAATTCTTGACGTTAAGAATTATAATTGTCGGTAACAGACAATGTTGTGTTTTTATTTTTCAAGGTGGAGATTGTTGGTGGTAGCACACCAAAATTGAAAAATAAAAATAAAGAAAGTCAAAAATGCAAGGTGCCTAACAATGAAGAAATTGTCAAAAATGTGAGGTGAAAATGGGAGGTGCCTAATTTAGCCTAATTTTCACCTAATTTAGTTTGACAATTTATTTGCATTTGAAGCCTATAAATAGGCTCATTCTCTCCATTTGTAAATACACCAAGCAAACACAAAATATAGCTTAAGGAGAGCTATAGATTAAATACCAAATAGTTTATATTAGGAATTAGAGAATCAATCTCTTGGAGTTCCTTGGAGTATAAATATTTGGGGGTTGTTTTGTGGGTGTCGGTTAGAAAAATATTTTGTAATTTGTGGTTGTAACAATTTGCCGCATAGTGAATATTTTTCTTGGTTGTCGTTAGACAACGACCGTGGTTTTTCTCCATTCGGGAGTTTTCCACGTTAAATCATTGTGTTTTATTCTCTTTAATTTCTCAATTGTTATTTTATTTTCTCATTTATTCCTGCTTGAATACGGTCCGAAGGGCGAGAAAATAGCGATTTTCCCAACATTTAATGAGTACTTGAAACAAAGAAAACGACAATTAGCATTGCTTTTCATGGATTAAAAATAAATCATCAATTAATCCCATAACCTTTTCTACACATTATCGAATACTCCAACTGGACTAATTAAGCAATCTTTGGAGAAAACTGATCAAAAAGCTTCACAGCTCCAACATTAAGGATTGCTTCAGTCATTTCATCATCAAATTGAGAACGAACATGAAGAGCCATATACTTTTCAACTCCACAATCTTCAGGTACCAAATTTTCTACCAAAACATCAGCAACGCCAATCTTCTCGTTTTTCTTGAATAAGCATGAACTAACGTTGTATATTTCAAACACCATGCAAGCATTAGGCCTCTTCTTAAGCTGTAAAATGCTGTCGCTGTCGATAACAAGTATAAGCTTATCGTTCCATGTAGGGTTATTATTGCCAGTTTTATCCACAGATGATGTGAGCTTCTGAGTAGGGTCAATATAAGCAACTACGTAAGTTTGAAGAATTTGTGAAGATTTGCATGAAGAGGAAGATACAGTAAGGTTCTGGGCAGAAATAAAATTGATTTTTACAACGGTTGAACTGGGTTCGGCGGCGTCATCTTGAGGCCGGTTTCTTCATCTTTAAAGAAGAGAACAGACAAATTAATAATGCTAATTGGATTTGATTTTGGAAAGACAACTCTTTATGTAATTAACAACTTATAATTTTCCTCTTTAAATTAAAGGATAATATATATATTTTTTAATTTTTCCTGTCCTAATTGAAGTTGCAAAATATTTTATTTGTTTATTAAAAATATTATCCTAATTGAATAAAAAAAATAACTTATAACAATAAATAATTGGTGTGAGTGGTTTGACACTGTTGTTTCTTAAGCAATAGGTCATGAATTCGATATTTGTAAATGGAGTCATCAATTGTTGGGAGCATTTTACCCCTTAATGGACCGACCCGATGCAAACATGATTAGTCATGGCCCAGTAATTTTATGTTTATAACAAAAAAAATTATGAAATCCTTATTAATGGAGTCACCATAGTGAATTTAGGTTTATAACCAAAATTTAGATTTAAAAATTCAAATTTATTTATGCACGTTGAGACATTAATAGACCCAACCCATGATCATTCCCTATCTCTTAATATAATATTAAAAAAAATTCAAATTTATTCATAAATGACTAATCAAATTATTGGTTCTGATTGATTTTCCTTTTCAAGAATCTCAACATCCTTATTGTGTAATATTAATTACTTTATCTTAGTTTAAAGTTATATTACTATATATTAAAATAAAACTCTCCTCTCTTGTCAGGTCTCTCTCTCCCTTGTTTAGGGTTTCCACTCCCTCAGTTTTCTTCTTGGAAATCTAGGGTTCTTTTCTTCTTGTGACTATTTAGTGAAGGCTTGGAGGGATCTGTTCCTTCTATTTTCATTGTTTAGCTTTGGTTATGGCTTCTTTGGAAGACAAGGATGGTTTATTAGCCTCTCTTCAATTGACAGAGGCGAAAAACATTGAGTGAGATCCCTCTTCAAAGTGTTTCAGAAATTAATCAAAAACTGAAGATTTCCCTCTGCTTAGTGGGAAAAGTGTTAACGTCTAAAGATTTTAATGTTCCAACCTTACTTTCCAATTTGTTGCGTAGCTGGAAATTATAGAAAGGATTTTGTCCACATTAGATGGAGGATAATCTTTTCATCTTTCAGTTTTTCTTGGATTCGGAAAAGAAGAGAGTAATGGATATGGGACCGTGGAATTTTGATGACTATTTAATCATTTTGACTGAAATGCACGAACATGATACCCCTGACTCAGTTGATCTCACGACTGCGAATTTCTAGGTAAAAACATATGATATTCAATTTAAATGGCTGGTTAAATCTTCTGCTACTAGTCTTACTAACAAAATAAGGACTTTTATTGAGGTTGATGAAGGTGATGGGCTTGGGTGGAATCACTACCTTCAGTCTCGAGTCTTTATTGTAGTGGATCAACCACTCAAATGTGGTTTATTACTGAGATTTGGTTCTGTGGTTAAATGGATTCGTTTGAAGTATGAAAGATTACCGCTCTTTTGCTGTGGGTGTGGGAGAATGGGTCATATGTAATCTGATTGCAGGCATCCCAATCCATTAGTTGATAAGCAGTATGGGGAATGGTTAAGGGCCTCACCGTGAAAGGGTTTTCAGCTTCGTAATAAGGCTGAGAAAGGTAAAGAAGATTGCCTGCTAGCATCCTTTGTTTTTGTTAATTTTGATTCTACTGGTATGTCGTCAAATCAAAGATAAGGGGACTGAGAATACTGGGTCAAAATGCATGAAATCCCTTTTAGATATTTTGAATGAATTGAATTTGGATGAAACTCAGGATCGTAGCAGGGAGAAGGGTGACTAAAACAGGGATAAAAGTGACGATCAAGGATTGCATGGGGATATTGTGTATGGTTTTGTTCATGATGCAGTGATTGTGGACAATGGGCCAAGTTGATGGCACTTTGAATATAGAAACAATATTCGTTGGGAGTGATGGAAAAAAGACGAGATCATGGAAGCGTTTAGCTGGAAATGTATCACACCCTTGAGGTTTTTTCTGTAGTTATTCCTCAAACTAAAAAATGATCTATAGTAAGCGATGGTGTTGAGGATGGTGGTTTGGTGACACATAAACATCATAAGGAATGTTTGTTGACAAAAACTACTGCTCCATTACAAAAGGTTACCGGTGGTATAGACCTCGGTTGCCTATATCAATGAGTCTTATAAGTTACAATTGTCAGGGTTTAGGGAGTTCCCGACAATTGCTAAGTTGTGACGTTTAGTTATGTCGCATGCTCCCTCTATCCTCTTTCTTATTGAAACACGAGTTTCAAAGGATAGAATGAATTTCATTCGTGTGTCATTGGGTTTTAAGAATGGTTTTCATGTGCATGGAAGCAATGGGGGTAGAGGTTTGTCTTGTTTTTGGACAGATGGTGTTTCACTAGATTTGTTGTCTTTCTCAACTCATCATATGGAAAAGTGCGGCGTTTCACAGGTTTTTATGGTTGGCCAAAGTGAAGCAATAGACACCTTTCATGGGATCTTCTTAATCAGTTGGATTTGGCTTCCCCATTTTCGTGGTTGGTCATGGGTGACTTTAATGAAGTCTTAGCTTAGTCTGAAAAAGCTGAAGGAGTGTTAAGAGCCAATACTGCCATTAATTATTTTCAGTCTACTCTTTCTAGTTGTGGTCTTTCATATTTGGGTTTCTCAGGTTATCCTTTCACATGGGATAATAGAAGGTTTGGACAAGAGTTTATTGAAGAATGGCTTGATAGGGGGTGGCTTTGAGTTCTTGGTGTAACTTATACCCTCAAGTTGTCGTGCAACATTTATTTACTTCTAGTTCTGATCATTTATCGATTATGTTACAGTTGGAAAATGATATTAATCCTCCTATAAAATGTAATCGCTTTCATTTTGAATTAATGTGGTCTCGAGATGAGTCTTGTGCAGGGGTCATTCATGATAGTTGGAAGTTTGGGGGTGATTGGAATAATGCAATCGTAGTGTGTTCCTCTGAATTGAAAAAGTGGAGTCATAATGTTTTTAAGCATCTTGGCTCGAAAAAGAAGGCACTCGAGGCACAACTTCAACGCCTTAGTTCGGATATGGATGAGGAAACCAAGTTAACGAAAAGTCTCTTGAAGAAGGATCTGGCATAAATCTCTATTAGAGAGGAGATGATGTGGCAGCAAAGGTCTCGGGTGCAATGGTTGAAGGAGGGAGATCGCAATACTCGCTATTTCCATGCCACGACATTGAAGAGGAGAACTAATAATCATATTGCCTAGCTTGATGATGGTTATGGTTGTATTTTATCTGAGAGGGATTTACAAAATCATGTTATTGATTTTTATTCTGATCTTTTTAGGTCGGATTTGTGTCCCCTTCAAGCAAGTGATTTGAGTTTTGTATCAGCAAAGGTGACTCCAGAAATGAATGAAATTCTAGATATGCCATTCACACATAATGAAGTTCTTCAGGCAATAAACATGATGCACCCCACAAAAGCTGGTCCTGACAGGCTTCCTCATTCAATGAATTGAATTGAATTTGGATGAGGAAACCAAGTTAACGAGAAGTCTCTTGAAGAAGGATCTGGCAGAAATCTCTATTAGAGAGGAGATGATGTGGCAACAAAGGTCTCAGGTACAATGGTTGAAGGATGGAGATCGTAATACTTGCTATTTCCATGCCACGGTGTTGAAGAGGAGAACTAATAATCATATTGCCGAGCTTAATGATGGTTATGGTTGTATTTTATCGGGGAGGGATTTACAAAATCATATTATTAATTTTTATTCTAATCTTTTCTTGTTGGATTTTTGTCCCCTTCAAGCGAGTGATTTGAGTTTTATCAGCAAAGGTGACTCCTGAAATGAATGAAATTCTAGATAGGCCATTCATACATAATGAAGTTCTTCAGGCAATAAACATGATGCACCCCATAAAAGCTTCTGGTCCTGATGGGCTTCCTCCTTTATTTTTTCAGAAATGTTGGGGAATTATAAGCAATGATGCATCTCAAACGGTTTTAAAAATTTTGGAGGATGGTGTTATGCCTGAGGGCTTAATCATACCCATATATGCTAGATCTCGAAGGTAAAATCACCTAAATTTATTTCTCAATTTAGACCCATTAGTCTTTGTAATGTGGTGTGCAAGATTGCTACTAAATTGTCATCTAATCGATTGAAACTTATTTTGGGTGATATTATTGATGAGCTCAAAGTGCTTTTATGCCAAACCATTTAATCACTGATATTATACTTGTTGCTTTTGAAACTTTCCATCGTTTAAGAACTTGTGGTAAGAGTTATCACAAATTCATGTCTCTTAAGTTGGATATGGCATAGGCATACGATAGATTGGAATGACCTTTCCTCCGAACTATAATGATGCAATTGGGTTTCTCATCAAGATGGGTCGATGTGGTTATGCGGTTTGTCACTTTTGGTTCCTATTCTTTGCTCATGAATGGTATCACGGTTGGTATGATTTTTCCTTCAAGAGGTATTAGACAAGGTGATCTACTTTCTCCCTATTTGTTCCTCTTGTTATTAGACAAGGTGATCTACTTTCTCCCTATTTGTTCCTCTTGTGCACTGAGGGTTTAACTGGTCTTATTAATGATGCGATTTCTTGCAATCTCTTGCATGGAGTGCGGATTAGCGGGGGGCCCAATGATGTCCCATCATCTTTTTAATGATGATAGCCTTTTATTTCTTAAACCTTCATTGGACGAAGCTACTTATATTTTACCAATTCTGCAGCGGTTTGAAGCTATCTCTGGCCAAAAGATCAATCTGCAAAAATCTAAAGTGTGCTTTGGGGGAAATGTTGATGCTGATTTGAAAAATAGATTGGTGACGAAGTTGGGAATGAGAATGGTGGAGAGACATGATTTGTATTTAGGTTTACCTACTGCAGTTGGTAAAAGTAGGACTGTGATTTTCTCCAACATTAAGGATAGTCTTTGGCGGCGATTGCAAGGTTGGAGGGAGCATTTCTTATTTTGGGCTAGGAGGGAGATTTTAATTAAGGCAGTAGCTCAAACAATTCCGACTTACATGATGCAATGCTTCCTATTCCCTGTTGGGTTATGTAATGATTTGCGAGCTATAGTGCGTCGTTTTTGGTGGGGGCAAAATGAGGGCAAACGTAGACTCCATATGTGTAGCTGGGAGACTCTAAGTAAACAAAAAGCAGAAGGGGGCCTGAGCTTTAGGGATTTTTATAGTTTTAATAAAGCATTGTTAGCAAAACAGGGATGGCCTTTGCTTAACAATCCTGCTTCATTGCTGGCTAGAATTCTTAAAGCTTGTTACTTCCCCAACGCTGATTTTTTACAAGCAGAATTAGGCTCTACTCCAAGTTATACTTGGCGGAGTATCCTGGCTGGTAGAGAGGTTTTAAACTTTGGCTTAAGATGGCAAATAGGTGATAGAAAAACTATTCAAATTTGGCAGGATCGATGGATCCCTCAACCTCTCTCTTTTCGAGTTATTGTTTCGTGTAATAGTTTTCCCATATATGCCACTGTGGATCGTATCATAGATGAAGCGACCAGAACTTGGAATTGGGAGTTAGTCAATGGAATTTTCCTTTCAGTCGATATTGAGAACATTAAAACTACCCCTTTAAGTGCACGAGGGGGAGTGGATAGGTTGTTTTGGCATTTCACTTCAACTGGTAGATATAATGTTAAAAGTGGGTATCGCTCCAGTCTGACTATATCTGCACAATCAGCAGCGGCAGCCTCTTTCATCTGCGACTGGGGATGGAATTCGGCTACGGATCTGGAATTTGAGATTGCCCCCTAAGATTGCAAATTTTATTTGGCGAGCTTTATTGAATATTCTTCCTGTCCGTGAATGTTTGCATGGGAGAATCAACAATATTCCTTCTTTTGTGTCAATTCTGTAATTGGCCGGAATCTGTGGAACACTTTTTAAACACTGTCATATTGCTAAGGATGTATGGGAGAGCTGTAACTTTAATCAGATTTATGAAGTTGGAGGTGCCTATTTTCGATTCTGGTTCTCTTCTTCGATGGCTACGCTTTCTTAAGATGAGCTTATTAAATTTTGTTTTGTTAGCTACTCAAACTGGTATTGGCGTAATAAAATTATCCATGAAAGAGTTCCTTTTTCAAATCAGCAAGTGATTATTGTTGTAGAGCATATGATGTCCGACTATGCATTTTTGCGTGATGATGATGGTGGCTTTCCTTGTTCTTCTGATCATTCTCTTCAGCATGGTTGGATTGCTCCTCTTGAAAATTCTATTAAGCTCAACACTGATGCTGGAGTTATTGGAGATAGTCTTGTTGGTTTGGGTGTGATATTTCGGAATCACCTGTGTGAAGTCATGGCCTGTGCATGCAAACCTGAAATTGGGTCTTGGGATTCTTCCATCTGTGAAGCCAAAGCAATCGCACATGGACTTCAGCTAGCCTTAAAGTTGGGATTTCAGTCACTTATAGTTGAATCTGACAGCAAAGGAGTCATTGATAAGCTAATGGATGCCTCTTTATTCCAGAATGGGTTGGGACTTATTATTGAAGATTGTTTGAGTTCTTCTAAAAGTTTATGTTACTGTCAGTGGAGCTATGCTAAACGCCAGTGTAACTATGCCGCTCATTTTCTTGCCAAGTCTTGTAGTGTTATAGATGGAACGGGTATGGGTTGAGGAATGTTCTCCATGTCTTGCTTCTACTGTGATGTCTGACTTTTCTCATTAATGAAAGTTTTGCTTATTATAAAAAAAAAGTTATATTACTATGAATAAATATTTAATTCCTCCCTAAATTTTTTTTAATAAATTTTAATTAATTTAAAATTAAGTTTAAGTTTTTGTATGCTGAAACATATGTTAGTGGTCGTATCCCCCCTAGATAGATCTAAGCTATTCAATTCCCCTCTTCAATATTGTAATCCTAAAAAAAAAAATTCAAGTTTTCGATGAATTTAGCTCTATAATAACAAGGAAATATTTTTCACATATTTAAATAATAAAAGGATAAGAAATTAAAAATTTCTTTGAGAAAAAAATAAAGAGAATTTATTTTGCTATCTAAGCACGGGTCAAAAATTCACTCATCAGTAGGCCTAATTGTATATATGCATATATTCCAATTCTTCTCTTTTTCGTAAAAAGCTGTAATAAAATTATCTATTTCATACAAGTCTGTCGAATTCAACTGCATTTTAGTGTATCGAATCGATCCATTCTACAATTTCACCGGCGTTGATTGGGAAAGGAGAAGAGAAGGGGCATTTAGAACTGATATTGATAAAGGCTTTGACAGAAACAAGAGGAGAACGAACAAGAGATAGCAAAAGGAACAAAACAGGTGGCTGCGCAAGTGATGATCTCTTGTTTAAAGCCCACATTTCCTGACAAAAATCTTCACAGAATGCCAATTAAGCAAGGTAATTTCCTCTTTCATTATATAGGTATTTTCCATCTCAATTAGAATTTACCGTAAGAATTAAGCAATTTTTTTTTCCTATTACAGTCATTTCTTCGTGTAAATGTTTGTATGTATGTGCAAATTCACACAGGAATTACCTACTGAATATGCTGGGAATTTTTTTAATAATGGAGCATGCATGGACTATGAATAATTCTGGGTTTTTCTTCTTTCCCTTGTTTTTAAAGGAAATTTGAGGGTATTTAGCAGGTGATACTTTCATTTTATGCAGATTGAAAGAGTGTGACTTTATTATATAAAAATAGATATATTTGGTTATTTACAATTTCACATCATTTGCTTGTGCTTCTATTTGAGATTTGAAGTACAATCAAGGACTTGAATAAACAGAAAGATTGCTATTGCAACAATTGTTTTTATGGACTTACCCATTTTATTTGTTCTGTTTTTCATTATTTGTTATGGTTTCAAAAGTTTTTGTGATGAAACATTTCTTTGTATTGCAGTGACCACCTGTTTTAGTGTTTTTGTTGTGCACATTTAAGAACCTTTATTTATTTATTTATTTGTTATGGTGACTACTGTATATGATGTAGACACATAGGGATCTTGATTTCTGGTCCCTTTGGTCAATGATGGAATGAAATACAATAACAAATAACGGAGTAGGAAATGGATGTCCATGTTTGACTCGGTGTCTTTCTTTTGTTTCTCATTGGTCCCAAGGGAATAGGACACGAGATAAATTCCCACTATTTTTATTTTATACATATATAGTCATTGCCTTATCAAGCAAATATGAGATGTGGACGTTTGTTTTTATTATGGCTGCATATCAGTTGGTAGAAAAAAGAAATTCTCAATAGTATATTATAAACATTTCCTAATGGACCTTTTTCTTTTATCATTCTTCCACTCTTTGCACGTAGGGACCTGATGACTCTGAAATACTAACAATCTCCCAGGATCTAAAATTTTTCATGCGCTCCATAGAATAGCAGCTAACATTTATCTCCAATAGATCAACTTATGGTGAATCTTTTACTTATTAGAAAACCAACTACTCCGTCTCTCTTTCTTTCTGTGAATGTCACTTGAAACCACCAACTCTGTTTCTCTGATCATACTCACACAAAGGACTCACACCTGCAGCAACCAATTGGTGTGCTGTGATCATTAATCAAATTGTGATTCTTTTTTCTGTTCATCACTTTATCTTTTACGATACATATACTAATATGAGAAACTAGTCTTTGACCATGATATCAAAATTATATGCTCAACAAATCTACTAGTATAGCAAGTACTTGGAGTATAGTGATATCATTTGACAATCACATCTTTGAGATCATTGAGATTCTCTGATATTAAACAGAAAAAAACAAGACTCAATGAGATTATTCATTTCTTTCTTTGCACTGCTTAACTATTAGTAGCTTCGGATTAAGGATTCCTCTGTTTCTTAGTAGTATGGTTATTGTTATATTTATGACAGAGTGCATTAGATATTGATTTCATGTTTCGTTTTAGCAAGTTTGAATTTTTATTAGCTTCTTCGACTGAAGTTAAAATTGGAGTTTGTGTTGGGTTTTTGGGTTCCCTCCTATGTGAAAAACCCATATCTTTAGCCCACTTATTTTAGCCCATTAGGCTATTAATGTTTAGCATATTTATATACTAATATTACTTGTTTATCGGCCACCAAAAGAGAAAAGAGAGAGAGAGAAAAAAAGGGAGAGAAAAGAAAGAGAAATTTCTGCTGGAAATTCACAACAGAGTAGTTTCGGTTTTCCGATAATCTGACAGTCATCCGTGCTCCGATCAAGCTGAAATTTGGACAGAAGTTAGAGAACTCATCGTTTCCGGCATTTGTGGCTCGAAGTATACTGTTTACGTGCAGTTCTGCAATAGCGACCAATTTGCCTTTCTCCGACGATCGGGACGGTCATTTGTGGTCGGATTTGGCTGAATTTTGGTGATCACATTTAGAATTGATTGTGATTTAGTCTGGACAGTGGAGATAAGATTTGAACAACCGGAGCTCATCCATTGACATGAACAATAGCTATTTTGGGTGAATTTTCTCCATTCTCTTGTTTATTTCTTGATGTTTGGTTGATTTGGTGTTGCTACTTTATTTGAGGGTTGTTGTAGTAGCTTGTAGTTGCTGTAAACATTAATTTTGATAGTGGAGCTCTTTTACTTGGACCAAGAGAGGTCCCGTGGTTTTTATCCTTCACATTGAAGGGGTTTTCTACGTTAAAAATCCTTGTGTTTATGTGTGAATGATTTTTGTGCATCTTGAGGCAAATTGTTTATTAGTTGTTTGCTGAATTTTAGTTAGTCACTTCTCATAAATTCATTCAAGTGGGAAAGAACTTGTCTCGGTTCCTTTCTCATCAGTTTGACCATTATTTTGGCAATACATCATATACTTTATGCTTGCAAATGATGAAATTCGATGGTTTGCAATGATTAAACATATTCAAAAGCTTTAAACTACAAAGCAGAACTCAATGTTTATCTAGAGAGTAGTGATCACAATTACAAAGGGAACTGTATGATATTTTGACAACAAAGTAGGAAATAGGCAATTCATTATCACATATGGGGAGGTGAAGCAAATAGATGCTTCCTTCTAGTATATAGCCCTTATTTCCACACAAAATGAACATTACCTTGCACTAGTTTCCAGGTGGTGAGGAGATGCAAGGGATAAAAGGAATTGTATTTGGGATTCTGGGGATTGGAGGCATTTTTGGTAGGGGAGGCAAGGTCAGCTTTGGGACAGTGGGCATGACTCTTAGGCTAGGAAGTGGAGGCAATGTTGGCTTTGGTAGTGATGGCTGAGTGGTTGGTATTTGTTGTAAAAACGGACCAGATAAAGCAAGAACACAGCTAAAATTTTGAGAAAAATAAAGATAAAAGAGACACATAATTTACGTGGAAAAACCTTAAACGAATTAAGGTAAAAACCACGGACAAGGATAGAAGAATTTTATTAGAAGAAAATAATAGGAATTACAATATAACTCTCAATTATTTCCTTCACTGCCTCTCTCAAATTGGGATACCTAAATGCTTAACATCCCTTGCTATTTATAAGCAAGGGAAGACGTGTATAGGAAGAGAATTTCATTTTGCCTTTTCCTCTTTTTTTTTTTAAAAAAATTCGGCGCCTCCTTTCAAAATTCTTCAATTGCGGCGCCTGTACACTTTGACACTTTGATTTCAAAGATTGTTGGCGCCCATAATCTTCCACTTGAAGATTTGATTGAGGATCAATCATATCTTCACACCATTCTTTCTTCCTTGTCTTTCCATGCTGCTTATGCTTCCGTCAGACCACTAGAGGATCGATACCAAATAAATTTGTCAGTGTTAACTGCTTTTGTCAAAAAATCTGCTAGGTTGTCTTTCGTATGAATTTTCTGCATATCCACAATGCCCTCTTCCACTTTCTCACGAACGAAGTGATACTGGACTCGTATGTGTTTTGATTTAGAATGAAAAGCTGGATTCCTTGCAAGATGCAAGGCACTCTGACTGTCACAAAATAGAGAAATTTTCTCTTGTTCATACCCGAGTTCCTCCATGATTAGTTTTAACCAGACTGCTTCCTTACTAGCTTGCGTAGCTGCAACATATTCTGCTTCTGTTGTTGAAGTTGCCACAACTGACTACAGTTTTAATACCTAACTTACTGCTCCACCAGTAAGAATGAACACATACCCTGTGGTAGACTTACTTTTATCAAGATCACCTGCATAATCTGAGTCAACATATCCTCTGACAATAAAATCTGATCCTCCATAACATAATGCAACATCTGAGGTTCCTTTAATATATCTTAGGATCCTCTTTACAGTACTCCAATGCTCTCTACCAGGATTCGCCATGTACCGACTTACAACTCCCACTGCATGTGTAATGTCTGGTCGTGTACAAATCATTGCGAACATCAAACTCCCCACTGCTGATGCATACGGTACTCGAGACATTTCCATCATTCCTTCTTCACTGCTAGGACACATACTGGAGGATAATTTGTAACTAATAGGAAGTGGGGTAGAAATTGACTTACAATCTTGCATATTGAAGCGTCGTAAGACCTTTTTTAAGTAATTCTTCTGAGAAAGCCAAATCTTCCTATTGTTTCTGTCTCGGTGAATTTGCATCCCTAGAATCTTGTTTGCTGGTCCCAAGTCCTTCATTTCAAATTCCCTAGCCAACTGTGCCTTCAATTCTTGAATATGATCTTTGTTGGGGCCTGCTACCAACATGTCATCTACATACAACAGCAAAATAATGAAATCACTTTTATCAAACCTCTTGAAATATGCACAAGGGTCTGCATTAAGTCTGTTGTATCCAAGGCTCATGATGAAGGAATCAAATATCTTATACCAACACCTCGGCGCCTATTTTAGACCGTATAGAGATTTGTTCAACCTACAAACCAAGTTTCACTTTCCTTTTTCTTCAAAACCTTCTGGCTAGAGCATATAGATTTCTTCCTCAAGATCTCCATGAAGAAAAGCTGTTTTCACATTTAGCTGTTCTAAATGTAAATCAAGTGTAACACACATTGCCAAGACTACACGAACTGTTGACAACCGAACTATAGGAGAAAATATTTCGTTGAAGTCAATCCCTTCTTTCTGAGCATACCCTTTTACCACCAATCTTGCACGATACCGCTCCACCTGATCATCACTATTTCTTTTGATCTTATAGGCCCATTTATTGCCAATAGCTTTTCTTCCTTGCGGTAATGGCATAAGCTCCCAAGTCTTGTTCTTATGCAGGGCTTCAATTTCCTCTTGCATTGCTGCCATCCACTGAGATGCATCTGAACTACTCATTGCTTCCTGGAGAGTTGATGGTTCTCCTTCCTCAGTTAGAAGACAATAAGCAAAATTACTGCCCATAACATAATCCTCTTGCCAGACTGGTGTATGTTTTGTGCGCTTTCCCTTTCCAAGATTTGACTCTTCAGACTCAATTTGCTCTTCCTCCTCCTCGTGCTCTGGTTCTGCTTCAGAAGAATCTTCTTCTGTGGACTTCTTTTCTACCGGTACCATTGTAGTATCTGAATTTTCTTTCAAACTGCTATCACCTTCTTTTTCCAATTTATCTTCTAAAAAGATAACATCCCTGCTGACGATAACCTTGTGGGCAGTGGGCTTCCACAGGCGATACCCCTTTACACCATTAGCATATCCCAAGAACAAACACTTCCTGGATTTTGGATCCAACTTCGTAGTTTCTTGGGCATTGTACATCACATACACAGGACTTCCAAATATATGGAGGTTTGAATAATCCACTGGCTTCCCTGTCCACATCTCCATTGGAGTCTTTAGATCAATTGCTGTAGATGGAGACCGGTTAATCACATAACAGGCGGTGTTGACTGCTTCTGCCCAAAATTCCTTATCAAGATCTGCAGCTCCCAACATTGCTCTTGTTCTTTCTAACAGAGTTCTGTTCATCCGCTCTGCTACTCCATTTTGTTGTGGAGTGTACGCCGTAGTGAACTGCCTTTTGATGCCTTCTTGTTTACAAAAGCTATCAAATTCATTCCCAGTATATTCTCCTCCATTATCTGACCTTAAACACTTGATCTTACTGCCTGAATCAAGTTCAACCCGCGCTTTGTATATTTTGAAAGTTGCAAATACATCTCCCTTGCTCTTGATAGGATACACCCAACATCTTTTGGAGTAATCATCGATAAAGGACACAAAGTACTTCGCTCCTCCTAGTGATGAAACTGGTGCTTGCCATACATCAGAGTGGACCAATTCAAGAATATGCGTGCTTCTAGAATTGGATATGCTGAACTTTAGTCGATGCTGCTTGCTTGTTGTGCAATGCTCACAAAAGGGTAATGACACCTTTGTAAGGCCTGGAAGTAACTTTTTCTCAGCAAGAATTTTCATACCTTGTTCAGACATATGTCCAAGCTTTTGATGCCACACCATTGCAGATCTTTCACTCGAACTGTTTGAAACAACATATGCTTCTGCTTCTTGCACAGTCTCTCCTAAAAGCATATATAACTTTGCAGCAATCTTTTCTCCTTTCATAATTACAAGCGCTCCTCGGCTAATCCTCATGATTCCTTTTCGAACTTTGATAGTACAATCAAGATCATCGAACTCTCCCACAGATAACAAATTCTTCTCTAGACTTTCCACATGTCGCACTCCTTAAATAGTGCGAACTGTACCGTCATACATCTGCAATTTGATGGATCCAATGCCTATGATCTTTAAGGCATTATCTTCACAACTATACACAGATCCTCCTAAGATAGGTTCATAATGATGGAACCATTCTCTTCGAGAGGTCATATGATAAGTTTCTCCTGAGTCAAGAAGCCACACATCCGCAAATTTCTTCCTGCTCTCCGTTGATATTGCTGCTTCACAACACAACACGTTTCCATCTTCTGAAGTGCTTGCCACGTTCCCTTGAGAATTGGAATTCTTCAGACTCCAACAATCCTTCTTCAGGTGACCTTTCTTGCCACAGTGGTAGCATTTAAAATTCTTCTTACTCCTTGATTTTGATCTCCCATGATTGTGACTCCCACTTGGGCCACGTTCTGTCGATCTTCCTCTCATCACAGTTAAAGCTTCCACTTGTTGTGAACCTGCCTGCTTGTCCTCCTTGTTCTTCCGCCGATTCTCTTCTTCCAAGATAGCAGATGCTATATCATCAAAGACCAGAGAATCAGGCTGAACATTAGTTGTCAAGTTGATGACGAGTTGATCATACGAATCAGGTAGACTTTGGAGTAGAAGTTCTGCACGTTCTTGTGACTCTATTTTATGATCCAAAGATGTAAGCTGAGAAAATAGAATATTCAAGACATTAAGGTGCTCCGTCACTGAAGTAGATTCTGACATCCTCAAGGTGTAAAGTTTCCTCTTAAGGAAAATTTTATTATGTAATGACTTGGCCTTGTACAGTTTGATGAGTTGATCCCATATCTCCTTTGCTGTTTTCTTTTCTGCTAAGCTGGACAAGATCTCATCTGCAAGTGCTAGATGAAGGTTTGCAATAGCATTCCCATCCATCTCGTTCCATTTAGTATCATCTGTGAATCCCTGCGGCCTTTCACTGATTGCCGCTAGACAACCATCTTTTCTCAAGATAGCTTTTATCTTTAATTTCCACAGTGAGAAATTTCTCCCGTTGAACTTTGCAATCTCAAATTTTGCCGCCATTGCTTTTATCTTCAAAAATTAGCTCCCACTATTTCACGTAAACAGTACTGCTACAGTGCTCGGCTCACTTGATTGGTTGCTTTATGATATGCTACAGTTATATGCAATTACAATTCAAAATTTCTGCTACAGTACTATTCAAAAAACACGTGAATAGTGATGAGTTACTATTCACAACTTTCGCATTTTTACGCCCGTTTTTAAAACGGATTACACCAAAAAACTCCACGTAATTTTCTCTTCCTCGTGGTATATTTGGTTTTTCAAAATACCACAGCTCTGATACCACTTGTTGTAAAAACGGACCAGATAAAGCAAGAACACAGCTAAAATTTTGAGAAAAATAAAGATAAAAGAGACACAGAATTTACATGGAAAAACCTTAAACGAATTAAGGTAAAAACCACGGACAAAGATAGAAGAATTTTATTAAAAGAAAATAATAGGAATTACAATATAACTCTCAATTATTTCCTTCACTGCCTCTCTCAATTTGGGATACTTAAATGCTTAACATCCCTTGCTATTTATAAGCAAGGGAAAACGTGTATAGGAAGAAAATTTCATTTTGCCTTTTCCTCTTTTTTTTTTTTTCAAAAAATTCGGCGCCTCCTTTCAAAATTCTTCAATTGCGGCGCCTGTATACACTTTGATTTCAAAGATTGTTGGCGCCCACAGTATTGTGGGTTGTGGCAGCTGTAGTAAAGAAGGTAGCAGCGGCATTACTGGTTGAGGCAATGGAAGGCAGAGGTGGCAATTGTAGAAGATGGCGAGCAGCTGGACTGACATAGATGTTTGCAAATGTCAAAGAAATAAACAAGGCAAGGATGAAGCACTTGAATGAGGCCATCGTTAAGTGAAAATTTGATACCTTTGAAAAATCAGTAGATCTTTAGCAAAGGAGAGATCTAGGTATTAGGTGATATTGAAATGGAAAACTGTGAAAACTTTTAGGTATTTTGTTTGTTCAACGGCACTAATAGCTAGTCTTTTTTTTTTTTTTTTTTTTGCGGAGGCATGAACAAGAAAACTTGTAGCCTTCGATCTATTGTGCTAAACAAAGTAAAGAACGAGGTTGTATCTGCTGTGTCATGGCCTTTTAGAATTCAATGTTCGATTGCCCTCCAATTAGAAACTCAGGAATATTAATTACCTATTTGAATCCTTTGATGCTAATTGGCCTTTGATGTTAATTCTTTTTTTTTTTTGAATCCTAACTTGAACCATATTTGTCAATTTTCTAAGTAGAAAATCGAAAGAAGGTGAACTAACAAGCAACCCTATCTGAGTTAAGAGTTTTTCCCAACTAAGCATGGTTTCAATATCACCTACCGTAACACAAAACCAAGTATATATTTATAGCTAGAAGCAAAACTTATTCTCTCATTCAAACTCACAACAAAAAAAAGTTCATTTCTTCAAGATTTACAAATTTGAAATCCAATAGTATACACTCAACAATGGTTTCTTTCAAATACTTCATTCTTGCTTTTTGCGTTGCCTTATCATTTTCAAGCATGGATGTTGGCTTAGCAGCTCGTCAGCTCTTGCAAATACCTCCATTGCCTTCTATGCCAAATTTGCCACCAATGCCAGCCATTCCAACCCTGTCACAGCCTACATTGCCGACCTTGCCAACCACCCAACCTTCTCTGCCTAACCCCACCACACTACCTCCGCTCCCAAGCTTGCCCACGATGCCCGCTGTCCCAAAGGTCACTTTGCCTCCATTGCCAAGCATTCCTTCAATTCCCACAATCCCAACTACAATTCCCTCCATCCCTTTCCTTTCTCCACCCCCAGCTGGAAACTAATCCATCTCAATGGAGTTGAATTTGAATGATTCATTTTTCTGTTTCTGGTGTAGTTCATATCTTTGTTTGAGCATTAATGTGATTTCATATTTCTGCTGTATTTACTTTATATGATTTTGTAATTTTAATCTGTAATTTCCAGTTGCCATTGGATGTACTTTGAGAATACACTATTATATGTATATATTTATCTTTATTTCTTCTATTTTATTGTTCATGCCGCTTTTCTCTTCCTGCGAGTTTTCTGATTCAAATCTTTTTGATTCTTTGATGGAATGATAGCTAAATTTTATATATAATATGGTGATAATAAAAATAAAAGGTAATGATACAATAAGTTAAAAGAAAATATATGGTGCAATAATAAATATATAAGTATACTCATTAATCTTTTCACTCAATGATATTTTTTTTAACAGAATAAAAAATAAAAGTTCAATTTTGTCACTTTTTTTTTAAAAAAAATGTGAGAAATGAGTATCACAAAATTTAATTTATCTTTTTGTTAATTTGGTACAAGTTATTAAAATGGACGATTTCCTTACTATATAACTTTGATACGTTTTGCACACTACTTGTTTATGAAAAATACAAATCAAGGGATTAAAATATGAATAAAAAAATGTAGACTATTTTTATAAAGGCAAAGTTATTACATACTCTAATTAAGCCTAATATATAAATTTTTCATGAATTTTGTTTATTTTTTGTGATTATATATTTTTTTTGTTAAATTCTATTATAATTTAAAATTTTAGTTATATCATAATAAATCATAATTGTAAGAAAAATTGTATTAGTTATAAAAATTAAAAGTGTAATCGATTTTTAAGTTTATCATAATCATATTATCAATTCATGATCATTTTTTAAATTTGATTAAAATTAATTTAACTCCTTAACTTTGCAAATTCGATTGACCTTATCATTAATCTGATTATTAGTAGTTTATCAAACTAGAACTGACAACTTTCTAATTTATCATTATCTCAACTTCATCTGTTAACTAATCATTTGTATTTATTGAGAAAAATATGAAGCTGAAAGATTGTGTTTTTAGATTATGTTATATCATGGGATGTCATGGCACAAGAAGAATGACATTTGCTATTTAGAGCTTATAAAAAATTTAATTAGACTAAAAATTGAATTGAAATCGATGAAATCAAATTGAAAATAATAGTTAATCGTATCAATATTGATTTAAATTCAAATTTTTAATTTTTAATTTTTAATATTTTTAATTTTCAATTTTTATATTTCATTTTTTTATTGATAAAAAGCCATTTAGTTCAGGAACGATTTACTTATATATCTACCTACATACTAAATTTATAAACTTTATATATTATATATAATAAATTTAAATGTTGTATATATATAATAATTTATTTTAACAAATTATATTTATCTTTAAAATATATTTTTTCATATTTTAATTGTACGTTTATATTAAGATTTATTGGCGTAATAAATTATATTTGAATTTATTTTTGTTATATATATAAAATTTGTTAAGTTTTAGAATTTTTTTATATAATGATATAACGGTTCAAAATTAAAAATATCATTTAACCGTTGATTTTATACTATTAATTGATAATTAGTTAATCATTTAGTTATGATTCAGGATTTAAATTTTTTTATATGAGATCAATGATTTAGTTTTTTTTAACCTAGGGTTTGGTTAATCCAACTTCGCGTACCCCGTGTTACCGTTGGTGTCGCAGTAGAACTCAATGTATTAGACTGCCCACCAATTAGAAACCCAGAAATGTTGATTACCTATATCCTTTGACTTCTTTGTATACCAAAGCAAGAATCATATTTTTCATTTTTCTGAGAGGAAAATCGATAAGAAGTTGAACTAACAAGCAACCCAAGTATGATTTTTCCCAACCAAAAATGGTTTCCATATCACCTATAATGAAGCCTGGCCATTTATATATAGTGCTAGAACAGCACCATCTTTTCTCATCCGAACTCGTAACTTCTTCAAGGTTTACAAATTTGCAAGTCTAGCAGTAACATCTACCTAAAAGATGGCCTCTTTCTACTCCTTAATTCTGTCATTGTTTGCTGCTTTGTCATTTTCAAGCATGGATGTCAGCATAGCAGCTCGTCATCTCTTACAGTTGCCTCCATTTCCTTCTGTGCCAAATTTGCCAAAGCTTGCATTGCCACCAATGCCAGCCATTCCAACGCTCCCACAGCCTACAATGCCGACCTTGCCAACCACTCAACCTTCTTTACCTAATCCAACTCTGCCACCACTTCCAAGCTTGCCCACCATGCCTGCTGTCCCAAAGGTCACTTTGCCACCATTGCCAAGCATTCCCTCAATTCCCACTATCCCAACTACAATTCCCTCCATTCCATTCTTTTCACCACCACCAGCTGGAAACTAGTCCATCTCTGGGGAATCAAAACTGAATGATTCATTTTCATGTTTCGGCCATAGTTCATCTTTATTTGAGCATTGTGATTTCATACTTCTGCTGCATTTATATGTGTGATTTTGTAATTTAAATGGTGATTTCCAGTTTCTGTTGGATGTACTTTTGAGAATGACAATATTAATTCTTTATTTTTCTTCATTTCTTATTATCTTGTTCCAGCCTACTTTCTCTTCTCTGTTAATTTTTTTTCTTCATTTTAGCTACTGAAAAAAGTTAATTTGAACATTATAAAAAAAATTTCTACACTAGTTAACACGATTTTTATGAACATATAAAATAATCCTATCTCTCATTAATATGAAGTCTAAGGTTCATAATTTCTCCTCTTATAAAAAAAAAGGTTAAAAAATTCTCCATACTATGGGCAGGGGGTGGGTTGTGATCTAGGATGACAGAGCTAAAAATTTTAATTTGTTAAAAAGCTTCTGCAAAAATATATACTCTTAACTATATATTTAGTTTTATACTAGGAAACTACTCCCGTGATACCGCGAAATTTATTAATAATTGAAAAAATATGATATAAATTGATTGGATTTCAGTTTTAGGTTCTATAATTTTTAGTTAATTTTTTTTATCCAAAGGTGAAAAGCACACAATGTCAATGAAGAGTTGCCAAAAATATATATCAAGTTGCCATAATTGTAAAGACGTCGTGTTATTTATTATAAAAATTCAGTGTTTAGTATTAATTTATAGAAAATTTTTATTTTAAACGGGTCTATGATCTTATTCATACGCCCAACAGATAACTATTATTATTGGGGTGAAAACAATAGTACTAAAAGAAAAAATTTTAAAATAGACTTAGTACATATTCCGTTCATAGACCAAATAAATATTAATTAACTTATTAATATTAAAAATATCATACTCTCACTTTATTAATTAGCTCGTTAATAATAAAATTATAATTAAAAAAATTAATTAATTTTTATTAATTTTATAAAATAACAATATAAGTAGAATAATTTTTTTTTTTTATAAAAATGACAATTTAAATGAAAGGGATATACCATTTAACATGAAAATGGTGAAATATGTTTTTATTAAATATTTTATAGACCAAGCGTCCATGCGTACACGTTTTAATTTTAGTGTGCACGTTTTAATTGAGGCGGAATCAGTTTGGGGCATGGGGGCAGGGGTTTCATCGCCCCCCTTGGTCCCATCAATATATATACATATTTTTTCAAAATTAAGTTTTGAATATTAATTATTTTAAAATTTTAAAATTAGTTTTTAATTTATATTTCTGATAATGTTAATATTATTATTTTTATTTAAAATTTAATTTATAGATTATTATTTTAATAATAAGGTTAATTATTTTAAAATTTAATTATGAATTGTGATTTGAAATTTTGATGATTTGGTTAATTATTTTGAAATTTGATTATAATGTGAATTAGGAGTTTGAAATTTTATGTTTGGATCAAATATTTTGCAATTTGATTCTGAACACACACCGAACAACGCATGCCAATTTTATTAAACATTTAATGTTGCAATGACAGATGAGAGCCACCCTCACGGTCCATGTAACGAACAAACGGTACGTGGCTTAATGTTCTCGGTTATCATAGATAACAGCATAAATAGATAATTTCGTTTTAATGCCTTAAACTTTGAGCTTATCCCAAATTAAAT
This sequence comes from Garcia nutans, assembly GCA_947685225.1. Lineage (NCBI taxonomy): Eukaryota > Viridiplantae > Streptophyta > Magnoliopsida > Malpighiales > Euphorbiaceae > Garcia > Garcia nutans. The sequence goes on from CANTUV010000075.1 coordinate 1,195,411, forward strand.
TATACACTACAAACTACATGATATTTGTTGGGTCATGATGGAGCATGTCAGTTACAAGTAAGAAAAATATGAAAAAAAAAAAAAAAAGGAAGAAAGAGTATATAAACTTAAATATTTCAAAAACAAAATGAATTGGATTGTTTTATTAAAAGAGTCCATCTGAAACAAATCAGAATTGGTAATTTTTTCTGACTAATAAACAAAATTATCTAATTAGCTTATTATTTCAAATAATATGGTTAATTGGAATAACAGTTATTATTATATAATTTTTTGCACATAAAGAATTAAGTTTCAACAATGTCCAAAAAAAATATTATTTTTTATTTCTTTTTTGCAATATATGTTTGTTACCTGTAATTTTTTTAAAAGGGAAGGAGAGGACCATGTGAGGTATGCATTCGCAGTCCAAATGGCTCAATTTCTAATATATCAGAGATTAGGACTTGGAATTAATTTATTGGATTGTATGTTCAAATTCCCAAAAATTAGATGCCAAAAAAAAGGGGAAAGGAGAAAATGTCATGATTTGTTGCATAGAGAATTAATTAATGCATGAAATATATCAGAATCCTTTTTATTTAGCAATCAGTACAACAGTAAGATAGCCACTGATGATCGTAAGCTACAGCGAAAAATATAAACCAAACAAATTTAAGCTCACAAATGTAAGTTTTACTGCATAACACAGGCACAGGCCTCTTACAATATATAAACAATACTATAGATATGCTGCTGTTTCACATCACATAAAAGTGCACGAAAGCAACTGCGTTAGCGCCGAGAAAGCACGCACATATATATAAGTATAAACTGAGAAAGTTCTCAAGGGCTAGTGGTTGAAGGTGGAGGGGAGAGGAATGGAATAGAGGGAATTGTTGGGATTGTGGGGATAGAGGGAATGCTTGGAAGTGGAGGCAATGTGAGCTTAGGAATTGTGGGAATAGAGGGAATGCTTGGGATTGGAGGCAGTGAAGGCTTAGGAAGTGATGGTTGGGTGGTGGGCAAGGTGGGTTGTGGCAAAGTTGGTATAGATGGCAATGGCGGCACTGTTGGTTTGGGCAAAGTTGGTGACTGTAGTAGATGTCGTGCTGCTATGCCTACTTGCATGCTTGAGAATGACAAAGCAATGAAGAAGGCGAAGATTGTGAAAATTTTATAAGAAGACGCCATTGTTAAATGAAATCGAATAATAGCAGAGCTTATTAGAGTTTTTATGAAGAAATTAAGACTGGATAGCCATGAGTATATATAGTAGTAATATATAGCACAAGATAGCAGAGGATTGTTTCGTTTCCAGATAGACAAGTTTAATGTTCATTGTTAGTTCACCAACTTGCATATCCGTTGTTTTGTTGGACAACAAACTCTCTTACGATTTCATTAGTTCGGTAATCTACTTAATTAATTAGCTTAAGTTCTTTTAATTAAATAATTAGCCAGATAACAAGTTTGCTGTATTAATTAGTATTTGTTGGATTTTTAATCCATGGGAAAATCTTTAGGAATGTGGTGAGTAATCTTAGTCACAATTAATTTTCTTTTGCCAACACTTTAACTATACTCGTGTGACTATGATAATGGAATAATTATATGCTACAACGGTTGTAGCAATAAATGCCTACAACAAGCCAATTGAATTTTTACACGTAGACTAAATATGATTATTCTATAACGCCACGTGTCATATTTAGTCTACGTGTAAAAATTCAATTGGCTTGTTGTAGGCATTTATTGCTACAACCGTTGTAGCATATAATTATTCATGATAATGATATGATCTTAAATTCTTAGAAATATCATCAATAATTTGGAAATTTTATTATTCTTGTTTAAATTAGGCAGGTGGATGTTGAATAATTAATTCTAGAGTTTGCTTCAATTCTCTAATAAGAAATGGACCATTAACACAAGCTTATAGTATACAATTCTCTAATATCATTTTTTTAAATACTCATCTTCAGAAATAATACGTTTAGTATATAAAAACTGTAGCATATTTAAAAAAAATAAAAAATATGTAATGTACTTTTCTCTAAAAAAATATTATTTGAGGAGCCCAAATTAATATGAGAATAAAAAATAAAAAAATAAAAGAGTTTTTATTGATCAGATGAGATTAATTAAATAATTTTAACATTTGAAATTATTATGCTAATGCCGACATTGCTCCTCCATGTTATAAAATATAAATAAAATTTCTAAACTTAATATAATTCATTTACACTAAATAAATAAATTTTATTTATACCCAAAGTTTTCAACTTCTTATTTATTTATTCCATTGAGAACAATTTGTAATCTATTTCAATATAAACCAAGATATATTTATAGATGCAAATTAACGAATCTAGAATTTTCATCTAGTTAAATATATTTAAGAATGATCTCATTTTTTAGTATCATATATATATATATTATCATTCATTATTCCTTAAATATCAAAAGAAAAAAATTTGAAAAGATTTGGACCATAAGATAAAAAAGAAAATGTTGAATTTTAGTAAAGATTAATGTTGCAATTCGAATCTTATGAAATATATGAATATTAAATTTGTATACTCTCAATATATTAAAAAAAAAAGAAAAAAATAAATATTGAATTTGTAAAGCCAGAGCAAACAAATAAAGTATATCTCAACAACAGAAAAGCCATTAACCATCTGTCGTTTAACTTGTATTTTAATGAGCTGTCGTTTTATTTTGGTTATAGAGGATTTGTCGGTGGAGGGAGTCATTATCAACAAACCCTTGTCGTTTAGATAATTTGGATAATTTGATAACAGTTGATATCGGAACTTCTCCAATGGATTTGATTATCTAGGCCGTGCTATTCTATGAAAAAAAATTTAATGAAAAAGGCAAAATCCATCAATAATTGCTGGTTATGGCGCCTCTCCATGAGATGACCTGTCAAGGTAAAATCAGAATTTTGTTAGGGTTTGTCTTCCGTATCAATCATCGGTGCATCTGATCTAAGATTCAATTTGAATTCCAAGAGTCAATTTACTGTTTTGGATTTTACTAATTCTTTTAGGATTTGATTTCATTAAAAATACTACATAGTATTTGCACTCTCTTTTTTTTGTTTTAGATTTTTTCTGTAATAATATGAAAATTTTATGTAGGTTATATAATTTAATGAGTCTTACATCTTGACATAGTCTAACATAAGATTATGATCGATATTGAGTAGCCTGTAAGATCATCATATATGATAAATAAGCATACAAGTGGTATTCATGTAAATTTCATTTTTCTATTCCTCTGAAAAGTTAAATCCATATCTTATTTTGATTAGTTATTTGGGTATTCTTTCTTCCTTTTTCTTCTTTATTTTTCATGTAGATGTTATTTTTTTTATTCCTCTGAAAAGTTAAATCAATATCTTATTTTGATTAGTTATATTGGTATTTTTCTTTCTTCTTCATCTTCGTTTTTTTTAATGTAAATGTCATTTTTCTTTTCCTCTTGAAAGTTGAATCAATATCTTATTTTGAATACTTATTTAGGTATTTCTTCTTCTTCTTCTTCTTCTTCTTCTTCTTCTTCTTCTTCATGTAAATGTCATTTTTCGATTCATCTTGAAAGTTAAATCAATATCTTATTTTGAATAGTTATTTGGGTATTCTTCTTCTTCTCATGTAAGTGTAATTTTTATATTCCTATGGAAAGTTAAATCAATATCTTATTTTGATTTGTTGTTTGAGTATTTTTCTTTCTTCTTTTTTTTATGTAAATGTCATTTTTCTATTCCATTGAAAAATTGAATCAATATCTTATTTTGATTAGTTATTTGGAGAGTTAAATTATTGTTATATATTTTAATTTGGCATATGTTGTCACACATTAACTCTCTAAAGTTAGAGTGAACTTACTATACTATAAAAATCCATCTTTCTTAAATAGGATATTTTGTATCTCTCATATTCACATAACTATGAGTCTAATTATATCATCATCATTAACATTAATGTTATTATCATTAAATACATCTTAAATATTATTCATTATAATTAAAAATCAACACCAAATAAGATCAAACACTAAAAATAACATGTTGGTCCAACCTCTTTCATACACTGATAGAATAAAAATGAGAAGAATTCTACTAGTTATTCTCTAACTACATTTGAAAATGTTATTATATTAAAAGGGCGAGTTCAACTACTCAGTAAGAAAATAATTATATAAGAAAGAGGAAACAAAGAAGATTTTCACATATGCTTAATATAAGATTAATATAATTACATAAATATTATTATTTTTATCATAATACTGCTAAATAAATTCATAATATTCTTTATAAAATCAAACATATACCTTTATACACTCAAATATAGTTCATAAATTACACCTTAGGCGCAAATAAATATATATTTACTAGCAGCCTAAGAGTAAAACATAATATTCTTTATAAAATTAAATATAAACCTTCATACACTTAAAATATATAATCCATAGATCATACCTTAGATGCAAATAAACATATATTTATTGACATCTTAAAGATAAAACATAGCATCTTGGATGCAATGATGACGTATGGCAGCATAAAGAACAAATAATCATGATCATACATATATACAAATCTGCTCCCAAAGGGTGACCACTTGATATACGTCCCAAAAACTATATATATATATATATATATATTTATATATCAAGCGTTGTCTCAAAGATAATATTATAATTATAATCCGTCAATTTCTTTAACACCCCGTCGTCGCAGGTGCATCTATTAAAAAATATATAATGAGTGTATTTAGAACATTTATTCAGTTGTATAAATAAATAATCATCATTCTCATAATTCAAATATCAACATATCATTATTTATTTTTATTTTAAATATTTAGAAATTATTTCTTTCAAATACATCATAAACTGAATTTCATCATATATATATAATTTAATAAAATATCGATATTATAATTATCATTCATCTGGTCTGAAAGCTACAATCACCTAATAAACATAATCACCTCTACGATCTGCCGAAGTAGCTGGATCCACTCTTAAAGTGCTATAAAAGTAAATATTAATTAAAGTATAACATAGAATTATCAAGCTATTATAGAATGTATGATATGAAAAAAAAATAAATATGAAGGATCCTTAAAATTTAACGAAAATTTTGACGTAAATTGGTTATTTTCTAAATTTCCAAATATACTCCAAATTCATTTATAATATATCTATAAATTCATATGTAAATTTTTATAATTTTCTTCATTCATTTGCTATATAAAATTTAATTTATTTTCCAACTCTATAAATCTATCAGATTTTCTAATTTTTCTGGCAGTCATAATTTATAACTTTTTATTCATTACTAAATCTTCACTAGAAATTATAAAATTTTATTAATCATGTGTGCTAGACACATATATGGACATTTAGTTAAAATTTTAGATTTTTCTAAGCTCATTTACTATATTTAAAAGTTAGGTTTTCTAAACCTACAAATTATATTTCTTTAACACTTTCTCTAACAATATTGAATTTCCGATTTTATTTAGATACAAACCTCCATAACAATTTATTAACTTTTAACCCCAAAATATAGATATAAATAGGATCTTATTTATGAAATCTCAAAATTTTATACTTTCATTTACTATATTTTTAAATTATTTTTATTTAACTCTCTAAATTCTGTTCTTTCAATTACCATTCTAGCAGTATCAAATTTAATTTTTATTTTCATAACAAAACCTTTATTAAAATTTACCAAATTTTATTCATATGTCTTAGGCATACATAATATCTTATATGTAAAATTTTAGATTTTTTTGGGTTCTTTTATTATGGTTTTTAACTAGGTTTCTTAACATATACATATTCTGGAATATTAGGACAGCTCTAGCAATCTTTCTTCCTCTATTTTTCTTTAATAGTAAATTATTTTTAAAAATTATGAAATTTTATACAATAATTAATAACACATAGATGAACTCTTGATTAAAATTTCATGCTCATTGAGCTTCTCTAAATCAGTATAAAAATTTGTATATAATCAATTCATAGAACATAAATGAAAATTTCAGCAACTATCATGCTCACATTTATTGTTTTTCTTTTTCATCCTTCGAATCAATGTTTTAATTTAACTTATTTATCAATTAAATAAAATATAAATATTAATTGACCAGTGATTTTCCATTTAAAATTTTCTCTTTAAAGCTTTTAGATTAAGGATATTTGGAACACTCACCTCTTGTAGACTCTCTTCAATTAGCCATAACCTCCATGAATCCTCCCTCAAACTCTCTCTTTCTCTCGGTGTAGCTTTTAGGTTTTGTCAATTTTTTTTGTATGAAGAGATCTTATATTGGCTTAAGATTATTGTTTTATGTCCTTCATTACTGTAGAGTTTGAATTAATTTTCTTTTCCATCCCTACTGAAGACATGATAAGGTTTGATTTATTTTCTCTTTTTGTCACTTTACATGTGTAAAAACATTACATACATGGATTTCTTTGTTTTGTTGCCACTTCCCAATCGGTTCTTTGTTATTATTATTATTATTATTTTATTCATAATCAAGATGCATCATCTAACTCTTATGTTCATATTGTTTAATTAATAAAACACTTGCCCTTTTATTTGACCTCTCTTAACCAATTTTATATACATATATGTCAACAACTAATAAAATACCACCATTATTCTTTACTAACCCAATCCACATATTTTACTTAGCCCAATCCACTTATCTCTTAACATAAGCATAACACATCATGCTTTTATATTTATTACTAAGTCTATATATTTTTTTAGCTCATGCTTCCTCTTGGCCATGAAGAAGAAGACCTTCCCTTTTATTCATTTCTTCTTCACATAAATAATTGGAAATTTTCAGCCCATTTCCTCAATTAATGCTAGTCTACTCACCATGCACTTTCATTTTCTTTCACTCTTGTTCCCTACCTTCCACTATCATAGATACGTCATACAATTGGCATCTTACTAATTCTTATCCTAACATTATATTATTCTATTTCAACCTAATTCATGCATTATGCCACATTATATGATGAATTATGCCACATACTAGCCTTATCTTGTAGTGTAACAATGGCTATTATGTGTTATAGGCTAATGGATATTTTAACTTCTTTTCTTCCATTCCCCCTTTTTTTTCAAAGATTATCAACTAATTTATTATTTTATATTACATCTTATTTCTTTGTTTGACACATAACAACTTCTTTTAGCATTTTAAATTCTACATTATTGCCCAACATTACGATTAATCATTACTGAACCAACACCATAACTCTTCTTTCATTTCTACCCTTAGGTTAATGTATATTCATATATATTTACAAGTCTAATTCATGTTGTTAGTTCAACGAATACAAATGTGTGTGTGTGTGTGTGTGTGTATATATATTGTAAATTTTAACTTTTTCATTTAGTCCATATTTTGATTAGAAGTTAGCTTAACATTTAATCTCTAAATTTAACTTTAATTCTAGGTACCACTATCAATTTATAAAATTTGTCCCTTTTAAATTCAAGGTCCAACTTATTTTTAGATTAATAATTTATAATACTATTGTTTAGAATTATATTTAGGTCGGTGTATGACATTCTTCCCTCTTTTTATAAATTAATCCTCGAATTTCTCATATTCTAGTTATATACTTAAATTTATTGCCCTTTCGCTGAACAACTCTGATGTGTGTGTGTGTGTGTGTGTGTGTGTGTATATATATCTTTTTATATTATATTCATTTTTTTTTATTTTCCTTTTTCCGTATTCTCATTCTTTCATTTAAATATCAATAAGAAAACTTGTAATTTATCTTTTATTTAATAATCTCAATCTCTTACTTCTCATTGAAAATATTTTTCATGTTACATTTCAAGTATGTAAAACTATATATCCTAATAACTAAAATATTAATAATACTATCAATAAATTCCTTTATTTCTCGTTAACTAATTCCTTTTTTTTTACTACTTAATCTACATTAATCTATCATAAATACCATAATTTTACATAGTTGTATTGACCTCGTTTATCATCACTATTTTAGATGTCACACTGCTAAATTTTAAATATTTTATTCATGGACATAATTTCATTCTTAATTTATAAATCATTCTTATATTTATATATTTCTAAATTCTTAATCCTTTCCTAATATATTTATTTCAATCTAATTTTAAATATATTTTCTTATGACCCAAAATATTCTTATTTTATATTCCTCATGAATTATTAATTTTCTCATAATAAAATAATTACTTAATTTCTAATCCTCTAGATCTCAAGGAAATCTTGTTAACTCAAATTTATTTGCACATAAATTTTTTTTTAGACTATAAAGCATCAAATCTATAAAATTTCAATTAACTTATTAGAAATAGTTTTATCCATCAAAACATATATATATATATATTATAATTCAACTTAAAATTCTAATAAGTAATAATTATTTAATTCCTTGTCTTAAAACATAACAAAAGTTTTAAGAATAACTTCAAGATTTAATATATATTTATACTAACTCTTTTTCTAATATTATCCCTTATATTTTAAATTTTCCTCTTTAAACATTATAAATTAATAATTTATAATCATTTCCATCTTACTTCATGAATAACCAAGTCAAACTTCGTATCCATCATCCATCACATTCCTACCATATCTATGTATAAATAAAATATTTAAAATCCAAAGAAATAATATAAATCTTGGCCTCTTTTCACCCATATTTATCTAAATTTTCATATCAAAATTAATTTCAAACTTAGTATCTAGATTTAACTCAATTAATTCAACATATATATATATATATATTTCATAAATTATATTAAAAGTTTGATAAGATTGATTACTATTTTATCTTTGGTATACAAATCATTGGTTTGGATATATTTTAAATATACAAATTATATATTCAAGTATATCTCAAGTATACAAAATATTTATTCCTAGTGTATATTTCATGTACACAATAGGTACCTTATTTTTATGCTTTCTTTTTCATAATTTAGACTATATTTATTTATTTATTTATTTATTTATAACTAATCTCACACAAATAAATTTACTCATTTCACATGTATCAATCAATACTTAGCTTTACCTTATCACTTTACCATTTTATCCATGAATTCATATTATGCATAAACTAAAGATAATTAGAATCTCTACTAATTTTTTTTGAAAATCAAGAATATCAACTTTCTATGATAAATGCATATGCTATGAATGAATGAGTATAGTAGGATCCTTATGAGGTCAGCCAACACCTCTAACATAATGATTTGAATTTTCTCTGTCATAATTACTACTATGGTTAGTACAACCTTGCACTCTTGGTGACATCATTTTATAAGACAAATACGACTAAGATTATTATCTTTTTCCTATCTAAAAAAATAAAAGTCTACGGAATCAATAAGCTATGCTCTAATATCATTAAATGTCACACTCAAACTCTTCAAAACTAGAGTAGACTTACTATGCTATAAAAAATCACCTTTATTAAATAGGATGTTTTATATCTCTCATAATCATATAACTATGAGTCTAATTATATCATCATCATTAACATTAATGTTATTATTATTAAATACATCTTAAATATTATCCATTATAATTAAAAACCAACACCAAATAAGATCAAATAGTAAGTCTAATATATTTGTCCAACCTCTTCTATACGCCGATTGAATGAAACGAGAAGATTTCTACTAGTTATTCTCCAATTGTATCTGAAATTATTAATATATTAAAGAGATAAATCCAATTACTCAGTGAGAAGATAATTATATAACAAATGAAAATAAATAAGGTTTTCACATATACTTACTAATATAAGATTCAAATAACTGCATAAATATTATTTTTGTTTATCATAATACTGCTAAATAAATTCATAATATTCTTCATAAAATCATATATATATATTTATATACTCAAAATATATAGTCCATAGATCACACCTTAGGCGTAAATAAACATATATTTACTGGCGGCCTAAAGGTAAAATATGGTATCTTATGTACAATAATGATATATGACAGTACTAAGAGCACATAATAATAGTCATATACATGTGCAGAGCCGCCACCCGAAAAGGTAACCATCTGATATACGCTCTAATGGCTATATGTATACTAAGCGTTGATCTAAAGACAATATCATAATCATAATCTGTCAATTATCTTAAAACTCCGTCATCATATGTGCCTCTATTAGAAAATATATAATGAGTGTATTCAGAGCATTTATTCAGCTGTATTAATAAATAATCATCATTCTCATAATTTAAACATAAACATTCCATTATTTTTTTCCATTTTAAATATATAAAAATTATTTTTTTCAAATCCATCATAAACTAAATTTCATCATAAAATAAAATTTAACAAATCATGTATATATAATTTAATAAAATACTAATTTTATATAATTATCCACTCATCTGGTCTAAAAGCTACAATCACCTAATGAACAAAATCACTTCTACCAACTGTCGAAGCAGCCAGATCCACTCCTAAATTGGTATAAAAGTAACTATCAATTAAGGTATAACCTAAAATTATCAAGCTATTATAGAATGTATGATATGAAAAAAAAATGAATATGAATGATCCTTAAATTTTAACGAAAGTTCAACATGAATCAGTTATTTTCTAAATTTTCAAATATACTCCAGATTCATTCTTGATACATCTATAAATCCATATGTAAATTTTCATAATTTTCTTCATTTATTTGGTATATAAAATTTAATTTATTTTCTAACTCTACAAATCTACAAGATTTCCTAACTTTCCTGACAGTCTCAATTTTTAACTTTTTATTCATTACTAAATCTTCACTAAAAATTATAAAATTTTAATAATGTGTACTAGACACATATATGGACATATAGCTAAAATTTTATATTTTTCTAAACTCATTTACTACATTTAAAAATTAGGTTTTCCAAACCTACAAATTCTATTTCTTTAACACATTCTCTAACCATATCAAATTTCCAATTTTATTTAGGTATCAAACCTCTATAATAATTTATTAAATTTTAACCCCAAAATATAGACATACATAGGATCTTATTTCTAAAATATCAGAATTTTATATTTCATTTACTATATTTTTAAATTATTTTTATTTAACCATATAGATTCTGTTATTCAATCACCATTCTGGCAGTATCAAAATTTAATTTTATTTTCATAACAAAACCTTTATTAAAATTTATCAAATTTTAATCATATGTCCTAGGAATAATAATATCTTATACGTAAAATTTCAAATTTTTATGGGTTCTTTTATCATAGTTTTTAAATAGATTTCTCAACCTATGCAGATTCTGAAATATTAGGACACCTCTAGCAATTTATCTTCCTCTATTTTTCATTAATAGTAAATCATCTTTAAAAATTATAAACTTTTATACACCAATTAATAACACACAGATTGACTCTTAATTAAAATTTCATACTCATTGAGCTTCTCTTGATCAATATAAAAAATTTGTATAAAATCAATTCACATAACATAAATAGAAATTTCAGCAACTATCATACTCACATTTATTGTTTTTATTTTCAAACTTCAAATCAATTCTTTAATTTAATTTATTTATCAATTAAAACAAAAATAAATCTTAATTTATCAGTGAGTTTCTCTTTAAATTTTCTTTTTAAAGCTTTTAGATTAAAGATATTTGGAACACTCACCTCTTATAGACTATCTTTAATAAGCCACCACCTCCATAAATCCTCCTTCAAACTCTCTCTTTCTCTGTGTAGCTTTTGGTTTTTGTCAGTTTTGTTTATATGAAAAGATCTTATATTGGCTTAAGATTATTATTTTATGTTCGTCATTATTGTAGAGTTTGATTTATTTTGCTTTTCCTACTTAAGACATGATAATGTTTGATTTATTTTCTCTTTTTTGTAACTTTGCATGCGTAAAACATCATGTGCATGGCTTTCTTTGTTCTGTTGTCACTTCCCAATGGGTTCTTTATTATTATTATTATTATTATTATTATTATTATTATTATTATTATTATTATTATTATTATTATTCCTAATCAAGACACATCACCTAACTCTTATGTTCATATTATTTAATTAATAAAACACTTGTCCTTTTATTTAACTTCTCTAACTGATTTTATATACATATATGCCAACAACTAATAAAATCCCACCATTATTCTTTACTAACCCAATCCACATATTTTACTTAGCCCAATCCACTTATCTCTTAACATAAGCATAACACTTCATGCTTTTATATTTATTACTAAGTCTATATGTTTTTTTTAGCTCATGCTTCTTCTTGGCCATGAAGAAGAAGACCTTCCTTTTATTCACTTTCTTCTTCACATAAATGATTGGAAATTTTCAACCCATATCCTCAATTATTGCTAGTCTACTCGCTATGCATTTTCATTTTCTTTCACTCTTGTTCCCTACTTTCCACTATATTGGATATGTTATATATTTGGCATCTTACTAGTTCCTATCTGTTGGAAAACTAATATTATCACTCTATTTTCCTTAAACCAGATTAGTAGGAAAGCGAAAATAAATGCGGAATAGTAACACACAATTTGATAACGGAGTTCGGTCAATTATACCTACGTTTCCGGAGCTGCTACAGACTTCTATTAAGGAAAAAAATATACCGTGTTTACAAACACTCACACCTCACACCCAATTACCCCAAGAAATTTTAACAGAGATTCTCTTAAAGAAATTTTCTAATAGACGTAATCAAGAATACAAAAATTACTTGACTTAATTTTTGCTAGACCCGCTCTGATCTTCCTCTCTATTAATTTTATTTCTATTCTCTCTTATTTTTTCCACTCTTCATAACAATGGCCAAAGGGCCATTTATATAGAAAAATTATAACATGTGTACATAATGGTTGGTGAGATTTGTCAAAGGTTAGGCATCTCTTTTACCTAAGTTAGGCACCTCCATTTTTGGCCACCATCACTTAAATTAAGCACCTCCATTTTTTACCACCATCACTTAAGTTAGGCACATCCATTTTGGACCAAAAATACCTAAATTAGGCACCTCTATTTTTGACTCAAAAAATTACAACTCCATTTTATGGTTAGTAACATTTTATTAACAATTTCCCACTTGAAGACTGATTTCAATCTGTCTTCACACCTCGATCTATGCAACAGCTCTTCTATGATCTACTTCTACTGCAAGCCAACTGAAGCTGAACACAGCTTCAGTTTATCAGTCGACACCGTCTTCGTTAACATGTATGCTGGATTTTGAGTTCCACTGATCTTCTCAAGTTTCGAAATCCCATCTTCCAGAAGTGACCGGATAAAGTGATATCGCAACTGTATGTGCTTCGTTCTGGTATGAAAAGATGGATTCTTCGCTAGATGTATGGCACTTTGACTATCGCAATGCAAAATATTATTTTCTTGTTTCTTGCCTAGTTCTTCCAAGAAACTTTGGAGCCAGATCATCTCCTTGCTGGCTTTCGTGACAGCGACATATTCTGCTTCAGCCGTGGAGAGAGCAACTATGTTCTGTAGTTGAGACACCCAGCTCACTATGGTACCTCCTATAGTATAGACATACCATGTAGTGCTCTTTCTGAAGTCAATATTTTTGGCTAAGTCAGCATCCACATAGCCTGCTAGTCTCTTATCTCCACCTTGAAAATAAAGTGCCTTATCTGTGGTACCCCGAAGATATCTGAGGATCCACTTGACTGCTTCCCAGTGTACCTTGCCTGGATTATTCATGTTCCTGCTAACAGCTCCCACTGCTTGAGCAATATCTGGCTTGGTACAAACTATGGCATACATCAAACTCCCAATTGCTGAGGCATACGACACCTTTGCCATGTGTGCACGTTCCTCCTCCGTCTTCGATGACTGTTCTTTGAAGAGTCTGAAATGAACACCTAAAGGTGTGCTAACTGGTTTAGCATCTTGCATATTGAATCTGGCTAGTACTTTGGTGATGTACTCAGCCTGTGATAACATCAAAGTCTCCGACTTCGTGTCTCTCTTGATCCTCATTCTAAGAATCTGCTTTGCAGCACCCAGATCTTTCATTACAAACTACTTTGATAATTTCTGCTTTAAATTTTTAATCTCTTGCATGTCTGAACCTGCAACGAGTATGTCATCAACATATAACAATAAAATAATAAAACTACTGTCAAACTTCTTAATGTAGCAACAATGATCTGCTTGGCATCTTGTGAAACCGTTGCTGCCCATAAAGCTATCAAACTTCTTGTACCACTGTCTAGGAGCTTGTTTTAAACCATACAAACTCTTCTTCAACCTGCACACTAGGTTTTTCTTGCCTGCCTTAATGAAGCCTTCTGGCTGCTTCATGTAGATCTCTTCTTCCAAATCTCCATGAAGGAATGCTGTCTTTACATCTAACTGTTCAAGATGTAAATTCTTTGTAGCTACTATTTTCAATACCAGTCTGATTATTGTAAGCTTCACGATTGGAGAAAAAATTTCAGTATAGTTAATACCTTTCTTTTGCTGAAAACCTTTTACAACCAATCTTGCTTTGTAACGTCTACTCCCATCATGCTCTTCTTTGATCCTGTAAATTCACTTGTTGTGGAGTGCTTTCTTGCCTTGTGATAGTTCAGCTAATTTCCATGTCTGATTTGACAAGAGTGAGTCCATCTCATCTTTCATGGCAGACTCCCACTTGACTGAATCCTCCACTTGCATTGCTTCATCGTAGCACTCTGGTTCACCATTGTCTGTCAACAACAAGTAATGCAAAGAAGGCGAGTAACGTTGGGTTGGTCTAGAAATTCTGGAGGAGCGTCTCAATTCCGGCATGCTTGGCTCCTCTGCTTCAGGACTATTCTGAACATCATTTCCAGAAATCTCCTCGAACTCAGCAAATTCCTTATTTTTAGCATCTATCTTGGAGCTGCTTGATTCTGCTGCTTGATTCCTTGTACATCACATTCTCGTTGAATATGACATCTCGGCTTCTTACAATCTTTCAATTTTTATAATCCCAAAACCGGTAACCGAACTCATCACCACCATATCCAATGAAGACACATTTTTTAGACTTGGCATCAAGTTTACTTCTTCTAGTAGAATCTATATATATGTAAGAGATACAACCAAATACTCTTAAGTGTGAAAGGTTTACCTCTTTTTTGGTCCATGCTTCCTCTGGTATTTCACCATCCAGAGGTACTGAAGGCCCACGGTTGATCAGGTAGGCTACGGTGTTGACAGATTCAGCCCATAAATTCTTAGGCATGTAATATCCCAAACTATACCCTAAAATTTTTGAAAATGTTTATTGTTGTAATTGGATTAATTGATTTTGAAGTATGTATAAAGGATTTAGAGAAAAGGGAAGTGTGTATATGTTGTATATATGGAGATATATACAACATATACAAGTCAACTTATTAATGGTTAAAGGGAATATTGTGATTATTTTAAAATGAAATTAAATTAAGTGGAAGAGGATATTTATATATTTTATTATTAAAATTGCTTGGTTGAGATTTAAAGAGAAATTTGTGTGGTTTAAGAAGTTTGACTTTGCTCTTTCTATCATTTTCTTCTTCTTCTTCTTCTTTCTTTGTTTTGGCGGGCTATCTTCATAGTAAGAGGGAAAGAGATATTTTGTTCTTCCAAACTCAAGATTGAAGGGTGTTTCAAGAGATCAAATTAGAGTTTGAAGGATTTTCATCATTTTTGGTAAGTTTCCAACTTGTTTTCTTGGTTTTCTTTTGAGTTTGTGTTTTGAGCTTGGTGTATGGTTATTGTTGATATATATATGTATAATTGTGGTGAATTTGAGAGTGTTTGGTCATATTGGTTTTGATTTTGGGGTTGGTTTGAAGGAAATGTTAAATTTGGTGAAAGAAAATAAGTGTTGTGGATTGTGTAGGTTGAGTTGTGATTATGGTTGTGATTGGTTTTTGATGTATGTATTATGTTGTTTTAGTGTTTATGCAAGTTTAGTATGGTTTATTGATGGTTTTGGGTAAGATTATTTAAAGTGGAAAAGGGTAAAGTATGTTGTTTGTTGGGTATAGTGTTGTTGGTGTCGGAATCAGAATTTTTGACCTGACACGCCCAAGAACAAGGCCAAGTCTTTGGGCGTGTCAATAGTTCTTTTTTCTGGATGGGTGACACGACCAGTGACACGCCCATGTCACTGAGCGTGTCACAGCTTCTGTGTTGTAGTAGTATTGAGACGTCCAGTGACACGCCCAAGTCACTGAGCGTGTCATAGCTACTGTGATGTTGGTGGGTTGACACGTCCAGTGACACGCCCATGTCACTGAGCGTGTCATAGCCACTGTTTTGAGGGAAGATTGACACGGCCAGTGACACGCTCATGTCACTGAGCATGTCAAAGCTTCTGTGTTGTGAGTTTAGGGCACGATCAGGGGCACACCCATGTTGTTGAGCTTGTCATGTGTAGAGTTTGCCCTAGTTGGTTCTTGTTCTTATTTTCTTATGTGTATCACTAAGTGAGTGTGTGTAATTACAATTGGATTAGGTTTTGAAGAGATTGAGTTGCCCTAATCCTAGTGTTGAAGGATTCTTGGAAGAGGAGTTTGGAATTGGTGTGAGTTGTTCTTTGAGGTAAGTACAAATCTTACATGATTGCATACATTTACATGATTTTGGAATTTACACATTTAGAGGGAAATGTGTTAAGTAACTCACTACATTGTTGATGTATATGAATAATGCTATGTTTTGCATAATGTAAACTATGTGGATTATATGTGAGGATTCAAAGTATATGAACAATGTAAGTTGTGATGTGTACTCAAATCATAAAATATGATGCCATTGTTGTTGGCTATAATGATGCAAATGAAATAATTGGGGCATGGTTGCCTAGATGTTTATAAGAAAATGAGAATGGAATTGATAATGAAATAATAAAAGAATTGTGTGCCTAATGTGTTATTCAATTTTCAGAGTTTTGTTGTTGGTGGCATGCCTAAAAGTAACAATCCCTTGAAGCTGAGTTGGGCTTGGTCCTTGAAGTCAAGTTGGGTTGATGCTGAGCTCCCCTTGAAGCTTGGTTGGGCCTAGTCCTTGAAGCCTAGTTGGGATGTTACATATGAGATGTTTCTCATTGTGATAATGATTCGCCTACAGGCTTGATAAGTGTGATATTGGACCAAAATATTAACTCTGAAAGTTGAATGACATATTAGTTTCTTTTAGGCCCATGCTTGTCTTTGCTTAAATATGAATTATGAATGATGAAATAATTGAACAATATGATGAAAGTTAATGTTATGAAATATGATATTCTTGTGTATTGTTTATAATGGTTGAAAGTATGACATTGGCATTACATTGAAACATATTGTCATCATAGTTTGTACCACTAAGCCTATGGCTTAGCGCGATTGTGGTTCATCGCACAGGTGATAGGGTAGATATGGTTGAACCGGAGAGTTCAGCTAGACCGAGTCGAGTCTAGGCTTGTGAAGTGTTGATTGTGGACTTCAAGATCAGAGACGAACTGCCAAGCATGTATAATTCTATATTTTTGTATTTATTGATTTTGATGTATATATATGTATATACCGCTACATTTTTCACCGCATAATAAATAAATATTTTATTTATTATGTTTTATAATATAACTTAAATGTTTTAAGTTTTCTTATATTGTTAAATTGAAAGATTGGTTTGCTTTAAAATAGACCGTAACATTCCTGTATCCGGTATACGTATATTATAGATGTGGTTGTATGTAGTGTGTATATGGGGGATAGGGGTGTTACAACTGTTTTGGTATCAGAGCCTAGGTTTGAGATTCTTAACCTAGGTGAATTTTAAGAAAAAGAAAATTTTGATTTTAAAATATGATTTTTGAATAAGATACATGCTTTGGTACTGGCAGTTTCTGATCTTTGATAAGGCATATTTTGCTGTGTTTGCAGATATAGGTAGTGATGGCGTCTTAGACACGTCAGTCCATAGAGGGTAGTGCTGAGAATGTAGCTCCTGAAGAGGGTAGAGATGTAGCTAGGGTTGAGAGAGCGGGAGAGGCACCTACTTCTGTGCCAGGGAGACCAGCTGCTGATGAGATTCCGGCGGTTTGGTTACGACATGTGGTAGAATTGTTGAGGCAAGCTCCAGTGCAGCAGTCGCCACCTCAACCATAGCCACAAGTACCGGTGAGGCAGTATGATAAATTAAAGAAGTTCAGAGCTGAAGATTTCTTTGGTACTACAGATCCTACAGTAGCTGAGCAATGGTTAGATAGAGTGCAGAGGATATTTATTCAGTTGCAAGCTACTCCTGAAGAGAAATTTGATTATGCTAGATCCCTTCTGTAGAGAGATGCTTATGATTGGTGGAAGACGGTTCTCCATGCCATGGATGATCCACTGACCTTGTCTTATAGTGATTTTCTGAAGGAGTTTGAGCAGAAGTATACTCCGAGGGAGTATAAAGATGCTAAGAAGATAGAGTTTTTGAATCTAAGACAAGATAACAGGACAGTGACAGAGTATGAGATTGAGTTTATCCGGTTGAGTCATTATGCAGGTGGAATTATTTCAGATGAGATAGACCGGTGCATGAGATTTGAGGAGGGGTTGAGACCCTCTATTATGTGTATTGTTATTGGTTCTAGGTACCAAGATTTTTCTCAGTTGGTTGCAGCTGCTGAAAGTGTTGAGAGAGCACAGGGTATTGCAGCAGCGGCTACTGAGGAAGAGACTAGAGTAAGGAGACCTCAGTTTGAGGCAGGGTCATCATCTATGAAGAGAGGTAGAGGAAGTTTTGTTCTAAGGGTTAGTAGGAGTCAGAGGCATTCTGATAGGTCAGTTCAGTATCAGAGGCAGACACCGAGACCTACAGTTTCTGTAGCTAGTGCTCCAACTCCAGTGGTTCATAGATCTATTCCACCTACATGTGTTCATTGTGGTAGGGCACATGGGGGGGCTTGCTGGAAGACGGGTGGACCAGGAGTATGTTTTAGATGTAGATCACCAGATCATTTCATCAAAGATTGCCCTGGGTTACTAGAGGATAGAGAGACTGATACTACAGCTTTTCGACCCAGTGTTAGCAGAGGAGGTCAAGGGGGCAGAGGTTTTAGTAGAGATGGTCGACCCAGGATTAGTCAGAGAGGAGGCTCTACATCCGGAGGCAGTAGACCAGATGAGGCTGGGCCATCACAATGAGTGTATGTGTTGCAGAGGCAGTCGGATGCTTCAACAGTTATTGCGGGTACATTTTCTTTATTTGACATTTCAGTTCTTGCTCTAATTGATCCAGGATCTACTCATTCATACATAAGTGCATCTATCTTGCCTGTGTCTGAATTGCATTCAGAGTCCCTAGGATTTGATGTCTTGGTGACAAATCCTTTAGGGTATAGTGTGGTAGTTAGCAATGTGCACAGAGATAGTTTATTTGTGGTGCAAGATGAGGAGTTCTTGGGTGATTTGATTAAAATGCCTTTTAAGGAGTATGATTTGATTTTGGACATGGATTGATTGTCTAAGCATAGAGCTGTGGTAGACTGTCAAAATAAGTGTGTTACCCTGAGAACCGGTGATGGTAAGAGTATGATGGTATCTAGTAAGCAGAGACAACTTACATCCATGTTTGTTTTAGCTGTTGCAGCTAGGAGGTTGATTCGGAAGGAATGTAAGGCTTATTTGGCTCATATTGTAGATGCCAAGGTAATGGGTTCTCAGCTTGATAGTATACCCACAGTTGCTGAATTTCCAGATGTTTTTCCTGAGGAGTTGCCAGGGTTATCCGCTAAGAGAGAGGTTGAGTTTGGTATCGATTTGTTGCCTGGTACCACTCCCATCTCTATTACTTCCTATCTAATGGCACCTGCTGAGTTGAGAGAGTTGAAGGTGCAGTTGCAGGAATTGTTAGATAAAGGGTTTATTTGCCATAGTGTGTCTCTGTGGGGAGCACCTGTTTTGTTTGTGAAGAAGAAAGATGGTACTTTGAGACTGTGCATTGATTATAGGAAGTTGAACAAGGTGACTATCAAGAGTAACTATCCTTTGCCTAGGATAGATGATCTCTTTGATCAGTTGAAGGAAGCAGCAGTGTTTTCCAAGATTGATTTGAGATCATGGTATCATCAGTTGAGAGTTAGAGCTGAAGATGTATCTAAGACAGCTTTTCGCACAAGGTATGGGCATTATGAGTTCTTGGTGATGCCTTTTGGGTTGACGAATTTACCAGCAGCTTTCATGGATTTGATGAATGGGTGTTTAGACCTTATTTAGATCACTTTGTGGTGGTCTTTATCGATGATATTTTGGTGTATTCACATAATAAAGAGGATCATGATAAGCATATACAGATTGTATTGCAGACTTTGAGAGAGAAGCAGTTGTATGCTAAGCTATCTAAGTGTGAGTTTTGACTTGATCAAGTGACTTTTCTCGGTCATGTGGTTTCAGCAGATGGTATAAGAGTTAATCCGAGTAAAGTTAAGGCCATTTTAAATTGGAGTCTACCAAAATCAGTGACTGAAGTTAGAAGTTTTCTGGGTTTGGCAGGCTATTATCGACGTTTTGTGAAAGGTTTTTCTTTGATAGCTACTCGACTAACCAGATTATTTCGAAAGGGAGTCAGATTTGTGTGGACAGATCAGTGTCAAGCAAGCTTTGAGCAGTTGAAGGAGATGTTGACTCAAGCTCCTGTTCTTACCTTGCCTGTGGAAGGTAAATCATATGTGATTTACAGTGATGCTTCACACAGTGGTTTAGGTTGTGTTTTGATGCAGGAGGGTAAAGTCATAGCTTATGCTTCTCGGCAGTTGAAACCGCATGAGCTTAATTACCTGACGCATGATTTGGAGTTGGTAGCCATAGTGTTTGCTTTGAAGATTTGGCGACATTATCTTTATGGGGAGAAGTGTTTCATTTATACAGATCATAAGAGTTTGAAATATTTAGGTGTTCAGAGAGAGCTGAATCTTAGGCAAAGACGGTGGTTGGATACGCACACAATTTCGAACCTTGGCTCTGATACCAGTTGTTGGGAAACAAATATCATCACTCTATTTTTCTTAAACCATATTAGTAGGAAAGTGAAAATAAATGCGGAATAGTAACACACAATTTGATAATGGAGTTCGGCCAATTATGCCTACGTCTCCGGAGCTGCTGCAGACTTCTATTAAGAAGAAAAATACACCGTATTTACAAACACTCACACCTCACACCCAATTACCCTAAGAAATTTTAACAGAAATTCTTTTAAAGAAATTTCCTAATAGACGTAATCAAGAGTACAAAAATTACTTGACTTAATTTTTGCTAGACCCGCTCTGATCTTCCTCTCTATTAATTTTCTTTCTATTCTCTCTTATTTTTTTCACTCTTCATAACAATGGCCAAAGGGACATTTATATAGAAAAATTATAACATGTGTATATAATGGTTGGTGAGATTTGTCAAAGGTTAGACATATCTTTTACTTAAGTTAGGCACCTCCATTTTTGACCAAAAATACCTAAGTTAGACACCTCTATTTTTTACTCAAAAAATTACAACTCCATTTTATGGTTAGTAACATTTTATTAACACTATCCCACCATTATATTATTCTATTTCAACCTAATTCATGCTTAATGCCACATTATATGATGAATTATGCCACATACTAGGATTACCTTGTAGTGTGGATATTTTAACTTCTTTTCTTCCATTCCGCACCCCCTCCTTTTTTTTTTCAAAGATTATCAACTAATTTATTATTTTATATTGCATCTTATTTCTTTGTTTGACACATAACAACTTCTTTTAGTATTTTAAATTCTACATAATAGCCCAACATCATTATGATTAATCAGTGCTAAACTAACACCATAACTTTTCTTTCATTTATACCCTTAGCTTAATGTATATTCATATGTATTTACAAGTCTAATTCATGTTATTAGTTCAATGAATACAAATGTGTATATATATATTGTGAATTTTAACTTATAATTTCATTTAGTCCATATTTTGATTATAAGTTAGCTTAACATTTAATCTCCAAATTTAATTTTAATTCTAGGTACCACTATCAACTTATAAAATTCACCCCTTTTAAATTCATGGTCCAACTTATTTTTAGATTAATAATTTATAATACTATTGTTTAGAATTATATTTAGGTCGGGATATTACATATGTCTTTAGGGAAAAAAATTAGGAGGTATGAAGTTCCCCCGAATTATGAGATTTGAATTCATAACCTCAGAGTTTATGTAATTATAGATTTTCTTATATCTAAAGAAACAAATGTTTTGGAGAATTTTAACTTACTTCTATTACTGTATTTAGTGTAAGTATATATACAGAGATTAGTTACAAGTGATAATACAACAGCTGGCAATATACAAAATAATTTAAAATACAAGTGATTTGATTCGATCCTTATCACGCCCCCGCAATTCGAGCACCGTGAGAAGATGGTCGAATTGTCAAATGATGCATAAGTGAGTAATGTCTTGCTTTGGGAGGAGACTTAGTCAAAATGTCTGCAAGTTGATCCTTTGAACATATGAATCGAACTTGAATTTCCTTCTTTTGTACTTTGTCTCGAACGAAGTGGAAATCAACCTCTAAATGTTTAGAACGAGCATGGAAAACTGAATTTGCCGATAAATAAGTTGCATCGATATTGTCACACCAAACAATAGGACTTTGTTGAGAGGCATATCCAATATCTTTTAAGATAGACTGAACCCATACAAGTTCTGTAGTTGCTAGGCCAAGTGCTCTATATTCTGCTTCAGTGGATGACCGTGCAATGGTTTGTTATTTCTTAGAATTCAATGAAATCAAGTTTGTACCCATAAAAATGGCAAATCCTGTGGTTGATTTTCGATCATCCATACACTCGCCCAATCTGCATCAGTATATACATTTAGTGTTGTGTTGGACGATTTTGAAATAAAAAGTCCATATCCAATTGTTGCTTTTAAGTATCTCAATATGCGCTTCACAAAGGACCAATGTTCTTCTGTCGGTGAATGCATAAATTGTGAGGCTTTGTGAACTGAAAAATAGACTTCAGGCCTAGTTAAGCTCAAGTATTGCAAGCCTCCAACTATACACCGATACAAAGTAGAATTTGGAAAACTATCACCCTTCAATGCTGCCATTTTCCCTTTAGTACTAGCTGGAGTTGAAAGCCCCTTGCAATCTGTCATATGTGCTTTGGAAGGAAGATCTTGAATGTATTTCTGTTGTGTAAGAAAAAGACCATCATTTGTCCAATGAGCTTCCATACCTAAAAAATAATCAAGTCTGCCAAGATCCTTGAGCATAAATTCGGATTGAAGAGACTTAATTATAAGCTGAACAAAATCAATATTGGCACCAGTAACAATTATGTCGTCTACATAGACTAGCATAAAAACCATAACCTTGTCCTTTTGGTAAACAAATAGTGAGGAATCAGCAGGAGATGAACGAAAACCACGCTTTAGAAGAACAGTAAACAATCGTTTATACCATTGTCTGGGTGCTTGAAGTAGCCCATACAAAGATCTCCGTAGACGACACATATAATCAGGTTTTGTTGAATCCACAAATCTAGGTGGTTGTTCCATAAATACAAGATCATCAAGAGCACCATGTAAGAAAGCATTAGAAACATCTAATTTCCTTGTATGCCAACCATGAGAAATAGCAAGAGATAAAATAATTCTAATAGTTGCTGGTTTAACAACTGGTGAGAATGTTTCGGAGAAATCAATACCTGGGCGTTGATGGAAACCCTTGGCAACTAGTCGAGCTTTGTAGCGATCAAGGCTACCATTTGATTTCTGTTTTACCTGAAACACCCACTTGCACCCAATGATATTTTAAGCCCGTTGCCGAGGTACAAACTCCCATGTTCCAGTTTGGAGCAAAGCATTAAATTCATGAATCATTGCTTCTCGCCACTGTGGATGCTTAATAGCTTGTGTGTAACAAGTTGGGGTTGCAGAAATAGTAACCACATGGGCAGACGGAGACCATGGCATTTTTGGCTTTAAATTGCCAGTTTGCAATCTGGTTACCATATGATGTGTTTTAATTGGAGTAGGCACAGAAACAGCCAAAGGTAGCTGCTGGTCGGCAACTTCTATCGAAGAAGAAGGAGGCGCGCATGGCTCATTTAATGAAACGGTGCGAACTGAAGATTGACTCCTAGTTTGACTTGGTAACGTCGATGTTGTTGATGCCGTTAGTTCAGACCCAGCCGTTAATTCATTTAATGAAACGGTGCGTACTTCATTTTGCATGTCTGTTTCTTGCACCTGCGTTTCATGTCATGACTTAGCATTTCATTGCTTTGTGAAATAGTAGGCTGTATGTTTTGAGTCACCCGTGGAAAAGCTCCAAGAATACCATCATTCTGTCTCGGCAACATTGGCACTGGTGGTAGTGGCACAGCAGTGGGTTGTTGGTCATTAACTGTAGGGCAATTATCAAATGGCTGCTTGAAGGGGAACACCTGTTCATAGAACAAAACATGACGTGAGAAATAACGGCGACCAGAAGACAACTCAAGACAAATATATCCCTTGTGGAGCTTACTATATCCCAGAAAAACACATTGAGCATACCTAGGAGCTAGCCTGTGTGGTGTGTAGGGTTTGAGCCATGGATAACAAAGAGACCCAAACACTCTCAACTCATCATAATTAGGCTTGGAATGAAAAAGAATTTCAAATGGTGTTTGAATGTTGTTATGAGTAGATGGTAAATGATTTATTGTATACATAGCATTGTCAAAAGCATATGGCCAATATTTATAAGGAACAGAAGCTGAATGCAATAAAGCTCTCCCAGACTCAACTATATGTCTGTGTTTTCGCTCAGCACACCCATTCTGTTCTGGAGTGTGTGGACAAGATACTCGATGAAGAATTCCATGTTCTCTTAAATATGTGGACAAAGATTGATACTCTCCCCCCCAATCTGACTGAAAACTTTTAATGGCAACACCAAAATACTTTTCAACTAAAGTGCGGAATTGAACAAACACAGGCAGAACATCAGACTTTTGTTTAAGAAAGTATATCCAGCAATACTTACTAAAATGATCAAAGAACAGAACATAGTATTTATAACCGTCAACAGAGATTTCAGGTGATGGACCCCATACATCAAAACATACTAATTCCAAAGGTTGTTTGGCAACAAATAAAGAATCAGAAAAAGGCAATTTTTGTGATTTTCCCACACTACAACCATGACAAACGTCATAATTTTTATTGGTAACAAAAGAAATATTGTTATTGCTCAAAACATTCCTAACTACTCTAAGATTAGCATGGCCTAGACTCTCATGCCAAAGAGATATGCTCTCTGGAAAAGCTTTTGGAGAAAATGACCGAACCGGCTGCATCGGAAATTGATACAATCCATTCCTACTTTGGCCTTGGTACAGCACCCGCCTCGTGGGGATATCCTTCACAAAATAAGTGTTAGGAAAGAACTCAATGGATGCATTATTATCAGTGGTAAAAGCAGACACAGAAAGTAAATTCTGATTGACACTAGGGGAATGTAAAATATTATTAAGAACAAATGAATGCCCATTAATATGAGAAACAGAAGATCCACGAGTTAAGATTGGTAGAGTTTTACCATATGCTATAGTGAGTGTAGTGTTGTCAAGCACAGGGACTGGTCGAGAGATGTTCTCTTGGGCTGCAGCCAAGTGATAATTTGCCCCTGAGTCTACTGTCCAAGTCGGCACTGCATTAGATTCTGTATGTGATGCGTTTGCTTCTGGTGGTGGCTTGGGTGAAGGACACTGCCTGCTGTAGTGACCATGGCCATTACAATTATAACAAATTAGTGTTGAATTTTGGCCTGAAGTTGAACCTGTTCCACGTCCAGTATTCACAAAAGAACCAGCAGCTGAATTATAACTAGTATTTGCTCCATAAGGTCCACCAGCAGAATTATAGGGATTATGTGCGCCATAAACTCCTCGACCATAACCAGAATTCTGGCCAAACCATCCTCTACCTCCACGTCCTCTCCATCGTCCGCCACCGCGTCCTGTGTTACTGTAATTAGCAGTGGGCGGAACAGCAGTTGTAACAGCCAAATTGTCAAGCTTGAGTTGCGTTTCCTCACTCAATAACAACGTATAAAGTTCATCAAATGTAATGACAAAATTTCTGGCTTCTAAGGCACGTGTGAAAGGACGAAACTCAGTGCCCAAGCCTTCTATAACATCAGAAACTAAAGATTCCTCACTTCGAATGACTTTAATTGATCTGCAATAGATCTGGCACGCTTCATATAAACATCAATAGAGTCCGAGCCACGAGACAGATGCTTCAGCTGCTTACGAAGTTGCTGAACTTGAGTCTTTGCACCTTTGGAATAAACAGTAACGAGTTTATCCCATGCCTCCTTGGCTGTCTTACAGCGTATTATCTGATGCATAATAGTTTCGAAAACAGAATTATTAATCCAACTTTTCACAATTTGATCCTGACTGAACCAGTCAAGATACGCAGAATTCACCTCTCCGTTCGCAAGAGTGCGAGGTGGTGCTTCTTTCGATCCATCAACATGAGAAGATAACCGGTAGCCATGGAGAAAAGGCATTATCTGTGCCTCCCACAGAAGAAAATTAGAGGACGTTAACTTGATAGAGGGAAAAGGAGTAACATTTGGAATTGAAACAGAAGAATTGATAGCTGAGGTAGAAGAAGAGGTAGATGAAACTAAAGATTGTTCCGTAGATCCCATACTGTCTTACGATGTAAACAGAGAAGAAAGATGAGAAGAAATGGCAATTTCACAAGAGCCCTTTATGGCTCTGATACCATATAGAAACAAATGTTTTGGAGAATTTTAACTTACTTCTATTACTGTATTTAGTGTAAGTATATATACAGAGATTAGTTATAAGTGATAATACAACAGCCGGCAATATACAAAATAATTTAAAATACAAGTGATCTGATTCGATCCTTATCAATATCTTCTTTTCTTGTAAATCTTCTATGTCTACTCTATTTTCAATGAAATATGCATAAGAAGTTGAACTAACAAGAACCGTTCTTTATTTTTTTTTCTCACCCTACACTAACCACTAGACTAATCTAATTTTTTCCTTCTAATTTTGTTTATTTGTATCTTCTTTTCTTGTAATTCTTTAATTTTGATAGAACTCTCACATTTTCATATCTATATATAAGCCAATATTAGCTTCCATTTCTCTCATTCAATATCCATCAGAACTCTTTCTTTGGGATTTCTAACTTATATAGATTATTGTTTGAAATGACAAATTCTAATTTGTTGATGTTAGCTCTTTTCATTGCTCTATCATTTTCAAGCATGGATATTGGAGTGGCTGCTCGTAATCTTCTTCAAATGCCACCTTTGCTTTCAGTTCTTAATTTGCCAAAGCCAACAATGCCACCATCGCCTACAATTCCAACTTTGCCACAATCCACATTGCCAACTTTGCCAATCACCCAACCTTCTCTTCCTAAGCCTACTTGCCACCACTTCCTAGCTTACCTACCATGCCCACCCTCCCTAAGGTTACCTTACCTCCACTGCCAAGCATGCATTCAATCCCCACAATCCCTACTACAATTCCCTCTATCCCTTTCCTTTCCCCACATCCTGCCCCATCAAGCCCTTGATTTTCCTTCTTATTAGCATATAATTGTGTTGATGCAAATTGCTTGGCTGTTAGGTCTAGAAATTCATTGTGAGCCTTTCAAATATGTGTTTCATTATTATTTACATTTATCTTTTTACACTTTGTTTTCTCTCTGTTAAAAATGTTTGTTAATTAGCACTACAAGCAATATTTTAGTCGCACTTACAAGCCTAACATAACGTGGGTAAAAAATCACTATTTCTTCCCCTATGTCTAAAAAATGCTTAATCTTATTAATTAATTGATTATTGAATGACTAGATCTTTTTTTACTTAATTTCTCACTATTCATTAATCTTAGGTCACATTGACTGAATAGAGTAAATCCCTGCATTATTTTTCTTATTTCATTTCTTCCATTGTTACTGTTTGCTTGGCATTGACCAATACATATTTTGCAGCTAGCAATTGCTATACTCACAAATTCAGAATTTTGACGCATAATTAGATTAATCTAACTGTTAAAACTAACTTTATCAAGTCAGAATCAATCAGAAAAATAAAACATTTTCCTCATTGTTTGTGGCTGATTTATCAATTCTTTCTTTTTAACTACAATTTTCGTTCTTCATACACAACTATATGTACTCTGAACAAGAGTAAACCAAACTTGAACATAACAAATATTTTGCCCCATATAGCAGTATTTCTTGTACTTTCGACTATACAATATATTTGGCATTCATATTAAATAAGTATTAAGAATGCGTGAAAGTTAGTTCGAGATATCATATATCCGTGATATTAAAAATAAACTATCAAGGATGAAGAAGTCAGTCGATCCGATAAATATTAATTACATATATATATACATACATATTTTGGTACAAAATTGCCTACTAATCAACGAAAGGCAATATTGGCAAGAATAACTAAAGAGAAGGACAATTGGTATAACCAGCAAAGAGCATATATATTCATTCTAATAATTCATAATGTTCATACCAAATATATAATCATATTATTTGTTGGTACTTATCATCTCAATACAAGAAAACACAAGTGATAAGATAAGATTGTGCCTGCAAAGCTTTTAATTGTATCTAATTGTAACGAATTGGCAAAATGCGTAACAAACAAGACTGCATAGCCATTCTATTATCTTTTCTGTATCTGATCGGAATGTATTGGACAAAGGTGGAACAAACAAGATAAGCATTTCCAGTTTATTACTAATGAAGTTCATACCAAAAATGTCAGTCCTCAAGAGATTCTCAAAACCTCCAAAACAAGTAATTTATTAAATCCAAGAAGAGTACTATGAATTATCACCAAAAAACACAGTAGATTTGGACAACTCTACATGTCAAAATTCAAAACTACAAGATCCTATAAAAAGGGCTACTTCACTTTCTTCTGTTTATCCCATTCCAAAAAAAAAATCAATCTTTCATCCTGCTTTAGCCATGTCGAGAAAGAGTAAGGGTCGCCAAAGGTTGGAGATGGTGAAAATACCCAAGGAAAGCAATCTTTTGGTAACCTTCTCCAAGCGCAGGTATGGCATTTTTAAGAAAGCTAGCGAACTTAGCACTCTTTGTGGTGTTGAAGTCGTAGTTATAGTATTCTCACCTGGCAAGAAGGTCTTTTCTTTCGGTCACCCTTCTGTTGAAACAGTGTTCGACCGTTTTCTCTCTGGAAACTCTCCCTGCACTTCAGGTGCTCTGCAACTTATCGAAGCTCACCGAAACGCCAGGGTCCATGAGCTTAATCTGCAGCTTACTAAGGTACTAATTGGATACAAATTTGAAATTAAATTTACACCTTTTTTTTGGTTAATTAGGCCTTTTTTTTTTCTTTCTAACAAGTGATCATCAACTAGGTTCTGAATCAATTGGAAATGGAGAAGAAAAGAGGCGAAGAGCTTGATCAAATGAAGAAAATTACACAGGCTCGGTGCTGGTGGGAGACTCCTATTGATGAACTTAACTTGACACAACTTGAGCAACTGAAGACTTCAATGGAGGTTCTGAGACAGAACGTTTCAAAGCAAGCAGAACAGCTTCTGATTCAAACTACAAATTCTCCTCAATTGTATGCACCAACAACTGCTACAAATAGTGGTGCTCGTTCTTTTAATGCAAAGAAAGTTGGACTCAACATAAATGTCATGCCTTATCAATACCCAAATCTTGGATTTGGAACTGGTTTATTTTAAGTATTTTGATAATGTATATTGTAATTAAGCTTTAGCCGCGGTCTCCACAGTTCTAGTTCTATTCTATTTGTGATCCTTATTAGCCTCAGTCTACACAGGATATAGTTATTGTTTTTATGATTATTTATTTGGGTTTGATTGATATAATGTGTATTTGCTAGAATGTTGTAAGATTATATGTAACTTACCGCATTAATGTTTATGAGATTCATCAAGATCTGTTGCAAAACAAATCTTTAAGTTAATTTCTTCCAATATCTCAAAAAAAAAAAAACAATTGCTGATCTTAAGTTATCAATAAAATGGTACTGTTTTATGGTAGGTTGTGATGTTGCATGCAGCTATCTGATTTCTTGTGCTGCCATAAAAAATGGTTGCAAGTGTGATCATTTTTAGGATTCTGATCCAACCATTGTTTTGGTGTGAACAAATGTATCTATATTCTATCCCACCATGCTTGTGTATAGCATAGCATTTAATCAACATAAAACTAGTTTTAGAACATATATATTAATTAACTAACATTGAGCAATATAAAAAAAAGAGTATTCATAAATAAAATAAATTAGAGATATTATTTATGAGAGAAAATGACGGATAATATCTTTTAACTTTTTAAATCGATACACACGAATATGTCTAATTATAATTAAGAAAACTACAACACAAGATTCACTCTATTATAACATAATAATGCCTTAAAATAAGTTAATTCAGGCACATAAAGTATCAATTATTACTCAACGACAACAGAAACAGAAGCTAATTACTAACAATTAAATGATCAAATAAATGTTCAAACAGAAGCAAAACAATCAAATTACTTGTAGCTAATTTGCTGGGGGTGGGATAGCGGGAATAGTGGGCATTGTAGTGGGGATAGTGGGGATTGAAGGGATGCTTGGAAGTGGGATAGAAGGCATGGGAAGTGGAGGCTGCGTAGTTGGCAATGTGGGTTGTGGCTGAATTGGCATTGTGGGCAATGGTAGCAATGGTGGCAATGTTGGCATTGGCAAATCTGGCAACCAAGGCAATGGTGGCAATGGTGGTAATGCTGGAAATTGTAGAAGATTGCGAGTAGCTAATCCAACTTCTATGCTTGAAAATGACAAAGCAACAAGAAGATTTAAAATGAAAAAATTTGGATTTCCCATCTTCCAAAAATAATCTATATGAGTTCAACTTTTAGTAGGATTTTGGATGAGAGAAATTTGGGTTATTCTTGATCTATATATAGATGCAAATGTGGAGGATCAATCATCAATGGTAAGTTAAAAGTTCATTTAGGTGGAGAGAGGAAAATTAAGCAAGTTCTTGTTAGTTCACATTTTTATTCATATTCCATTGAAAATATGTAATGTCATATGTTAAATATTATTGTTGTTGTTGGCTAATGATCAAGTGGAATCTAGTTATGATGTTGATGAACCTAATCTCAGGAAAAATCAAGTTATATGCTTGGGAAAAATTATATAATACAATTAGGGTGATTTTAATTATATATCCTATTTGAAATGGCAAATCAATTAAATAATGACATGTCTTTAATATTTTATGACAAAAAAATTAAAAGGTTTATTTGAAAAAAATTTAGAATATATTAAAAAAAATGTTATCACATATTATTGTTTAATTAGTTTGTCATTCCAATTAAGATATCTGGATGGAATTACAATTGTTCTATATGTTTTGTCATTTAGTTTTTGGAATGTAAGTGCAATATTCAGATTTAATAAAAAAAAAAAAACAGAGAGAGAGAGAGAGAGAGAGAGATTCAACACTCATGATTTAAAAAGCACTAGAGTTGATAGAGTGAAAAGGCAGCGAAATTAAGTTATCTTGAAATGATAATAATTATAACAATACATAAATTATGTAAGTCATAATTGAAATTATTTGTATTTATTATTCCATCGTGTAACTATATCTTTACTGTATATCTCTGTCACGAGATAAAACATTTTCTTAAAAGAAAAAGAGAGGGAGTGAGATTATTTGGTAAAATTATTATTGAGCTATGCTTTAAAGCGTTAAATTGATTAAGAAAATTATATGATATGTCAATTTTTTTTGAATTCTTGTAAATATCCTATAATTTTGAAAAATTTTAAAAATACTTTTTTTTAAAAAATTTAACTCAAAATACATTATATTTATTATATATGTCTCTGATATATCAAATATATTACATGTATATTCCTTAAAATATGTATTTTTGAAATTAAAAATTAAAAGTAAATATTTTTAAAAGAAAAGAAAGTAAGCATTTTTTTTAAATATTTTCATTTTTAAAAGTATTTTTATATCAAACCTAAATCGATTATACTTTTTTTTTATAAAAAAACAATTACCTTTTTTTTTTTCAAAAATATCCTACTATTTTAATATATCTTTAATATATCAAATATATATTAAATGTATACTTTAAAAGTGAAATATATCTTTAGTATATTAAATATATATTAAATATGTACCTGGTATTGTTAAAATTGAAAGTTAAAAAATGGTTATTTTTGAAAAAATAAAAAAAGAAGAGTAGATTCTAAAATTATTTTGTGTATTTTTTTAAAAATTATTAAATATGTACATACATATATAGGGCTTTGACAAAAATATAAAAAAAAATAAAATAATTCTAAATTTACTATATTTATAAATTATTTATCCAAATATCATAATTTATAAAATATTTATTAAAATATTATATTTTCATTAGTTTAGAATGAGCTTATCATGAATTTATTAAGAGTTTATAAATTTTATATAAATTATAATGAGTCTATTATGATTGTATAATAAAATGAATAAAATGATTCTATTAAAAAAAAGTAAAAATAAAAAAAATTTTGTGGTGGATGATCTTATTTTTTCAAAAAAATAAGGGACTCTCTTTGGTGGGAAGCCCATAGGAAGAACTAGAGCCCAACTCGTGCTTAGCGGGAAGTACAGTTGTGAAGGGACTAAGTTTGTAAGTCCAAACTGGGGATTGGGCCGTTGAAAAAAACATCCTGTCTATAATGAAAAAGGAAAATTTACAAATAATAATAATAACTGAAAAATAAAAAAATTTATAAAAGTACTTCTAACTAAAAAATTTACAAAAAATAGCGGGCAAATTTTTTTTATAAATATACGGTATATTATATATATATATTTTTAGTAGACTATAAGTATATGTTGAGTACGTAGATTTTCAGTTTTATGATATACCATAAAAATTTAAAAATATAAAAATAGTATTATTATAAATTAAAAAGTAGTATTTTATATAATTTTCTCCAGTAAAAGTAAGAAAAATTTTCCCACTCACCAAAATTTATAAAACTTTTATATAATTTATTAGGACATTTTAATCATTTATAAAAGAATATATAATAAATTCATAATAAATTTGTAAAAGTTATCATTTTTATAATAAATTTATAATAAATTATTCAAATTTAATAAATTTATAATATAATCATTTTTATGGCAGTTTTGTAAAAAATTCAAAAAAAAAACCAAAAAAGATAAATTATAAATCTTACCTATTTTTGTTAATTAAATCACAAATAGATTAAGAGCATTTCTCTTTGAGATATTGAAATTACCTAAATACAAATATTCTGTAACCAATTAAGTCGCTGCGTTCATAATAATTTTTATCATTTTCATTTAATTTGAAATAATTTCAATTCAAATTAAAATTAATGAATAGCGAATGCTAAATTCTATGAGTTAAGAGAAAAACAACCATGTAATTGTTGTTCAATATAATAAGAGAAATTTCATTAGTTTAATGATCTATTTATTGAAAAAAAAAATATTAGCATTTAGCTGAATTTTTTTTTTATTTTTATTATGAAAAATTTTTATTTAGACTGAATGCTTATATATTCAGCGAACGAAAAATTACTATTAAAATAATAATAGAAAAATTATATAATTTTATTATTCCGATACAATGTAAGTTTAATATAAGTTTTTTATAATTAAAAAAATTATTGATGGCGTTGGTAATCAGCTAGTGACAGATAACAGTCAAATAAGACATTATTCTCAATGGAATATACATAAGAAGTTGAACTAACAGCAACTAGTTCTTCTCTTTTTCTCTACCTAAACTAACCAATCTTGAATCTTGATAGATCTCTCCCATTTGCATATCTATATATATAAACCAAAATTACCATCTATTTATCTCATTCAAAATCCTACAAAACTCTTTATTTGTTAATTATAGCTTATATAGATAATTGTTTAAAGATGGCGAATTCCAATTTATTGATGTTAGCTCTTCTCCTTGCTCTATCATTTTCAAGCATGGATATTGGACTAGCTGCTCGTCATCTTCTTCAAATGCCACCTTTACCTTCAATCCCAAATTTGCCAAAGCCAACAATGCCACCATTGCCTACAATTCCAACTCTGCCTCAGCCCACATTGCCAACTCTGCCAACCATCCAACCTTCTCTGCCTATGCCCACTCTGCCGCCACTTCCTAGCTTACCCACCATGCCTACCCTCCCTAAGGTGACTTTGCCTCCATTGCCAAGTATGCCCTCTATCCCCAATATCCCAACTACAATTCCATCCATCCCAATTTTCTCCCCACCACCTGGAAACTAAATGCAATAATATAATATTCATTTTGTGTTCAATAGTATAATATTCTCTGCTATCCATCTCCATTCAGCCATATGTGTGATTGAGTTGCTTCTTTCTGTATTTTTTTTTCATTATCATTTTGTCTGTTTCTAAGCATTGTACACTTTATATATCTGTTTCTTTAAGATATGATATAATATATTTATATGGGTTACTATCTATTTTAATTATTTAAGATATATACATTCAACAAGGGAAAAAAATAATAATAAGCAACAAATCGTTTCGCTAGCATTACCCTACATATATTAATTCGCAATCTCGTAAGTCTAAAAATAACTATATTTCATAAGAATTTTTTTTTTCTGATCGACATTAAATAAATTGATTAAAAAAATAAAAGATAAAAGATAAAAGAAAGAAAATAAAGCAAAGAAGATTATTAAGAATTCAATTTCACTGCATTAATTTGACTACGACTTGATTGTAATTGTCAATGACATTATTATTACAGGAAAATGAAAATATCATTCATATTATTCTAATTTTACTTGATTAATCAACAACAGGTCCTCGTTGCCAACCTTGAACAAAATCTTCATTCTTTGCAGGAATATTTTTGACATGAACTCCATTATCCTTAACAACCCAAATACAATTAAGATTATAACCAAAAGCATCAACAATATCACATCTATTTAAGATAAAATCATTATCCCAAAATACTTTGAGACTAACATGAGAGTCATTATCTGGGACCAAATGGCACCAATATAGTGTTGTCCAACTCACATTTACGTTAAATTTCAAGGAAACTCTGACCCTATAGTAATATTATGAGCAGCAAGATCATCATCTCTAAATTTACAGTGTACGAGTAAGATCCTTTTTGCCCAAGTTGTTGACAACATGCATCTAAACTGACAGTAATAAAGATGGATGTCAATAAATTGACAGTAGCCCTGCTCTCAAATTAAGAAAGAGAAAAAAAATATGAGAATTTAGAAGAAAAAATGGTTAAAATTTTGGTTGTATTTATAATCAAAGAGTTGCATAAATATTCCTAAGCAATAACTATGATTTTCATCCATAATGAATAAATACTTGCATATCAGGTAAATATTAATTGTATAAGGCATATATTTTCATTACTTTTATTTTCGTTCTATTTCTTTTCATCTTCTTCTCTCATTAAAATATTTTCATGGATCATTTTTTCCCTGGGAATTTTAAAAATTAAACCATGGACTTAATGTATGAAAATTAAGGTTTTCCCAAATTCAGCTCTGGTACTTTATTTTTTGTTTATTTATTTTGTAGGCCCAAATAGGGGCGGATGTGTTGGTATAGCAGTCTAAATTTAACACAATTAAAATAGAGATGATAAGTATTTAATTAAAAAAAATTGGACACTAATTAAATAAAAAGTTGGACTCCAAATAAAGAAAAATTAGATCCAACCAAGAAAAAAGGGGAAATTACGCCCCTTACTAAATTTTGTCCAACTTTTTTTTTTATCATGATTTTTTCTGTTATTTTACACAAGTATCATTTTTTTTAGAATTGCACAATTATCATTTTGTTTACTTTTTTACAAGATTTTTTGTATTCTTTTTAAAACTATTGTATTTTTTTTTTGTTATTCTTTAGTGTTTTTGAATGGTGTATTGGCGTTGTAGTAGTGTCTCTTGCTTCTTTTTTTTTTATTCTTCCCATGCTTTGTTCTTTTTTTTTACTATATTTATTTTTTCTCCTATTATTTTAAAAGAGTTTCTTAATTACAACCATTTATTCCTCTTTTGTTGTGTTCTTTCTCTCTTTTTTTTATAGTTCTATTTTTTTTTTGATCAACAAGCAAATTAGATCTCAAATTTGTGAGTGTGCTTGTGTTTATAAAAAAAGAAAAAACAACAAATCACAATAAATGCCTTTAATGTGAGCCGTTTTCAGATATTTTTGAAGGTATTTTTAATTTTTTATATTTTTATTGAAGAGAAATGCAATATGCAGTGACTTTAGAGAGTAATTGTTGGACAATCTCTCTTTTATTGGCTAAAAAATATTTATTATAAGTTTATATTTTTTAGCTAATAAAAGAGAAATTATCCAATAATTACTCTCTAAAGTTACTGCATTTAGCATTTTTCTTTATTGAATATTGATTGTATAGTAATTAATGAGTGGTATGATTGTTTTTTTTATAGGGAGCAATTAACTAGGAATATTTAAGAATGTGGTTGAACTGAGAATATTATTGCTGATATAAGATATATTAGGGGTTGTATGTTGCAAGAAAGTATTTTGTTCAAATAATATGGTTTTGGTAGAGGACAAATTTATTTGATGGAATATATTTATATAATTTAACTTATTATAAATTCATTATAAACTTGTTATAAGTAAATAGAAGTCCAAATTTTTTAATGGAATATGTTTCTATAATAAATTTAGTTTAAACTTATTATAAGTAAATAAAAGCCCATTTTTTTTATGAAATATTTTTATATAATAAATTCAGTTTAAATATATTATAAATTTAATGTAAACTTATTATAAGTAAATAAAAGTTCAATTTTTTAATGAAATATGTTTGTATATTAAGCTAAACTTGTTATAAACTCAGTGTAAACTTATTAAAAACTTAATATAAATTCTTTATAAACTAATTATAAGTAATTCTATTTTTTTTAAAGTTGGATTGGTATTAAAAATAAAATATAGAGGAAGGTAAAAATTTTAAAATTATTATATTAAATTTTCAAAATAAAAAATTGCAATGAAATTATTAAAAGTGTTAAAATTTAAAAATTGTTTGTGCAATTAATTTTCTTCTTCGCATGCTTGGAGGAGTTGCTATTTTTTTTTTTTTTGTATTTATGTTATTTATTAAAATATATGGTATTTTTGGAATAAATTTTAGGAGATAGTATATAGGTAAAAGTAAGGGCTTTTTTCTGTCAATCATGTCAAAAGCCCAAGAAAATATTAGTTTCAATGAATTTAGACTTATTAAAAATACAACCCATTTAATCTTTAATTAACATGTACCAATTAAACCTAATTAGTCTAAAAAGAAAAAAGTTTTATTAAACAATTAAACTCTTTTATCAGTTAATAAAATAATATTATCACTTTCATCTTCTATTATAGTGTTTTACAAGACAAGACTAAAAGACTATTAATGTATTTAATTTTTAACTTTTACTATATTTATGTATAAATATATTGCTATTTTATTTTTGATATTTAAGTTCAATGTATAGATCCCAATTAATATTTTTTCTGAATTCGCCATGGGTCCAAAACAATATCTAAAACTTATGCCCAAATAAAAGAAATCAATCCCTTTCTTTGAAGATCTCTTCAAGTACACTATACCATATCTTTATATCAATGGAATATATGTGTATTTACGATTTACAGGATCTTGCAATTAATGGGAAAAATCACAATTTTTAATGCATACTTTGCCAAATGCAAGCATATGGCATTTTAGGTTTTGTTGTGATCACATTGCCATTTGTGCAAAAACTCTAATGCCAACTTATACCATTCCTCCATGGGAGAAGATACAAAAAAATTCTCAATGTTTTTGTGCAGGCATAGATTATACTCAAAACATATAAAAAGTTATGAGCCCCCTCAACAAACAAACATCTTAACATTAATTATAAATAAATACAATGTTAATATAAAGTTAATTTGAAAAATATTTATTATTAAATCTAAATTTTTTTATTCAAATTAATCACTAATTGGTGAGAAAAAAAATCTAAAATATAGCTTTTGAAATGAGTAGCTATTTAAGGTTCCAATAACTAAATAAAATATCCTTAAGTTTTTCTTTTTTTTTTTTGGCAACCTAATAAAAAATATAACCTGATTTACCTTATCAAAATTTATAAATTAAATTTTCACAAATATTTTTAGGGTCAACTCTACAGCAAAATTCTTAGATCTTTCTATAATATGAAGTGAAATAAGTTAATCCAAGCTCATATGCAAAAAAGTTTTAAAAAATGAAATGATTAAAATCCGAAATAGCTTGAATCTACAAGAGGAAACCAAATGGTAGGCTAATTTTTTATTTTTTATTTTTCAAAAGCACTCTATAATTTTTATAATTTTCAAAATTAGCATTTTTTTTCTTAAACTAATATCATTTAGAAGTGCAAAATTTTAAGAGATTTAAATTTTTTATAATAATTAATTAGAATATTAAAGTATTTTATATTTTAGAATTTTAAGAATTAAAATATTATATAAATTAAAATGTAGGGAAAAAATAATTTGTCGCCAAATATTATTATTAACAAATATAACGACGCTTCGAGATCATCGCCAATGATATATTAGCGACACTATTTATCGTCGCTATTATATTTACAGACGATTTGTAGACATCGCTGATGATTAGTTTATTCAAATGTGCTTTTCGTCGCCTATTGTCTGCAGACTTTGGCTAAAAGTATTGGCAACGATTGTGAAAGCGTCGGTAAACTTTTAGCGACGGAATTGTTCGTCACTAGAAATAATTTTTGCGTCGTTAAAAAGAAAAATTTGCAGTAGTGATTCGAGTGCTTATTTCGTGTACAACAGTCGAATATCAAGTTTCAAATGTTAACAGCTGTGAAAATTAGGGTTAGGGTTTCGGTAAAGAGAATCGACTTTGTAAGGAAAATTCAGAATGGTTTCATTCAACAACTGTACAGCGAAATGTTCTTTATGTACAAGTAGCAAAATCACTAAAAGGACCCTGTACAGAAAATTCTGAACGCCCTTACTAAAATGCTGTACAAATTTGTAAAAGCATAAAATACATTATAATTTAACAACCTACTATTTGTAGAGTGTTAATATTTGATATGGGAACTAACAAGAGCTAGCTGGTTCTTTATTTTTTCTCTACCTACACTAACCATATTCTTGAATCTTGATAGATCTCTCACATTTGCATATCTATATATAAACCAAAATTAGCATCCATTTCTCTGATTCAAAATCCTAAAAAACTCTATATTTGTTAATTATAGCTTATATAGATAATTGTTTAAAGATGGCGAAGTCCAATTTATTGACGTTAGCTCTTATCCTTGCTCTATCATTTTCAAGCATGGATATTGGACTAGCTGTTCGTAATCTTCTTCAAATGCCACCTCTACGTTCAGTCCCAAATTTTCCAAAGCCAACAATGCCACCATTGCCTACAATTCCAACTCTGCCACAGCCCACATTGCCAACTCTACCAACCACCCAACCTTCTCTGCCTATGCCCACTCTGCCACCACTTCATCATCCTTAGCAACCCAAATACAAGTAATTGTATGACTCCAATCACCATCAACTTCACATCTAGATAAGATAAATTTACCACTCCAAAATACTTTAGACTAGCATGAGAGACTGAGAGTTACTATCTGGGGCCAAATAGCACCAATATGGTGTATAGTCCAACTCACATTTACGTTAACTGTCCAAGAATACACTGTCCTTGCACTAATATTATGAACACCAAGATCATCTTCTCTAGATTTACAGTGTACAAGTAAGATCCTGTTGTTGCCCAAGTTGTTGAGAATATGCATGTGAACTGTTGGTGTTACATGCGGGTCAGGTGGTGGTGTTACATCTTCTGGTTTAAATTTTCGGGTAAATTTTGAGATGCTTACTGCTAATAGTAATCCCAAAATGAGTAATAGTATTGCTATATTGATTTTGGGATAGGTTATTGCTTATGTTTAGATGAGCAAATTTCTTCTCCTCTTCTATCTTCTGTTTAAATTTGGTTGCATTTATAGTCAAAGATTTGCATAAAAATTGATCAGCAATAAATATATATGATTTTGTGAAAAAAGAGTGTGTTTAGATGATATACTGGTTAGCATGCTATAACAAAATTATCATGATTTTATTTTTGGATACATGTGTTTAGTTATTGTTCTGTGTACACGTGCTGTTCTTATGTGTTATTCTTTCAAAATAAACCAATATGAAGTTGTATTGTGGTGTGATGCAGTGTCTTTCAAGCCTTTAAGTCTTGGCCTGACCCTAGTGGGTCTGGTCCAAGTGTGGGAGAATTAGGATAGGGGTTTCAGTTTTCCACATCGAAAAAAGAATATATATATTTAGAGAACATATTAATTAGTTAGTCATAATAAAATTATGTGTCCAGTCACTATTTTCTATGCATATGTATTTTTATGTGTTATTTATTTTATATATAATGAATGACAAATAAGACAAATATATGATTTTTTGGAATGACAAATAAGTTGTTGTGTATCAACCTACTCCATTTTTTAATTGGCATACATTGCGTAAGACAAATATTTTTCACTTATTTTTAAGGAATAAAACATTTTGGAGCCCGCGGACTTCGTAAATTTTTTTGACATTGAGCTCTTGAACTTTATTTTGGTAATATTGAACTCTCAAAATTTGTAATTTATGAATATTAGATTATTTTCTAATAGAACTAGCTAACAACGTCAACACCTTAGCTAACAAAATATTTTACGATGTTAGTCAATTTTGTTAGACAATAATTTAATATTTATGAATCACAAATTTTGAGGGTTCAATGACACTAAAATAATTTTCAGAGACTTAATATCAAAAAGTTGTCAAATCCAGGAGCTCCAAAATGTTTTTTTTTATTTTTAATTTCATGCTTATTTTATCATCTTTTTTTCTCACTAAAATGTTCTCTTGGATCATTTTTTTTCCTTCAGATCTTAAAAATTAGGTTACTAACTTAAAGTGTAATAAGGATTTACAAAATCCA
Source organism: Garcia nutans (assembly GCA_947685225.1). Taxonomy (NCBI): domain Eukaryota; kingdom Viridiplantae; phylum Streptophyta; class Magnoliopsida; order Malpighiales; family Euphorbiaceae; genus Garcia; species Garcia nutans. The sequence goes on from CANTUV010000075.1 coordinate 1,236,618, forward strand.
TCCTTGTAAATGTCTATTTGTTCGTCTTATATTTAATAAATAGAAGATATCACTCACATTTATTAAAAGATCTCTTCAAGTAGACTATCAAAATCTTTATATTTATGGAATATATCTATATTTACCATTTGGCTGAATGTTGTAATTAATGGGGAAAATCACTGTTTTATTGCGTATATGGCATTTTAGATTTTGTTGTGATCAATATTTTTAAAATCGGATCAGATATTATATCAGATTGGTAATTAATTCATGGTTAAACTAGTTCAACTGAATTGACTCAGGTTTAATAATAATATTATTATTATGAATTTTTTATTTATAGATATTAATAAAAAATTTAAAAATCATATAAATTTTAAAATAAAAGTTTAAAAATAATAAATATATACTTTAGCAATTCAAAATGATCACATATTAAATATAATACATTTAAAAAATGAATCCAAATATTCTTCTTTGATTTTTATTCAAAAATTACTTAAATTTTAAAAAATCAGTTTGGTCCGATTTAATCCAGTTCCATCCTATTCAGCTGGTTTTATCGGTTTTGAATAATTTCCTCAATAATTTATCCTATTTTAAAAAATGAAAGCCCAATTCAAATCTCATAACTAATGCAAAATCTCATTCCCTATCGCTTATAGAAAATCTGAGAACTAGAGATATCAATAGTTTCCTTGTGAATTTTCACAGCCAACAACTTGAACTAGCTAGATAGCCAAACGGATTGATAAGTAGCTTGATTTTATGAGATTAATAAGGGATTAATAATGTATAACATTATTAATTAATTAATTAAAATTAGCCAACGCCAATAACAATAGTCAACCTATTAGACATTCTTTTGAAAATAGAATACGGATTAGAAGTTGAACTAACAAGAACTAGCTTTTTCTTCTTCTCTACCTACACTAACCATTCTTGAATATTAATTGATAGTTCTTTCCCATTTGTATATCTATATATAAACCAAGCTTAACATCCATTTCTCTCATCCAAAATCTTATAAACACTTTCTTTGCTAATTCTAACTTGTAAAAATTATTACTTGAAGATGGCAAAGTCCAATTTGTTGATGTCAGCTCTTTTCATTGCTGTGTCAATTTCAAGTATGAATTTTGGGGCAGTAGCTGCTCGCAATCTGCTTCAAATGCGACCTTTGCCTTTAGTGCCAAAGTTGCCAAAGCCACCAACGCCACTATTGCCTACAATTCTATAGAGATGTATAAGTTATTTAAGTAGCTGACAAGTTGACTGGTTAGTTGTAACTGAATTAGCTGATGTGGACATAGTTAGTTAGATGTAGGTAATAAACTATAGTATATAGCTTGTGATTGTAGACTGTGCTAATTGAATCAGAGAAGCATTTTTCACCATCTTCTTCTTCCTCTATTTACTGCTTCTTCTTGGTATCAAAGCAAGAGGATTTAGGATTTCTTTGATTCATCTAATTCATTACTTTTCTTTTCTAGTACTACATTCATCTTAGAAAAACCTAATTTCACTTTACTTCTACTTGATTTAATTCACGATGTATGAAGTGCGATCAAATTCATGGAATGCAAGATCGAGCTATACCGCCATGGTTGAACTAGTATATGTCCATAATTTGGAGTCATCAAGCTTTTCTTTAGTCACAACTCCACTTATAGGGGCAAATTATCTTACTTAGAACATAGCTATACAATTTTTTCTTGGAGAAAAGGACAAAATAGGGTTTATAGATGGGACGATTTCTCAGCCTGATGAAAAGAGCCCTTAGTTTCTCAAGCGGAGGAAATTAGATTATGTGGTTAGGTCTTGGATCTTAGGGTCCTTCACTAAGGAACTTGTAGAGAGTTTTCTTTACTGTCCAGCGGGTAAGAAACTTTGGGATAACTTGCAAGAGAGATTTGGAGCTAGTAATGGCCCAAGGAATTACCAAATTCAATGGCAGATAAGTACAATTGAGCAAGGTAATATGGATTTGGCTAGTTATTTCCTCAAAATCTCTAAACTCTGGGATGACCTAAATAGGCTACGGCCTTTACCTTATTGTGGATGTGGCGTTTGTAACTGTGATGTTAATAACAGATTGGATGAAATGGATGAGATGAATAAATTAACAAAGTTTTTGACAAGATTAAATGATTTTTATGAAAATGTCAAGAGTCAGATATTGATGCTAGATCCTCTGCCTAATGCTAACAAGCATTTGCTATGATTCAAACAATTGAGTCATAGTGTGTAATTAAGAAGGCTTTTACAGATCCTCTTGAAAATAATGTTATGTTGGTTAAGGGAGTTGACAATTATAAAGCTAACTCAAGAAGGAGAGATTTGGTGGGAAAGGAAAATAGATTTTGTGATCACTGCAAGGCTGCAGGTCTTGTGCGTGAGAGTTGCTTGAAACTTCATGGATATCCAAAGTGGTATAAGGATCTAAAAATAAGAGGGAGAGGGAGGTAGGCAAATCACAAGTACACTATGTAGCTGAAACACGTGGAAGAAATCTTATCTTCTCTTACAGTGCAGCAGCAGTGGATGACAGACTTCATCAAACAAGAAATGAATAAGCTTATCAGGGATAAGCTAATTGTACCAGATAATTTTATGAATTTTGTCCAAGCTACAGAATTTGTAAGTACAATAAATGATTCATTTACACAGTTTGACAAGTCTAGTTATTGGATTGTGGATACTGGAGCCTCTAATCACATGTGCAAATCCTTTTCTGTTTGATAGCCTTCACACATTATTTTTTACTACTTGTGTACATCTGCCAAATGGAACAACTAAGAAGGTTACACAATCTGAACATATTACTATTCCTAATAACCTTGTTCTTTTAGATGCTTTATACATACCTTTTTTTCAACACAATCTTCTTTCTGTTCATAAACTCGATCAGCAAAGTTCTATTTTCTTTTCCTTCTCCTCTAACAATTATCTTTTGCAGGACCTGAAGAGTAAAAGGGTTCTAGCCATTGGCAAATCTTTTGAAAATCTTTACTACTTGGATAACAAGTAATTTTCAAGTTCTTTTATTTCTGATATTGCTAATAACACCTTGAACTCTAATAATTCTAAACACAATACTTCTTGTGTTTCTTCTGTAACAGATTCTATTTTGCCAAGTTCTCATTATTGTACACCTTGTATCAGTGTTAATACCATCGATAAAATCCCATTTTCTATCTCTTTTTGGAATACTCGGCTTGGACATCCAAGTGATATTGTTTTGCAGCATTTATCCTTTTCATCTCCATTTGTGCATATACATAGTAGTTGTGTTGTGTGTCCCTTCGCTAAGTAGACTATGATTTCTTTTCCTACCAGTAGTATACATAGTAACAGTGTTTTTGAGTTGGTTTATATAGATGTATGGGGTCCTTATAAGCTTTCATCTTATAGTGGGATATAGTACTTTTTTACTCGTGTGGATGATTACAGAAGATCCACTTGGGTTTTCCTGTTACAGAAAAAAAGCCAAACTAAATTTGTTCTTCAGAATTTCTTTCAAATGGTTTTTACTCAATTTCTTTATGCATCAAAGAACATGTCCTTATACTCTATAACAGAATGGAGTTGTGGAGTGCAAGCTTAGACACTTGTTTCAGATCACAAGAGCTCTTTTGTTTCAATATGGTCTTCCAAACACATTCTGGGGAGAGGCTCTTCTGCATGATGCTTTTCTCATCAACAAGCTTTCCATTAGTGTTCTTTCTTGGAAGACACCATTTGAAGTGTTACATGGTAAATCACCTGATTATGACATGTTGAGAACTTTTGGATGCCTATGTTTTGCTACTGATGTGCATCTACATAAAAGATAAGCTAAGTGCAAGGGCAATGAAGTGCTTATTCTTGGGTTATCATTTTGGAATCAAGGGTTACAAATTGTATTATTTGAAGTCTAAAACTAGGTTTATTGACAGAGATGTGGTCTTTAAAGAAGATGTGTTTCTTTTCTGACTGATACAGAACCTATACATGTTTATTCTATTGTCTTACCAGTTCCATTATCTGATTCTGAGTTGAACTCGCACTTGCCTACTCAGAATTCACTAACTCCACTTACTCTACCTACTGCTATTTCAACCCATACCTCACTTACAGATACGTCTCCTCATACCTCACCTATTAATTCACCCATCCCTGCCTTACCTATTAATTCGCCTATTAATCAAAACATACAGATTTCATCACCTCCACAGCAAAATCCACCAAAACACAATCAAAGAGTCAGAAAAACCATCTCACTAGTTTAATGATTTTGTTTTTCTTACTAATGTTGCTACTCTTACTATACCTAGCCCTTCTTGTTTTTCTTCTCTTCACCACACTTTCAAGGCTCAGTTATAAGTTATTATTGAACCAAAAACCTATAACTAAACTAAGCAATTTCCTGAATGGACAGCAGTTATGCAGGCAGAGATAGATGCTTTGGAAATCAACAAAACATGGATTCTAATAGACTTACCGGTAGGGAAGAAGCCCATAGGCTCCAAATGGGTTTACAAAGTGAAAATGATGCAAGATGGTTCTGTGGAAAGGTTTAAGGCAAGGCTAGTTGCCATAGGGTATATTCAGATTGAAGGTATTAATTATACTGATGTTTTTTCACCAGTGACTAAAGTTGTGATAGTGAGGGTTATACTTGCTTTGGCTGCTTCTGTATCCTAGCCCTTATTCCAATTAGATGTTAATAATGCCTTCTTACATGGCTGCATCCAAGAAGACATTTACATGCTGCCTCCTGAAGGCTATTTTAAAGCACAACCGGGTCAAGTTTGTAAACTTGTGAGGTCTTCGTATGGCCTTAAGCAGGCTTCAAGGTAATGGAACATTCAGTTTACATCTCATCTTCATACTTTGGGTTTCTCTCAATCCAAAGTTGATAACTTTTTGTTCATTTATTCCAAAGGGGATGAGTTTATGGCTTTGGTTGTATATGTTGATAATGTACTGTTGATAGCAACTCTCCACTAATATTAGAGGCATACAGTGATGCAGATTACGCCTCATGCAGGGATAATAGACGTTCTATCAGTGGCTTTTGCATTTTTCTTGGACATTCCCTTGTGTCTTAGAAGTCTAAGAAACAAGCAACTGTATCAAGGTCTTCTAGTGAAGACAGGAGCCTTGCTTCTACATATTGTTAACTTCGGTGGATTGTATACTTGTTGCAAGATCTACAAATTTGAGTTCCTCTTCCAGTAAAGCTTTATTGTGACAACCAAGCCGTAATCTATCTCACTCAAAACCCTGTGTTCTATGAATGTACCAAAAACTTAGAGATAGATTGTCATCTTGTTCGAGATAAGTTTAAGTTTGGCTTTCTTTTACCACATCATGTTCCTTCTCAAGTCCAGCTTCTGTTGTAAAAATTATGGAATCTAAATTTATTTTGTGACAAATGCAACAAGAAACTTTAAACTTCTAATATTAATTTAGAATATTAAACCACTCTTACAATAAATAATAATCTCACAAAATATACATTAATTTCTCACCACTCACTCTTTTATTTTCTTTTTCTTTTTTTTCTTCTCAAAATCTATCTTTTTTCAAATGACTAAGAGTCATTTATATAGCAAAATCTAATTTACTATTTTTACAGTTTTCTATTTCTTGGTTGGTGTTTATTTTTTTTCTTTTTTTTTTAAACTATTTTTTATTTTTTATTTTTTCTGGTGTAAACTTTTTATTCTAAATTAAGAATTTAGTTTATTTTCTCAACAAATTTCCCCTTTAAACTCAATTCTCTTCCATCCTTCATCCCAATCGCCACTTTACATTTTTCAAGTAGAACAGTCGGTAATGGTTTTGTGAATATGTCAGCCACTTGATCATGACTCACAACATGACTCATTTTTACTCGTCCTTTCTTCACTTGTTCTCGAATGTAGTGAAACCTGACATTAATGTGCTTGCTTCTTTCGTGATGAACAGGATTCTTTGCTAGCTCAATTGCTGACTTATTATCAACTCGAATCTCTGTTGCTTCCTGTTGTTGGAGATTTAGTTCATATAACAGATTTCTAAGCCAAACTGTATGACACATGCACCATGATGCTGCCACATATTCTGCTTCACACGTTGATAATGTCACAATGGATTGTTTCTTTGATTGCCATGTGAATGCCGTGTCTCCCATAAAAAATACACATCCCGATGTACTATTTCGATCATCTATGTCTCCACACCAATCACTATCCGAATATCCCACCAATTTATATTCTCCTGTCTTTGAGTAAAATAAACCGAGTGATTGTGTTCCTTGGATATATTTGAGAATTCTCTTTAATGCTTTCCAGTGTATGTAAATTGGTTCTTCCATGAATCAACTTACTACTCCAACACTATAGGATATATCTGGTCTTGTGCATGTAAGGTAACGAAGACTTCCCACTAGACTTCGATACTTTGTTGTATCTACTCGATCTCCACCATCAAACTTTGAGAGTTTAGCACCTGGTTCCATTGGTGTCGAGACTGGATTGCAATTTGCCATATTGTTCCTCTGTAGGACATCCTTTGCATATGCTTCTTGTGACACAAAAATTCCTGTCTTTCCTTGTCTAACTTCCAGACCAAGAAAATACTTCATCAAACCTAAATCTGTCATGTCAAATTCTTGCTTCATCTCCTCCTTGAAACTTTAATCATCTTTTCATTATTCCCCATAAAGATGAGGTCATCAACATAAAGAGCAACAAACATCAATTTGTCTTTTTCTTTCTTCACATATAGTGCATGTTCATATGGACATTGGATGAACTCGTTCTCCTTGAAATACGTATCGATGCAAGTATTCCAAGCTCGAGGTGCTTGCATTAACCCGTAAAGTGCCTTTTTCAATTTCAGAACCTTTTGCTCCTTTTCAACTATTGTGTAACTGGGTGGTTGTTCAAGATAGACTTCCTCTTCTAGTATACCATTCAAAAATATTGATTTGACATCCATCTAAAATATTGGCCACTCAAATTGTGCTGTTTGAGAGATGAGAAGTCGAATTGTCTCCATTCTTACAACTGGTGCGAAGACTTCATCATAGTCAATTCCTGCTTTTTGTATATAGCCCTTTGCAACAAGTCGTGCCTTATATCGCTCAATCTTTCCTTGAGCATTCATTTTCTTCTTGTATACCCATTTTACTCCAATGGGCTTGCTTCCGTTTGGCAAATATGTGAGCTCCCATGTCTTATTTTGCTCGATTGATTTGATCTCTTTATTCATAGCTGCTCGCCATTTATCATTCTTCACTGCTTCTTCAAAGCTTATAGTTTCAGCATCTGCCAGAAGACATACAAGTTGTACTTCTGTTGTGGAATCATATAGATCACGCAGACTTCGCATCCTCAGCTCAATTGGTTCCTCTTCATCATCAGTCACTTGTGGACTCATTGCTTCTGGAGAAGATCTTCTCATTTGAGAACTCGATAATGGAATGCTTAATGATTCTTCTGTCTCCACTACTATTTCCACAGATTTATTCCAATCCCAATTGCTTGCTTCATTCACCTGAACATCTCGACTTACTATTACCTTTTGATTTATTGGATCAAGCAATTTATAGCCTTTGGTTTTCTCATCATAACCAATGAACACAAATTTCTTGCTCTTATCTTCTAGCTTTGTACATCGTTGATCTAGCACATGTGCATAGGCCACACTGCCAAAAATTTTAAAGTGTGAAACTGTTGGCTTTTGGCCACTCCAGACTTCTTATGGAGTTTTATCTTCCAACTTCGCATGTGGACATCTGTTCTGCACATAAATTGCACACTGCACGGCTTCTGCCCAGAATTCTTTTGGCATCTTCTTAGTTTTCAACATTGATCGAACCATGTCAAGAATAGTATGATTCTTTCTCTCTGCCACACCATTTTGTTGTGGAGTATACGGTGCAGTTAGGAGCCTTCTTATTCCATACTCTTCGCAATAGCTCACAAACTCTGTTAAATTGTATTCGCCACCTCTATCAGATCCTAATGCTTTAACAAACTTTCCAGTTGCCTTCTCTACCATAATCTTAAATCTTTTAAACACTTCGAATGCCTCTGATTTTTCTTTTAAGAAGTAAACCCAAGTCTTTCTGGAGAAATCATCGATAAAAGTAATAAAGTACTTTTTGCCACTGAATGACTCTAGAGTGATTGGCCCACAAATATCAGTGTGAATTACTTCAAGAAGAGCTTTTGCTCGATATTCTACCTTCTTCTGAAATGAGTTCCTTGCATGTCTTTCAAAAACACATTCCTCACAGAATTTCTCTGTATAGTCTATATTTGGTAGTCCATGCATCATCTCCTTCTTTGATAACTTTTGTAATCCACCATAATGTAAATGACCAAATCGCAAATGCCATAAAGAAGATTTTTCATCAACATTAATTTGCATGCATCTTTCCTTGACATACATGAGGTTAATTTTGTACATTCGATTCTTTGCCATATCGACTCGTGCAATTAGACGACCATTCTTGTCTTTTAGTTGAAGATCTTGATCTTTCATCAAAACGGAGTATCCTTTCTCCATGAGTTGTCCCATGCTCAAAATATTATTTTTGAGGTCAGGTACGTAATAGACATTCTGAATTAATCCTTTCATACCATTCTTTTGCTGATAGGATATTGTACCTAGACCTTTCACCTGGATTTTAGACACATCTCCAAATGAAATGTGCCAATCAATGATTTTCATTTCTGTGAATAAATGCTTATGCCCATACATATGATTACTTGCAGCAGTATCGAGATATCATATTGTCTCATTATTGGTACTCTCATTATCATGGGCCATCATGAGAAGCCCATCATTGAATCCTTCTTCTGTGACTAAATTAGTGTTTTCTTCAACTTTCTTTTCAGCATAGCACACTTTTATATAGTGCACAAACTTGCCACAGTTATAATAATTATCAGAATTACATTCTTTTGCATAGTGACCAGGCTTGCCACATTTGTAACACTCAATGTTTGAGTGATTTATCCGACCACCTCTACCACGTCCTCGGCCTCGGCCTCTCCAATTTTGTTGGCTTGTCTGCGCATTTCCTCCATAATAGTCATTTTGACCACGACCTCTACCACCACGAACATTTCCACGACCTCTTCTGTCTCGTCCTCTTCCTCGAGAGTTTTGAGAATAAAATGCTTTTTCATCTACAATTGTTGCCTTTGTTTGAAGAGCCTCTTCAAGAGTCTCCTCCTTCTTTTTCTTCTTACGTTGTTCATGTGCTTCAAGAGAACCAGCGAGCTCATCAACTGTTAATGTGGTGAGATCCTTTGACTCTTCGATAGCGCACACAACATTTTCAAATTTATCTGTCAATGATCGTAGTATCTTCTCCACAACTCGCGAATCATTTAATGTCTCACTATTTCGCTTGAGTTGATTCACCACGGTTTGAACACGTGTGATATAAGTTGATACACCTTTTGACTCCTTCATCTTCATGCCTTCAAGCTCACCCCGAAGCATTTGTAGGCGAACTTGCTTGACACGATTAGCTCCTTTGAACATTTTCTCTAAAGTATCCCACGCTTCTTTTGAAGTTGTTGAACTGGCAATCTTCTCAAAGCCCGACTCATCTACTGCTTGGAATAGCAGATAGAGAGCAGTTTTGTCCTTTGCTCGTGTCTCTTTTAACACCTTTAGTTGGTTTGCACTCATGCCTGCAGTATCTGTTGGCTCGATAAAGCATGTCTCAACTATCTCCCATACATCCTGTGTGCCTAGTAGTGCTTGCATTTGTATGCTCCAATTATCATAATTTAACTTTGTAAGATGTGGCAGGGGTATTTGCCCCAACGCGCTTCCTGAATATGTCATGGATCTGATACCAATTTGTTGTAAAAATTATGGAATCTAAATTTATTTTGTGACAAATGCAATAAGAAACTTTAAACTTCTAATATTAATTTAGAATATTAAACCGCTCTTAAATAAATAATAATCTCACAAAATATACATTAATTTCTCACCACTCACTCTTTTATTTTCTTTTCCTTTTTTTTTTCTTCTCAAAATCTCTGTCTTTTTTCAAATGACTAAGAGTCATTTATATAGCAAAATCTAATTTACTATTTTTACAGTTTTCTATTTCTTGGTTGGTGTTTATTTATTTTTTTTAAACTATTTTTTATTTTTTATTTTTTCTGGTGTAAACTTTTTATTCTAAATCAAGAATTTAGTTTATTTTCTCAACAGCTTCCAGACATCTTCACTAAGTCTCTCTCTGTTCCTCGATTTCAAGACTCGTTGTTCAAGTTAGGCTTCCATTGTTTCACAGAAGCTCCAACTTGAGGGGGGATATAGGGATGTACAAGTTTATTTAAGTAGTTGATAAGTTGACCATTTAGTTGTAACTGAGTTAGCTGATGTGGACATAATTAGTTAGCTACAGATAACAAACTATTGTATATAGCTCGTGACTGTAGATTGTGCTAATTGAATCCGAGAAGCATTTTGCACCATCGTGACTGTAGATTGTGCTAATTGAATCCGAGAAGCATTTTGCACCATCTTCTTCTTTCTTTCTTTACTGCTTCTTCAAATTCCAACTCTTCCACAGCCCACATTGCCAACTCTACCAACCACCCCAACTGTAATACCTTGTAAATAAATAAATAAATAGATAAATAAAATAAGTGAATTATAAATTAAAGTAAAAAATATATAGTAGATGAAATAATTATTAAAAATAATAATAATAATAATATAAATAAAATAAAATAAATAATAATAAAAATAATGATGTTTAAAGTTAAACGAAAATGGTGGAGGATAAAAATGATGATGATATGAAAAAAAAAATTAAATAAAAAGCTGGAAATTATTTTTCTGTGGGTGATATAGTGGCATAATTATTAGTGTTAATAATTGGTGAGGCTTATTTAAAGAGAATATGGAAGTCAGAAACAAAGAAAGAAAGAAACACAGAGAGAATGAGAGAGGATAGAGAATCGGAGACAAAGAAAGAGAATAAAGGCAGGGAGAGTTTTTGCCTCCGTTCGTCATCTTTCAGTCATCGCCGACCAGCATGCACTGGCCACAGTGAAAAATAACTCGACGAGCTTTCCAACGCCATCCAAAATGCCGTGAACAGCCACCAGACCGAGCCGTACGCGTCGCCCGAATCTGTGATCAAAACTCTTATCGGTGTGACTTTTCGACCATCCTTTTGATCATTTTTCGACCATTTTTTTTCTGGCGGCTCGGGTATTTTTGAGATCATCTTATTATAAGTTGCGTATTAATAAATTATTTGCAAATTATGGATGAGTATTTAGAAAATACATGAATAGTACAAAAAATAATATATATATATAATAAAAAATAAAATAATTAATTAATTTAGAATAATAATTATAATTAATTATAAATATTAAACTAAAATTTAATTAGTGAATTGCTGAGATAGATTAAAATTTTTATTACTAGTTGATTATTTATTTAGAATTACTTATTTTACAAATTGATTTAAATAAATTATTTGCTAATTTAAAAGTTTAATTATAGTTACTATTTATTTATTTATAGAATTAATTAAGTAGCTGCAATTAGAATGAAAAATTAAAATAATGAAGATAATTAGATAATAAATATACATTTATGCATCAAGTTTAAAAAAGAACTATTAATATAAATTATAATTTAAAATTTAATATTTGAGTGATAAATATTTGAATAAATTAATTATATTATATGTAATTGATGAATTGGTTGTTAGTTGTTAATTAATAAATTTAAAGTGATCATTAAAATAGAATTTTTAATTATTATTTGAGTTAAATAATTAGTGAATAATTAAATTAAATAGTAAATATATTATGTTCAAAGATTTATAAAACTAAGTATTTGAATTTTTATTATTAATTTATAAAATTAAATAATTAATATTATTTAAGAATTTTTGAAATAGTAAGTAGCCATTATATTAGGAAATAATTGTGTATATATAAATATAATTATTTATTAAATTAATTATAGTAATTAATGTGGTTTAAATTATTAGGATTAATTAGCTAGTTACAATTAATCATTTAGTTAAAATTTGTATTGTTAAAACATGATTAATGTCAATTAAATTATTAAATGTTAATATTGTTATCGTTGTAGTAATAATTAAATTTATCAATAAATTTATCATAATTATAATTAATTGTTAATTATGGTATAGTTATTATTATTATTGTTATTATTTACTATTGTCAATACTACTATTATTATATAATAATTAAAACTTATAAGTTTACTTAAGGTTTACTCTAATAATTATTAATAATTCATGTTAAGTTTAATATAAATCAATATAATTATTTATAATGAAAATTAAACTAGTAATGTTAAATTTTAAGTAGATAGTAATATTATTATTAATTTTATTAGAGATAATTATTTAAATTAAAATTTAGATTTGTAAAGTAAATAAATTGTGTATCATTATTAATATTATAAGACACAATAGAAACTTTTATGGTTAAATTAAAAGTATTTAAGAAACTAATATTATTTAGTATTAGATTTAACATAAATTATTAAATAATTATTTTTAGTTATGAAAATAATGTTATTATTTTACTATCAAAATTTATAAATTTATTATAGGTGATTTCTATAAAATAAAATATAAATAAAGTATTAAAAATAAATAAAATTATATATTAATATTATTAATATTAATTAAACCTAATATAAATTATTTTGGTCAAATTAAAGGTAGTTAAGTAATAAGAAAAATTAAAGTAAGTAATATTATTTTAATAAATTTTTTATTATAATCATTATTATAAATACTGACTTATTTTAAAAATTAAGTTAAATAAAATTTAAATACATGAATTAAATTATATAATTTGAAAATAAGTAAGGTGGTATTATATGTCAAAGATTAGACAAATGATAAAAATAATGAAATTAAATTAATTAATTAATAAAAATGAATATTGTCATTATTATTATAATTATTAAAATAAATAAACTAAATTGATATAATGTTTAATAAATTTTGACATTCAAAATATATTAAGTCATAAAAAAGATATTAATTAGATGATGATTAACTTAGAATGGTAGTGTCATTTTTCATATATATAATTAATTGATTATATTGTGCTAGATAAATGATTTATATACACTCTTATTAGAAAATATGTCTGATCACACCTTGATGATGGGTGGTTATATAAATTTAATAATATTATAAATTTACCCTTTAGCTAGGGTAATTGCTCTGCATATGTGTATTGAAGTTATTTCTTTTTTGGCTTGCGAGGTAAATTATCATGCACCCTTAGATTGAAGATGGATCGGTAAGGAATTATATTTGAGTGTATGAGATTATTATTTGAAATTTTCTGAGAATTATGAATTGACTGAGATTATTTTCTT